>CANJKZ010000272.1:2362500-2965000 GCA_947471745.1 Closterium sp. Naga37s-1 | reverse complement strand
TTCCGCTTTCCATCACCTCGCCCCATTCTCCCGCTTCCATCACCCCGCCCCATTCTCCCTCTTTCCATCACCCCGCCCCATTCTCTCGCTTTCCATCACCCCGCCTCATTCTCCCCGCTTCCCATCACCCCGCCCCATTCTCCCGCTTTCCGTCACCCCGCCCCATTCTCCCGCTTTCCATCACCCCGCCCCATTCTCCCGCTTTTCATCACCCCGCCCCATTCTCCCGCTTTCCATCACCCCGCCCCGTTCTCCCGCTTTCCATCACCCCGCCCCATTCTCCCTCTTTCCATCACCCCGCCCCATTCTCCCGCTTTCCATCACCCCGCCCCATTCTCCCGCTTTCCATCACCCCCCCCCATTCTCCCGCTTTCCATCACCCCCCCCCATTCTCCCGCTTTCCATCACCCCCCCCCATTCTCCCTCTTTCCATCACCCCGCCCCATTCTCCCTCTTTCCATCACCCCGCCCCATTCTCCCAATTTCCATCACCCCGCCCCATTCTCCCGATTTCCATCACCCCGCCCCATTCTCCCGCTTCCCATCACCCCGCCCTATTCTCCCACTTTCCATTACCCCGCCCCATTCTCCCGCTTTCCATCACCCCGCCCCATTCTCCCGCTTTCCATCATCCCACCCCATCTTCCCTCCTTCCATCACCCCGACCCATTCTCCTGCTTTCCATCACCCCGCTCCATCCTCCCTCCTTCCATCACCCCGCCCCATTCTCCCGCTTTCCATCACCCCGCCGCATTCTCCCTCCTTCCATTTGGCTTAGCCGTTTGTCTTAGCCGTTTGGCTTAGCCATTTGGCTTAGCCATTTTTCTTAGCCATTTGGCTTAGCCATTTGGCTTTGCCGTTTGTCTTAGCCATTTGGCTTAGCCGTTTGTCTTAGCCGTTTGGCTTAGCCGTTTGTCTTAGCCGTTTGGCTTAGCCGTTTGGCTTAGCCGTTTGGCTTAGCCGTTTGGCTTAGCCGTTTGTCTTGGCCGTTTGGCTTAGCCGTTTGTCTTAGCCATTTGGCTTTGCCATTTGTCTTAGCCATTTGGCTTAGCCATTTCGCTTAGCCATTTGGCTTAGCCATTTGTCTTAGCCACTTGGCTTAGCCATTTGTCTTACCCATTTGTCTTAGCCATTTGTCTTAGCCGTTCGTCTTAGCCGTTTGTCTTAGCCGTTTGGCTAAGCCATTTGGCTAAATGGCTAATCCATTTGTCTTAGCTATTTCGCTTAGCCATTTGGCTTAGCCATTTGTCTTAGCCATTTGGCTTAGCCATTTGTCTTAGCGATTTGGCTTAGCCATTTGTCTTAGCCATTTGGCTTAGCCATTTGGCTTAGCCATTTGGCTTAGCCTTTTGGCTAAGCCATTTGTCTTAGCCATTTGGCTTAGCCATTTGGCTTAGCCGTTTGTCTTAGCCGTTTGGCTTTGCCGTTTGGCTTAACCGTTTGTCTTAGCCATTTGGCTTAGCCGTTTGGCTTAGCCGTTTGTCTTAGCCGTTTGGCTAAGCCATTTGGCTTAGCCATTTAGCTGAGCCATTTGGCTTAGCCATTTGGCTAAGCCATTTGTCTTAGCCATTTGGCTTAGCCATTTGGCTTAGCCATTTGTCTTAGCCATTTGGCTTAGCCATTTGTCTTAGCCATTTGGCTTAGCCATTTGGCTTAGCCATTTGGCTTAGCCATTTGTCTTAGCCATTTGGCTTAGCCATTTGTCTTAGCCATTTGTCTTAGCCGTTTGGCTTAGCCGTTTGGCTTAGCCGTTTGTCTTAGCCGTTTGGCTTAGCCGTTTGGCTTAGCCGTTTGTCTTAGCCGTTTGGCTTAACCGTTTGGCTTAGCCGTTTGGCTTAGCCGTTTGGCTTAGCCGTTTGGCTTAGCCGTTTGGCTTAGCGGTTTGGCTTAGCGGTTTGGCTTAGCGGTTTGGCTTAGCCGTTTGGCTTAGCGGTTTGGCTTAGCGGTTTGGCTTAGCGGTTTGGCTTAGCCGTTTGGCTTAGCCGTTTGGCTTAGCCGTTTGGCTTAGCCGTTTGGCTTAGCCGTTTGGCTTAGCCGTTTGGCTTAGCGGTTTGGCTTAGCGGTTTGGCTTAGCGGTTTGGCTTAGCCGTTTGGCTTAGCCGTTTGGCTTAGCCGTTTGGCTTAGCCGTTTGGCTTAGCCGTTTGGCTTAGCCGTTTGGCTTAGCCGTTTGGCTTAGCCGTTTGGCTTAGCCGTTTGTCTTAGCCGTTTGGCTTAGCCGTTTGGCTTAGCTTTTGGCTTAGCCGTTTGGCTTAGCCGTTTGGCTTAGCCGTTTGGCTTAGCCGTTTGGCTTAGCCGTTTGTCTTAGCCGTTTGTCTTAGCCGTTTGTCTTAGCCGTTTGTCTTAGCCGTTTGGCTTAGCCGTTTGGCTTAGCCGTTTGGCTTAGCCGTTTGGCTTAGCCGTTTGGCTTAGCGGTTTGGCTTAGCCGTTTGGCTTAGCCGTTTGGCTTAGCCGTTTGTCTTAGCCGTTTGGCTTAGCCGTTTGTCTTAGCCGTTTGGCTTAGCCGTTTGTCGTAGCCGTTTGGCTTAGCCATTTGGCTTAGCCATTTGGCTTTGCCATTTGTCTTAGCCATCTGGCTTAGCCGTTTGGCTTAGCCATTTGTCTTAGCCGTTTGGCTTAGCCGTTTGGCTTAGCCATTTGTCTTAGCCGTTTGGCTTAGCCATTTGGCTTAACCCTTTGGCTTAGCCATTTGGCTTAGCCATTTGGCTTAGCCATTTGGCTTAGCCGTTTGGCTTAGCCGTTTGGCTTAGCCATTTGTCTTAGCCGTTTGGCTTAGCCGTTTGGCTTAGCCATTTGTCTTAGCCATTTGGCTTAGCCGTTTGTCTTAGCCTTGGCTTAGCCCTTTGTCTTAGCCATTTGGCTTAGCCATTTGGCTTAGCCATTTGTCTTAGCCATTTGTCTTAGCCATTTGGCTTAGCCATTTGGCTTAGCCATTTGTCTTAGCCATTTGGCTTAGCAATTTGTCTTAGCCATTTGGCTTAGCCATTTGGCTTAGCCATTTGGCTTAGCCATTTGGCTTAGCCATTTGTCTTAGCCATTTGGCTTAGCCATTTGGCTTAGCCATTTGGCTTAGCCATTTGTCCTAACCTATCAGATCTATGTAATTTGGCAGATATAGACATTCCAGTCGTACATGGTACCTGCACTACAGGCGCGCATTCCGACCAAACTGACCAGCGCATTACTTATGTTTTAAGAAATGCAGTTAATACCATATTCTTGTCTGTTCACTAGATTAAGCCTTCTACTTCAACAACACTTGGTTATAACCTTTCTGATCCGCATAATTTGGGAGATTTTAGAGTTCCAGCTCCGCCTTGTACCTACACACAAGCGTGCATACTGACCTTACCGGCCGACGCATTTCTCTCCGTACAAATACAGTGAATACCGTATGTATTCCCATTTCCTTTAAATAATACCATTCCCCACCCCCCTACCATGTTTTAACCTATCGGATCTATGTAATTTGGCAAATATAGACATTGCGGTCGTACATGGTACCTGCACTACAGGCGCGCATACCGACCAAACTGACCAGCGCATTACTTATGTTTCTAGAAATGCAGTTAGTACCATATTCATGTCAGTTCACTAGAATAGGCTTTCTACTTCAACAACACTTTGTTATAACCTTTTCGATCCATATAATTTGGGAGATTTCAGAGTTCCAGCTCCGCCTTGTACCTACACATAAGCGTGCATACTGACCTTATCAGCCGACGTATTATTCTCTCTGTAAAAATACAGTGAATACCATATGTATTCACATTTCCTTTGAATGATACCATTCCCCACCCCCCGACCATGTTTTAACCTATCGGATCTATGTAATTTGACAGATATAGACATTCCAGATGTACATGGTACCTGCACTACAGGCGCGCAAAGCGACCAAACTGACCAGCGCATTACTCATGTTTGTAGAGATGCAGTTACTACCATATTCTTGCGAGTCCACTAGATTAGGCCTTCTACTTCAACAACACTAGGTTAAAACCTTTCAGATCCACATAATTTGGGAGATTTCAGAGTTCCAGTTCCGCCTTGTACCTACACGCTAGCTTGCATACTGACCTTACCAGCCGACACATTATTCTCTCCGTACAACTACAGTGAATACCATATGTTTTCCATTTCCTTTAAATGATAACATTCCCCACCCCCCTACCATGTTTTATCCTATCGGATCTATCTAATGTGGCAGATAAAGATATTTTAGTCGTACATGGTACCTGCACTACAGGCTCGCATACCGACCAAACTGACCAGCGCATTACGTATGTTTGTAGAGATGCAGTTAGTGCCATATTCTTGCTAGTCCACTAGATTAGGCCTTCTACTTCAACAACACTAGGTTATAACCTTTCCGATCCACATAATTTGGGAGATTTCAGAGTACCAGTTCCGTCTTGTACCTACACGCAAGCGTGCATCCTGACCTTACCAGCCGACACATTATTCTCTTCGTACAAATACAGTGAATACCATATGTTTTCCCATTTCCTTTAAATGATACCATTCCCCACCCCCCTACCATGTTTTAACCTATCGAATCTATGTAAATTGGCAGATAAAGACATTTTTGTCGTACATGGTACCTGCACTACAGACGCGCATACCGACCAAACTGACCAGCGCATTACGTATGTTTGTAGAGATGCAGTTATGGCCATATTCTTGCCAGTCCACTAGATTAGGCCTTCTACTTCAACAACACTAGGTTATAACCTTTCCGATCCACATAGTTTGGGAGATTTCAGAGTTCCAGCTCCGCCTTGTACCTATACACAAGCGTGCATACTGACCTTACCGGCCGACGCATTGTTCTTTCTGTACAAATACAGCAAATATCATATGTATTCCCATTTACTTTAAATTATACCATTCCCAAGTTGTTCAACCTTAGTAAGGTTGATCGCTTGGCTGTGGCTGTTGGTATCACAAAAGTCGACGGAGAGTTGTGAGCGAGGGTTTTTACTCTTTCGTCCAACCTTCGCAAAGCTTTCTAAAGGGGGGACGTGTTTGGGTGCAGAAGTCCCAAGTTGCAATGGTGTTTTCTTTCAAGATTCAGAAGCCCTTTGATCAAGATTAGCAATGTTGACCCGCGCGATCCGCAACTTGGGACTCGGGCTTTAAACTGATCAGCGCATTACTTATGTTTCTAGAAATGCAGTTAGTATCATATTCATGTCAGTTCACAAGATTAGGCGTTCTATTTCAACAACACTTGGTTATAACCTTTTCGATCCACATAATTTGGGAGATTCAGAGTTCTAGCTCCGCCTTGTACCTACACATAAGCTTGCATACTGACCTTACCAGCCGACGCATTATTCTCTCTGTACAAATACAGTGAATACCATATGTATTCCCATTTCCTTTAAATTATACCATTCCCCACCTTCCTACCATGTTTTAACCTATCGGATCTATGTAATTTGACAAATATTGACATTCCAGTCGTACATGGTACCTGCACTACAGGCGCGCATACCGACCAAACTGACCAGCGCATTACTTATGTTTCTATTAATGCAGTTAGTACCATATTCTTGTCAGTTCACTAGAATAGAACTTCTACTTCAACAAGACTTGGTTATAACCTCATAATTTGGGAGATTTCAGAGTTCCAGCTCTGCCTTGTACCTACACACAAGCGTGCATACTGACCTTACCTGCCGACGTATTATTCTCTCTGTACGAATATAGTAAATACCATAAGTATTCCCATTTTCTTTAGATAATACCATTCCCCACCCCCTACCATGTTTTAACCTATCGGAACTATGTAATTTAGCAGATATAGACATTCCAGTCGTACATGGTACCTGCACTACCGGCACGCATACTGACCAAATTAACCAGCGCATTACTTGCATATCCACTAGATTAGGCCTTCTACTTAAAAAACACTAGATATGCAGTTAGTACCATATTTTTGCATGTCCACTAGATTAGGCCTTCTACTTCAAAAACACTAGGATATTACCTTTCCGATCCACATAGTTTGGGAGATTTCAGAGTTCCAGTTCCGCCTTATACCTACACACAAGAGTGCATCCTGACCTTACCGGCCGACGCATTTTTATCTCCGTACAAAAATAGTGAGTACCGTATGTATTCCCATTTCCTTCAAATGATACCCTTTCCTACCCCCCTACCATGTTTTAACTCGGATCTATGTAATTCGGCAGATAAAGACATTTCAGTCGTACATGGTACCTGCACTACAGACGCGCATACCGACCAAACTGTCCAGCGCATTACGTATGTTTGTAGAGATTCAGTTAGTGCTATATTCTTGCTTGTCCACTAGATTAGGCCTTCTACTTCAACAACACTCGGTTATAACATTTTTGATCCACATAATTTGGGAGATTTCAGAGATTCAGCTCCGCCTTGTACCTACACGCAAGCGTGCATACTGACCTTACCGGCCGACACATTATTCTTTCTGTACAAATACAGCAAATACCATCTGTATTCCCACTTACTTTAAATGATACCATTCCCAACCCCCCTACCATGTTTTAACCTATCGGATATATGCAATTTGGAAGATATAGACATTCCAGTCGTACATGGTACCTGCACTACAGACGTGCATACCGACCAAACTGACCAGCGCATTACGTATGTTTGTAGAGATGCAGTTAGTGTCATATTCTTGCCAGTCCACTAGATTAGGCCTTCTACTTCAAGAACACTAGGTTATTACCTTTACGATCCACATAGTTTGGGAGATTTCAGAGTTCGAGCTCCGCCTTGTACCTACACACAAGCGTTCATACGGACCTTACCGGCCGACGCATTATTTTCTCTGTACAAATACAGTAAATACCATATGTATTCCCATTTCCTTTAAATTATACCATTCCCTACCCCCCTACCATGCTTTATCCTATCAGATCCATGTAATTTGGCAGATATTGACATTCCAGTCGGAGATGGTACCTGCACTACAGACGCGCATACCGATCAAACTGACCAGCGCATTACTTATGTTTCTAGAAATGCAGTTAGTACCATATTCTTGTCAGCTCACAAGATTAGGCCTTCTACTTCAACAACACTTGGTTATAACCTTTCTGATCCACACAATTTGGGAGATTTTAGAGTTCCAGCTCCGGCTTGTACCTACACACAAGCGTGCATACTGACCTTACCACCCGACGAATATTCTGTTCTCGCGAACCAAGCTGAAGTTGCTCTGATAGGTGTATTTGAACATGGGCCACCCCAATATGCATCAATATTTGTGTCGCTGGACGCTTTTCCTTACGCCTATAGGGATCCGTGAGCTTCCTTAGCATTTGTGTGCAGGCACGGCCGTCGTCGCGGGCGCCGAACTCTGTGCGCGCGAACCAAGGTGAAGTTGCTCTGGTAGGTGTATTTAAACATGGGACACCCGAATATGCAACAATATCCGGGTCCTTGGATGCTTTTCCCTACGCCTATAGGGATCCGTGAGCTTCCTTAGCATTTGTGTGCAGGCACGGCCGTCGTCGCGGGCGCCGAACTATTCTGTTCTCGCGAACCAAGCTGAAGTTGCTCTGATAGGTGTATTTGAACATGGGCCACCCCAATATGCAACAATATTTGTGTCGCTGGACGCTTTTCCTCATGCCTATAGGGATCCGTGAGCTTCCTTAGCATTTGTGTGCAGGCACGGCCGCCGTCGCGGGCGCCGAACTATTCTGTTCTCGCGAACCAAGCTGAAGTTGCTCTGATAGGTGTAATTGAACATGGGCCAACCCAATATGCAACAATATTTGTGTCGCTGGATGCTTTTCCTTACGCCTATAGGGATCCGTGCGCTTCCTTAGCATTTGTGGGCAGGCACGGCCGTCGTCGCGGGCGCCGAACTTTTCTGTGCGTGCGAACCAAGGTGAAGTTGCTCTGGTAGGTGTATTTGAACATGGTCCACCTGAATATGCAACAATATCCCGGTCCTTGGATGCTTTTCCCTACGCCTATAGGGATCCGTGGGCTTCCTTAGCATTTGTGTGCAGGCACGGCCGACGTCGCGGGCGCCGAACTTTTCTGTGCGCGCGAACCAAGCTGAAGTTGCTCTGGTAGGTGTATTTGAATATGGGACACCCGAATATGCAACAATATCCCGGTCCTTGGATGCTTTTCCCTACGCCTATAGGGATACGTGAGCTTCCTTAGCATTTGGGGGCAGGCACGGCCGTCGTCGTGAGCGCCGAACTTTTCTGTGCGCGCGAACCAAACTGAATTTGCTCTGATAGGTGTATTTGAACATGGGCCACCCGAATATGCAACAATATTTGTGTCGCTGGACGCTTTTCCTTACGCCTATAGGGATCCGTGAGCTTCCTAAGCATTTGTGTGCAGGCACGGCCGTCGTCGCGGGCGCCGAACTATTCTGTTCTCGCGAACCAAACTGAATTTGCTCTGATAGGTGTATTTGAACATGGGCCACCCGAATATGCAACAATATTTGGGTCGTTGGATACTTTTCCCTACGCCTATAGGGATCCGTGCGCTTCCTTAGCATTTGTGGGCAGGCACGGCCGACGTCGCGGGCGCCGAACTTTTCTGTGCGCGCGAACCAAGCTGAAGTTGCTCTGGTAGGTGTATTTGAACATGGGCCACCCGAATATGCAACAATATTTGGGTCGTTGGATACTTTTCCCTACGCCTATAGGGATCCGTGGGCTTCCTTAGCATTTGTGGGCAGGCACGGCCGACGTCGCGGGCGCCGAACTTTTCTGTGCGTGCGAACCAAGCTGAAATTGCTCTGGTAGGTGTATTTGAACATGGGCCACCCGAATATGCAATAATATTCGGGTCGTTGGATGCTTTCCCCTAAACCTGTAGGGATCCGTGCGCTTCCTTAGCATTTGGGGGCAGGCACGGCCGTCATCGCGGGCGCCGAACCTTTCTGTGCGCGCGAACCAAGCTGAAGTTGCTCTGGTAGGTGTATTTGAACATGGGCCACCCGAATATGCAATAATATTCGGGTTTTGGATGCTTTCCCCTAAACCTGTAGGGATCCGTGCACTTCCTTAGCATTTGGGGGCAGGCACGGCCGTCGTCGCGGGCGCCGAACCTTTCTGTGCGCGCGAACCAAGCTGAAGTTGCTCTGGTAGGTGTATTTGAACATGGGCCATCCGAATATGCAACAATATTGGGGTCGTTGGATGCTTTCCCCCACGCCTATAGGGATCCGTGCGCTTCCTTAGCATTTGGGGGCAGGCACGGCCGTCGTCGCGGGCGCCGAACTTTTCTGTGCGCGCGAACCAAGCTGAAGTTGCTCTGGTAGGTGTGTCTGAACATGGGCCATCCGAATATGCAACAATATTCGGGTCCTTGGATGCTTCTCCTTACGCCTATAGGGATCTGTGCGCTTCCTTAGCATTTGTGTGCAGGCACGGCCGTCGTCGCGGGCGCCGACCTTTCCTGTGCGCACGAACCAAGCTGAAGTTGCTCTGGTGAGTGTGTCTGAATATGGGCCATCCGAATATGCAACAATATTGGGGTCGTTGGATGCTTTCCCCTACGCCTATAGGGATCTGTGCGCTTCCTTAGCATTTGGGGGCAGGCACGGCCGTCGTCGCGGGCGCCGAACTTTGCTGTGCGCACGAACCAAGCTGAAGTTGCTCTGGTAGGTGTGTCTGAATATGGGCCATCCGAATATGCAACAATATTGGGGTCGTTGGATGCTTTCCCCTACGCCTATAGGGATCCGTGCGCTTCCTTAGCATTTGGGGGCAGGCACGGCCGTCGTCGCGGGCGCCGAACTTTTCTGTGCGCGCGAACCAAGCTGAAGTTGCTCTGGTAGGTGTGTCTGAATATGGGCCATCCGAATATGCAACAATATTGGGGTCGTTGGATGCTTTCCCCTACGCCTATAGGGATCCGTGCGCTTCCTTAGCATTTGGGGGCAGGCACGGCCGTCGTCGCGGGCGCCGAACTTTTCTGTGCGCGCGAACCAAGCTGAAGTTGCTCTGGTAGGTGTATTTGAACATGGGCCATCTGAATATGCAACATCGGGTCGTTGGATGCTTTCCCCTACGCCTATAGGGATCCGTGCGCTTCCTTAGCATTTGGGGGCAGGCACGGCCGTCGTCGCGGGCGCCGAACTTTTCTGTGCGCGCGAACCAAGCTGAAGTTGCTCTGGTAGGTGTATTTGAACATGGGCCATCTGAATATGCAACAATATTCGGGTCGTTGGATGCTTTCCCCTACGCCTATAGGGATCCGTGCGCTTCCTTAGCATTTGTGTGCAGGCACGGCCGTCGTCGCGGGCGCCGAACTTTTCTGTGCGCGCGAACCAAGCTGAAGTTGCTCTGGTAGGTGTATTTGAACATGGGCCACCCGAATATGCAACAATATTCGGGTCGTTGGATGCTTTTCCCTACGCCTATAGGGATCCGTGCGCTTCCTTAGCATTTGTGTGCAGGCACGGCCGTCGTCGCGGGCGCCGAACTTTTCTGTGCGCGCGAACCAAGCTGAAGTTGCTCTGGTAGGTGTATTTGAACATGGGCCATCTGAATATGCAACAATATTCGGGTCGTTGGATGCTTTCCCCTACGCCTATAGGGATCCGTGCGCTTCCTTAGCATTTGGGGGCAGGCACGGCCGTCGTCGCGGGCGCCGAACTTTTCTGTGCGCGCGAACCAAGCTGAAGTTGCTCTGGTAGGTGTATTTGAACATGGGCCATCTGAATATGCAACAATATTCGGGTCGTTGGATGCTTTCCCCTATGCCTATAGGGATCCGTGCGCTTCTTTAGCATTTGGGGGCAGGCACGGCCGTCGTCGCGGGCGCCGAACTTTTCTGTGCGCGCGAACCAAGCTGAAGTTGCTCTGGGAGGAGTATTTGAACATGGGCCACCCGAATATGCAACAATATTCGGGTCGTTGGATGCTTTCCCCTACGCCTATAGGGATCCGTGCGCTTCCTTAGCATTTGTGTGCAGGCACGGCCGACGTCGCGGGCGCCGAACTTTTCTGTGCGCGCGAACCAAGCTGAAGTTGCTCTGGTAGGTGTATTTGAACATGGGCCACCCGAATATGCAACAATATTCGGGTCGTTGGATGCTAACCCCTACGCCTATATGGATCCGTGCGCTTCCTTAGCATTTGGGGGCAGGCACGGCCGTCGTCGCGGGCGCCGAACTTTTCTGTGCGCGCAACGAAGCTGAAGGTGCTCTGGTAGGTGCATTTGAACATGGGCCATCGGAATATGCAACAATATTGGGGTCGTTGGATGCTTTCCCCTACGCCTATTGGGATCCGTGCGCTTCCTTAGCATTTGGGGGCAGGCACGGCCGTCGTCGCGGGCGCCGAACTTTTCTGTGCGCGCGAACCAAGCTGAAGTTGCTCTGGTAGGTGTATTTGAACACGGGCCATTCAAATATGCAACAATATTGGGGTCGTTGGATGCTTTCCCCTACGCCTATAGGGATCCGTGCGCTTCCTTAGCATTTGGGGGCAGGCACGGCCGTCGTCGCGGGCGCCGAACTATTCTGTTCTCGCGAACCAAGCTGAAGTTGCTCTGATAGGTGTATTTGAACAGGGGTCACCCCAATATGCAACAATATTTGTGTCGCTGGATGCTTTTCCTTACGCCTATAGGGATCCGTGCGCTTCCTTAGCATTTGTGGGCAGGCACGGCCGTCATCGCGCGCGCCGAACTTTTCTGTGCGCGCGAACCAAGCTGAAGTTGCTCTGGTAGGTGTATTTGAACATGGGCCACCCAAATATGCAACAATATTCGGGTCGTTGGATGCTTTTCCCTACGCCTATAGGGATCCGTGGGCTTCCTTAGCATTTGTGTGCAGGCACGGCCGACGTCGCGGGCGCCGAACTTTTCTGTGCGCGCGAACCAAGCTGAAGTTGCTCAGGTAGGTGTATTTGAACATGGGCCACTTAAATATGCAACAATATTGGGGTCGTTTGATGCTTTCCCCTACGCCTATAGGGATCCGTGCGCTTCCTTAGCATTTGGGGGCAGGCACAGCCGTCGTCGCGGGCGCCGAACTTTTCTGTGCGCGCGAACCAAGCTGAAGTTCCTCTGGTAGGTGTATTTCAACATGGGCCATCTGAATATGCAACAATATTGGGGTCGTTGGATGCTTTCCCCTACGCCTATAGGGTCCGTGCGCTTCCTTAGCATTTGGGGGCAGGCACGGCCGTCGTCGCGGGCGCCGAACATTTTTGTGCGTGCGAACCAAGCTGAAGTTGCTCTGGTAGGTGTATTTGAACATGGGCCACCTAAATATGCAACAATATCCGGGTCGTTGGATGCTTTCCCCTACGCCTTTAGGGATCCGTGCGCTTCCTTAGCATTTGTGTGCAGGCACGGCCGACGTCGCGGGCGCCGAACTTTTCTGTGCGCGCGAACCAAGCTGAAGTTGCTCTGGTAGGTGTATTTGAACATGGGCCATCTGAATATGCAACAATATTGGGGTCGTTGGATGCTTTCCCCTACGCCTATAGGGATCCGTGCGCTTCCTTAGCATTTGTGTGCAGGCACGGCCGTCGTCGCGGGCGCCGAACTTTTCTGTGCGCACGAACCAAGCTGAAGTTGCTCTGGTAGGTGTGTCTGAACATGGGCCATCCGAATATGCAACAATATTCGGGTCCTTGGATGCTTTTCCTTACGCCTATAGGGATCCGTGCGCTTCCTTAGCATTTGTGTGCAGGCACGGCCGTCGTCGCGGGCGCCGAACTTTTCTGTGCGCGCGAACCAAGCTGAAGTTGCTCTGGTAGGTGTATTTGAACATGGGCCACCCGAATATGCAACAATATTCGGGTCATTGGATGCTTTTCCCTACGCCTATAGGGATCCGTGCGCTTCCTTAGCATTTGTGTGCAGGCACGGCCGTCGTCGCGGGCGCCGAACTTTTCTGTGCGCGCGAACCAAGCTGAAGTTGCTCTGGTAGGTGTATTTGAACATGGGCCACCCGAATATGCAACACTATTCGAGTCGTTGGATGCTTTTCCCTACGGCTATAGGGATCCATGCGCTTCCTTAGCTTTTGTCGGTAGGCACGGCCGTCATCGCGGGCGCCGAACTTTTCTGTGCCCGCGAACCAAGCTGACGTTGCTCTAGAATGTGTATTTGAGCAAGGGCCACCTGAATATTCAACAATATTTGGGTCATTGGATGCTTTTCCTTACGCCCATGGGGATCCAAGCGCTTCCTCAGCATTTGTGGGCAGGCACGGCCGTCATCGCGAGCGCCGAACTATTCTGTGCGCGGGAACCAATCTGAAGTTGCTCTGGTAGGTGTATTTGAACATGGGCCACCCGAATATGCAACAACATTCGGGTCGTTCGATGCTTTTCCCGACGCTTATAAGAATCTATGCGCTTCCTTAGCATTTGTGGGTAGGTACGGCCGTCGTCGCGGGCGTCGAACTTTTCTGTGCGCACGAATCAAGCTGAAGTGTCTCTGGTATGTGTATTTGAACATGGGCCACACGAATATGCAATATTCGGGTCGTTAGATGCTTTTCCCCTATGCCTATAGGAATCCATGCGTATTTTTAGCATTTCTGGGCAAGCACGACCGTCATCGCGGGCGCCGAACTTTTATTTGCGCGTGAACCAAGCTGAAGTTGCTCTTGTTAGGTGTATTTGAACATGGGCCACCCGAATATCCAACAACATTAGGGTCGTTGGATGCTGTTCCCTACGCCTATAGGGAACTATGCGCTTCCTAAGTATTTGTGGGCAGGCATGGCCGTCATCGCGGGCGCCGAACTTTTCTGTGCGCACGAATCAAGCTGAAGTTGCTCTGGAAGGTGTATTTGAACATGGGCCACCCAAATATGTTACAATATTCAGGTTGTTGGATGCTTTTCCCTACGCCTATAGATCCATGCGCGTCCTTACCATTTGTCGGCAGGTTATCGCGGGCGCCGAACTTTTTTGTGCGTGCGAACCAAGCTAAAATTGCTCTGATAGGTGTATTTGAACAAGGGCCACCCGTAAATGCTACAATAATCGGATCGTTGGATGTTTTTCCCTAGGGCTATATGGATCAATGCGCTTCCTTAGCATTTGTGGGCAGGCACAGCCGTCGTCGGGGGCGCCGAACTTTTGTGTGCGTGCGAACCAAGCTGAAGTTGTTCTGGAAGGTAAATCTGAACATGGGCCACCCGAATATGCAACAATTTTCGGGTCGTTGGATGCCTTTCCTTACACCTATAGGGATCTATGCGCTTCCTTGGCATTTGTCGGCAGGCACGGCTGTCGTCGCGGACGCCGAACTTTTCTGTGCGTGCGTACCAATCTGAAGTTGCTCTGATAGGTGTATTTGAACATGGGCCACCCGAATATGCAACAACAATCGGGTCGTTCGATGTTTTTCCCTACGCCTATAGGGATCCATGCGCTACCTTAGCATTTGTGGGCAGGCACGGCCGTCATCGTGGGCGCCGAACTTTTCTGTGCACACAAACCAAACTGAAGTTGCTCTAGAATGTATATTTGAACATGGGCCACCCAAAAATGCAACAATATTCGGGTCGTTGGATGCTTTTCCCTACGCCTATTGGGATCCATGCGCTTCCTTAGCATTTATCGTCGCGGGCGCCGAACTTTTTTGTGCGCGCGAACCAAGCTGAAGTTGCTCTGGAAGGTGTATAAGAACCACGCAAATGTGCAGATCCTTCCGCGTTTTGGGGGTGGAAGCGCTCGTTCTGAGCGTTTTTCTTCCGCTAGGTCACGTGACTGCGCTTGTCTGGTTCTATTACCAAGCCAGCAAGGGCATGGGAGGGTTGCGAGCATCATCGGTCATCGACGCTCGCGAATGAAGAGCGCCCGCTGCACTTCCTGCACATGTGCGGATACTTCCGCGTTTTAGGGCTGGAAGCGCTCGTTCCGAGCGTTTTACTTCCGCTGCGTCACGTGGCTGCGTTTGTCTCGGCCTATTACCAAGCCAGCAGGGCATTGGACGGTTGCGAGCATCATCAGTCATCGGCACTCGCGAATGGAGAGCGCCCGCTGCATTTCCTGCTCACGTGCGGATCCTTCCGCGTTTTGGGGGTGAAAGCGCGCGTTCTGGGCGTTTTTCTTCCGCCGGGACACGTGGATGCGCTTGTATGGGCCTATTACCAAGTCAGAAAGGGCGCGGGTGGGTTGCGAGCATCATCGGTCATCGGCGCTCGCGAATGAAGTGCGCCCGCTGCACTTCCTGCACATGTGCGGATCCTTCTGCGTTTTAAGGCTGAAAGCGCTCGTTCCGAGCGTTTTTCTTCCGCTGAGACACGTGGCTGCATTTGTTTGGGCCTATTACCAAGTCAAAAAGGGCGCGGGTGGGTTGCAAGCATCATCGGTCATCGGCGCTCGTGAATGAAGAGCGCCCGCTGCACTTCCTGCACATGTGCGGATCCGCGTTTTGGGGGTGGAAGCGCTCGTTCCGAGCGTTTTTCTTCAGCCGGGTCACGTGGCTGTGCTTGGCTGGTCCTATTACCAAGCCAGCAAGGGCGTGGGAGGGTTGCGAGCATCATCGGTCATCGGTGTTCGCGAATGAAGAGTGCCCGCTGCACTTCCTGCACATGTGCGGATCCTTCCGCGTTTTGGGGGTGGAAGCGCTCGTTCCGAGCGTTTTTCTTTTGCCAGGTCACGTGGTTGCGCTTGTCTGGCCCTAATACCAAGCCAGCAAGGGCGTGGGAGGGTTGCAAGCATCATCGGTCATCGACGTTCGCGAATGAAGAGAGTCCGCTGCACTTCCTGCAAATGTGCTGATCCTTCCGCGTTTTGGGGGTGGAAGCGCTCGTCCTGAGCGTTTTTCTTCCGCCAGGTCACATGGCTGCGGTTATCTAATCCTATTACCAAGTCAGCAAGGGCGTAGGAGGGTTGCGAGCATCATCGGTTATCGGCGCTCGCGAATGAAGAGCGCCCGTTGCACTTCCTGCACAAGTGCGAATCGTTCCGTGTTTTGGGGCTGGAAGCACTTGTTCTGTGCGTTTTTCTCCCGCTGAGTCACATGGCTGCGCTTTTCTGGGCCTATTACCAAGCCAGCAAGGGCGTGGGAGAGTTGCGAGCATCATCGGTCATCGGCGCTCGCGAATGGAGTGCGCCCGCTGCACTTCTTGCACATGTGCGGATCCATCCACGTTTTAGGGCTAAAAGCGCTCGTTCCGAGTGTTTTTCTTCCGCCGGGTCACGTGGCTCCGTTTGTCTGGGCCTATTACCAAGCCAGCAAGGGCGTTGAATGGTTGCGAGCATCATCGGTCATCGGCACTCGCGAATGGAGAGCGCCCGCTGCATTTCCTGCACATGTGCGGATCCTTCCGCGTTTTGGGGGTGGAAGCGCTCGTTCTGAGCGTTTTTCTTCCGCCCGGTCACGTGGATGCGCTTGTTTGGGCCTATTACCAAGTCAGAAAGGGCGTCGGAGGGTTGCGAGCATCATCGGTCATCGGCGCTCGCGACTGAAGAGCGCCCGATGCACTTCTTGCACATGTGCGGATCCTTCCGCGTTTTGGGGATGGAAGCGCTCGTTCCGAGTGTTTTTCTTCCGCCGGGTCACGTGGCTGCGCTTGTCTGGGCCTATTACCAAGATAGCAATGGCGTATTTCCTTTCGCCTCGAGGGATCCATGCGCTTCCTTAGCATTTGTCGCTAGACACTGCTGTCGTCGCAGGCGCCGAACTTTGTTGTGCGCACGAACCAAGCTGAAATTGCTCTGGTAGGTGTAATTATGCATGGGCCATCCGAATATGCAATAACATTCAGGTCGTTCGATGTTTTTCCTGTCAGAGGTCCACTGGTGATCCCCGATTGATCCTAGGGAAGGGTTACAGGCACGTTGGCCAGGGGGGTTATGGGCGTACTTACCCGCTACACAAACAAGCCATTTTATCCCAATGGTCTAGTGGTTGGGATTCTGACATTTCCCTACGCCTAAAGGGAACCATGCGCTTCCTTAGCATTTGTCGGTAGACATTCCCGTCGCATGGCTAGTAGGTAGAAAGATAGTCTACGTAATCAACGGTAGGGAGCCCACAAGGGAAAGTTCGGCGCTTCGTAAGTCGCATTTAGGGTGACGCGCGTTTGTGACGTGCCTTCTACGCAGTACCGAATTTGCGCGTCACAAACTATTGTGACACAAATGTCCCTGCAGGAACGTACCCAGGGCCTCAGATTCGTTTTGTTGGAGGCGCACGCGCACGCTTACTTCCTCCTGGGTGTGATGGTTACTTGTGCATGGGTTGAGACCAGGGGGCTACTTTTTTAAACTGATTATGAGCAATTTAGGGGAATACCGTAGACACCAGTACTGTCTGGTTGACCGTGGACCCTCTGGCACACTAAACGGAGATGAATAAACGATGACACGGTATAAAAATAAACCCTTCTGCCAATGGGGCAGATGTCTGTATGTAAGGCCTTATCATGGCCCGTGTGACGTATATTCAGAGGAGGCGGGTGAAGTGGAGCTCCACCTGCAGGCGGCGGTGGATGGCTTCGGGTGACGCCAGCAGCCCCTTGCGCAGGTCACCCTCCACCTCCGCCAGCGGCACCGCCGCCAGGAACGCCTTGAGGTACTCGCGGCACGCCTCCGCTCCCCACACCCTCCGCCCCGCTGCCACCGGAGCTGCCTCCCCCTCGCCCTCCCCGCCACAAGCAGGTGCGGCCGAAGTGGGAGGGGAGGTGGCGGTGGCTGTGCAGGCAGGAGACGAACCAGCAGCGCTCGACGCGGTTTGGGTGGGCTGCTCACTGCTTGCACACCCGTCAAAATTGGTGGTGCTGGTTTTCGTCTCGTGTATGGGTGACCGTGATGGACCGTCAGTGTGTGTCAGCAGACATGTTGCCTCGGCTGCATGCACTGCTGTAGGAATCACTGAGTCAGCTGCAGTGGATGCTGACTCATCTCCGCATGGTGGGCTGCAGGTGTCCGCAGAAGGACTATCTACATGATTTGGAGTGGCAGTGATGGGAGCGGGCACGCCATGAGTGTCGGCAGGGAGCAAAGTGACGCCTTCACTCGATCGCATTGCTTGGAGCACCACCCCTTCAACCTCTGCCACATGCGTTCCTTGTGCTGCTCCCACTATCACGTCTTCCCCCTTAGCAGCACCTGCCTCACAGCTCACCGTGTCGTTCACCCCATGGGGATGGGCACCCACCCCCCCTGCTACAATATCCATCCCACTGCTGCCTTTGCCCTTCCCACTGCCATCTTTGCCCTTGCCACTGCCCTTGCCTGCCTTCACACCCCATCGCCTGCCTGTCTCTACCTTGGGCACCTGAGCACCAATGCCGCCTGCCTTACCCTCTGCCCTCTCTGCTTCGTCCGCCCTGCCTTTTTGCTCACTGCTGTCACCAGTACCCTGCGCTTTCGCCTGCCCCCCACCACCGTCACCTGCACCACCCGCTCCCCCTCCTGTGCCGGCCCCGCCTGCAGCAGTGCTTCCGAGCGCTGCTGGAAGAGGCAGGCCGACATCCACCCAGGAGGAGGAGTCAAAGAGCAGCATGAAGGCCTGCGAGCACCCCTCGTGCAGCCGCTCGCCCAGCGTGTCGATCACCACACACTCCACCTCCCCACCCCTCGCCTCAGCCCATGTGCCACCATGGCCTGCACCTTCACCTGTGTGCTCCCCCACAGCCCTATCCAGTGCTGCTTGCGCGCCCCCACACCCGTGTTGCTGCTGGTGGCGGTACTGGTGCGGGTGGGGTTGGGAGCGGCGCAGGAGCAGAAGGAAGAAGTGGTCGTTCCACGCCACGATGTACACGCCCTCGCCCGCCTGCACCACCGCCTCCCAGATGTCATCAAACGACAGCATGCCCTCCAAAAACGCCAGCTGCTCCAACGCCTTCTCCTCCACGCCCTTCTCCTCCACGCCCTTCTCCTCCACGCCCTTCTCCTCCACGCCCTTCTCCTCCACGCCCTTCTCCTCCACGCCCTTCTCCCCGACGCTTTCAGGGCTCTCCACAGTAGAAGTCTGTTCTTGCTTTCCTGTTTCCAACGGCGCTTCAGCCCCATTGCCTTTTGCTTCTACGTCTGGCGAACTGCTTGTGCGCTTCCCCACTACTTCCTCCTCCTTCCCCTCACCCCCCTCCTCTGTATCTCTTCCGCTCTTGTCCACAGTGCTCGCTCCCGCCTCGCCCCTGTTCACATCCGCCGCATCACCTTCTGCTGCGCTGCTGCCCTGCGTGCGGGCGGCGTCCTCCTTGGCGCGCCTGGCAGCAAGGCAGGGCGGGTGGAAGAACCCCACAAACGACTGGCTGGGCACCACACACAGCGGCAGCCGGGGCATCCTTGCCACCCCACCACCATCGCTGCTGCCGCTGCTGCTACCATCGTGGGAGGCACCAGGGTCCGTGTTTCCCCCACCATCCTTATCAGCTGCCTGCTTGTTGACCTCTGCACCCACAGCCTGCCCGCCACGGTCTGTCTGCGCAAGGGGGGGTGTATCGGAGTGGGAGTGCTGCACGGCGGCCAGCACGGTGTCAAGGTCAAAGTGCCCGTCGGGGAAGCGCTGGTGGAAGTCGCTGAGGGCGCGCAGGCGGCGCCAGTCAGCGGACCCGGCACGGATGAGGTCGTCCAGCTCCGCCTGCCCTGGCAGCGTGCCCTCCCCGTGCGCATGCAGATGCAGATGCACCCACGCCGCTATGTGCGCCACCAGCAGCGCACACGCGCCCTCGCCCGCAGCACTGGCATGGCACTGGTCCACGGTCGCCAGGAACACCGGCGCGCACAGCCGCGCCGCGCCGTCGCGACTCACCACCTCACGGCGCTCCCACTGCCCCACGCGGAACTCGTCCCCAAACAGCTCTCGCACACTCGATGCCGATGGGGACACCGCCTCTGCCTCTGCCTCCCCCGCACTCGCTGCCTGCTGCTCCTCCAGAGGCAGCTTGTAAAGGGGATGCTCCTGCTCGGCCTCGAGTGCCTTGCGCCTGTCCCAGTCGATCTCGTCCCCCCCCTCCTCCCCGTACGCCTTGTGCAGCAGCGGCTCGCCCCTCTCCTGCAGCGACAGCGTGCGCAGGAACAGCAGCGGCCGCCGCAAAAATGCACCCACCCCCGCACCTCCTCCCCCTCCGCCCCCTGCCCCACCTCCTCCCGAAGTGGCAGCAAGGGGCTTAGCTGGGAGGAAGGGCGGGAGGAGAAAGGGCTTAGAAGGGGGAGGGACGTCGGCAGGGAGGGGGTCGAGCGGCGAGATGGGGGACGAGTCCCTGCTGCCTTGGGCAGGGGGAGGGCCTTGCTCGCCTTGGGTGGAGGCAGCACAGGCAGCAGGTGCGAGTTCAGACGTGGCTTCTTGTGCTGACGATGCTGACTGTGGCGCTGGTGTCGAGGGCAGGTCGGGTGTGGCAGCAGGAGCAGGGGGCGGGCGGGGGGTGGAGGAGAAGAAGAGGAAGGTCGAGGTGAACGTGAAGAGGCGTGGCGCTAAGGGCGACCGCAGAGGAGCAATCACTCGCTGCTCCTCCTCCGCTGCACCTCCCACAACCTCTGCACCCACTGCTCCCTCCTCACCACCGCCCTCCCTGCCTGCCTCCAGTGGTGTCATGTGCACTTCTTGCATTGCAGTCTGCCCTCTCTCACTATGCGCGCTGGAGGGCTGGGCGGGCAGGGAGAGGGTGCGAGGGGGCGAGGGAAGCGCGTGGGGCAGCAGGTGCAGCATGCGCATGCGTGTGTGCACGGGTCCTCCCACGTGCCCTCCCAGGTTCACCTCTGCCAGCGGCCCATAGCACAGCGCCTCCGCTGCTACCATCTCCTCCTCGCCCTCCTCACACTCACTCTCTGCCTCTCCTCCCTCCTCCCTCTCTACATCCTCCTCTGCCTTCTCCCACACTGCCAGCTCACTCGTCAAGCCCCCATTCTCCTCCCACAACATGTTGCTCCCTCGCTCCTTCTTCTCACCCTCTTCGCCCTCCTCCCCCGTCCCCTCATCACCCCTCCCTCCTAGCCCCACCGCCTGTTTCCCGCTTGGCCTGCCCCGCGCACGTCCTGCCCCATCCACTGACACTGACCGCCGCCACACCCCTCCCCGCAGCACATCCAGCAGTCCCATGCCCATGCTCGTGCCCGTGTTTGCGCCCGTACCGGTGCTCGCGCCAGCGCCTGTGTCCGCACCACCGCTCGCGTCCCCATTGCCAGCCGCCCCCTTGTTGTCTGCCAGGGACTCGCCTTCCCCCTCCGCCCCAGCACCTTCACGCGCTCCCTGCTGCTCCACGGCACCACCTGTGTGCCTCGGTGTGTTCCCGGCACTCAGCCCCACCCCACGCTGGCCGTCACCACCACCACCCGCCGCCTCCACCCCAACCGCGCTGCTCGCCTGCCGCCCCCCCATTCCCTGCCCGCCAAGCCCACTTTCCCCCTCCTCGCCATCACTCGCCCTCCGCTTCACCTGCTCCCACTCTGTATCGCCGTCCCCCCCCTGCACCCAATCGGCCTCCTCCTGCTGCCCACCTCCGCTGCTCTGCTCCGCACTGCCACTGCCTGCAGCACCATGCCCCTCGCCCTCGCCTGCCCTGCCCGCCGCGTCCAGGGGCAGCGCGGGGCTCTTGCTCTCCCGGCTGCGCCGCTGCCACCCCCACAGCCCCCCCAGGTGCACCCCGCCACCCCCCGCCTCCCGCACTCCCGTCCCTGCTGCTGCTGGTCCGCCCGCGGCTGGCGTGGCTGGCACTGGCGCCGGTGCTGAGGCTTGGGCCGGGACTGGTGCTGCCGACTGGAGTGCGGCTGGGGATGGGGGGACGGATGCTGCTTGCGGCAGCTGAGTGCACTCCACTGTCACCTGCCCGCGCACAGCAGCACACACACCACAAGCAGAAACGCATCAGCGTTCTGTTGGCACAGAGGCGCATGCTGAAACGGTAAAGCGAGCTTATGGCTGAATGGAAGGGGTGGTGACAGGGTGCAGGGCAGTGCGGAAGCGGCAGGGGCAGTGGCGTGAGTGGCGACCTGTAGCAGGCCGACGGGGGGCGAGTCGGGGGGGGCGAAGAGGAGCAGCAGGTGGTGCGTGAGGGGCTGCGTGGAGAGCGGCGCGGCGAGCGGCGCCACGTCCAGCACCACCGACGCCACCTGCTGTGGACGCTCCCTGGGCCTGCTGGGTGCATGCTGTCGTGCGACCAAGGGGGGAAATGGATGGGAGTGGGACAGGTAAGGTCTGACAAGAGCTAGGGCTAAAATATACAGGAAAATTACACGAAATTGCATGCTTATGGTACGAAAGACGTGGAGCAAACTTCACTGGAGATGTGATTGACACATGGGAGCGAGCCCCTTCACATCCCACCTTGTACACGAGCAGCACCACCTCCCACGGCTGGAAGAGGCACCCCTTGCCGCACGCCTCGCCCTGCCCGCGGGCGGCGCGCAGGGCGGCGGGGCAGGGCAGCAGGTGGCAGTCGTGCGCGAAGCCCTCCTCCCACCGCACCATCCCGTGCGGCCCGCGCGGCGGCTGTGCGCTGCTGCACCCGCGCTTCACGGCGCGCCCGAACATGGACCCCATCAGACCCGCGCGCGCGCCCTTCCACCGCACCTCCACCGCCAGCAGCTCTGCTTCCGCCCCCTCCTCGGCCTCGCCCGCCGCTGCCTCCGCCTCGGCTGCCACAACGGCTGGCACGGCAGCAGGCGCAGCGCTGGCAAGCTCCCGACTGCTGGCCTTGCCTGCAGGCGCTCCTTGTAATCTTTCCACACTCGCTGCCTGAGCCTCCACCGCCACTGCCGCTTCTGCTGTCGCTGCTACTGATGCGCTTGCTCCTGTTGATGCGGCTGTTTGTGATGCCGCTGTTGCTGCTGCTTGTTGGGTCTCCGACGGGCTTGCTCTGTCAGCTGCGCCGACAGTGGCTGCTGCGACGGCAGGCGCATCAGCGGGCAGCAGCATGGAGTAGGACCCGCTCTCACCGCTCCACTGCCCATACCTCTCTGCAACAGCCGGTCCATCAACCGATCCCGCGTCGCCTGGGCCGGCGGGAGGTGCGCTCCGTAGGATGCCTTCAAGGGCGGGAGGCAAGGCGCCGTCCGCCGTCCCCTCCGCTGTGAGCGGGGAAAACCCGCCAGCCTGGTGGCGTGCTGAATCCGCGAGCGCTGCGAGGGCGGAGAGCACTGCGGGCGGGAGGGCTGCTGGGGATGCGAAGCCGAAGGCGTGGTCGACGGTGAGGGAGACGGCCACGGACCGAGGACCCAGCACAGCGCTGGTCGACTGCTGCTGCTGCTGCTCCTCCCGCTGCTGCCGCTCTTGCTGCACCTCTTCCTCCTGCACCTGTTGCTCCTGCTGCTGCACCTGTTGCTCCTGCTGCTGCACCTGTTGCTGCTGCTGCTGCCCTCGCTGATCGTCCGGCCTGTTGGAATGCATGCGCACGGGGACGTCGCTCGGCTCCCCGCACTGTGCCGCAAGGGCGGCCTCGCTGGCGCGCTCCTCGTGGTCGACGCCGCGAATCCACGGGTGCAGCTGCGGCAGCGACACGGAGCGATGGCCCAGCGTTGCCATTGTTGTGCGACAGGGGAAAGGACCGAGCTGAGCAACACAAAACTCTATCACGACGTAAAATCACGAAAGATCATGAAGAATGTTTCACATTCGGATCGCCATGATGCTCGACAATCTCATTGCCTCCCGTATAAACTTCTCCGATACTCGCGGCTTATAAGCTCCCTTCATGGCGGCAACGACTCACGCTGACACCTGTCATTGTCACGCAATGCTTCAAAAGAATCAATGGCTCTTCCGCAACCAATGTCCCAGCCATATAATGTTTGCCTACTACTGTAAATTCCTGTCTGTTCTCGTATTTGCTGAAGAGAACGGGGAAGTTGGTGGCCTTCACATCTTCTCATTGGTTGTTGCGCGTCACACTCTGGTCGAAAACAAGGAGGTGCGTGGAGGTGGGGGCGAGTGACAGGGGGAGAGCAGTAGAGTTGGATGGCGGGCGCGGAATCAACATCGGTGGAGGGGGGTTGATGATGATGCGGGATCTCAAAATGAGTGGCATCGGGGACGGTGGTGGGGAGCGCAAGGAGCATGTCAAAAGGGATCGGTGGGAAAAAGGCGACCTCAAGGCGGGTGGGGAGGGAATGGAAGGGGAGTGGTGCAAAAGCGCAGGACACATGCGGATCTGCTCTCTTCAAACACCCCCTGGGGTTTGCGCGCAACACGGATTTTCCCAGCGAAGGTAGCACAGGGATACCTAGGTTCATCGATTGGGGTCGAATCGCACAGAGTGTGCAGCTGCCCAAATTTTTGGAAGAGGGGATAAAGTGCAAAATCGAATACGAAATCTTTGGCAGGGCTGTGCAAATTGATCCTCCCAAGGCTGCTGGATGAACCGAACTCGATTGGCGAGTGTTTTGGCGAGTGTTACGTGTCTCAGAAGGTGGTGCCCTGGTTCAGCCTACAGGTAAGACAACTAGCAGATAGGATATGCAGTAAATGTTGTACATACATGCTTTGGCAACATGTGCCTTGGCACATCCAGAACGGAGTGCCTTGTGAAAGGAGTGAAGTGCGAAGGAGTGAGGGAAGTGGTCCTCCAGAATGCTGATTCATAGCGGCCAATGGATCCACCATCGCCCATCACCATGCAAACCAAAAACTAGCATGTCTTGTGCAGCTGCGGCAGTGCAACAACACACACACGAACCCCTACGTGTCGTAAATGCATTTATTGGATCACTCGGAAACAAAACATGGCGCTCCTGCAATCCCCATGGGACCACCTCGGCATCGTGCCGCCCGTCACCACATGGCACTTCACCTCCACACGTGCACAATGTGCTGTGATTAGCTGTTGGGCCGCCACGCTGACATGGCAAGCAGTGGTTGGTCCTTCCAGTTGAGGGTGAGGCTGTTGGGTTGCTCTGACGACAGTGAGTACGGGCCCTTGTACCTGCCATTGGGGAGGGGAGGGGAAGGCACCAGGTGAACAGGGGAAGAAAGAGCGCTACGGGACAGATGAGTGGCATCACAAGCAGGTCACGCAGGTCAAGTGCATACACCAGCCAGACAAGGTCACTACACAGAGCGCACAAGGGGCCTCAAGTGGCACACTCACGTGGAGAGCAGGGCGGTGGCGGTGGCCACCACCTCACGGCTGAGCGGGTACCCCACGAACCCGGCGCGGTGCACGCGGCGCTCCCACTGCCCCAGCGGCTCCTGGCGCTCCGTGCGGTCCTGCCCCTCACACGCCACCACGTTCACGATGGCGCGCCCCAGCACGCGCTGCTCAAACAGCCGCCGCTCCGTCGAGTCCGCGGGCACGGATGCGTCGAGGGCGTCGAAGATGGACGCGTAGTAATGGAGCGCCTCGAGGAAGCGGCTGAGGAAGAAGGGCGAGTTGTGGTTCGTGTTCTGCTCCACCAGCGTGGTGACAGCGGGCGCCAGCGCGCGCATGGTGCGCAGCACGGCGGCGCGCGGGTTGGAGGGCGTGACGGACTCGTCCATGAGGTTGTGCAGGCGCAGCGCACAGTTGACCACGAGCACCTCGTCCGCCTCGCAGCGCACCATGGATGGCTGCAGGTCTGGCAGGTTTATGGGGATGAAGTTAAACGTGAACGGCACCCCCCAGCTCTGTGCCACTTTCTGCAGCGCTCAACACGGGATGGAGGGGATGGGAGGAGGGCAGGAGAGGAAGGTCGCGTCATGTGTGAGTTATGCCGAGGCTGTGATGTAAGTTACCTCTTGTGGGTGTGCTAGGAACGATAGAGGAGGTGAAAAGGGAGAAAAACTTGATGGTGGAAACATGAAGGGGAAAGGAAAGACGAACGGGAGGAGAGGGAAGTGAAGGAAGGAGAAAGCGGGCGGTTGGTTGGTGGGGAGAGAGAGCGAGAGATGGGGAGACGCACGCGGAGGCGCTGGCCGGCCTGGCGGAGGCAGTAGCCCTTGTGGATGCCCGCCACAAAGGGGCGAGAGGAGGGCGATGGGTGGTGAGACACTGAGACCACTACGACTCACCCTTAGGCGCTGGCCGGCCTGGCGGAGGCAGTAGCCCTTGTGGATGCCCGCCACAAAGGGGCGAGAGGAGGGCGATGGGTGGTGAGACACTGAGACCACTAAGACTCACCCTTAGGCGCTGGCCGGCCTGGCGCAGGCAGTAGCCCTTGTGGATGCCCGCCACAAAGGGGCGAGAGGAGGGCGATGGGTGGTGAGACACTGAGACCACTAAGACTCACCCTTAGGCGCTGGCCGGCCTGGCGGAGGCAGTAGCCCTTGTGGATGCCCGCCACAAACGGGCGGTCGATGCCCGTTATGCGCAGGTGCGGTGGACCCCCCGGCAGCACGGCCAGCGCCTGGATGAGCGGCGGCCACTGCACGGCGTGGCCCAGCCCGAAGTCCACTATGTGCACCTTGCGCGCGCCCTGTATCGCCTCCAGTATCGCGCTGTTGCACGCCACGTGCCCAAACGTCAGGTACGGCGATGCACTCACCAGCACCTGGTGGGGGGGCGTAAGGACACGGGGGATATGGGGGTGTGCAAAGCAAAAGACAACGCACTTAAGTGTCCACCCACCCGCCCCCCTTGTTATACAAACCTCCTTCCAGCACGGCCCTGATAAAGCACAACAACACCACTCTGTCCCACAGCCAGCGCCCCACCTCGGACATTCCAATAGCACCAACACACTTGAACCACCCTCACAGCTCCACCGGCTGCACCCCAAGGGCCCTAACAGCTAGCCCCCTGGCTGACCTCGAAGGCGCGCAGCAGCGGCGCATCGCAGTCGATGGAGCGGTAGATGCCCAGCGCACCCGCTGCCCTCACAGCTCTTACAGGGCCCTCTCATCTTCAAGCCCCCCACTGTGAAGCAGCTCACTCACCTCAAAGGCGCGCAGCAGCGGTGCATCGCAGTCGATGGAGCGGTAGATGCCCAGCGCGCCTGCTGCCCCCGCGCCGTCACTGCCGGGGCAGCCGGGGCCCGTGGGCGCCGTGCCGGAGGCGCGGGCGAGCAGCCCCTCGAGGAAGTAGGCGGACACGCGCTGTGTGGCGTCCCCGTATACTGACGCTACTGCTGTTAGACGCTCCACCAACACGTGCACCTGGGGGGGGCGGGGGGGGAAGGAGGTGAGAGGGGAAGGACACGCGCTGTGTGGCGTCCCCGTACACCGATGCCACCGCTGTCAGCCGCTCCACCAGCACGTGCACCTGTGGAGGGGAGAAGGGGGGGAAGAGGGGAGGAGGGAGTGGGGGGGACGGAAGGCAGAGGGGAAAAACGGGCGCGTGACGAGATGGGAGAGATGGCTGCAAGGCGCTTCACCAGTGTGAGCAGTGGCATGGGCGCGTGACGGATGGACGAGATGGCATGGCATGTGAGCGATGAGAGGCACCTGCACTTGCCACGATGACATGACAAGCTGAGCTGCGCTCAAACTGTGCCCCACCGCACCTGTACCCTCTCCCCTCCTCACCTTTCTCCTGCTCCCCCCTTCTCACCCTCTAACGTTCGCCTGCCTCATATTTTCTCTGCCCTCTCATCCGCTCTGCCCTCTCATCCGCTCTGCCCTCTCATCCGCTCTGCCCTCTCATCCGCTCTGCCCTCTCATCCGCTCTGCCCTCTCATCCGCTCTGCCCTCTCATCCGCTCTGCCCTCTCATCCGCTCTGCCCTCTCATCCGCTCTGCCCTCTCAACCACGCGGCCTCCCCCTGGGACTCACCCGGAGGTGGTCGCCGGACACAATGGCCTTGGCGATGTCCAGCAGCATCTGAATCACCGCCGACCGCCTTTGAGACGCCACTGCTGCCTCATATTCTCTTTGCCTCTCATCCGCTCTCCCTCTCGTCCGCTCCCCCTCCCCTTTCAACTCACGCGGTGGTGGTCGCCGGACACAATGGCCTTGGCGATGTCTAGCAGCATCTGAATCACCGCCGACCGCCCCGTGCCGCTGCTGCTGCCTGCTCCTCCTCCTGCCGCCGCCTGCACTCCATGCTGCGCCTGCTGCATCGCCTGGCCCCCCTGCTGCCCCTGTTGCTGCTGCCCCCCTTGCTGCTGCCCCCCTTGCTGCTGCCCCCCCTGCTGCCACCCCTCCTGGGAGCCGCCCGGGCTGTTAAGCGCCGCCCTCTGCATCTGCGCCATCAGTTCCTCCGCGCGCCCTTGGCTATCCGCGCGCCCCTGGCTCTCCCCCGACCTCGCGCTCCCCGTCCCCTCAACTCCCCCGCCCTGCTGCCCCGCGCCCTGCCCGCCGTCCCTGGCGCAACTGCTGGGGGGCGCGCCTGTGAAGGCGGGCGGCATGGGGTGATGGGCGGGCGGCAAGGCAGGGTTAGCTTGCACCATTCGGTCCACCGTCATCCCCAACAGCTCCTCCTCGCCCATCCCCGCGCCCATCCCCATCCCCATTCCCCCGCCCATGTCCATGCCCATGCCTGCGTCCCCTGGTGCGCCGTGAAAGGCGCCAGGCGGCGCGGAGAGGAAGGCGGGGTTGAGGTCGTGGGGGAGCAGCGACTCCATCTCGTCGAAGGCGAAGGTGAGCTCGTCCAGTCCGCGGAAGAAGTCCGCCTCCATGTACTCCGCGCCCAGCGCCACCGGCTCCACCTGCTGCACGCGCGCCATCCACTCCGCCGCGCTCAGCTCGCGCAACTGCTCCGCCACCGAGTTCGGCCCGTGCCGCGGCCACACGCCCCCGCTGCCGCCGCCCGCCTGCCCCGGCACGAACGCGCACGCCGCGGGGGAGCCGCCGGGGCTGGGCTGGCCGGAGGTGGAGGGGGAGGGGGAGAGCTGCTGGCAGGGCTGGCCCGCGGAGTTTAGCGGCACGGCCGCCGGCTGTGCGTGCTGACGTGGCGTGAGGCCAGTGGAGTGCGAGGAGGACGAGCTCGCGGACGGCCCGGGCGACGCTGTGCCATTGCCCTGCGACGAGGCGCCAGAGGTGGCGGGCGGAAGGGAGCAGGGATAAGAAATCGGCTGCGGCGGAGGGCGCGGCTGCGGGGGGGGCTGGCGGGGGTCGGAGGGCGGAACGAGCGGCTCCTGCGTGTTGCCCCACAGCTGCTGCAGCGTCGCCGTCAGATCCCGCGCCGTGCGTTGCGGCGGCGGTAGCGACGGCTGCTGCTGACCGCCGCCGCGCGTGTTGCCGCCGTGCGAGTGCGTGTGCGCTCCTTGGTGGCCGCCGCATGGATGATCTGAACGGGCGGGGAGCACGGGGGAAGATAGAACGGGGCGCGGGGGAGGAACGGGGAGCGCGAGGAGTATGGATTCATATGAGAGCAATGTTGCACAAGTGGCGGTAACGAAGACGGGGATACAGAAAGATCTCGTTACCGAGACACGGCACAGATACAAACGAACCATAAGTACGGCATGAGAGGCAAGGCGACGGGCGGACGGCACGGACCTTGCACGATGCGGCACGTCTTGAGCTGCACGTGCATCCACGCGCGCTGCAGCCGCTGCTCCAAATCCGACGGCACGCCCTCTCGCTCACCCGCCATGGCGCGCGGGCCTCGCGTTATGAACAGATTTTGTGGGCAAACCAAAACCTAAAAGTTACTATGAAGCACTACCGTGCAGAACGCAGCTATGGCTGTGCGCCTTCCGTGCGTGCCGGTTTTCTAGCTGAGACAAAAACAAGTCGGACAAAAGCGAGAGCTATAATAATGCCTAGCGCACACGCCGCAAGGTACTGTACTGTATTGTTCAAGAACGACCCCCTCACACCTCCCTTGGGAGTGTCGTACCGTACGACGCGTGCGGGCGTGCATCGGAGTGCTTATCCCGTTCCTCTGTTCTACAGTTCAACTCTTCACGCTATAAGATATGTCTGTCTAAAATGTATTGTTTCTTTAGACAATACACAATGCATATTCCGCACAAGCACAAATACCTACAACACGATCTGAATTGTAGACTACCAAGACATTATTAGCTGCCTTTAGCCTTTTTTCCACTCTGTAAAGCCAAATGGGTTTGCCCTTATTTCACACCTAAACATTCAAATCATTTCTCGCATCCTAATGTTGTTTATCATGCAGGAACTGGTGATCTTGCACGCTCCTTGACAGTCATATAAAGCCCCTGTAAAGCCAGAAAACACAAGAATGGTCAGGAGGGTGCCGAAGGTGCAGATGGGTGCAGCAAGGTGCACAAAGAGCATCTGGCATACATACATTCTTGGTGTGGATGGTGGCGCCAGTGGTCATGCTGATGTCCTGGTTGGGCACGAGCGCGAAGTCAAACTCGCGGAGGAGCACCGACAGCACACAGATGGCCTCCAGCATCGCAAACTGGTCCCCTATGCACTTGCGCGGGCCGCCGCTGAACGGGATGTACCTGGTGCCAGAAATGGAGGGAACAGCAGAGCAGCACACAGGGTGCAAGGGGAGCATGGCACTGAGTGGCAGGGCATGGCGCCAGGGGCCACGATGTCCGGCCGGAATCATTCAGAAGCGCAGAGACAAGGGAAAGAAACGGAAAGGACAGGTGAAGAAGCTGTGCGTGCAACAAGAACCTCAATGCAGTGAGGAAGCCCTGCAATTGGTTCAGGGTTGTCCACAGCATGGCATGGAACAGCAGTGCAGTGTGCCCACCTGTAGTCGGTGTTGACCTCGTTGGGCACGGGCGCATCGAGGTCAAATCGCTCCGGCATGAACTCATCCGCCCGCTCCCACACCTGCCATGCCATGCCATGGGGGGCATGCCACGCAATACGGCCATGCCATTTGTTTGGTGCCGCAGGGGTCATGCCGTGGGAGTTGGTAATGCAGATATGATTTCATGTAAGGAGGGAAACAACTGAAAGGGTTGCAGATGAGATCAGGAAATGAGAGTGTGGGGATGAAGGCAGGGTGCAGAGACGAAGGCAGGGAGAGGGCATGTATGTGTGCAGGCACCTGGGGCGAGTGGTGGATGTTGTAGACGGAGATCATCATGTCCTGAGATGAAGGCATGGAGAGGGCATGTATGCACCTACCTGCGGCGAGTGGTGGATGTTGTAGACGGAGATCATCATGTCCTGCCCCGGCTGCACCTTGTACCCCCCCGGTAGCACATCGCTCACCACTGCCCTCCGGATCAGGATCTGCACGCACAGCCCAGGCAGGGGGAGGCCGGCAGGCAGGGCAGTGGGCAGGCAGGGGAGGGCAGGAAGCGCAGAGGGCAGAGGGCAGGGTGAGAGAGTGTAAGGCTTGCATCAGGACCAACTCGTCACAGGCACACACATATCAGCAGCAGTGGGCAGCAGTGCTGGGTGCCTGCGCCTGCACACCACTGCCAACAGGTACAAACGCAAGTTGCAAGCGTGCATGCACGCACTGCACAAAAGCAGCATGTGCGCATGCCATGGCACATCTTTTCTTGTATGCTCGTCCAAATCCAATTCCATCGCATGCAGTGACCAGGGGGTGGGTGTGAGGAAGTGCAGCGGTGCATGGAGCCGTCGCTTGGTGCTCCGTGGAGGCCCTTGCTTTGCGCCCCCCCATGAAACTCACACAACTGTGAACGCCCAATGACATTGCTGGCACTGACCGGCGGGTGGGGGTAGAGGCGCACTGACCGGGGGGTGGGGGTAGAGGCGCACTGACCGGCGGGTGGGGGTAGAGGCGCACTGACCAGCGGGTGGGGGTAGAGGCGCACTGACCGGCGGGTGGGGGTAGAGGCGCACTGACCGGCGGGTGGGGGTAGAGGCGCACTGACCGGCGGGTGGGGGTAGAGGCGCACTGACCGGCGGGTGGGGGTAGAGGCGCACTGACCGGGGGGTGGGGGTAGAGGCGCACTGACCGGCGGGTGGGGGTAGAGGCGCACTGACCGGCGGGTGGGGGTAGAGGCGCACTGACCGGCGGGTGGGGGTAGAGGCGCACTGACCGGCGGGTGGGGGTAGAGGCGCACTGACCGGCGGGTGGGGGTAGAGGCGCACTGACCGGCGGGTGGGGGTAGAGGCGCACTGACCGGGGGGTGGGGGTAGAGGCGCACTGACCGGCGGGTGGGGGTAGAGGCGCACTGACCGGCGGGTGGGGGTAGAGGCGCACTGACCGGCGGGTGGGGGTAGAGGCGCATGGACTCGTTGATGCAGCGCGTGAGGTACTTGAGCTCCCTCGTGTCCGCCAGGCTCGGGTGGCTCTTCCCCCCCAGCACCCTCTCCGCCTCCTCCTGTGCCTTGGCCATCTTCTCGGGATGCTGCCATGGGGAGTGCACCGGCAGGGGGAAAGATGGAGGGGCAGGGGAGAGGACGTGTGAGGTACTTGAGCTCGCGCGTGTCCGCCAGGCTTGGATGGCTCTTCCCCCCCAGCACTCTCTCCGCCTCCTCCTGTGCCTTTGCCATCTTCTCTGGGTGCTGCCATGGGGAGTGCCAGGGAGGGGGACAGCGGATGGGCAGCGGATAGGAGGGGGAAGAGAGAGGGGATGGAAGGGGAGGCGAGGTGAGGAGGGGTGGCCACGGGGTGAAGCAGAAAGATTGATTGCGTGAAAGGGGTGGGTGTGAAAATGCGGGATGTTCTGTGATTGTGTACGTTTATGCGAGAGGGGGGTGAGTGTGTGAAAAGGGGATGAGTGTACAAAAGGGGTGGAGTGTGGAAAACGGGGTAAGCGTTTGAAAGGTAAGAATCCATGTGAAACGGAGGCGAGTGAGTTAAGGCAGGGGTGAGTGCATGGAAAAAGGGTGAATGTGCTTATAGCTAAGGAGACGAGGGGGCGTGGGGAGTGTGGGAGGGCGGGCGTGCCTGGGCGAGGAGGTAGACGGTCCAGGTGAGCACGGAGCCAGTGGTCTCATGGTGACTTTTGAGTCGACTCAAAGGTCACCTCGAATGCGCGTGAAGAGAAAGGGGCGTGTGGAAGTGGAAGTGGAGGGGGAGGGCGGGCGTGCCTGGGCGAGGAGGTAGACGGTCCAGGTGAGCACGGAGCCCGTGGTCTCATGGCCCGCCACCAGCATGGACAGCAGGTCGTCCCTCAACTGCACGCTCGACACCTGCTCCATGCACGTGCACGCGGGGAACGGGTGGGGGAAAGGGAGGCATGGAAGATGATTCGTGGGTGTGTGGAGCGCACGGGGTGTGGCAGCGCACACCGGTGAGCAGCGGAGACGGCAAGGAGCAGAGAGGAGAAGCAGAGGGGGGGCACGGGAGGCACGTTGCACAGGAGCTCACCTCTTCCCTGCTGGCGAGGAGGAAGCGCAGGATGGAGGGGTCGCTCTCGTTGACGTACTCCTCGTCGTCCCCTCTGCGCTCGTTCTCCTCCTCCACAATGCGCTTGCACTGCGCCACCAAATCTTCCACCGTCTCGCGGATCACCCTCACCGCCTCCGCTGCCTTGCGCTGCCGCGGCACGATCGCACACAGCAGTGGCACCTGTTGCATGGGGGATAGATAGGGGCGGAGGGGGCCGCTCGTTCACCTCCTCCACAATGCGCTTGCACTGCGCCACCAGCTGCTCCACCGTCGTGCGAATCACCCTCACCGCCTCCGCCGCCTTGCGCTGCCGCGGCACGATGGCGCACAGCAATGGCACCTGCACGGGAGATAGAGGGGGGGGGGGGGGCAACGGGAAGGAGGGAAGGGGGTGGCGGGGAGTGGGTTGATAGAGGGCTGTTACTGGGCCAGGGAAGGGGAGCTCCTCGTCGTCGCCCCTTTGCTCGTTCTCCTCCTCCACAATGCGCTTGCACTGCGCCACCAGCTCTTCCACCGTTGAGCGAATCACCCTCACCGCCTCCGCCGCCTTGCGCTGCCGCGGGCGGCACGAAGGCGCACAGCACCGGCACCTGCACGGGGGATAGGGGCGGAGGGGATGGGCAGGGAAGTGGGGGAGGGCGGGTAGAGGAGTGGGTTGATGACGCGCCGTTACTGGACCAGAGAAGGGGGCCTCCCGCAGCACGATCCCAAGGTGTGAGCGGCAATGGGCGGTGGGACATGCAGCGGCGGCAGTGTCCGCCACATTCGAAGAAAGCAAACTGGCTGGCCTGACAGGTTGAGCCTGATTGGCTTGCGCTCAACATTTTCCATGCCGTCTCGTGTGCCACTCGTCATACCATTTTCATTTCCGTGTCAGTTCTACCCCCACACTTCATACCGCCGTGTAAGTACTGACGACAGCTCAGCACCAGTATATGCCCCTACCTCCCTGCATCACGAACCGCCTCACCTGCCAGCAGCGCAGGTCGAGCGCGCACCTGCCAGTAGGGGAGGATGTCGCACCTGCCAGTAGGGGAGGATGTCGGTGGAGCGCGACTCGGTTTCCTTGAGCGCGGTGTAGACGGCCTGGATGAGCGGGGAGTCGGTGGAGAGCGAGTCGAACTGGAAGTTGAACACGGCGAGTCCGATCACGTCCAGCGTCAGCTGCGAAAACATCGCCTCCATGTTCACCTCCTCGCCGCGCGCCGCGGTCCCGCGCAGCTTGTCGACGAGGTGCTGCGTGCTGCTCGCGAACACCGTCGCCACCATCGTCTCCAGGTACCGCCTGTGCAGCGACGGGCCCACTGCGCGCCGCCGCGCCTGTTGAGTGTGGGTGCACGGGCAAGAGTTTGTACGTGAATGCACGGAACGATGGGTCCAACGCAGCAAGTAATGGGGCGAACACCGTCGCCACCATCGCCTCCAGGTACCGCCGGTGCAGCGACGGGCCCACTGCGCGCCGGCGCGCCTGCACGCACCACATGCCACGTGTCGGGTGTGGGCGCACGGTGAAGAGCTTCTACGTGCACGAGTGTGGGGTTTGGGTGCACGGCCAGCAGACGCAGCCTACGCGCACGAGTCACGGCGCAAGGGAAGGAGAGCGAGAACGAGGAGGCAGAGAGCGGGGCGAAGGGTCCAAGGCAGCGAGCGCGGGGTGCGGGTTGAGGCAGAGCGAGAGCGAGAGAGAGCGAGCGCGAGCGCGTATGGTCCAGAGGTGGCCCTCGGCGATGGCGAAGCCCGAGCCTACGTGCACGAGTGTGGCGTTTGGGTGCACGGCAGAGAGCGGGGCAAAGGATCAAGGCAGCGAGCGCGGGGTGGAGATTAAGGCAGAGAGCGCGTACGGTCCAGAGGTCGCCCTCGGCGATGGCGAAGCCCGAGCCTAAGTGTGGGGTTTGGGTGCACGGCAGAGAGCGGGGCAAAGGATCAGGGCAGCGAGCGGGGTGTGCGGATTGAGCGCGGGGGTACGAGAGTGTACGGTCCAGAGGTCGCCCTCGGCGATGGCGAAGCCCGAGCCGAAGAGGAGAACGAGAAGGAGGCAGCGCGCGGAGAAAAAGTTCCAGGCAGCGAGTGTGGGGTGGGAAATGCGGCAGAGGGGGTGCGGAATATGGCAGAGAGAGAGCGCGTACGGTCCAGAGGTCGCCCTCGGCGATGGCGAAGCCCGAGCCGAAGAGGAGAACGAGAAGGAGGCAGCGCGCGGAGAAAAAGTTCCAGGCAGCGAGTGTGGGGTGGGAAATGCGGCAGAGGGGGTGCGGAATATGGCAGAGAGAGAGCGCGTACGGTCCAGAGGTCGCCCTCGGCGATGGCGAAGCCCGAGCCGAAGAGGAACTCCGCCACCTCCGCCACGAGCCCCTTGGCGTATATCGCGCCGTACCCCCGCAGCACGTGCTTCGCCGCCTCCGGCTCGCCGATTATCACGAAGTTGCGCGGCCCCGCCGCCAGCCTGCGCGTGGGGGATTGTGAGAAATTTGACGCGAGCATCGTTGGCAGGCCGCGCGGCCTTCACAGCAACTTGGGGGACCCGCGCTTGTTTCCCTGACAACAGAAGGCTTTCTCTTTCTCTCTGACGACATGTGACTCGCCTGATCACGTTGGATTCTTCCTGACAATATTGGATTCTCTCATCCCAGCATTCTTACATTGCAGCATCCCCCTAAACATCTATTGGTTTCTGAGACGCGCAGGCGGGCAGCAAGGCCATAACCATTCATCTCGTGCACCACCATTCACGCCATTGCCGTTCAGGCACCCAAAAAGCGATCAAAGTCGATCGCAAACGACACATTCATGCGACTGACCGGTAGACGGGGCCGGACTCGAGCATTTCACTGACCGGTAGACGGGGCCGGACTCGAGCATCCACTTGAAGAGCGGCAGGAAGAGCGCGCCGCCCAGCAGGTCCTTCACGTCGTCCAGCTTCGCGTCCGCCACGGGAATGCCCGAGTCGTCGGGGCCGCGCAGCTTCTCGAACAACGACGTCAGCCAATCAGGGCTCACCCACGTCATTCCCGCTCCCGCCCCGTCCTTATTGCTTCCTGAGTCGTCTTGTCTACCAGCCATGGCCACCAGACGACCTTTCCTAGCGGCGCCATGCCCTCGGTTTCTACGTGACGCGATGCGAGCGGTTTGGCGAGGCTCGCCGGTGCGGAAAGACGACGACGACGAGGCGGCTGCGGACGAGCCCAGCCGTAGCGACACTGCGTGCGAGCAGGCGATTCCTGTAACGGGAGCCATGCTTCGGACGCTCGTGACTGGCAAATCAGAATTCCTGATTCTCAGGAAAAGATCACCAGCAAATGTTGGAGTAGCAGGTGTTGTGCTGCGTGAAATGAAGCCTTGAACACAGACCAGTCACAGAACTCCGTGAAGATCCCAGTGCCGAGGATAAAAGCGTCGAGCTTCGCTAGAAAAGCAACTCCCAAAGCAATCCAAACGCGAGGTGTGCCACGTCCGCACTACGTGGTAGCCCTGTCGAGCCTTACCGACAGAGCACGCCCAGCTGGCAAAAAATCCGAGCCACGGCGAATGCTTGCACTACACCTTGTCGTGCTGGCCTCATCTCCTTAACGAGGATGTTGTCTGTACTTCTAGCCTCTCACCTTTTTCCATATATTTCTCTGCATTTAAAAAAACGTTTCACTTACACAACATTGCCGCATTCTATAATGACTGTTAGTGAAGGGGGTGCGTAGGTTGCCATAAGTATCGAGAATGAGAAATGGATAAATGTTCCGATGTACATCCCCCCACCCTCCCCACCCCCTCCCCCACCCCTCCTTTTTTGCCATTTTTTATAATTCCCTTGACACAAGGGAACACGAATAGACGACTATATGCTCCTATGTATTACCATCATGCTATTCTAAACCTCTAAACCGGGCCTCATCTCGCTTCCGCTCCCCCTCCTAGCCAGAATGCAGTGCAACCCACCAGCACCGCCAGCACCAATTGCGGCAGCCACCACAATCACCCCCCAGAGTCCAGGTCCACCGCGCCAGTGCAGCCACTCGCGACTCGCGAGTCTTTCCACCTCGACCTTGCCGCGCTGCAGCATTCGCATCGCGTGTGCTGCATCGTCCGTCAGCATCGCTGTCAGAAATATCATAACTGCCCCCCACTGCACGCATGCCTCGCGGACTAGCCGCAGAGTAATGCCGTCCGTATCGTCCCCCCAGCGCCAGCCATGGCGCCATCTCTCCTTCGCCTTGCTCCGCGATCCACGCCTACGGCCTCCAACCACCCTGCCCGATCCCACGCGCCTTCTCGCGCGGTGCGTGGCGGAAGTTCCACGTCAGCGTCGCGCGCGTGGCTGCGGCGCTCCATCCCCGCGTCGTGCGTCGCGCTGTTCCTCCTGCTGCTGACGGCGTCGCTGCTGCGCGCTCGAATTCGCCGCCGTTCGCCAGAAGTCGGCGGATGTGCGGGCACGAGAGACGGGGAGTGCAGTGGGGTTGGTGGGAGCAGCGAGGCGGAGCGGCCGCTGAGGGTGTATGTGGTGCTGCTGCCGGCGCCGTACAACGTCGACCTCATACCGCTCGCGCAGGTGACTCATGCCCCTCGTGACTCCCCTGGCTTTAACGCCTCCCATGCGTGAGCACCGCGGATGAGTCACCCCCCTGCCGCAGGTGCCAAGCCCCCCATGCCTGTGCCGCACGTCGCCCTCTGCCCTCCTTCCTCGCCGCTCGCATCTCTGCTCCCTCCCACCCGCTTCCTCTTCTCTCGTGCTTCTTCCATGCCCCATCCCTCTTCCCCTTTCCCGTTTTCCTTCTGCCCATCCCCTTTCCCCGTGTGCGCCCACTGGAAGGGGCGCAGTCACTGCTGCCATCAGCGGCCCTGCCATCCGCCTCCCCGCCCAACCCCCCATGCACCGTGCCCCTCCAGTCCCCCCACGCCGTGCCACTTTCCTGGTTGCACTCCCCCTCCCCCACCTCCCCCTCCCCCACCTCCCCCTCCACCTCCGCCTCGCCCCTTCCCCCTGCTGCGTCCCCTGCCAGCGGCGGCAGCAGCGACCCTGCCGCCCTCCCACCGCACCTGCTGCCGTTCCTCGGCACCCCGGACCTGCCGGACCTGCCGGACCTCCCCTTGCCGCTCTCACCATCGCCTCCAGCAGCAGCAGCAGAGGCAGGGGAGGAGCGAGCAGCGCTGCCAGAGTCAGGAGGGCCGGTGGGCGTGAGCGTGCCGTGCTACCCGCACTACCCTTACTACCGACAGCACGGGGCAGAGTACTTTCTCACTCTCTCCCTCCTCTCAGGTACCCCCCTCTCTCTCCTCTCAGGTACCCCCCTCTCCCTCCTTTCAGGTACCCCCCTCACTGCACTCACACTTGCTCTCATTCTCTCTCCTCGTCTCCTCTCACTTAAATCTCTCTCATCTCCTCCCCCCGCCCACCCATCCCTCATTCTCTCCTCTCCGTGCTGCCCTGCTCTCCACTGTGTCTCTTCCCCGCGTCCGTGATGCCTCCCTGGGGCTGCCAGGCTCGCCGGCAGTGCAGCGCGTGCAGCGGGTGGAGGAGGCAGAAGTCGTCTTCCTGCCCTACTGGTCCACGCTCTCCTTGCCCCCCACTCTCTCTCCCCTCCGTGCTGCCCTGCCCTCCACGGTGCCCCTTCCTATGCCTGTGGCATCTCCCTCCACTCCGCCAGGCACACGGGCAGTGCAGCGCGTGCAGCGAGTGGAGGACGCGGAGGTGCTCTTCCTGCCCTACTGGTCCACACTCGCCTTCCGCACCAACGCCAGGTGCCCCCTCCCCCCCTGCCACCTCCACTGCCACCGCCACTGCCACCGCCACCAACAATTCTTATCTCTCTGTTCTCGCTGACCCATCCCTGCAAGTGATTCTATGATGTGCTTCTCATCAGCCTCACGTCTGTCCTGCATTGTCCCCTCGCCCTTACCCCCTTCCCCTCCCCCCATCCCATCACATCCCACCCCCCTCGGCACGGCAGTGAGATCCTGGACCCCATCATCGCTTCCCCGTGCACCACGCTGACAGAGCGGCCACAGCCGCCACAGCCTCAAGTCTGTCCTGCACCCTCCCCTCTCCCTTCGCCCCTCCTCCACGCCCATCCCATCCCATCCCATCCCATCCCATCCCATCCCATCCCATCCCATCCCATCCCATCCCATCCCATCCCATCCCATCCCATCCCATCCCCCCCCCCCCTCGGCACGGCAGTGAGATCCTGGACCCCATCATCGCCCACTTCGCCCGCCGCCACGCTGACAGAGCCGCCACAGGCGCCACAGCCTCAAGTCTGTCCTGCACTCTCCCCTCCCCCCATCCCATCCCCCCCCCCCCCTCGGCACGGCAGTGAGATCCTGGACCCCATCATCGCCCGCTTCGCCCGCCGCCACGCCGCCACAGCCACCACAGCCGCTAGCATCCCAGCCAATACGACCCACGACAGTAGCGGCAGCAGTGAAAGCAGCAGCAGCATAGGCAGCAGAGGCAGTGGGAGTGGGGGTGGGCGCATGCCCCCCCTGGTGGTGCCATGTGTGTACCCGCTGGCCATGTTCAACCACTCGCTGCCCCTCGCTGCTGCCATCAAGCTCGCTGTCGACCTCGACCTGCACTGGGCTCAGGTGACAGATGTGTGTGTTGCACTGGCCGCAGGTGAGACCTGCAGTGGCCGCAGGTGAGACCTGCACTGGCCGCAGGTAGGATGTATGTATTGCTGCATGTGGTGATGCGTGCCCCCCCTGGTGGTGCCGTGTGTGTACCCCTTAGCCATGTTCAACCACTCGCTGCCCCTCGCTGCTGCCATCAAGCTCGCTGTCGACCTCGACCTGCACTGGGCTCAGGTGGGATGAGATGCATGTGCTGCTGTGGGGTGTGTCTGTGCTGCAGCCTGCATGTGCGCTGACCCGGCTGCCCTTCCTGTGCGCTGCGCTCTGTGTGCTGCCCCCCTTCCAACCAACGCCTCCCCCCCCCACAGGCAGCATCGTTCGATCGTGATGTGGTAGTGCCGTACGTGCCACTGGTGGCGCCATTCACTCACGACCGTGGCTCCTGGTCCCACCGCCCCCTGCTGCTCTTCTTCCAAGGCACCACCGACCGCTGGGGGGTCAGTGCCATTCACTCACTCTCACTCTCTCGTGCACCGCCCACCGCAGCACGCATGCAGCTCTGCCCGTTCCCTTCATGGCAACTTCTCACCACCCCTTCATTCGCCTTTTGCACCCTTCTCCCTATCCTTAATCCCCCACTCTTGCTCTCCCCCTCCTCGCCCTCCCCCCTCCTCTCTCTCCCCTCCCTCCCACAGGGCGGCATCATTCGGCAGCAAGTGCAGAGGGAGCTGCAGGGGCAGCCCGGGGTGCAGTTCACAGTGGGGCGCGCGGAGAACAGCAGCATGACGGCTCAGGCCGGCACTTCCATGCGCCGCGCCAAGTACTGCCTCGTGCCGCGAGGTGAGGCAAGTACAGGCCACCACTGCCCCTCGCTTGCCCTCATTTGTGCCGCGAGGTGAGGCAAGCACTGCGTGGTGCCGCGAGGTGAGGCAAGCACTGCGTGGTGCCGCGAGGTGAGGCAAGAGCAGTGAGTGGTGGGGTGGCACACGCGCATAAAGGAGAGGAAGGAGATCACAACTGCTGACACACAAACCATTGCCCCTCGCTTGTGCTCATTGGACCTTGCTCACACACCCTGCCTTGCAACACCACCAATTCCCCCCGTCACCTCCCTTCTCCCTCCCACCCCACCCCTGTCTCCCCCTCACAGGTGACACCTCCTCCAGCTGTCGTCTGTTTGACGCCATGCTCTCCGGGTGCATCCCCGTCATAATCAGCGATGCACTCGACCCGCCCTTTGAGGACGCCATCGACTTCACCGCCTTCTCGCTGCTCCTCCCTGCCGCCCTCGCCGTGCGCCCGGGGTACATTCTAAGGATGCTGCACAGGCAGACAGAGGCCGTGTGGCGCCAGCAGTGGAAGGCCATGCGGAAGGTGAGGGGGCAAGAGGGGGCATCGTTGGTGTGCGAGAGGAGGTTCGTTGGTGTGCTGGGTAGAGCGAGAGGTTTCGAAAGCATTGAAAGAGGCCTCGAAAGCATTGAAAGAGGCCTCGAAAGCATTGAAAGAGGCCTCGAAAGCATTGAAAGAGGCCTCGAAAGCATTGAAAGAGGCCTCGAAAGCATTGAAAGAGGCCTCGAAAGCATTGAAAGAGGCCTCGAAAGCATTGAAAGAGGCCTCGAAAGCATTGAAAGAGGCCTCGAAAGCATTGAAAGAGGCCTCGCTGCCCCTCCCCGCCACCCGCGCTGTGCATCGGGGGTGCATCCTCGCCACGCTCCATGCGCAGACGGAGGCCGTGTGGCGCCAGCAGTGGCAGGCCATGCGCCAGCAGTGGCAGGCCATGCGCCAGGTGAGGGCGAGAGGGTGGCGTTGTTCGTGCCATGGGCTGCTTGCCGTGCGTACTGGGAGGTTCCATTGTGCTTGTCTGTGCAAGCTGAGGTGTGAGGTGAGGTGTGAGTGATGCTCCATGATTGTGTGTGGTGTGAGGTGTGAGGGGCAGTATGAGTGGTGGCTGAGGTGCGTAACGGCGAACACACAGAAGGTTGGCCTTATGTGTTTAGGGGAATGTGTGCACTTGTTTTAGAGCGGCTAGTGGGTGTTTGTGGTGCACGTGCCACTATTGGCAACAGCAGGGCACACACAGGCGACCATGCTGGCCTAAGCTGATGTGTTGGTGCCCAGACCATGCAGTGGTACCAGTACCGCGCTTGGAAGACTGCTGCTTGCATGCCCACACATCCAGGGTAGACGAGGGAACGCACATGGTGTTGGCAGGGCATGAGGGAAAAAGAGCAGAGGGCATGGCATGACTGCACCCCAACCACCCTGCTGTGCCGCATGCTGTCACTTTACTAACCCACCCCATCTCACCACATCTCACCCCACCTCACCCCACCGCGCGCGTCCCTCCCCCACAGGTGGCGCATCACTTCATCTACTCCTTCCCGCCACGACCCGGCGGTGCTGAGGACATGGTGTGGCGGGCAGTGGCGCGGCGGGTGAGGGGGCAGTTCTCCCCGCGCTACCGCAACAGGCGGGGCCGCATTCTGCTAGCTCTGCTGGCACAGGCGGGGCTCAACGCCTCCCATCTCCAACAACCCTTGCCCAACCGCCCCCCTGTAACATTTGATGTAACAATCGACACTGAAACAAACTAAAGAAGCACAGGCCTTTTCAAATATTGCAAATTTTCACATCATTAATCAACAAGAAGTAGTGTTACAATAGCATACACTCATATAGCAGTGTCGGCAGCACACCACCCCTACTTGCCGACGCAGAACTTGCTGAAGAAGATGTTGGAAAGTACCTCCTCCGACACATCACATCCTCCTCGCCACTCAGAAGCGGTGATACAATACCTACAATACACGGCACACGGAACACGGCATACACACATCGATCCTGCACCCCTACTTGCCGATACAGAACTTGCTGAAGATGTTTGAAAGCACCTCCTCCGTCACATCCTCCTCACCGCTCACCTGCCCCAGCGCCAGGATGCAGCTGCGCAGATCAATGCTCCAGAAGTCCAGCGGCAACCCGGCTCCTATGCTCTCCCTCACCCGCCCCACCGCTTCCGCGGCTCGCACCATCTGCTGCTGCTGCCGCTGGTTCACCGCCCACTGCTGCCCCTCTTCCTGCACAAGCCCCCCGCCCACCGCTGCCGCCACGGCTGCTTCAAGCTCGTCCAGCCCGGTGCGCAGGGTGGCGCTGGTGGCCACGCGGCGCCACACGGCGCGCTGCACCTGCTCTGGGATGTGCACGCCGAGGGGGTGTGCGTGGTCGCTCTTGTTCTCCACCAGGATCACCACCGCATGGCCCTCTGCCCTTGCGTGCTCCGCTTCTTGTGCGCCTGCTGCTGGCCCTATTGCCATCTCTGCTGCTGTCGCTGCTGTTGCTTCCGCGGGAGATGCAGTGCCACCGAGGGGCTGGCTCGTCCCATGTCCTGCTTCTACAGGCTGCCTTCCCTCCACCGCTCCCTGTGTGTCCGCATGTACATGTGTGTCTGCATGTGCATGTGCATGCCCCTCTGCATGTGCATGTGTCTCTGCCTGCACTGCCATGGAGCTGGAGATGCGGTGGAAGATGGCCGAGTCATCTGCTGTCCACCCCTCCGCTGCACTCACCACCACCAACACCACGTCCGCTGCCGCTGCTGCCGCCTCCGACCGCTGCACACCTGCCAGCACCGCAATGCAGGGGCAGCACAAGGATGCACAAGGCAGCAGGAGAGCACAGAAGCAGATGTGGTGAGGCTGCATGGGCAGACACACAAAGAGAACTCCACATGGCCATGTCAGCACCAAGCCACAAACCCGCACCCATGTTGGTAATGCCATGTGCACCACGTCTGAAAGCCACCTTGACACACTAAGCCTGGAGGAGCAACGCCAAAGCAACGGGGAACACAGCTGCAACGCACCGATGGCTTCAACAGCGTCGGTGGTGTGGCGGATGCCAGCCGTGTCAGCCAGGCGCACGGGGAAGCCCCCCGCCGACAGCGGCAGGTGCAGCTGTGCCTCCACCACGTCCCTTGTTGTGCCGGGCGTGTCCGTTACAATGGCTCGTTCCGACTGCGTCCACGCGTTCAGCAGGCTCGACTTGCCCACATTGGGTCGACCCACGATCGCCACCTGCCGAGGGATGCCGTACAGGATGGAGGGGCCAAGGGAGTGGAAAATGCTTGAAACAATGACAACATGCGATTGTCTATTCTCAACATGCAATGCAATCGCAGTCACCCAGCCCCACCTGAATGCCACCAGCCCCACCTGAATGCCACCAGCCCCACCTGAATGCCATACTCCAGCAGTCGGCCGCGATTGGCGGTCGCGAGGGCCTCGTTGATCTGCTGCCAGATGGCGTCGATCCGACGGCTGACGTCCTTAGCATCCAACGGTGGGAGATCCTCCTCAAAGTCGATGCGCGCCTCGATGTCCACCAGCACGCCCATGCACGCCGCCCGCACCCCGCGGATGTGACGAGATAAGCCGCCCTGCATGGTGGGATGGTGGATGGTGGGAGACATCTGAGCCTCGATGTCCACCAGCACTCCCATGCACGCCGCCCGCACCCCCCGGATGTGACGAGATAAGCCGCCCTGTATGGTGCATAGTGGATGGTGAATGTGGCAAGGGGAGCAAGGAGAGGGTGTGGGACAAGGGTGGAAAGTGAGGATGGAAGCATGGGGTGGTGTGGTGGACGGTGCGTGGTGGAGTGTGAATGGTGCATGCGCGGAGCAGGGAAACAGGAGAGCGCACAAGTGTGGCTGGCGAGAATAATGGCGTGCGCACCACCTGTACCATACCTGCCTCTCCACACACCTCCTCCCGCCTTCCCCCCCAACCCCTCTCCTCCTTCGGGCTGACCTCAACAGCAGCGAGGGCGGAGCGCGCAGCAGCGGTGGAGTCGGCGCGGATGAGGGCGGCCACGGCCTCCGCCTGTGCCAGATCCACCCACACTCGTGCACACACACGCACGCACGCAAGCCCCTCTTCCCCCCTCTCCCCTCCCTCCCCTCTCCCCCACTGACGGACCTCAACAGCAGCGAGGGCGGAGCGGGCAGCAGCGGCAGTGTCGGCGCGGATGAGCGCCGCCACGGCCTCCGCCTGCGCCAGGTCCACACGGCCGTTCAGGAAGGCGCGCAGAGTAAATTCGCCTGGGGTAAATGCAGGGGAGGGGGGAGTGAGAGGGTTAGAAAGGGGGGATGAGGGCCGCTATGGCCTCCGCCTGCGCCAGATCCACCCGCCCGTTGAGGAATGCGCGCAGGGTGAACTCGCCTGGCGTGCATGGGGGGAGGAGGGATGGGAGTGAGGGGCGTGGAAAGGGGTTGGGATGAGGGCCGCTACGGCCTCCGCCTGTGCCAGGTCCACGCGGCCGTTCAGGAAGGCGCGCAGGGTGAACTCGCCTGGCGCACAAGAGTCGGGGGGGTTAGAGGGAAGCGGCAGGGGGGTAGAAGGGAAGCGGATGAATGAGGGCTGCCACAACCTCCGCCTGTGACAAAGCCACCCGGCCCGGGGAGGACAAAGGGAGGGGGGAATGGGGGAGTGAGGAGGTGCATGTGTGGGTGCAGGGAGTGGGGGACACGGGATGGCAATGGCGTGAGCTGCCTGGCACTTGCACTTACTCACACGGAACACTGTGTTGTGCGCATTGACTGTGGAACACACATGGCACACCATGTCAAATGACAGACAGCACACTGGCAGGCGGCCACATCACCACATGCCACGTCATCACCTGCTCCTGCCAGCCTGGCGCCGAGGTGGACGGCGGTGGCGAGGCAGGAGTGGGCGCACACCCTGCCACCGTGGCAGTGCACCTCCACCACGTCCTCACTCGTGTACGACCGCGGGGCCAGCATTGGGAGCACGAGCACCTGCGAGGCGGGGGAGAGAGAGAGGGGGGAGGAGGGGCGAGGGGAGAGGGAAGAGGCGAGGGCAGGTTGGTGAGGCTCCACCACGTCCTCAGCATGTCCAGCATGGGAAGCGAACCCACGCATAAACCCAAAACCTCGAACCTGAACCCCTAAACCGTGGCCCCTCACCCACTGCGCGCACCTCATCAATGGTGGCCCCTCGTTCGTCCACGATGTGCCCGTAACTCACGCGGTGGCTCTCCGCGCGCCACTCCCCCGTCGCTCCGCGCTCCCCGCTCCCCCCGCTTCCCCCCATCACCTCTCCGCCTCTCCCCTCCCCTCCCTTGCTGCTTTCAGCCAACTCGTTCCCCTCATTCCCCCCTCTATAATCCCCATTATCTGATCCCCACGCTCCGTTCTCCGCGCTCCCCGCCCATCCGCCAAGGTCTCCGGTTCCCCTGGCCATTCCCCCTTGCTTCCGCGCTCTGTTCGCTTTCCGCGCGGGGCGGAACATGCGCCGCCGATGCTCACGGCGGCGGGGCCGGAGAGCCGCACGATCGCGACGCCGCCTGACGTGGACGACACGGCAGTGACCACAGCCGCGATCGTGTCGCCGCCTGTTGCGGCGCCGTTTGCGTTGACGGCTCCCTCCCGCGCGCTTTCGGCGGAGAGGGAGGCGGAAAGGTAATCCCCCATCAAGCCGCGAGTATCCTCACGGGGGGAATGCGCGGGGGTGCTGCGAGCGGAAAACGTCCGCGCGCCATCTAGATGTGCGGAAGCTCGCGCGCTGGTCCCTCCGCCATCCTCGCTCCGCCTGGTTGCATCGACCGAACGGCACGCAGCGCGCACGGCACCGGGAATGAAATGGCGGACACTAGCGATGCGATCGATGAGCGGAAGACTCGAACGCGCAAGGGGGGCAAGAGGGGGAGGGATGGGCGCAAGGCGCAACGATCTGAGCGCCATGAGGCGTGCGGGCACAGGGAATGCCCGGGGGAGAACGGCGGCGTGCGCGATGAGAAAAAGACGTCGGGCACACGCGAGGGACGGCGCAATGGCGCACATATAGATGCAGGCGAGGCGCAGCGGCAGAGATGCATCAATTCTGCTCTGCACATACGGAAATGGAGAACAGCCGCAGCGGGTAACTGGATTCCGAACCAACCATTTTGCAAAATGACGCGATACGCGTGAAGTATAACTTATTCCACTTACATAAAATATACAACTACAATTATGCCCAATTCCTTTAATCAATCTCTACCTCTTCTATTATCTAGACAGCATACAAAGAGCACAATGCACATGTCAAAACCCTCAAGCAGCCTTGTGGGCGAGGATGTGCGGAAACTAAACACTTCGCGGTGAAGCGAGGCAGCTATAAAGAACCTCAGAAGCTAGGGCGCAGCAACTAGGAACCCCTTGTAGACGCGAGGGAGCGGCGATTAGGAGCCTCTCAAATGCGCGGCAACGGCGAGGTCCAAGGGCGAGGGGGGCGGAGGTGGCTTGTCTAGCGTGGTGGGTGCGGAGGAGCAGTCGAATGTGGTGTCGATGGGGCGGATGAACGACTGGTCGCCCGGATACTTGCCCTCCACAAACCTGGTGCGGTGAGAGGGTGGGAGTGTCAGGGGATAGGGGAGACACAGACATGTATGTAGAGTTGCTGAGGGGAGCCGGAGGTCATACATGGGCCGGATGATGAACGACTGGTCGCCCGGGTACTTGCCCTCCACAAACCTGGTGTTGTGAGGGGGTGGTGGGAGTGGGATGGGGTAGGGAGAACACAGAGAGGTATGTTGAGTTTTTGGGAGACTCGGAAGCCATGCATTGGGCGATGAACGACTGGTCGCCCGGGTACTTTCCCTCCACTCCACAAACCTGGTGTGGTCAGGGGGTGGTAGGAGCGTGGTGAGGGGAGCAAGCAGGGGATGATGTTGAGTTATCAAGTGAATGGCTGCCCTCATCCTTGCCCCCCTTCAACAAGCATGGTGGGGATGAGGGGGTGGTAGGCGTGTGTGTGAAGGGAACACGGATACGGTGTAGGGATGAGAAGCCCTGTTGATGTTAGAGGAGAAACGTTGAGCCCACAAATATGAGTAAACTTCCCAGTTTTTGAGCCCCATCATCTCCAGCAGCTGGTGTTGCAATGGCAGCACCATGGTCGCATTAACTGCAGCATTTGAAGGGACACACGGCCCACTTACACTATATCTTGCACGTCAAACATGTTGGTGTAGATCTTGTTGTTTGCCGGGTTAACGAGGTTGCTACAGTGCACCGCCTTGTCGTGATTGGCCGCCACACACACGAACTGATGCCCCACAGCCATGCTGCGCGACGATATGCTCAGATCCATGTTGGCACGTGGCGCCACCTGATTGGTTGGGGAGTCAAGAGTTTCAAGCAGGGCTCATGAGACGAGGACAGGAAGGAACTGAGGAGTGTGAAGAGGCAGAGACAGGAATGCCATGAGTGCGATGCTTTAACGTGAGATGCTAGAAAAGCAACTTCAACGTGAGATCGTAGAAAAGCAATACAGAAAAAGGCTCTCTTTATGGTAACCATTGGAAACGAAGGAGAGAAAGGTAAAATTCGTGGTAACCAGCAGAAAACAACAGAAGGGGCGTCCAAGCAGCGCACATGGTAGCCGGTGTTGATGAAGGTGAGGGCGGCGGCGATGTTGTCTTGAGGGCACTGCGCGCCACACGCGAGCAGCTTGTTGAAATCGATCACTGCCGTGCTGTCCTTGAGCACCAGCGACACCAGCGCCACGTAGAACATGCCCTGATAGATGGGAAGGGGTGGGGAACGATAGGGGGGGAGAAGGGGGAGACCTCAGCAGCAGCAACACGAGCGCCACGTAGAACGACCCCTGGTTGGTGGGGAGAAGAAGAGGGAGGCGAGAGAGGCGGTGTGCATGGGGCAGACGGAGTGAGTGGCACGGTGGGAGCAGAGCAGAGCTGAACAGGGAGCAGAGGAGAGGAGGATAGCACGGATGGCCAGGTTCGAGCCAAGGCACAAGGCCTATCTACTGCGCACCTTGGGATAGAAGAGGATCTTGTCGGGTATGGAGTTGGGCGGCAGAGTGACGTCAGGCCACTGCAGCGAGAACACCTGGTCGCTGCCCACGCCCGGCAGCATCTGCACCATTCGGATCACGCCCGCGCCGCTGTCCACGGCCAGCAGGAAGGTCTCATCCGGGGTCAGGTACAGCCTGTCCGCCTGGGAGGGGGCGCGGAGGGGGGCGCGGAAAGGGGATGTGCAAGGGTGGAGAAGAGGGAGCGAGGGTGTGAAGGATGTGAGCGTTTGTGCCGCTGTCCACGGCCAGCAGGAAGGTCTCATCCGGCGTCAGGTACAGCCTGTCCGCCTGGGAGGGGGCGCGGAGGGGGGCGCGGAAAGGGGATGTGCAAGGGTGGAGAAGAGGGAGCGAGGGTGTGAAGGATGTGAGCGTTTGTGCCGCTGTCCACGGCCAGCAGGAAGGTCTCATCCGGCGTCAGGTACAGCCTGTCCGCCTGGGAGGGGGCGCGGAGGGGGGCGCGGAAAGGGGATGTGCAAGGGTGGAGAAGAGGGAGCGAGGGTGTGAAGGATGTGAGCGTTTGTGCCGCTGTCCACGGCCAGCAGGAAGGTCTCATCCGGCGTCAGGTACAGCCTGTCCGCCTGGGAAGGGGGAAGGAGGTAGGCGCGGAGGGGGGCAGGGATGCGATGGGAGGGTAATGTGAGCGATGGATGACACCCGCGCTTCACCCCTCCCCTGTCTCTCCAGCTCGCCTTCCCCCTCCCGCAGCCACATCTCCTCCCCCTTTCCGCGCTTCCCCCATCGCTCCTCTCTCGCCTTGACATCACGTCGCACGAACGTCCCCGCACATAAAAACTCCCGCATGGGGTATCTTGTCGTTTCCGCGCGGGGCACCTAGAAACTTTCTCGCAGCGCACCGGGAATTTACCGTAAGGTTACCGCATTTGGCGCACCTTGAAGTTGAGGTACCCCACGGGCACGCTGTCGTCGCCGGCGATCTCGACGATGCCCGGTTCGGGCGCGTTAGGGTCGGGCGGGCTGCCCGCCTTGGCGCACGACTACGCGCGCCGATTCACCGCCGAATACAACGCCTCGCGCGTCGCTGGGGGGAGGGGTGGGGGAGTTGACGGGAGTGTCATCTCACGAGGCCCACAGATGGGTGCGAACGGTAAAGTGCGAACGCGGCAGCGTGCGAACGAGCTGCGCGCATGGCTGGCAACTCACCGGGGCAGTAGATGGGCGTGTCGGGCGGCAGCCAGGGCTGGGACTGCAGCATGGCCTGGGTGAAGTCGAGGAACGGCACGTCGGACGACTGCGTGAACAGGTTCAGCGAGAACACGCCCGGCATCTGCGACGCCGTCTGGAACGCCTTGCCGTTCAGCGCTGCGGAAGATTAGACGGGTGCGGAGATGCGGGGATGGGAATGGACGGGGATGGGCAGGAGTGGGGATGGTTGGGAAAGAGTGGGGGGGTGGGCAGCAAAGGGTGGCGAGGTTCAGCGTGAACACTCCCGGCATCTCGCAGGGAGGTTGATAAGGAGGCCGGGAGTGCGATGCGGTGGAAGGGGCGCTCACGGCGGGGTGGCCAGGGAAGTGTGCACAGAGGACAAGGCGAGCAACACAGCGCACAAGGGGGGAGCGGAAGGGAGCGGCACGCGCGGGGAGCGGCGAGCGCGGGGAGCGGGGCGTACCCGAGTCGGCGAGGAGGCGGCCGTAACCCGCCTCGGCGAACTCGGAGGAGAAGCGCGCGCGCTGCAAGGTGTACGGCGGCGCCGCGGAAATGACGGCGAAGGTGCCGTTGACATCCGCGTGGGCAAACACGCTTCCCTGCAAATGTGATTGTATCGAGGGGGAGAGACATCGGTTGCCTCTTTTGAATTGCAACTCATGGTTTGACGTTTGCAGGCCGGTTGGGAGTAACAGTTTGATCGCACTCTTGTCCTTTACTCCCCAGCTTACTCGTGTTCTGAGCTTATCACAAGTAAGCACGGTGGCAGACACATTGAATCCCTGACGAACTTTCGCCCATCACGGTAACCACTGTTGACCTTCACTTATGAAAAGCCGATCCCCACCACGGCCCACGCCACGTCAGCACTCACCACTTCAGGCACGAAGACGATGTCGTTGGGGATGTCGGGCACGGCGACGGACGCTGCGACGCTCTGCGACGACGTGTTGACGACGAGCACCATGTCCGACAGCCCCGGCAGTCGCAGCGGCGTGGGCTGCTGGAAGCTGGCGGTGATGAAAATGGTCTGCTGGTCGATGCCCGTCGTGTGCCGGTTCCATGTGCCTCTGCGGAGGGGAGGGGAGGGGGCTCAGCGGGCAAGGTGAGTGGGGGGGGGGGGGGGGGGGAAGGAGAGGGGGCGGGGCGTGGAAGGGGAGGATGGGGCGACGGAGAGGGGCGGGGGAAGGGAGGGGGTGGGAATGCGGGGGATTATGAAAGAGTGGTCGCTCGATATCGAATTGGCATTTGATGGCTAGAACGAGGGTTGGCGACGGGCTCTTGTCGTACTGCAAGACGCGCAATTTATGCAGTTTTAACTCTACATTGAACTATACAACGCTCCCCGCACGTCTCGCAGATCGAGTCGGTGGTTACTAATTGACGCGAGGAGGCACGGCGCTTACTGCATGGGGTGGCCGGGGCAGGAGTTGGGGAAGGGCGCGGGGGCGCCTTGCGACGTCTGGTTGATCTTCGTTACCACCTTCTGCGACACTGGGTCCACCACCACAATCTGTCGCACACGAGGGAAGCACGAGGCGGACGGTTGGCACGGAGTAAGTATGGTGAAGAGTGGCCGGCACAAGCGGATAGAGTGTGACTACGGCGAACAAAGTTAGTCATCGGCTGCACGGTGTGTGGGGCTTTGCGTCCGTTGCTAAGGGGAAGTGCGGCAACGGATATACTGAGTTTTATTCGGCGCGAATCTGTGCTATGCGACAGCAGTTAGCTCAAAACAATCCAGCGCACCGGTGCGTACTAACCTGCCCGGACATGAAGAAATAGAAGAGGCCGGGTCGCTGTGGATCGGGAAGAGTGACGTCAGCACGACTTAGCGAGCAGAGCGACGCGAGCACGACTACAGCAGATAGGCATAGTTGCCACGGCACCCGCGGAGCCATGTTTTTCCAGGAGCTTTGAGCGACAAGCTAAGGTCGATGGTAAGTCACTGTAGGGAGGTTATACCAGTTCAACCTATCTGGCCTCCTATAACGATACCTACAAGAAAAGAAGCCTTCGAACAGAAACGAAATCTAGGACGGTAAACGAGGTGAGACGTCCACACTGTTTCTCACAGATTCAGTGGTGCCTTAGGCGGGAAGACGAGAAGAAGCGCGTAGACTTGAGGGACGCTGCTACCAGTGAGCGACTCTAGTCGTGAAGCAAAGCACGAACTGCTTGCTCGAACCACCAGAGCTGGGGGCATTCTCACACTCGGCTTGTGGTTGGGGGCTGGATGGGAATTGCGTGCGGCGCAGGTCCCTCCACAAACAGACCTCGTCGGTGGAAGGAGTACCGCGACGCGAATGTCCAATTCCTGGATGAGCGGCGCGGTACGATACGTGAGTTTTTTGTAGCGAAGGGACTCCGATCACTGGTCAAGCAGGCTCGTTACTGTGGCATCATGTTGATGTGGCGAGGCGCTTTTGCGTTGAAGAACCACCTTCATTGCCATGTCAGCTGACCCAGGGCAGCCAGATCATCACCCCTAGAGTCCCACGACGCGCAAATTTGGTGGCAGCTCCGCCATTGACATGCCAACACCAGCACTTCTGGAGCGCCGCAGCGCGCAATCCGCAACAGAGCCTGCGCCTGAACGGCGCAGAGGCGGATTTCGGACACCAGCAGCGCGCGGATGGTCGGCCGAAAGCACATTTTGCTCACTGCAGCCGCCTGTGTGCAGCGCACCAGCAGCAAAGTGGCGCAAAATTGTTTTGCATCACGCGCAACTCCTTCCAAGCCATATCCCATGCATGTTCCGCCCCAGCCCGCCTTTGCACCTCGTTGAGCCCCATCGTTGAGCAATCACTTCACTTCTTCATTCCTTCGACACTAGTTCGATGTCTACGCTATTCTGACAGTCCTTACGAGCACGTATATTCGGACACCCATGTGAAGTATACATCCTGAAGTTGTATAACCCTTAGACTTCTTGTTATCGGTAAAGTCTGACTGCAAAAACCGAAGAGGATGGCGTCTCGAGAGGTCATGCGCACCGCGTCGTTGCTCTTCGGTTTGGTGTGTCTCTGCCGTCTGGTTCACGCCGACGTGGTGGCGAGCATGAGTCGCGGAATCTTCTACGCATTCGCGGACGGCCAGGCAAGTGTCACCTCACGTGATGGGATGCCTGGCATGCGTACAAGTTGTTAGAAAACTACTGCGACGCGTCACGACGTTGACAGCATAAAGACGGGTTGTTTTCTCACTCGAATAACTCGAATAAAAAGTTAGTGGCGCTACACTTACAGGCTGCAAGCTTGACTGTTGTCGTCGCGATAAAGTTTGAGTCCGAACAAATGCTGGAGAGCGGGAAAGCGCGAGAGGTCGAGAGGGAGAGGGCGGTGCGGGCGAGCGGTGGGTCGGTAGTTCACTGCTGGTGATGGATTCTATAGGCATCTCAGGATATGTGCATTCAACGGCGTGACGGCAACCACGTATCGTCGCTTCTCCATTCACGTCTTCCCTCCCCATTCCTGCCTACCTGCCCTCCCTGGCTGCCCAATCACGTGACGCCAGGTGGTGCTGATCGACCCGACGAAAGGCAGCCCGCTAGCTTCATTGCGCGCGTTCAAGGGGCCATCAGGGCACGTGCCCTTCCCCAACAAGTGCCCCGGACACCCCTTTAGGTACGGCACAACCCCTCAGGTACGGTGCAAATCTTCAGGTGCGATCCATACCTAGATGCACGGTTCTGACTGACCATTCTATGTCAGCAAATCCCACAGGAGTTCCAGTCTCCGCCGTCCTCCGCATCCGCGCACGTCCCTGCTGTGCACGAACATTTCTTGAATCCCTGGACGTGACTGCGCTCCTTCCCCATCCTTCCCCCTCCTTTCTCCTCCTTCCCCCTCGTTTCCTTTCCACGTGCTGCGATCAGGGGCGAGTGGCGGAGCGTGGCGTTTGGCCCAGCGCAGCGCACGCTGCTGGCCGCGGCGAGCTACAGCACGACGGGCGCGCTTCGCCTGCCGGAACTCACGGACGCGCTCCACGTGTTCGACACGGTCGCAGCGGACGTCACGGCGCGAGTGCCGCTGAACAACACGCCGGACAGCGTCTACTTCGTTCCCCTCGCTGTAAGCACAACTTCCCCCCGCTCGGCGAACGCGTAGCGCCTTCCCCCGTCCATAACCAGAGCCCTGCTAGTCCCGTCCAACCACCCACCGCACCTCACCGACCCTCCCCATCCCCCCGTCTATCCATCCTCCGCACACTTTCCTCCCCGCTCCTTCCTCCCCACTCCCCAGAACGAGGTGTGGGTGCACGCGGCCGACGTGGCGGACCGCTATTCCTTCTCCATTCTGTCGGCGCAGCCGCCGTACGCGGAGGTGCACAGCCAGGGCATCAACACCATGCTCCCCGCGGGACGCGCGCGCCTGCTGCAGAGTCCCAGTGAGTCCCTTCCCCCAGCATCCCTTTCCCTTTATACCTCCAATCACACCTTCCCTCAACCACACCTGCCCGCACACGTGGGTGATCTCGACTTGCCTCGGGATTGCCCACATCCCCCTCGCCTTCCCTCCTTACTCCTTTCCCCCTTCCTCATTTCCCCCTTGTCCTCGGCGTAAGCGCAGATCTGGGAACGCGCGGCTATCTGACGACCTCGGGATCATCGGGGGTGTACACAGTCGACCTCGCGCGCCCCTCTACCGCGCCCGCGCTCTTCCTTTCCTTCCAAGAAGCTGCCGCCGTCTCACAGCGCGCCTGCCCCGGCGCGCTTTCCAGCGCGTATGCGCGCGTGCTGCGCCACACATTTGTCTCCTGCGCGCTTCCGCCCTCCGCCTCCCCCGTCTCCCCTGCTGACGGCGGAATCGGGATCGGCGTGAGCGAGGCCGGCGCGGGCGCACGGAAGGCGAGCGCGGGGGAAGGATTGGCGGGAGCGGGGAAACTGGCGACGGTGCAGATCGACGCGCGCACGAACCTGATCGTGGGCGTCTGGCCGTTCGCTGTAAGCCCATGGGGAGAGAAATATGCGCGGGGGTTTGTTGTACAAGCGGGGTTATCGAGTAAAGCGCGCGAGTTTGGCAGAGTGAAAGTGGATGGGGTGTGGGGAGAAGAGGGAGGTCGTGCGGAGAAGAAACGGAAACGAATTAGGAGCAGTGGTTGCATGCGGCCGAATGGAGTAGCCCGTTCTAGATCCCATTCTCGCCCCCTACCTCATCTCCCTACCTTCCCTCCCACTTACCACCCTCCACCTCCTCTCCCCCCTCCCTCCCCCACCTCGCGCCCACCTCCTCCCCCACACCTCCTCCCACCCCCGCCATCCGCGCGCAGGGCGAGCTGTACATGGCGCCGGACGAGAGCTTCCTCTTCGTGCTGGATGCGACAAACAAGGCCATCCACCTGCTGCAGCTGAGTGCCGTCCAGCCGCCGCCCTCGCAGCCCAACGGGCAGCCGCAGCCCACGCCGCGGCCGCGCCCCAACGTGACAGCGTGGCAGCCGCTGACGTTCAACGTCGACTACACGCCGCTCAGGATGGTCTTCACTCCCAAGGTGAGATCCACGTGGCACTTTTGCCAGACTCGTACTTGCCCCTGCCTATATTCACTTCTCACGACCTTCGAGCTCCTCCGTCCCACATCCGCCTTTCCCCGTCCCCTTCCCCTTCTACCGCTTGTTTCCCCTTTCACCTGCACTAACAGTGACCGCTTCCTCTTTCCCCGTCCCGCTGCGCCCCCCTAGAGCCTAGTGCGCACCACCGCGTTCGTTGATCCCTGCCCACCCCCACCGCCCGCCGCCCATCCCTCAAATTCGCATTCTCCCCCACCTGGTGCACATTGACATGCCCTCCTCTTCTTCACCCCCCACTCACCCCGTCCACACTGTTCCCCCATCACACTCCTTTCCCTCACAGCCGCCGCACTACCTGGTGTACATAAGTGTGGCGGAGGGCGGCGTGATAGGGCGGCTGGACATGCAGCAGCTGATGCAGTGCGGCAGCGGGTGCTCGCAGGGCAACATGCAGTCCTTCGTGCAGTTCGAGCAGCAGATGGGCGAAAACGTGAGTAGCTACACTTTGTAAATGTATATACTTGCACATACATGTAATTAGCATGCAAGTGGGTGTTGTTGATGAGCATCCCATTCATCTCAAACCTTCATTTCCCTCTATTTCTCCGTTCTCCTCTAATCCTCCCCCAGTCACCCCCAAGAGGTGGGCTCGTGCTCTCGCGGCCCGTGGCAGCAGGTGGGGGCTATGTGTGCCAGGTGGCGGCGTACGATCGCAGCATAGTATGCTTGGAGGAGGCCACGGGCCAGAAGACGCCCTATGCCAACATCAGCGATGTGCAGCACTTGATGTGAGTGCCGCCAATGCACCCACTTTCCCAGCATACACCTCCTTTTCCCAGCACTTGGTGACCATTTGTTTATCTTGGTGCAGCCATTGCACCCATCTGTTTGTTCACCGCTTTCTGTCTCCTCTTCACCCTTTTCTCCCCGCAGATTCGTCCCCGGTGACTATATGGGATCTCCTACGTCAACTGCGTTGAACACCAGCATTGATTGCGCCACTATCCCCAGAGACATCAGTGTGCCACCATCTCCGCCTCCTCCATCTTCAGAGCCCAAGGCGGCAATGAGAAATCTTATTCTCGGATCTCTTTGGCATATAGCGATGATTAGCCTTGCGCTAGCTTGCTTAGCATGATTTGTAGTTTATTATCACAGTGGTGGTAGGAAATAAGTATTGCTGTTCTATTGTGTAGTATTTTGTCTTGGTTGCGCATAACGCGAATTTTCTGCAGTTCTCGGATATCACCCAACCAGATTCTCGAGGTCCTTTCCTCGGAAACTCCAACATCTCACGTCATCTCCGTTGCCACACCGCGTATGTCACCACGTTGGAAGTTGGGTTGGAACTCCTCGGTGTGACCGCGCCTCGTTCACGATGACAGTCGTTCGACGAGGCTCGAGCCTTCCACACCGACGCGATAAATCTCAAGCTTGTTTCTACCAGCCTGCGCTTCGCCGGTGTCGCAGATTCGATCCGTCCGACGTTATCACTCCGACGCTCAGCTGCGTGACCGTCGCCGCCTCGTTCTCGCGCTCACCGAGCACGGCCTGCGCACCCCGCGCGCGTCCTCGTCATTCGTTATACCTCTGCGTTATGGCAGCTGATTTTCTCATGCCGGCGCGCCCTTTCCTCGCTGTCCTTCCAAGCATTCGACGTCGAGCATTCGCGCTCGTTCGGGTTCTCGTACCCTTCTCTCATAGCCTATCAAGCGGCTGGTCATGGCTCCCGCAGAGGGCGAGGGTAACTGCGTGGGGTACGCGGCGCGCGACGCGAGCGGGGAGCTGGCGCCGTGGAGGTTCCATCGGCGGGAGGTGGGGCCCAGGGACGTGAAGATCCGCATCACTCACTGCGGCGTCTGCCACAGCGACGTGCACTTCACCCGCAACGACTGGGGCTACTCGCTGTACCCCATGGTCCCCGGGTGTAACACCTCGCTACCCACTGGGTCAAAACGAGGGTGTTATTTGGCGCAGCGGAGTGCCCTTAACACAGCCCACAGGCGTTACACTCGTCCCCCCCTGGTGCCAACGTCCCCGTTGGCCCTGGACTTCAGGAAGTCGGCCCCCTGCCGCTGGGACCTAGATTTCGCAGTGCTGCTGGCTGCGATTTCGCTGGTTGCTCAGGCCAGCGGAGGATCGTTCGCTGGGTTCGAGCTGGTTACAACCGCACTTCAGTTCTCGCCAAAGGCGGAAAGTGTGGTCCAGCCGGGATTCGAACCCTAGGCTCTGATACCAAATGTAACACCTCGCTACCCACTGGGTCAAAACGAGGGTGTTATTTGGCGCAGCGGAGTGCCCTTAACACAGCCCACAGGCGTTACACTGGGTGAGCTCATATACCCGCTCTTCTCCAAGTCGTTGCTATTCCTCTCGCGTTGCTGCCTTCCCCGCGATCTCCTCTTGCTGCCAACATCTTCCGTCTCACCAGCCGCATGACTCCCATCCCACCTTCGGTCCACCTGAAACTTGAAGTCCACCCAACGTGTCTTTTCGTTCCATCCTATGGCTGCCTATCGTTACAGTCACGAGATCGTGGAGGTGGTGGAGGAGGTGGGAGCGCAAGTGAGCAAGGTGGCAGTGGAGCAGCGGGTGGGCGTGATGGGCATAATGGGGTCGTGCGGTGAGTGTGAGGCGTGCAGGCAGCACGAGGAGCAGTTCTGCGCCAACTGCCTCTTCACCTCCAACTCCGTGGACCCTCACTCGCCATCTGGCGAGGCCACCTATGGTGGCTACTCCTCCTTCATCGTTTGCGATGAACAGTACGTCGCTCTGCTCTGTTGTGTAACCATGTTACTTGCCCATTTTATTTTAGCCAGGTGTTTATCATTGTTTAAACATGTCCGTCAATCATGCTCTTCTCACAGAGTGGACGCACTCATTCCCTCTTTTCTTCTACACATGCCATGCCACCCTGTTGGTCCTCTCACAAACCTGTCCTCTGCAGTTTCTTACATATTTTTCTTATCTTGCCGTCTCGTTTCCGCTTTCCCCAACCTTCCCCACCAGCTTCGTCCTCTCCATTCCTGCTGAGCTGGCATCTGACGTGGCAGCGCCCCTCCTGTGCGCTGGCACAACAGTCTACTCGCCCATGATGCATTACGGTGCCAACAAGCCCGGCATGCGCCTGGGGGTGGCGGGGCTGGGCGGGCTGGGCCACGTGGCAGTGCAGATGGGGCGGGCGTTTGGCATGCACGTCACTGTGCTGAGCATACAGCCACACCAAGAGAGGGACGCCAGGGAGCTGTTTGGGGCGGACAGGTTCATTCTCACCACGGATGCTGCTGCCATGCAGGTGGGCTTGTTCTGGGATGTGGTGATTCTCGCGTGATGACACTGCTTGGCTTAAAAAAAAAGGGGTCTCACACCTTCAGTTCCCTTGTTTTAGTTATCTTTGCCCAAGAATCCACCCCCAACCTTCCCGGGTGCTTCCTGTTTGTCCGTGCAGGCGGCAGCGGGCTCACTGGATGTGATAATGAACACGGTGCCGGTGCAGCTTGAGCTGGGGCCCTACCTCCATCTCCTCTCTTTCTGTTTCCTGTTTGTCCGTGCAGGCAGCAGCGGGCTCACTGGACGTGGTTATCGACACGGTGCCGGTGCAGCATGACCTGGGGCCCTACCTCGACCTCCTCACATTCAACGGGAAGCTGCTCGTTCTCGGCATTCCTGTAGCCCCCTTCACTCTCCACGCCAGCCAGCTTGTGTTTGGTAATCACACTGCTGCTTGACAAACCTAAGTATCTGAGTGACGTTTGTGTTGCTTGAAGCAGCAACATCAGCTCTAGGCTGAGTTCAGTCCGTGGTTGGCTGGCTTGTTTCTTGCATTCTGTTGCACGCTTTCACGGAACTGATTTGGCTGGCTCATTGTAGTTGCCTGTCTTCCATTTCTGTGCTCTGTTGCTACCTGTCTTCCTGGTGGCATGACAGGGCGCAAGATGGTTGCAGGTGGGTTGATTGGAGGAATCAAGGAGACTCAAGAGATGCTGGAGTTCTGTGCAAAGAAGGGTGTGGCGCCCATAGTGGAGAGCCTTGATATCAAGGACATCAACAAGGCACACGAACGTTTGCTGAAGGTAACATAATGGCAGGAATACATTCACACTGTGCAAGATAGGTGTCGCCTTTCTTTCCGATGCTACCTAATACGGTACTTGTAATTGCTATTGTTTGTTGGGCTTGATTGGTTTTGCAGGGTGACGTGAGATACCGTTTCGTGATTGATGTTGAGAACAGCCTGAAGGATGTGACTAACGGCCACAGATGATGTGTGCTTTGGTTCCAGCCTCCCTTGCATGGTGCCTGTTGCAGTGCAGTCTTACCGGTACTTGTGTTCCTACAGGTACCATACCGTATTACCCCGGACCCGGATAGAAGCGCAGGTGCGCTTCTAATAAAACAGTGTTTTTTAGGGGGGTGCGCTTCTAATTGAGTCATTTGTATAAGCGCATGCGCCTGTAATAGGAAAAAAATAAAATTCACTGTTGAACATACCAAATTGAAGCCCGCAATAAGGCGAACTCAACCGACCATGCAACACGTGGGATCGTGCATGGTTTTCAGGCAAAAACAGCAGCGGTTCGGTTTTCCACCGCACAATTTTGTCTAGAAACATCGAACGTGACAGCAGTGACGGGGATGTTGCCGTGCGGCCCAATCACAGTCGCATGCGCTGCGTGGCATCTGCATTTCTTCCGAACCCTCTCGAAGGGTGAGAAAGATTCCCTGCCAGCGCAGCGTAGATGCTGCCACGCAGGTTCCTCTACGGGGGTAGGCGGGGGTTTCCCGCCTGTCATTGACGAGGACCCCGAGGCGCCAACCTTACAGGGTCCCCATCAATGCCCATTTGTGCAGCTTCATTCTCATTTCTTTCATTCACACTCCAGTCTAGGCCGCCTGGCTGGCGAAGCCATGGCGGAATTCAGCGGGACGCATTTCCTCTTCAAGAAAAAACCTGCTCGCCCGTGGCGACTTACCGAAGACGGGTGGTATACCCGTGAGCCAGCAGTGCCTCCAGTGCCACCTGAACCCCCTGCGCCCCCTGCTCCTCCTGCTCCTCCTGCACCTCCTGCTCCTCCTGCTCCTCCCGCTCCTCCCGCTCCTCCGAATCCGCCTGATGTCGGTGCGAGTGCTCACCAACGGCCCGTGCTCTCGCTGTATTTACCAGCCACTTTCGACGAGTGGCTGTCTGAACCTGACACACCCAAGGCCCCCGATGTGTTCATCCAGGCTCCGCCGCCTGCACCACGGTGGGGACAGCCTCAAGCCTGCACGTGGGACGAGTCGGCTGTGGGCGCCGACGATGACGTGGCGGCCGATAAACAAAACACCGGCGACGGCGACGGTGGAGGCGACGGTGAAGCGGGCGCCGAGGAGGACGTGTTCCCAGATCGTGCATCTGCCGAGGACGATGACGGTGTGGAGTCATGGTGGCGCGACGCAACGCGCGAGAAGATGCCGATACCGACGTATCCGCCGATTAACAAAAAACGACCCCACCCCTCCTCCGAGAACCGAGATGCCCGCCCCCCCTCCCCCAGGCACAAGCCGTCTCAACATAAGCGGCAGTCCTACACCGCCCAGGAGAAACTAAGGTGGCTCGTGCGGCTGGAGCTGGCGGCATCGATAAGCGAGGTCGCCCGGGAGTCCGGCATACACCGCAAGTGTCTGACGGAGTGGAAAACCCAAGCGGAGGAGCTCAAGGCTTCACACGCCGCACGGTGTCGACTTCATGGGCGCGGGAGGTCTTCCTGGTACAGACCCATGGAGTTGAAGGTGTACGCACAACTCCTTGACTGGCGACGCCGCGGTGTTGCAGTTTCGGTCGGTCGGCTTCAAGATTGGTCACGCGAGGTGATGAAGGTGTTGTTCCCGGAAGTCAAGTGGAAAGGGAGTCAGCGGTGGTCGGAGCGGTTCCGCAAGCGGTGGAACCTCAGCGTGCTCATGAAAACTAAGGTGGCGCAGAAAACACAGGAACGTAAGTGCCTCTTTTCCCGGTTACCGCGCGCGAATTCACATGGTTTATTAGTGTTTCCTCCTGTTTGAACATGATTATCTTTCTGCGGTCCTCATCCTTGTTCCTATATTTTCTTCCCCCCCGTGCGCAGACGTGGCGACGCAGTGCAAGGAATTCTGGCAGTTTGTCCGCGACGCACGCAGCGAGTACGGGATCGACAATCGGTACATAATCAACGCCGACCAGACCCCCTTATGGTTGGAGATGCCTGCCACTACCACCGTGGAGCAGACGGGCGTGAAGTCGGTGCCCATCCGTAGCGGTGGTTACCAGAAGGAACGAGTCACCGTGATGCTGGCGTGCACGGCGACGGGCGAGAAGTTGAAGCCGTGGGTGTTCTTCAATTGCAAAACACTTCCGAAGGGCGACTTTCCCAACGGTAAGTACATCTTCTTGTGCTTGATTTTAACATGAGTAACAATAGCGTAAAGAATTCTAACCGCCGGTTGCTTGTGTGCAGATGTCGTGGTCGGCTGCCAAGCAAACGGGTGGATGGAGGCCACGGGCGTCATCCAGTGGCTCGATGAGGGTGAGAAGAAACAAGGAATGAATGAACTATGAATGAATTGGGTACAAGTAATAACCCTAATTGGGTTGTACCCCTTATGGGCTACCCCACTATAGCCTACACAATATGCATGAGCTATAATGTTCTGACACACCCCCATAGGCAAAGTGGGGGAGAACATGGGGTCACAAGACAAGTCAAGTAAAGCAAAGCAAAGCAAGCTCAGGGTGGATCACAAAGTCACCACACATTCCGAGCACAAGTTCAAGGCCACAAGGCCAGTTCACATGCAGGAGTACATATATATAAAAAGGCTAGACAAGCAAGAGCAGGTATATATATATGTAACAGTACAAGCACGGTCAAGAGGTGAGCAAGTGAGGCAAGGTAGGCACAAGGCCCAGCTGAGTACAGAAGCGCTGATGGTCACAAGGCGCAAGCGCCTTGGTGAAGATATCAGCAGTGTTGGCCTCAGAGGCCACGTACGCAAGACGCAGCTGACCACGCTGCTGCAGCTCACGAGCAAGAAAGTAGCGGAGAGCAATGTGCTTCGTTCTGTGCTCCAGTCGCTGCTCCCGACACAAGGCCAGCATGGCCTTGTTGTCTACGTACAGCACTGGAGGAGAACGAGGCGGCTCTCCGAGGTCAGTCAGCAGGTAGGTGAGCCAGCGAAGCTCCTGTGCAGCCATGGCTCCTGCGTAGATCTCAGCCTCACAACTGGAGCCGAGAACAGAAGACGAGCGAGTAGCCCGCCACGAAACAGAGCCGGAACCAAGGCTGAAGGTGTAACCCTGTGACGACCGCTGCGTAGCCTGGTCGTCAGCCCAAGAAGCGTCTGCGTGCCCAGTAAGGACCACTGGACTCTGCCCTCCAAGCACAAGCCCCATGCCCGACGTACTGCACAAGTAGCGCAACACCCTCTTCGCTGCAGCCATGTGCTCCGGTCTGTGTCTCCCAGGAGCAACATAGCGTGCGAGAATGCTAAGAGGGTATGCAAGGTCGGGTCGCGTGCAGGTCATCAGGTACATGAGGCAGCCAACAAGCTCTGGGTACGGGCCACTCGACTCTACGGACTCATCCGAAGGCAGAGCTGAGAGCGAGTGGCGAGTAGGCAGAGGAGTGGCCTGAGGCGAGGAGTACGTGAAGCCGAAGCGCTGAAGGACCTGCTGCACCATGTGTGACTGAGTCAGGGTAATGGTGCGGCGTGCTCTGTCCCGAGTGATCTGCAAGCCAAGGTAGCTGCGCAGTTCACCCAGGTCAGTGCACGTGTGTCTCTTCTGCAGCTCGGACTTCACGTGGGCGAGTCCAGCAGTGTCAGCTGTGGCAAAGACCAAGTCGTCGACGTACACGAGGATGTAGAACGGCGGCAAAGAAGTGTCGGTGCGTAGAAACAGCGACGGGTCGGCAGTAGAGGGAGCAAACCCAAGAGCCGCAAGTGTAGTCCTCAGTGTGTCGTGCCACTCACGCGGTGCCTGGCGGAGACCGTAGACTGGCCGCCGTAGGCTCCACTGGGTGCCAGGAGGAAAAGACCCAGTGAAACCAGGTGGGCGACGCAGCCAGATCTCCTCGTGCAGGCTGCCCTGCAAGAAAGCAGTGCTGAAGTCAAGAGAGTGTAGCTCGTAGTCACGGTGAGCAGCTACGTGCAGCAGTACCCGAAGAGTGGTCATCTTCGGGGTGGGAGAGAAGGTCTGAAAGTAGTCAACTCCCTGCCGCTGACTGAAGCCTCGAGCCACGTAACGCGCCTTGAAGGAAGGCGGAGAACCCGGCGGCCGCTTCACCCTGAAAATCCACATGCCACTGACGATGTTCGCCCCAGGAGGGGGAACAGCGTCAACGTAGGTGCCTGTGGACTTCCAGGAAGCCATCTCTGCGTCCATAGCTGCCTGCCACTGAGAGGAGTAGGGACCCTCTATCGCCTCCGCGTAAGAGCGCGGAGTCGGGATGTCAAGTGCATCCGGGTCTCCCTCAGGGGTAAGCAGTACGGACACGAGATGAGGTGAAGCAGCGGCCAAGCACTGGAACTCCTCCTGCCTGTCCTCAAGGACGTCCGTGCCAAGGGCACACTCACCCCCGACGGACGGAGGACAGACAGACTCAGACTCAGCAACAAGACTGGCGACATAGTCTAGGCGACAGCGAGCAGCAAAGTCGACGAGCTCAGCAACTAGGGCAGACGCAGCAGTGGACTCTAAGGAAGGGTCAGTGACAACAGTAGCAAGGAGACGCGTGACAGTAGGACTGGCAGCACGAAGAGAGTCCGACTCCGGGTCGGCAAGAGCAGGAAGAGAAGACTCAGGAGGAGAAGGCAAAGGGGCACGCAGAGGAGCAGTGGACGGACGCAGAGACATCCGGTGCGTGCCAGGGACAGGAGGAGGACGCTGACGCGAACCACGACCACTAGTGCGAGCAGCACGGACAGGCGACGCAGGGCGAGACGCAGGCTCACGACGCTCAGCAAGACCTCCAGTAGGACCAGTGTAGGGAGACGGAGCAGGCAGTGGGGAGGCCGGCTGTAACTGTAACTGCGACGGGACAGGCTGTGGACACTCTAAGGGAGGAGGAGGACCAGTAGAAGACGGGAGACCAAGAACCTGCTGAAGGAGCGGAACGAAGTACGGCCGAGGCCGCGCGGCGACTCCAGACACAGTAGGGACAGCACCAGCACCCCCTGTGGCAGCAACAGCACCAGTAGCAGCTCCAGCTCCAGTACCCCCAGCAGCACCAGCAGTACCCCCAGCAGGACCGCCTCCAGGACCGACAGCAGTAGCCTCCGCGCCAACACCCGCAGCAGCTCCAGCTCCAGAAGTACCCGCAGGTCCAGCAGCTCCAGTACGCCCAGTACGAGCACCTCCGGGACCCGTGGCACCAGCTCCCTCAGCAGCAACAGAAACTCCAGTACCCGCAGCTCCTCCAGCTCCAGCAGCTCGCCTCCAGCGCCGGGCAAACCACTCACGCAGCTCCTGTGGAGAGAGTGGCTCCCGGCGAGAAGAAGCACCCGGAGAACCGCCAGGCACAGCACCAGCAGGCCCAGCTCCCTCAGGCTCCGCACCCCCAGGCTCAGCACCTCCAGGCGTAGCACCCCCAGGCTCAGCACCCCCACACGCAGCACCCCCAGGCGTAGCACCCCTAGACTCAGCACCCCCAGGCTCAGCACCCCCAGTCGTAGTACCCTCAGGCTCAGCACCCCCAGGCGTAGCACCCACACGCTCAGCACCCCCAGAGTCAGCACCCCCAGGCTCAGCACCCTCAGCAGCACCAGAGTCACCAGCGACCTCGACAGGCTCAACAGCGTCTACCTGGGACACACCTGAAGGGGCAGGACCCTGAGGGGGGAGGGGGTCTACCGGGGGGGGACCTGGTACCAGGAAGAGCGGTGGTGGGGGGAGGGACGGAGTGCGGTAGGGGAAGAGGCGGTAGTAGGGGACCGACTCGTCGAACGTGACGTCCTGGGAGGACAGAACACGGCGAGAGGTGGGGTGGTAGAACTGCCACCCTGGGGCGTCAGGGGGGAAACCCAGGAAGACGCAAGGAGCAGCACGAGGGGACAGCTTGTCCGCAGACAAGTCGCGGACAAACGCCCGAGATCCCCAGACACGGAACGCAGACGCATCGCCAACCTTCCCCGTCCACAGCAAGGCTGGGGAGGTCTCCGGCATGGAGACCCTGGGCTGAAGGTTGATCTGATGCGCCGCGTACCGAACCGCAAACGGCCACAGAAAATGGGGGGCAGCCGCATGCATCATGGACGTACGGGCGACGTCCATGACCATGCCAATGCGGCGCTCAGCAATCCCATTTTGCTGTGGAGAGTCCGGAAGCGTGAAGGTCTGGCGGATGCCTCGTGCACGACAGTAGGCTCGCAGAAGGCCAGAGGAGAACTCTCCGCCTCTGTCAGAGTGCAGACGCAGAACAGGAAAGTCCGAGCCGAAGCTCCGCCTGAGCTGTAGACGAGGTGCGCGGATCCAGTCGATCAACACCTCAGTGACATCACCCTTGCTGCGCAAGGGGAAGACTGTGGTGTAACGCGAGTAGTCGTTAACCACCAGGAGGAAGTAGCGCTCGTGACCCTGTCCACGGACGCGGGCCGGGCCCCACACGTCCATGTGAAGCGTCTGCAGCGGGGCCTCTGTCGGAGGAAACTGGGAGGAGTGAGGGGTAGCCCGCTGTCGTCCCTCGACACAGGGGACGCAGGTAGGGCCAGGCCCCGGAGGAAGTGGAGGGAGGGACCGGGGAAGACCAGAGACAAGGACACGGGAGGCCATGCTCCGGAGACGAAGCAGGGAGGGGTGACCAAGGCGGTGGTGCCAGAGGAGAGTCTCGTGAGACAGGAGGCGACACGAGCAGGGGGCAGACTCAGGACCAGACCTGGACGCTGCAGCAAACACCTGACCCGACGCAGCTACCTGACCAGACGCAGGGACCGGAGGAGACGCAGTGGTCAATGTGTACAGGCTCGACCCCGGCCGACGTGTAAACGTGGCCAGGTGTCGGCCTGTCCGAGCGTCCGTGCAGTGGGTCACCCGCTGACTCGCAGGAGTGAACTGGTGAACCCCCGCATCCTGTAGGTCAGCACCACTCACCAAGTTCGTAGAGAACGAGGGGAGGTAAAGACCAGACAGGGTGCCAGAGGGGGCCGCCGGACACGGGAGGACAGTGGAGAAGTGAGCAAGGACAGGACCCCCAGAGGGGTCTGCCAGAGAGACCGCAACCGGCCGGCCAAGCGGCGTGAGTGTGGTGCGGTCTCGAAAGAAGGAGCGAGAAGCCCCCGAGTCAAGGGTAAAGGTGTGGGAGGCCGAAGCCGACGCAGAACCTGAGAGAGCAGACTCACCAGTACCTGAGGGAGCAGACGCACCTAGAGCAGCAGCCTCGCTAGCACCTAGAGCAGCAGCCTCACCAGGACCTAGAGCAGCAGTCTCAATGCCCGGGTCGGGCGGAAAACACCGGTAACAGTCACCCTCATCACTAATAGTCACAGTATACATGGCAGCAAGAATAGCATCAAAGTCAAGGTCAAAGACAGCTACACCCGCCCTAGACAGCTCACCCCAGCGGGGGATCTCAGTGGCCTCAGGGAACTGGTGACGCCAAGCGTCCGTCAGGCGGCCAAAGCAGCGCTGGGTGGAGTGTGCACCCCCGCACTGCTCACCCGCGCGGTCGCCGGTGCGCAGGACGTAGGTGCACGGACCAGTACCCCCACCCCTCTGGCGTGCAGTGTACCACTCACGGAGCTGCTGAGGGGAGGGGACGTCACGAGTGCGCTGCTGCTGCTGCTGCTGGCGCTGACCACCAACGGAGCTGACCCTCTGCGCAGCGCCACCCCGACCAGCTCCACCTCCTCCGCCGCCTCCTCCTCCACCGCCGCCACCTCCGCTCCCTCCGCCACCGCCGCTGCCGCCTGCGCCTCCACTGCCGCCACCTACACCTCCACCCCCGCCACCACCCCCACCGCCACCCCCACCTCCTCCACCGCCTCCACCGCCGCCTCCACCGCCCCCGCTAGCTCCTCCAGCGCCCCTGCCCCCCTTGCCCCTGCCAGGGCGGCGTCTCCCGCTAGGGGTAGACGCTGCCCCAACCGACTCTCAACCAGCGAGGTCGGCCGCAGCAGCAGAGGCAACAGAGGGCAAAAGAGGGGAGGGGGAACACCCCTCAAAGATGGGGGTGCGAGGGTCACCACGAGAGGCTCCTACAGCGACTATGCTCTTTTCTGCTGCTAGGAGGGCCTTCTCGAGGAGGTCAACGGTGAGAGTGGTGGGACAAACCGAGAGGAAGTGGTCCCTGACTACGCGAAGGGAGTCAGGGAGACGGGTGACTATGTAGTAGAGGGTGATGTACATGGGGGGGGGGTTCTTGGCGCAGAACTCAGCAGGAAGCGCAGCGCGGTAGCGAGTGTCACTAGTGCGGAGGTGCGTAATGAGGTCAGCGACTGTGGGAAAGGCAGCAAGGTCAGGGAAGAGGTACGGTAGCATGAGGCGGCTCAGTGCAGCAGTGGCAGGGGAGGAGTAGCGTGCAACTACAGCGTCGTACAAGGTCTGAGCACTCTTGTACTGGCTAAAGTGCGCACGCTCAGAGGTAGGTAGGTGGCGACGCACAGCAAGACGTGCAGCAGCATCGCGCGTGGCCCACTGTGAGCGAACAGTGGCGTCAGCATCAGCAGCGGGGGCAGGAGAGGCACCAGAAGTGAGGTCAAAGAGGGAGAGGCCGTCTGCTCTGTCGCACTGTAAGAAAAGCTGCAGGTCATCTATCCAGACGTCAAAGTCAATGGCCCGACCCTCAGCGTCAAAAGCGAGGACACTAGGGGTAGCCATGACAGCAGTAGACTAGCAGTGCAAACAGTAGGGTGAGGGCAGTGCTGTGAGAGAGGCGCTGCTCTTACCGGACAGGGCGGTTCGGGCGGCTCGGCTGCAGGGCGGCTCGGCGACTCGACGGCTGGGCGGCTCGGCTGCTGGGCGGCTCGGCGGCTCGCCTGCTGGGCGGCTCGGCGGCTGGGCGGCTCGGCGGCTGGGCGGCTCGGCTGCTGGGCGGCTCGGCTGCTGGGCGTATCGGCGGCAGGGCGGCTCGGCTGCTGGGCGGCTCGGCTGCTGGGCGGCTCGGCGGCTGGGCGGCTCGGTTGCTGGGCGGCTCGGCGGCTCAGCGGCTGGGCTGCTCGGTTGCTGGGCGGCTCGGCGGGTGGGCTGCTCGTAGGAGTAGGCGCGGGGGCCGTAGGAGCAGGCGCCGGGGCCGTAGGAGCAGGGGCCGGAGGCCGCTAGGGCGGCGGATCGGGGCCGCGAGGGCGGCGGATCGGGGCCGCGAGGGCTGCGGAGTAGGGGCCGCGAGTGCGGCAGAGTAGGGGCCGCGAGGGCGGCGGATCGGGGCCGCGAGGGCGGCGAATCGGGGCCGCGAGGGCGGCGGAGTAGGGGCCGCGAGGGCGGCGGATCGGGGCCGCGAAGGGCGGCGGATCGGGGCCGCGAGGGCGGCGGAGCAGGGCCGCGAGGGCGGCGGATCGGGGCCGCGAGGGCGGCGGATCGGGGCCGCGAGGGCGGCGGAGTAGGGGCCGCGAAGGGCGGCTCGAAGGGGCCGCGAGGGCGGCGCGAAGGGGGGCCGCTAGGGCGGCGCGAGAGAGGGGAGCGCGACTCGGGCAGGGGCTGAGTGCGCTCCGGGCAGGAAAAAAAACGGTGGGCCCTAGGAACAGTTCCCACGGAGGAACCTGCTCGATACCATGAGAAGAAACAAGGAATGAATGAACTATGAATGAATTGGGTACAAGTAATAACCCTAATTGGGTTGTACCCCTTATGGGCTACCCCACTATAGCCTACACAATATGCATGAGCTATAATGTTCTGACAGAGGGCGTGGTGCCGTTCCTGAAGCCGAAATTCGGCGTGCAGAGTCGGAGCGCCATGCTGGTACTCGACTCTTCCGTGGTCATCTTACCAAGGAGGTCAAGGCGAGATTCGCGGCGCTCAACATCGTGCCGGCGGTCATCCCGGCGGGGTGCACAGCAGACGTCCAGCCGCTCGATGTGTCGGTGAACAAGAGCTTCAAAGCTAGTGTTCGCCAGCAGTACCAGTCCTGGTTTGAGGCGGACGGCATGAACATTCTGACACCTGCAGGTGAGCTTGATATGTTCCCCCTTCTCCCCTTCTTGTGCTTGTCTGCCTGCTTGTGGACTAACGTGTTCCTTCACTCCCTTTCATGTGGTGCAGGGAACATCAGGAAACCACCCCCGGCGGTGGTGCTTAAGTGGATTTCACGGGCGTGGAAGGCCGTGCCCGCAGACCTGATTAAGAAGGCCTTCCTCACGTGCGGCATCAGCAATGCCCTTGACGGGAGTGAAGATCATCTCGCGATGGCGCACCGGAGAAGCCAGCTGAGCCACGAGGTAGAGGTAGACGACGACATACAAGCAGACGGGTTCTGGGGCAACAACGCCATGGAGCCTGAATCGGACGAGGAGGTAGAGCAGGCCTAAAGCTAGACTAGGCAATATGATGCTGTTTAGGCTAGGACAGTAGTCACCCTATGTGAAATTTGTAGCTAGTGCAAAATTTAAAACTAACGAATTTACAGCAAGGGTGCGCTTATAATAAGTAACGATTTTATAAGGGGTGCGCTTCTAAATGAGGATCGGCCATAAGCGCATTGCTCCAGATAAAAGCGCATGCACTTTTAATAGGCCTGCGGTTATATCCGGGGCGATACGGTATTACATGCTCCTTCATTAGATTACCATGAATTGTGTTGGGATAAGAAAATGCCCTTAGGATCCTTTAGAGTCCAGACTTGTACATTGTAACACAGAGAAGTGTAAAATTCGTACCCAACTAAGGGAATGCTGGAACTGGATTGCGGAATGTCGAACTAGTTTATTTTGAGAGTACATTGTCACATGTTTTATGCGGCATTTTACAAGAACCGTTCACACCTGTAGAAACCCAATTGAACCACATTCATCCACACTCGAGGTCACCATTGTGCTCCCTAGAGACTCGGCTTGGCAACTGACGCATTGCTCCATTCACCCGCCGAGGCAGATGAAGCAATGGCACATCGCGCGTGCTCCCTTGCTCCTCCCAAACCATGTCGACGGCGCTGCATAATGTCTAGTCAGAATAATCGACCCGACGACATCGCGACCGTACCTCGTTGACGACGCTAGCTATCCCCGAAGCCAGCCAGTTTGCGCGAGGGAATTCTCATTCCCGTCCCAGCCTCTTTCGCTTCGACACGTGGCAGATTCAAGTAAAGACATGAAATTATCATCTACTTCGAATCCTTCAAAGCACTATGGAATGGCCTGCTGCACTCTCATCACCATTTCCTTGCCCTCTCCTCCCGCCGTCCTTAGTACAAGCACTCGAATCTCTCCTCCCCCAGCTCCTGCTTAGCAACAGCAACCATCGAAGTATCAAGACGGTCCGTCCATGGCTCCCGCAGAGGGCGAGGGTAACTGCGTGGGGTACGCCGCGTGCGACGCGAGCGGGGAGCTGGCGCCGTGGAGGTTTTATCGGCGGGAGGTGGGGCCCGGGGACGTGAAGATCCGCATCACTCACTGCGGCGTCTGCCACAGCGACGTGCACCTGGCGAGGAACGAGTGGGGCAACTCCATGTACCCCATTGTTCCCGGGTAAAGCTCCTCCTCCGTACTCCCTCGTGCTCTCCTGCTACTTCATTCCTCCAGCTCTCACCTCTCGTCTCCATCCTGCTCCCTCATGCCTTTCCTCCCCCACACCGTTCGTCCTGGCAGTCATCTCACCCACTTTGCATCCACGCACTACTCACCGCTTGAGGGAACATCCTGTGCCTTCTCCTTTCCGTGTGCCTTTCCGTTGCAGGCACGAAATCATAGGAGTGGTGGAGGAGGTCGGAGCACAAGTGAGCAAGGTGGCAGCGGGGCAGCGAGTGGGAGTGGGGTGCATGGTGGGGTCGTGCGGTGAGTGCGAGGCGTGCAGGCAGCACGAGGAGCAGTCGTGCCCCAAGTGTATCTTCACCTACAATACCGTCGACCCGCTCTCGCCGTCCGGCCAGTCCACTTACGGCGGCTACTCCTCCTTCATCGTTTGCAATGAAGAGTACGTTCTGACCTTGACCCGAGTCCTCTGTCACACCTCATCATGCGCGGCATCATCATCCTTTTTCCTTTCTTCTCTGATCGTCGCGCTGCATGCTCTTGCACAACCCCTCGTCCTCTCAATGTATTATTTTCTATGCCCCCGCCTTCTGTTCCCTGCCCTCCCAGCTGCGTCCTCTGTATCCCTGCTGAGCTGGCATCTGACGTGGCAGCGCCCCTGCTGTGCGCTGGCATCACAGTCTACTCGCCCATGATGCATTACGGCGCCAACAAGCCCGGCATGCGCCTGGGGGTGGCAGGGCTGGGTGGGCTGGGCCACGTGGCAGTGCAGATGGGGCGCGCGTTTGGCATGCACGTCACTGTGCTGAGCACGTCCCAGGGCAAGGAGAGGGAGGCGAGGGAGGTGATGGGAGCACACAGGTTCATTGTCACCAAGGATGCTGACGCCATGAAGGTGGGCTGGCTTATCACCTGCGACGCTCTTGTGTTGGTACCTCTTACCACGCCCAACCACAGTTTCCGGTGTTTTGTTCTGTTTATGAACCCATCTACTCCCCTCTTCTTGCTGTTGGATCTTGCAGGCGGCAGCAGGGTCGTTGGATGTGGTCATAGACTCGGTGTCAGCGCAGCATGAGCTGGGACCCTACCTCGACCTTCTCACATTCAATGGGAAGCTGCTCCTCCTCGGCATCCCCCCAGCACCCTTCACTCTCCATGCCAGTCAGCTTGTGTTCGGTGAGTGCATTCACACTGGGGAGAATTTGTCGTATGTGAGTGGCTTTCGTGCTCTTTCGAACCAGCAGAAGGTTTCATGCTTTTTGAGTTGCGGGGCTTGCTTTGCGCATCGTTGAGCGTAATGCTAAACACGTTTTCCTATTTAATCACATTTGCCTGAACTTGCTGTGGCTCATTGTTATTGTGGCATTGTATCACAGGGCGTAAGATGGTAGCAGGAAGTTTGATTGGAGGAATCAAGGAGACTCAAGAAATGCTGGAGTTTTGTGCAAAGAATGGTGTGGCTCCCCAGGTGGAGAAAATCGCTATTGGAGATATCAACAGGGCATATGATCGTTTACTCAAGGTAGAGTCCACACTGAAGTAACATTGGCTTGGGCAGTATGTTGTCTGTTTGTTCGCAACACTTTTCTGATGGGCTGGCTGTGTTCTTGCAGGGTGATGTGAAGTATCGCTTTGTCATTGATGAGAATAGTTTGAAGTAAAGAATGCATCTCAGGTTTCTGCTATCAGTGTAATGTTCGTACAGATATACGTGACAATGCATATAGCTGTATACGGCAGGGATCATTGAATCTAGATATTGGGAGGTTCATTATGCGTGTACCTTAGGTTTCCTTATCTCGTCATAATCGGTTTCTTCAGGAGCTAAAACATTTCGAATACAACTGCTCGAGATTGTTGACCATGGAGAAGTTCGTCGTCTTTCAAGTATTCTTTGTCGGGAGTGTTAGTCAAGGCGACTGAATTTGTCGCAAGCGGTTTCGCGAGCAGTCAGTGACGACGAATTTGCTGACCAGGTTCCATCGCACCGTTACCTCAACCTCAGTAACACGTCGTTAAAATCGCCTTGGCTTCGCTTCGACCGCCCCACATCCCCCTCCCACGCACGCGAGGATCGCCATCCTCCCCGAATCTGAACAAAGAAGATTCGTTTTTCCCCTCAGTCACTCGCTCACCTCACATGCCACCACTTGCTTCTCCGCCGTATGACCCAGCCGTACCCATCACCGCCATTCTCAACCGCAATATAGGTAACGTGACAGGCAGTGAAGCTCACTTCGAAGCCATTCCAATCCAACCAAGCAGCATGTTTGCTGCACCGCGCTGCCATGGCTGGCATGGCTGCCTCCTTTGTTCCTTTCTTCCCCAGCAGCTGAGGCTTCTTTGCAGCTGCTGCTTCGCATTTTAGCTTTCCCGGTTCACAGTTCTTGCGGAGCTGCTATCCCGACCCGAACTCTTTCCTTGTTTTGACCGCAAGAAACCTGCCTGTCGCCATGGCTGCGCCATTGGTAATGCTTAGCGAGCAAGTCGGGCCGAGAAAGCGATTCGCGGAGAAGGCGATGCGAGTGATGCAGCTGCTCGACAACGATAAGCCGTGTAACGCGATCGAGTTGGATCCTAATATTCGAGTTACTAGGCCGACTCGGTCGGTCCCGGTTGGCGCGCAGGCTTCGCCACGTCAGCAACTCCCGCCGAGCCACCAACGAGGGCCGCCACGACTGTCCTTGCAATTCTCGGAGGGGTACGAATTCGACGTAACGACGCCTAATTCGCGTGCGTCTCGAACTCCATCCGCCTCATCGTTCAGTAGTAGCTCCAAGTCCTCCTCGGCCTCGCCGCGTTTGGCGGCTTCCCGGTCATGCGGTAGCGCTTCGACAGGGTCCCCTAACGGCTCCGACGAGTCTTCGTTGTTTCTCGCCGCTGGTCAGGTCAGCGCGATTCGGCATTCGGCGAGTACCTCGGCGCTCGAACCGCCATCGGGTGTCTTTCGGAACAGCAGCGGCATCGCGGCGAGACGCACGGCGGAGGCAACCCGTGAGAAAAACCCTCGGGGACCCGTCGCGGCTAGTGCTCGTAAAACGGATGCTTCTTCATCCTCCGACGCGCGAGGAACGCCGCGCTCGCGGCCTGGCCTGAGATCCGAATCCGAGATGGGCGACGCCGCGGCGACGAGACTTGAAGTCCCCCAATCCCGTAGACTGCGCCACAACGACACGTGGCATGGCGAGTCGCTCGATCGCGTGTCGATCCCGAGGGCGCGGACCGACGTCGCTCGCTCGTCGCATCATCTGTCGCCTCGAGAAGCGCCGCGACTGCAGCTTCACCACGCAGCGGCAGGCCCTGGCGGACAGCGCGCCGAGCCGGCCTCTTGCGCTCCCCATCACCCCTCGCCTCGCTCGTCCGGCGGAGGCGCCGCGACTCGAGGCATACTGAAGAGCGGTTCGGACCCAGATCTGGCGACTAGAGAGTCCAATTTTGCAAAATCGACGTCGCTGACACGTGTCATGCCCTCCGCAAACGCCGCTGCTGTCGACACGCGGCCCGTGCTCCAGGCGCAGCCGCAGCGTCCAGACAGGGTGAGCGGGCCGACGACGACGCTGAGCCGTCAGATTCCGCGGCCAGCAGCCCTGGTGATCGATTGCGATGCAGGCGATTATGATGACGTGGCCGAGCCGCCCTTATCAGCGAAGAACCACCACGCGTCGCCTGCTAACCACAGCCGCCAACTCCGCGATAGGCGCAGCCCCGCTGAACCCGGCGCCAAGCACCGCGATTCCCCCCGCGGGGCAACCGTGGAAAGGGCGCAAGGGGGAAGACGCTCCGCCGTGGCGCAAGCCTCTTCCCCCTCCTCCACCTCGCCCCTGGACCCCGCATACCCTTCCGCCACCTCCCCACGCTTCCCCTGCGCCATCCCGTCGCCTCGTCTCATCCCCATGGCAGTTCCCACAGCCTATCAGCAATCGCCACGTCAGCAGGTGCTTCCAACAGCCTCTCTGGGCGGCATTTCCCCTGCAATTCACCGGCAATCAACCATCGCCACGAGCAGTCCGGCTGGGCAGATGGAACGGCGGAGGCAGGAGCATGCTACTGAAAGAGGGGGGCAGAGGAGGGGCAGCAATGGCGGAGGCGGCAGCAGGCGGCAGCTGAGCCGCTTCCACACGTGGGACAGCGTGCAGCTCGACGGCGAGCCCACGCCGCAGATAACACCTCCCCCGGTTCCCCCCTCCTGCCGTGAGCATCGGCCCCGGAGGGGTTTCTCTGGCCGCCAGCACGTGGAGGTCCAGTCGGAGCAGCCGTGGGCTGAAGGCGCGGACTGGGAGGAGGGGGACTGGCGTGGCGCTGATGGCGGTGGTGCTGGTGGTGGCGTGGCACAGGCGTCGGCAGCTCCGCATGCTGCAACGCCCTGCACGGGGCCCGTGACTCGGTGCCGCTCGCACTCGCTCCACCTCATGCAGCCTGCTGTAGCGGAGCATCCCCTTGCACAGCATGCCATAGCGGAGCATCTTGCTGCGCAGCATCCTATACCGCAGCATCTCATAGCGGGGCATGCCATGTCAGAGGATCCAACTGCGCGCCACTGCCACACACACTCCCTTGATCGCCGCCCTGCGCCCTCCACGCTGCTCCCGGACTGCCGCCTCCCCCGGCGCGCAGCATGTGACGAGCGGACCGTGCGACACGCACGTGCAGTTTCGCATGGCGGTCAGGGTTTGGCCGTGCAGAGAGTGGGGGAGATGGCCGGGGCGGGAGAGAATATGCGGTGGGTGGGGGGGGGAGAGTGGGGGGGAAGAGCAGGTGACATTATGGAGAGAGGAGGGTGAATGGGGGGACATGGAGGCAATGGGAGGGCGGCAGAGGGGTGTGGAGGCTGGTTTGGAGTGTGGAGGGAATGAGAGACATGGCCTCGTAGGGACGCAAGTGCAGCATGCTGCCTTTGTCCCGGACCTTGGAGATGGGCCGCGTCGGAAGCAGACCCGGAAGACAGACTCGTTTCAGCATTGCTCTGCTGTCGGTGATGACAGCAAGCAACGGACCCGGCCACCAGGGAGATCTAATGGGCAGGGATCCGGTGAAGATGCTGACGCAGGGGGGGTGAGGGGGAGTGAGAGCAAGGGGAGTTTCAAGAGCAGGGAGAAGCCCAAAAGCAAGCTGCAGAGATCGCTGAGTGACGATGATGAGGAGGAGGAACAGGCCGAGGTTGTGAGACCGAGTCGTGATCGCAGTAGCAAAGCTGTGCAGCAGGGGAAAAAGGGTGCTTCACTGAAAGTCTCCAAGTCCAAGTGATGATGGTGACTGTGATGATGGTGTGGTTAACGGGAATGCAAATATCAGCTCCTCCTCGTCCTTGGCAGCCACCCCCACTCTCCATGCCAGCCGATCGCGGAGTGCTGATTGTGGTTTGAAGTGCTGGAAACCTAACCCAAAACTATATATTCGAAGTCTCGACACAGACACATGTGCACTGTTACCTCGTATACAATACAACTGAACAGAATGATGGTATGGAGGAGGAAGTTTCACTCAAGCAGTCAAGGCACTTGAAAAATGATGGAGTGGTGCTAGGAATGGTGTGGCTCCAAACGTGGAGAGTTGTAATCAACAAGGCTTCGAACTCTTTGGCCAATGGAACTAATATGGGATGGATGTTGTCCAAAAGGGATAGATATAAATATTCCAACGTCCAAGTTGGTTCTTGCAGAATCATGTGAAGTACCGTATTGCCCAGTGAGGGTACACAAAGGGAATGCGGAGTGTTGCGCGACTGAAGTGGTGTACACGTACTCAACAAGAAGTTTAGGTAAACGGATCTCGAGGAAATGTGTCCAAAATACTGTAGTGGTTCATGGTGTCATGCTGTGCTATCCGTGCGTGTACAGTATACTGTACGCTTTTTCGTCGTCAAGCCTGCACGCCTACATACACACAAAAGCAACATGAGGGAAGCATTCATTGCGAATTCAGAAGATCGGCTCGAGATTCCTATGTCCGAACAGTATTCAGTAATTTTCCAGAATTTTCTCTGGGTTTCCTGCCACGCGTGCCCCTTTAAGCACTGAAATTTTTGAGGTTGAAAAACGCTGGTGGCAATCGCCCGACGCACTTAGAAGCTGCTCGCACAAGAGACGAGACCGAAAAAAAATACAGAAATGATCAGTCGAGGTCGAAGTGTGAGTGTGCCTCAAGGTAACTCGAGACGAAGTGGTACAGTACAAGTGATGCTCGTTTGACTAACCCAAGATTGCCTTGTGAAGGGGGGTTTGAAGTGCTTCTCGGCATTTCGCAAATTCCGTCAACGTCGCACCTAGCAAAAATGGGCTTATAAAAAACTTGTAACTCCTTGTTGACTGTTTGACTTCGGTCTCTTCAGTTTGACTTTGGTTTCTGTGGTTACTATTGGTTCATAGTCAATGCACCTTTCCTCGGGGTGCTTGTAACGTGGGTGCAACTGGCTGGCGCAAAATACACGGGTGGAGACTTTCTGGCGCGTGCAGGGCAAATTCGCGCGCAGCAGTTGAGCAACATGAATACAATTGAGATGTCAATCCGGATACGGTGTATGATACGGTGCCTACAATAGAACACGAGGTGTAATCGCTATCTGGAGTTGGCCCATCAAGTACGTTTCCTCCCGCAATCCGTTTTCTGAGCTGATATGATATTTTTTATGCTGGACCGGAAAACGGGATGCGTGAACGGGTACTGTACTTGGAAGTTGCTTGGGATGTGAATAACGTGGAACTGGGTGGCTCGCACCCAGCAACTGTTCTCACCATCCGACCTCCTCCAGAACCTTTTTCAGAATGCCCCATGTACCATTTGCAATTACAATTTTGTCGAAAACCGCATCACTTGGGAAACTCACTTGGTGGGCAAGGTAAGGCAACGACGACAAAATACTTCGCAAGCATTTTCGCGTGCGAGCTGCTAACGACGAGACGATCGCTGCCCTACGCCTTCGTGTCATGCACCTCACAGCAAATGACATCTCCCTCTCCTTCGTTCTCACAAAGACGTATTGAACCGCATCCGACTGAGGTTAGGGAATATCGCCACCAGCTAGGATATTAAATCTGCTCACTGCGCCCCGTCGCCTCACACCAAATGCCGCCCCGCAGCCGTATCTCCCCGGACCGGACCGGAACCATCACCGCCGCTCTCAAGCCACGAAATGGTTACCGGAATGGGAGACAACACCGATCAGCATGTTGTACTAAGGGCTGCGTCCGTTTTCTCAGCAAGCAAGAAAATCACTTGCATCGCACTTTGCTTTCGCGGTTCTTAGGCTGCTGCACCCGTGAGATTTTTACGCCTTATTGGTTTTCAATAACCCTGTCGCCATGGCTGCGTCAATGGTGCTTAGCGGCCACGGGCCGAGAAAGCAGTTAGCGGAGAAGGCGGCGCGAGTGATGCAGCTGCTCGACAACGACGTGGACGAATCGGATCTCAAACTTCGGGTCACTACCGGGCCGCCTAGACGCGCTCCGGTAGCTGCACAAGCGTCGCCACGTCAGCAACTCTCGAGCCAACGGCGGGGGGGGCCGCGACTCTCATTGCAACTCTCAGAGGGGCACGAATGCGACTTACCGACGCCTAATCATGCGCGTGCTTCCAACTCATCGTTCGGGAAGCCCCCCTCGGCCTCGCCGCGTTTGGCGGCTTCTCAGTCATGTGGTAGCGCGTCGACGGGATCTCCTGATGGCTCCCAATCACGCGGTCATGGGGTAGCGCTTCGCGTCGACACCCTGGGCCGACACGTCAGCACGATTCGTCATTCGGCGAGTACCTCGGTGCTCGAATCGGCGCCGCTGTCGAGTGTCCGCCGGAGCAGCAGCAGCGGCGGCTTGAGCGGACAAGCAACGAAGACAACCCGACACGGCGAGAACCACCATCGCGGCGCCGCCGATGCAACGCACAACGCGGCTGGTGCTACTAATCCATCCGCCGCCGCGCGAGCACCGCCGCTCTCGCGCCCGGGCCTAAAATCCAGCTCGGTGGGCAGCGCGGCTGCGTCGAATGTCCCTCAATCCCGTCGGCCGCAGCATTACGACACGTGGCATGGCGAGTCGCTCGATCGCGTGCCGATTCCGAGGGTGCAGACCGTGGGCTCAGTCGTCGCCGCTCGCTCGTCGCATCATCTGTCGCCGCGGGAATCGCCGCGACTGCAGCTTCACCACCCTGGCGGACAGCGCGCCGAGCCGACCTCTTGCACTCCTCATAACCTCTCGCCGCGATCGTCCAGCGGAACCGCCGCGATTCACGGCACACCGAAGAGCCGATCAGATCCTGACTTCGGCGGTGTCGACAAGCGCCCCGTGCTCCAGGCGCCGCTGCGGCAACTTTCAAGCGATCTGGGGACGAGAGGGCCGACGAGGACGCTGAGCCGTCAGATCCGGCGTCCAAGTGATGATGACGCGCCCGAGCCGTTCGTAACGAACCACCATGCGTCGCCCGTTGACCACAGCCGCCAACGGTGCGACACGCGCGGCCCCGCTGGGCTCGGCGCCAGCTACGACCATTTCCCCGCTTCCTCGACCGTGGGAAGGGCGGAAAGGGGACGAATGAGCGCTGTGGCGCAAGCCTACTCCCCGTTCGACGCCTCCTCGCCTCCCGCTTCCCCTTCCGCTTCCTCCCCCCGCTTCCCCTGCTCCATCCCCTCGCCTCGGCCCATCGCGGTGACATCGCCTGCAGCCTACCAGCAGTCGCCACGTCAGCTAATGACATCAACCTCTGTGGGCAGTGGTTCGCCTGGGCCTGCGAGACAGGAGGGGAGAGGCGGCGACGGGCGACACAGGAGCAGCCAACAGCTGAGTTCCTTCGACTCGTGGGACGACAGCGAGCCGCTCTACGACGACCCGACGCTGCAGATAACCCCCTCCCCTCGCTCACGGCTGGGATTTTCCGGCCGCCAGCACGCTGAGATCCAGTTGCAAGAGGGGGACTACCATGGCGCTGATGGCAGCGGCACTCCCCCCCTGAATCGGTGGCTCCCCGACCGCCGCCCTGCGCCCTCGACGTGGCTCCCCGATTGCCGCCTCCCCCGGCGCTCAGTATGTGACGAACACAGCGTGCGACACACACCTGGGGGTTCGCATGGGGGTGCGGGTGTGCACGTGCAGAGGGCGGGGGAGGCGAGCAGTGCAGGAGAGAATACCTGGTGGGTGGGCGAGGAGGGTGGGGGGAAAGTGCAGGCGGCACCATGGAAAGAGGAGTTTGGAGAAGAGGACGTTCATGCAACGAGAGGGTGGCAGGGGGATTTGCAAGAGGCTGGTTTGGAGCATGGAGGGACCGAGAGGCGTGGGCCCATACTGGCGCAAGTGCAGCATGCAGACTTGGTCCCAGAGCTTGGAGAGAGGCAACTCAGGTGCCAGACCCGAAAGACAGACTCTTTCCAGCGTTGCGCTGCTGCCGGTGATTCTTTGGAGGGCAGCAAGCAGCAGGCGAGGCCACGGGGGAGGCCGGATAGCCAGAGATTAAGTGAAGATGCTGACGCGGGGGGGGTGAGGGGGAGTGAGAGCAAGGGAAGTTCCAAGAGCAGGGAGAAGCCCAAAAGCAAGCTGCAGCGATCGCTGAGTGACGATGATGAGGAGGAGGAACAGGCCAAGGTTGTGAGACCGAGTCGTGATCGCAGTAGCAAAGCTGTGCAGCAGGGGAAAAAGGGTGCTTTACTAAAAGTGTCCAAGTGCTGACGACAGTGAGGATGGTGCAGTTGATGGAAGGAGGTTTCATACACCACATGTGATGTGCGTGGAGGGGAAGTGAAACGAGGTACCATAAGGACAGAGTGGAGTGGAACGCGAAGCCTTAGAAACATAGTGAAGACACCGAAAGTATGATACGATATCCCCAGCCCCCTCTCTCCGCCCCCTAGCATAAGTTCTGAGGCATGTTCTGATGGTTGCCTCGCGGCCCACCCTCTTGTCAGTTTTCTGATACTGCTGCCTTGTGTTACGATAAGGTACGGTATGTCTTCCACATACCTGAGAAGTGACATGGAAAGATGATTAGCCCCATCTACCGTTTTGTTATAGCATACAGGTAGTTTCAGATGTGGTGCTGCACATTTGGAACCAATAATCAATCATCCTATATGTGCGAGCTTACTGTATGCTCTTTTGTCGCCAGGCCAGCAAAGCTGACACACAGAAAACAACATGTTAGCATGGATATTTTAATGCAGATGCCAATCAACATATTTTCTCATACTTCTTTGTAATCAGTCGTTGCTGAATCAGTCATATTTTCTTGTTAAGAACATTACTGTAGTTTGTTTAAAGTTCCGACTGGAAGGGGTTATGTAAAATTGGATAGAATACATTTGTGCCACGTGTTGTCCTTTTTTGCATTTACGTACTTGAGGTCGAAAAACTCCAGTGGCACGACATTTGTGCCAGGTGTTGTCCTTTTCACACGTGTATATATTTTGTCACCTGTTGTTGCGACAACGTCCTTCCACTTGGCGTTTTTTGTTCGGGCGGCAGGAAATATCTGTTCACAATTGACCGAGCCCAGTTTCACCTCGCCGCATGAGAGGGCTACACGCACACAAACCCCTTTTTCATATTACTGTACCATGTCAAACTTGTTTTTTCGCGAGGATATTCCTTTTGAGATCGGTTCTTTCCCGCGAGTCCATGGGCAGAATGGATGCGGGATTGAACGAAGTGAAATCTTTTTGGACTGATTCCGCGTTCGCCGAGCATGTACGTTTCCTCACGGATCCCGAATCCCGATTTCTGAATTTTTCATAACGCGTCATCGTTTCCTGGGTAGTATTACGGCTGAGATCAGCCGTAATACTACCTGAGATCAGTATTATGCTCAGCTGATCAGTATTATACACCATCCCGCTATTTTCCCCCAAGATATCCATCAGATTTGCCCAGAATTTCGCGATTCCCATTTTGTAGGAAACCTGTTTGCGAGGGAAAGGCGCAAATTTGCTGATTAAAGAAATCCGGACGACAAAATTTGTCACCAGCATTTTCGCGAGCGTGCTAACGACGAGACAATTGCTGCCCTGATTCCATTACATCGCTTGTCTTTCTGTACGCGTTTGTGTCCGCATCACACATCACGTTCATCCTCCTCTCTCCGTCAGCAACCATAAGCACATGGACCCCATATGACTGAGGTTAGGGAACAGCAGCACCAGTTCCTCGGAGGAAATTAAGTCTGCTTACCGCGGCCCGTCGCCTCACACCAATGCCGTCCCCCCGCCGTAATACCCCGGACCAGACCAGAACCATCACCGCCGCTCTCAAGCCACAGATGCTGACAGGAACAGGAGATCACAGCAGAGGCAAACCAAGAAGGATGTTGTACAGAAGGCTGTGCAGAAAGCGTCAAAGCCTCATTTGCAGCGCTTTCGCTTCTCGCTTCAGTGACAGCAGTGGTCTTCGAGTTTCCAGTATCGGGTTGCACGAAACTGCCTGCCGCCACGGCTCCGACATTGGTGCTTAGTAGCGACCACGGGGCGAGAAAGCGATTCGCGGAGAAGGCCGAGCGAGTGATGCGGCTGCTCGACAACGACGTGGTCGAATCAGATATCAACCTTCAGGTCATTACCGGCGGGCCGGGGCCGCCTAAACGAGTCCCGGTAGCCGCACAAGCGTCGCCACGTCAGCAAATGCCGAGCCACCGGCGTGTACCACCACGACTGTCATTGCAACTGTCTGAGGGGTACGAATGCGGCGACGTATCGACGCCGAATCATGTGCGCCGTACTTCCAGTTCATCGCTCGGAAAGTCCTCCTCGGACTCGCCGCGTTTGCCGGCTTCCCGGTCAAGCGGTAGCGCTTCGACGGGTTCTCCTGGCTTCCAATCGTGCGGTCATGCGAGTCGCGTCGAAACCTTGGGCCCCAATCATGGGCGACACGTCAGCACGGTTCCTCATTCGGCGAGTGCCTCGGCGGCGCTCGGATCGCCGCAGCCGTCGAGTGTCCGCCGGAGCAGCAGCAGCAGCAGCAGCAGCAGCGGCGTGAGCGCCGGTCATTCGACAAAGGTGATTCGTCAAGTCGAGAACCGCCATCACAGAGCCGACTCAACGCACAACGCCGCGGCTGGTAATGCATCCGCCGCCGCACGAGCACCGCCGCGATCGCGCCCCAGCCTAAAATCCAGCTCGTTGGGCAGCGCGGCCGCGTCTAATGTCCCTGAATCCCGCCGACCGCAGCATTACGACACGTGGCACGGCGATTCGCTCGATCGCGTCCCGATTCCGACTCGAAAGGTGCACACCGTCGAATCGCCGGTCGCATCTCTCACATCGCACCATTTTTCGCCGCGAGAATCGCCGCGACTGCAGCTTCACCACCCTGGCGGACAGCGCGCCGAGCCTTACAGTCACCTCTCCTCGCAGCGCTCGACCGGCGGAACCGCCGCGGTCCACGGCGCACCGAAGAGCCGATCGGACCCTCACTTCGCCGCTGTCGACACGCGCCCCGTGCTCCACGCGCCGCAGCGGCAGCCTTCAGGCGACCTGGGGGCGAGAGGACCGACGAGGACGCTGAGCCGTCAGATCCGGCGCGCGCCAGATGATGACCTGGGCGAGCCGTTCGTGACGCGGACCCACCACGCGTCGCCCGTTGATCACAGCCGTCAGCGTTGCGATGGGCGCGGCCCCGCTGGGTCGGGCGGCAGCTTCGATGATTTCCCCGCGTGCTCGACTGTGGGAAGGGTGGAAAGGGGACGACGGTGCGCTGCGGCGCAAGCCTGCTCCCCCTTCGACGCCTCCTCGTCCCCCACATCCCCTTCCGCCGCCTCCCCCCGCTTCCCCTGCTCCATCCCCTCGCCTCGGCACAACCCGGTGACATCGCCTGCTGCCTACCAGCAGTCGCCACGTCAGCTACTGGTGTCAACCTCTGTGGGCAGCGGTTCGCCTGCGCCTGCCAGGGGGGAGAGGAGGGGCGGCGACGGCCGACACAGGAGCAGCCAGCAGCACAGTTCCTGCGACTCGTGGGACAACAGCGAGCCGATCTACGACCACGACGACCCAATGCTGCAAATATCACCTTCCCCTCGGTCACCGAGAGGTTTCTCCAGCCCCCAGCATGCAGAGTTCCAGTCAGACTCGGAGGAGGAAGAGGACTGCCGTGACGCTGGCGGCAGCGGGACTCGCCGCCCCCTGTCTCGGTGGCGCTCTCACTCTCTCGCGGAAGATCCCATTGAGGAGGATCCCACTGCGCGCCGCGTGCACACTCTCGACCGCCGCCCTGTGCCCTCCCAGTCGCTCCCTGACTGCCGCCTCCCCCGGCGCTCGTGTGACGAGCGCAGCATGCGACACACACTGGTGGATAAGCATGGGGGTACGGGTGTAGATATGCGGAGGTCGGGGGAGAAGATTGGTGCGGGAGAGAAGGCACGGTGGAAGGGGGAAGACTCCTCAGAGAGTGGAGAGGAGGACGTGGAGGCAATGGGAGAGTGGCAGAGGGAAGTGCAGGAGGCTGGTTTGGAGCGTGGAGAAAAAGAGAGGCGTGGCCCAACACTGAAGAGAATGCAGGGTGGGATGGACATTCACCAGACCCGATAGGCCGTCTGTGATTCGCTGGAGGACAGGAAGCAACAGTCCGGGCCAGCGGGAAGAAATGAGGGCTCCATACTGTGTGGAGTTGCTTCTGCAGGGGGGGTGAAGGGCTGTGAAAGTAAGGATGTTCCCAAGAGCAAGCCGAAAAGCAAACTGCAGAGGTCACTGAGCGACGACGACGAGGAAGACGAACGAGCAGAAAAAGAGGTAAAAGCAAGGGAGGAGGCACGAGCTAAGCTTCTGAAACAGAGGCGTGAAGCCACTCGCTCAGTTAAGCAACCGGTGAAGAAGGTTCTTCCACGGAAGGAGTCCAAGTAATGGTGGTGACGAGGATGGTGTGGTTAACAAAAGCATTAAGGGAGATAAGGGGTGCGATGTGGTTGGTGGCAATTTATATGGAGCTATGGAGGATGAAGTGAACAAGACTGCAGCAACGTTTTAGTGAAGATATTACTAGAGCAGTAGATTATTCACACTTTTGAGCAGGAATGCTCGTACTTGCATGATTTTCTTTACTATGAGTAGGTCTACATCCCCTCACCATATAAGTTCACTCACTTACGGTCATTCAATGTGCCACTGTCGCGGCAACGTGGCCGCCCAGCGGGGAATGGAAGCCAGCGGTGTATTGCGTCAGTAAGCATGGCAGGCGAGGTGTAAACTTGCAAAGCCTCCACTCCACTCCACTGCGAATCTTTCATGTAATCCACACGCATCCAGTGGCCCAAGGATTTTCTTGGTGGGCTAGAGTTGCGCTTGCTGCCGTGGGAGGAGGCGAGATTTTTGTAGTGTAGATGCCCCACTTCATCGCGCTTCCCGACAGCACGGGAGTTTTTGTAACGGGCACCAGCAGCTTTCACTGTTCACCTCCAGGAAAACCACAATGATGAATAAGCAGCAGCACTAGCATTGCCTCGCCTCGCACATGATTCCTAGCCTGCCCACTTCTTTCCCGCCTTGGCTTTGGGATTGTCGTGTCGAGCCATCAAGCAAACCAGCACGACCTCCATCACAAGCCAAACCACAGGATTTCGCAGCACGCGCTCATAAAGAGATCCACTGGTCTCCCATTTCGCGTTTCAGCTGCTTCTCTGAGCTAGCTACCTTGAAATGTTAGGACAGAATGGACGAAACTTCGTGGATAAAAGAGCAGCGTGAGTTGCAATGGTCGTGTTCAATCGCAGCAGCACCAAACTGTCGTACCAACTTCACCCATCCGTCGCGGGATTGTTCCACTTCATCCGTCCGAGATCCGCCTCGTCGCGGCGATTCCAGCAACTCTGGCGCCATATTCCAAAAAATCCCGGCCGTTTCCGCCGCCGCAGCGTCGCACGTCCCTCTGCCATACTGTGCAATCCCCGCATCTCACGCTCCGTCCTCTGCGCAGCAAGTTAGACCGAAGCCGCCGTCCCCCGACTCCCCCCTCCGCCTGCGCCCGGGGTCAGGTTCGCTGGAATCCCCCGCCAGCGCGCCCTCCCCCTCGGAACCTTCCGCTGCGCCTCGGGAATTCCGCGACCCGAGCGACGCGTATCCAGCCGTCCATTCTCGGTCCACGAGTGATGGCCTCGACCAGTCGGAGTTAAGTCGCGCATCTCCCCGCAATCTGCGCGTTCTCAACAGCGCTTCGACGCTTCCGGCCGAGCGTCATCAGCAGGCGGCTCAGCGGTTGCCTGTGAGCCGTCATTCGTGGGACAACGCGTCGGGTGAAAGCATCGAGCCGCTCAGTGCCTCTAACTTGAACAGGTTATTGCACTCCTCGACGCGAATCTTCGGCGTTACTTCCAGTAATGCTGCGGCGGCTCCTTCGTATCCTCAGTTGATCGCTGAGATATCGGAAGCTCCTAACCTCGGGATTCCGCCTTCGTCCTTCCAGCCCGAGAATCCCGCTCATTCGTTGATATCCCCCGATTCCCGGAGACAGATGCCGCCGAGCTGGCCTGCTGCTATTGGTCGCGCAGAAGCGCCTGCACGCGGCGGGGGCAGCGCTGACATGGCGTCTGCAGGCGCGTTGCGCCACGCGTTCGGGAGCGTGACTGAGCTGGACGGCCTTGCGGAAGCCGGGAATTGCGGAGAGACATCAAAAGCGACTCGCGCTGGCGCGGAGGGCCTGCGGAGGGTTACGGCGGATAGGTTAGGCGTGGAAACGCGCACTTATGTGCGGAGAGAGCAGAGCGGAGGAGTGGCGGAAAGGGTGGCGGAGGAAGCGCGGGTTTACGCGGAGGTTGTTGCGCGCAGCGGCGCAGAATTCAGGGAAGCAGCGGGTCAGGCCGCGGGGCGGGGGCTCCCCGCACGTAGGACAGGTCCCCGCGAAGCTGCGGAGGCTGCTCGGACTGCGCCTGGTGCGCCGGGGATAGGCAGGGGGGAGGGTGCGCGGAAGGGAGTTGCGGGCGGGGCTTGCGCGGGGAGCAGAAGCAGCAGTGGAGAGGAAGATTGGCGGGAAGGTTTGGGCGGAAGTGGCGGATATGTGCGCGGTACGGGGAGTTTCCAAGAGAGGCGGAACGGGGTAAGCGCGCCGAGGGCTGCGGGACCTTTCGGTACACGTGTCAACCAGGCATTGGTTCAGGGTGAAGGCAGCTTGGCGCAGGAGAGCGGAGAGGGGGAGGCGAATAGGCGGAGCATGGGCGCGGAGGGGATGGGAAGGGGAAGGGGGAGAGGGGGTGAGGATGGGATGGGGAGAGGAAGGGGGGAAGGGAGGGGAACTGGAAGGGGGGAAGGGAGGGGAAGGGGAATGGGGGAAGGGATGGGAGTGGGAATGGGGGAAGGGATGGGAAGGGGAATGGGGGAAGGGATGGGAAGGGAAAGAGGAAGGGGGGTTGCTGAGAGGGCAGTGGGGGGACGTAGCTGGAAGGAGCGGCAGTTGGGGCGAGAGGGCATGGGATGGGGGGAGCTGGGGGGTGGGGGGGAAGAGGCGGGCGGGGAGGGGGTGGGCATGGCATGGCGCAGAGGGAGCATGGGGGATGCGGATTGGCGGGCTGGTGGGGGAGGGGATTCTGCCGGTGTGCACCGCAGGGCGGCTACAGTAGCTGGCCTGGGCGGCGTGGGCGGCATGCAAAGTATGGGCGGCGTGGGCGGCATGCAAAGTATGGGCGGCATGGGCGGCATGAGTCGTATGGTGCGAGACAATGGGGATGAAATGGGTGCAACCGTGGGCCTGGGAATCGTGCAGGGGGCAGCAACGGCAGTGGGGAGGGGGAGAGGGATGGGGAGGGGGAGGGCCCTTCTATATAGGGCCATGGGGGGAGGTAGCTGGAAGGAGCACGCGGTGGGGCGAAACGGAACGAGTGGTGGCGTGGGCAACATGGGCGGTATGGGCGGTATGGGCGGCAGTCAGAGGGAAATGCCAACTGGTGGGCAGGTGGGGGAGTGGTTGGAGCAGGCACACGTTCCTGTAACGCAGCAGGCTGTAACGAGGATGTGTCAATCAAATCACACCGGGCGGCAACAGGAGAGACCCCTCCTCGCGCCCCACGGCAGGCCTCTGCCCGCCTCTCACCAGCGCTGCTCGCTTCAAAGGTGTGACCCAGCGGTGGTGCCAGCTCAGCGTGTCAGTCTTCCAGGTCAGCAGAGCGGTATGCCAGGTCAGCAGCGCACAGCTGTGGCTCGTGATCTGCAGCACGGAGCATCGTGCGCTCGTCACGGCCTTGAGGGTGTGCCCACCTCCCAACCCAACGACCAGCACTTGCAGCAGCAACACACTCAGCGGCACCCCCAGCAGCACCCCCAGCAGCACCCCCAGCAGCACCCCCAGCAGCACTATGAGCAGCTCAGCCAGCCAAGAGGCCCCTCCTTTCAACCCCTCAATGCTGCTGCTGCTGCTGCTGCTGTGCCGGCACCCACTGGTTGCGCCCGCGGCACCGCCTCCGCGTCAAGCGCTGAGCATCACTTGCACGGCAGAGGGCCGGCAAGCACTGGCCGCCGCATCAGCAAGTCCGCCTCTCTCCCCCTCAATGCTGCTGCCCCTGCCACCACTCCATCTACTGGCTGGGCGGCAGGCACTGGCAGCAGCAAGTCCGCCTCGTTCCCCCTCAATGCTGCTGCTGCTGCCGCATCTACCGGGGGCCCGGCAATCATGTGCACTGCTCGTGCTCGCAAGGCCAGCAGCCAGTGCGCCTCTCTGCACCGCCGCATGCTCACCTTCCCCCTCCCCGCCGCCTCTCCTCGCACCCGCATCTCTCCCCCTCGTCCTTCTCCGGCTCCTCTTCCTGCCGCTGCCGCTCCTGCTGGTGTGGCTTCTGCTGCTGCTGGTCCCGCTGCGGTGTCCCTTCCTACTCGTACGGCTGCTGCTGCTGCCACTGCATGTGCTGCTGCCTGTGCTGCGGACGGCAGGAGTAGCGCCAGCATGCACCGTCGCGAGCATGGGAGCGAGCATGGGCGTGGTGGCGTTGCTGGTGCTGGCAGCACGAGGGAACCAGTGAGCACATTAGGAGCAGTGAGCCGGGCGCCATCCAGATGGCACTCGTGGGGGGGTGCCACGGCTGGTGCTCTCGCCACTGCACCCAGCAGCAAGCCCAGGCCAGCACACCATCTCTCCCAACCAACCTCCTCTTCCTCTGCTGCCTCCCACATCCCATCCCACACCGAGCCTCGGACGCAGGCTCGGGCCGCACCAGCAGCCCATCCCCGGTCCCTGCCCGAGCCACCACCACAGCTGACGAACGCCCAGCGACTCTATGAGTCTCTGCCCTTGCAGCAGCGTCAGTTACGTGCCCAGCCTCTCACTCCCCTCCGCCTCACACCGCTTTCCCTGCTCGAAACCTCCTCCTCCTCCTCGCCCCGTCACACCCCCTCTCAGCCTTCCCATGCCTCCGTGCCTGCAGCTCCTTCCCCCCGGTTCCCCCTCTCCCAACACTCACCCAACTCATCCTCATCCTTCTCCTCCCCTCGCTCTCTCCCCCCACACCCCTCCCCTCGCTTTCTCGCCCCGCAAACCTCCCCTCGCTCTCTGGCCCCACAGCCCTCCCCTCGATCTCTCCCCCAGCAACCTTCCCCCCGCTCTCTCCCCCCACAGCCCTCCCCCCGTTCCCTTACCCGCGGCCCCACCTTCCCCTCCCCCATGCCTGCTTCCACGGCCCGCTTCGTGCCTGCCCATGGGTCCTCTCTGCACCGTGACTCGCTCCTTCATGCTGCTGCTGCCGCTGCCCTCTCCGTGCCTGCCCCTGCTGCCCCTGCTGCTGCTACGTCTGCTCGCGCTGCTGCTCACAGCACTGCCCACATACAAGCTCACACTCATGCACAATCCCATGCACAGTCCAACGCACAAACTCGTGCCCATGCCCATGCACACATGCCTGTGAGCATGCTGCATGCCACACGTGCAAGACCTGTGCCGCCCAGAGCGCATGTGCAAACAACGGACGCCGTACCACCGCCCGTCGGCCATGCAAGCCGCGTTATGCCAACCGCTATCTGTGCTCCTCCCACAACCGTTCCCTGTCAGCCGGCCACTGCAATGCCACGTGGCAGTGTGCCACTGGTCAATACACGTCCAATGGTGCGCGGTGGCGACTCAGCAGCAGGTGCAGGGGCGAATGGAAGGCCTGCTGTAGGAGGGGGGAGAGGCGTGGAGGGAGTTACAAGGGGAGGTATGCGCGGAGGTGCAGGGGGAGGTTCGGCGGGTGTTGTAAGGGGAGGTGTGGGAGGAGGTCTGGGGGGAGGTGTGAGGGGGTGTGTGGGGGGAGGTATGGGGCGGGGAAGAGCACATCACACAGCTCAAGATGGAAGGGTGGGGAGCAGAGCAGGTGGTATGGGGAGGGGCGTGGCGCATAGTCAAGGTGGGGGGACCAGTGGGGGGAGAACGAGTGGGGCGGCAATAGGAGGAGAGAGAGGGGTGCACGGGGGAGTGATGGGAAAGGAGGTGGAGAAAGGAGAGGAAGAGGAAGAGGAAGGGGAGGAGGAAGAGGAGGTGGCAGTGAGAAGGCTAGTTCACTTGGACAGTGTGTCACTATGCAAGAGGAGGAAGGGGGGGGAGGTGCATGGGAGGCAGGAGGAAGAGAAGGAGGAGGAAGATGAGGAGGAGGAGGAAGAGGAGGACACGGGGAGTGTGGTGGTGCGGGTTTTCCCCCATTCGGATAGCATCTCTGTGCAGAAGTGTCACCGGATAAGGGATGATGAAGAATGGGAGGAGGAGGAAGATGAGGAGGAGGAGAGAGAGGAGGAGGGGGAGGTGCGTGTGTTTCCGCATGCCAATAGCGTTGCTGTGCACAAGTTCAGGCAGATATGGGAGGAGGAGCGGGAAGAGGAGTCAGAGGAAGAGAAAGAGGAGGTGAAAGAGGAGAAACAGGAGGACGAGTCAGGGGAAGATAGGGCTGAGGAGACAGAGGAAGGCGCAGAGGTGCGCGTGTTTCCACATGCCAATAGTGTTGCTGTGCAGAAGTACAGGCAGATATGGGAGGAGGAAGAGGAGGAAGAGGAGGAAGTGGAAGAGAAAGAGGAGGAAGACTTGGGAGAGGAAGATGCAGAGGTGCGTGTGTTTCCACACGCCAATAGCGTTGCTGTGCACAAATTCAGGCAGATATGGGAGGAGGATGAGGGGAAAGTGGAGGAGGAAGAGGAGGAGACAGAGGAGAAAGAGGAGGAGGAATCGGGAGAGGGTAGGTCCGAAGAGGCTGAGGAGGAAGCAGAGGTGCGTGTGTTCCCACATGCCAATAGTGTTGCCGTGCACAAATACAGACAGATCTGGGAGGAGGAGCAGGAGGAGGAAGAGGGTGCAGAGGATACTCCGAAGGTTCGTGTGTTTCCTCACTCAAGCAGTCTGGCTGTTGCGAGGCAGCGGAATGGAGTGGGGAATAGAGGGAGAGAGGAGGTGGAGGAAGGGGAGGACGAGGAGGAGGATGAGGAGGACGAGGACGAGGAGGAGGATGAGGAGGAGGAGGACGTGGGGACACCGGAAGAAGCAAGGGTTCGTGTATTCCCACATTCAAACAGTCTAGCTGTTGCGAGGCAGAGAAATAGAGATAGAGATGAGGTAGATGAAGTGGAGGAGGCGGAGGAAGTGGAGGAGGAGGACGAGGAGGAGGAGGATGCCAATGTGCGTGTCTTCCCTCATGCCAACAGTGTAGCTGTGCACAAGTACAAGGAGATATGGGGGGATGAAGAGGAGGAAGTGGATGGTGATGTGGGTAAGTGGTGAGTGGAGGGCGAGGCAGAGTGGCGTGTGTGGCACTGCTCTAGAATTGCATGCGCATGGTTGAGTTGAGGACGTGGAGGAAGAGACGGGATTATGGGAGGGAGGGTAACTGGATGAGCTGTTTAGTGAGGAGGCGGATCCAAACAGTATGCTAGATGCATATGGGAGGGTATATGCATTTGCACGATGCACTAGGCGTTCTTGCATCCCACGTGTAAATATTGTTCTATACAAGCCAACCCGCAGCACATGATTGATTCATGGAACCCTCCATCAGCTGACAGCTCTTGTTGAGTTTCCGCTCCAACACCCAGACCGACCTATGATATTCTGTACATTAGAAATTTTATGTGAAATGTTAAATCATACAGAATGTATTCTCAACGGATCAGCCGAATCAGCAACACCTCCCTCCAGCTGTAAGGAATTGTAATTCCTTACTGTACTCGCACTTTAGCGTGTACATCCCGAAGGTCACGCGACGAACCTGATCGGCCTAATTCGTCGGCCGAACCACTCCCGAGTCGGCCTCCGCTCCAATCGCAACCATCACCGAGCCATCTCGCCCGACCTCTCCGCCTAGCTAGCTTTTCCCCTATTTAGGCCTCGGCATTCTCATTGTATCGTCATTCAGTAATTCTGTAATTTCCATTCTCGTTATTCGATATTCTGCGCACTCTGCAAGTTCATTCATAACACCAGCAATCAGAGCTACTTTCCTAGCCTACCCCGTTTTTTAGAGTGTAATACCCCTCGGGGGGGGGACGAGGAAGGATGTCTTGGGGTCCAGGAGTTGCGTAGGCCGGCCAGGAGAACTAGTTAGTTGCTCCTCGCGGCTATGCTTTTACGGGTACTCCTTCGGCACCGCCAGATCCTTGCCTCGAACGGTCGCGATCGACCGTGGCCTCCCTCCCCCCGGGCAACGGACAGCTGTAGCTGTCGCGACATTTAAACGTGAGTTATTATTCCGCTGCGATTTTAACGACGATTTCGGAACTTTGTGAGGCAGCTGGCGTCAGCGGACCTGCGTCGGCACCTGCACGAAATTTTCGGAAGTCGTCACGATGAGTGGCAGTTGACGACGTTGGACCTGAGTCAACAGTTGCGCAACAACTTCGGAGTCGTCCCATGCGGCAAGTGACCACGGTGGCTCGGTAACAAGAAAGTAGTGCAACAGTCAGAGTCACTGTAGAATTGCCTGTAGAACAGTTATAATAAGGGAATGTACCCCTTAGAGTACATGGCTAGACTAGGACTATTTATATTTCTTGTATTCTATCTTTTAATCAACTTGGTCATTTACATTCACTATGATCTGAGTTCTTACAAGTCTTCCGCTACCAACTCTACCAAAGCACCTCCTATTCTATCCAAGGTCCTTACTCTAACATGGTATGAGAGCTAGTTTGGATTATAGGAACTGCTAAAGGGGCCTCCAACAAGCTTCTTTATAACTTAAGTTTCAAACCACAACGACATCAACGGGCATCAACATGCCAGGCGCAGACTGCGGAGAAGCTGGAGAGAATCCAGTACAACCCTCCACCAATGTCACCTCTACTACGACAACCGTGGACACAGCTCTACTCGAGCAACTGATTTCCCGCATCAGCGCACTGGAGAGCCATCAGCCAATGAGCATTGACGGCTCGAGTTACGCCCGAAGACCTCCCGATCCTCAAGGAGCTGGATCTGAGCGATCCTTCACCTTCGACAACCGTGGAGTTCAAGGATCTGCTCAAGCACAACAAACACATTACGAGGCAATGGCTTCAATGCAGAGCAAGTTCCTCTCCACGTCGAAGCTCAGAACTACCAAGCCCTTCGACGGACAAGATTTCTACACGTGGAGCTTCGAATTCGAACTGCTCGCTCAGGGCGCTCAGATCTGGATGTACTACGACGGATCATACCCCTTCCCAGCAAACGGCTCACCTCAGGAGAAGTCACAGTACTACAACGAATCTCTCCTGGCCTTCACCGTCCTGATCCGGAATCTGTCGCCCGAAGAACAGCTGAGCATTCGCCCCTTCAAGAACGAGTGGGCGCCCGCGCAACAGTCCTGGGAACACCTGCGCACCTGCCACATGGCAACAGATTCGGTGACACTTAGTTGCCTGCTCAACCAGCTGAACAACGTCAAGATGTTTCCCGGCGAGAAGGCCGGCCCATACATCAACCGCTGCAGGAACCTGAGAGATCAATTCAGGAAAAGCGGCGGAAACTTCCCTGACGATATGTTCGTCACCATCATCCTCGCTGGATTGAGCCCGGATTGGCGCCAATGCAAGGCACTCCTTCGCACGCAAGGAACCCTCAGCGAAACTGCCCTCTGCTCCACGCTTCTCTCCGAGCAGAAGAAAATCGACCTGTACAACGAACGAGGCAACAAGAAGGAGAAAATCGCCTTTTACGTTCAAGCGCCACCGGACAAGAAGAGACTCTTCTGCAAGTACTGCAAGAAGACCGGGCACATGATTCAAGACTGCTGGAAGCTGAACGGCAACAACAACAACCAGAAGGGTGGCGCTGCTCACCAGCAAGGAGGAGCCGCAGCGCGCAACCAAACTGTGTCACCGCCAGCCGTCGCCAGCACGTCCCAAGCCCCGGCACGTCTCTCTGCGAATACAAGCGACAAGGGGAAAAGCAAGGTCTTAACTTGCATGGTGCGTCGTGGACCACCTCGCCCCAACCGACACTACCGCTACTTCCGCAGCTGGGAAGATATGTTCGCAGACCCACCTCAGGAGCGGCCCGAAGGATCAGTTGAAGAAGAAGAAGAAAACGACCCGACCTATGACGAGCTGACGGTTGGACGGATGCAGTATGACTGGGAAGCACCGGAGTGGATCCAGGAATCTCCACCTGCACGCATCGTAGACGATGACGAAGAAGCTTACTACGACTACAAAAATGATCATGACATGGATCATCACATCACTCCGAAGCCCGCCAACCTGGCCAAAGCAAGGAAGGAGATCAACACATGGTACCTGGACAGCTGCTGTGGTCAACATATGGTGTCCTCAGATGTCTTCATCCTCAACAGAGAGCGACTCTCCAACGAAGTGGAGATCACTGTCGCCAACAGCCAAACCATCTACGCCAGAGCTCGCGGTCAAATCCAGCTGGAGTCACATGACACCGGTTACTGCATCCACATCAGCGACGTTCTGATCGTGTCGGAACTTCGGTACAACCTTCTGTCCCTGCACCAGCTGATGAAGTGCGGAGTCAGCCTGCAAACCACCGAAAACGAGATGCATTTGATTTACGACGGGATCTTTATCGGAAAAGCGACAAGCGTGGAAGGCGTCTTCGTGCTTGACTTCGAGTCGCCCAGAACCACCGGCGACAACGAACACATCCTTGTTCTTGACCCTCCGGGTCATCCGTCGCCGCCGCGGTGGAGCCATCCAGAAGAAACCGACTATCAGCAACCCGGACTCGACGGCACCTTCCGCGCTCTTGCCGTACCCGTCGCCTCGACGACAAACCCTGCCGAAACGGGACCACAAGCAGTGGAAGAAGGAGAGGAGACTACATCAGGGACGGCAGTCGAAACAATCGAACCAACGAGAACACAAGCTTACTGGCCGCCTGTCGAACGTCCCACCGGCTGGAACACGACCGAGGGATGGGACGCGGTCGACATGCGCTGGGTCATGGAGAATACCATACTAGGGGAAGCCGTTGCAGCTGAATCCGGATGGAACCGCATCGCCGACGCACCTGCAGAAGAAGCAGCAGAACCAGAAATCACTGAAGAAGCACCAGAAGCAGAGGAGGAGGAATCACTAACGGAGTACGGGCCTCACCTGCTTCCCATCACGACAGACGGTCGAGACTATCTTCGCCTCGAGACAAGGGGAGTGGCGATCGGTGACACCAACCCGGAGGGAGAAGAAATTACGGAGCTCGAAGATCGTCACGCACGACCCTCGCCCACGCGTCCAGAGAAACCACTAGAGCTGCCGGTGACAATGGACACTGCTGCCATCGGCGACTCCAGCGGTACATATCATGGCGTGACAATTCAAGCAGCGGCAGTTCAAGTCACCGTGCCCGATGAGCCTACGGACGCAACAAGGCAAGAAACAGCAGAGGAGATATTAGCACGAGAAAAGGAGCTGTACACGCGCACCAAGGGGTATCGGGCTGACGGAGACATCTGGCATCAACGCATGGGACACCCATCAATCGAGGTGCTCAACAACTGCATCAACGCAAATGTCTTTGCGGCAGACGCACTGTTGCTGCCCGATGGTAAACTGCTGAAACCACGAACCGATCTACCCAACTGCACTGTCTGTCCGGCAGCCGCGCTCCGCCACACACCCTTTGCCGAAAAGATTCCCGGAGCCGAACGATACAAACCACTGGAGAAGGTCTACAGCGACTTCTTGGTCCTCACGGCGAAAGGAGTTGGAGGGGAGCAATACACCCTCACCTTCATCGACGCCGGCACACGCTTCGTCTGGGCCGTGAACGTCAAGGATCGCCACCTCGCCTTCTGCTGTTTTGAAATCTGGCTCGCCATGGCGGAAAACCAAAGTGACGACTACAAGCTGAAGGCGTTCCAGACAGATGGAGCCCTGGAATACATGTCGGACGACTTCAAAACCCTATGCCAGCAGAGAGGGATCAAGAGGATGGTCTCCTTGCCCTACGCCCACGAGCAGCAGGGCTTGGCGGAGAGAACCAACAGGAGCCTCGCGACAAAAATGCGAGCCCTCATGAAGCAGTCGGCTGTGCCAACCAAGTATTGGCCCTTCGCCATGGCGCATGCAGTTCGGCTGCACAACATGCTTTCCTCGAAAGCACTGCCCAACAACAGCTCGCCTTTCAAGGAGTGGACCGGAAAACACCCCGATACACGCATGCTGCGAGTCTTCGGGTGTATGGTACAGTACCGCCCCCACACTGCCCGAACCGGAAAATTTGAAGATCGCGCTCGCTGGGGCATTCACCTCGGAATCGAATCCGAATACCACGCCTGGACAATTCTGGACTTCGCCACCCACCAGCTCACGCGTTCACGTGACTGCATCTTCTACGAAAGACTGACCCTGCCACTGTACCGCCAGCACCGCACTGCACAGAACGCACCGGACAACCTCTTCCAAGGACAGCACAGCTACGCCAACGATGAGGACGATGTTGACGTGGCAGGAGAACAGCCAGACGAAGCAGCAGCTAACGCAGCACCCTTCATCCCCGTTACGGAGCAGTTCGCCACTCCCACATTTTTCCCAACCGACACCGATCCCCACGAAGCACTACAAGCACAACACGATTACGCAAGTGCAGAAATGCACTCACCCATGAGCGAAGACCCGGCTCGTGACTCATCTCGCGACACCCTTCGCGACATCCCTGGTGATGACGACGACGTGGTCGAAGTTACCACCACGGCCGAATCCAACCTCACGGGCCTTCGCGTCCTCGGACTCGCTGTCGCCGTACGGGGTAACCAGCAGCTGGTCGAACCCACCACCGTTCGCCAAGCTCTCAACGGGCCCGATGCCGAGAAGTGGAGAACCGCCATGGCCGCAGAAGTCGCTGCACTGCAACGTCGTGGAACCTGGAAGCTGGTACCACGCCGCCACGCAAAGGGGAGAAAGATCCTTACAGGAAAGTGGATTTTTCGCATCAAGACCCTGGCGGACGGGACGGTCGAAAAATTCAAGGCGCGATGGGTAGTTCGCGGATTCGAGCAGACACAGTTTGTTGACTACAACCAGACATTCGCACCTGTCGGTCGTCACACCTCAGTGCGCATTCTTCTCTGCATCGCCGCCATCAAACAACGTCCGCTACGCAAGATCGACGTCTCCAACGCGTTCCTGTACGCGATCGTCGACGCCGTCATCTACGTCGAGCAGCCGCATGCGTTCGAGGAAGAGGGAGATGCTATTTGCCTTCTTCAAAAGTCCCTGTACGGCATCAAGCAGGCACCACGCCTGTGGCAACAGCATCTTCACGGCGTTCTCATCGAGCTCGGTTTCCAGCAGCTTCCCCACGATCAGGGGATGTACCGCCTCGAATCCCGCGGCCACTTCATCCTGCTCGTCGCCTACGTCGACGACCTTCTCTACACCGGCGACGACACCGAACTGCTCGATCGCTTCGAACGCGAAATTCAGGAGAAGCTGGAGGTCACGATCGACCACGAGGTCACTCAGTTCCTCGGCCTCAACATCACTCAGACCGCGGACACAATTCATCTCTCCGCCGCAAAGTACGCCGAGACTCTCGCTAAGAAGTTCGGGATAGCTCCCGTCGGTGTAACCACCCCATTCCGCATTCCTCTGCCTAACCACGAGCCCGACACTACTCCGCTCTCACCGGCTGATCACCGTCTCTATCAGCAGCAGCTCGGATGTCTACTGTTCGCCGCCGTCACATGCCGCCCGGACTTGTCCTACATCGCCAGCCAGCTCGCCCAGTACCTGCGCCGACCTGAAGGGGAGAACCTAGCCGACTTGCGCCGCGCCTTACAGTACTTCATCTCTACGCCTGACGTCGGACTCACTTACAAGGCCAACTTAACAGCGCCTCTACAACTCACAGGCTACGTGGACGCGGACCATGCTGGGGACGTAGATAACAGGAGGTCCCGCACAGGCTTCATTTTCAAGCTCGAGCCTGCAGGGACCATCTCCTGGAACTCCAACAAACAGGAGCTTATCACCCTTTCGTCAGCAGAAGCAGAATTCATCGCAGCAAGCTCGGCGGTTCGCGAAGGACTCTACCTCACGGAACTCCTGCAGGAAACGAAGACGGCGATGAACGGGTCCTTCAAGTTACTCTGCGACAACCAGAGCGCGATCAAAATCTCCAACAAGCCAGGCTTCGTCAACCGCACGAAACACATCGCCCTGCGTTACTTCTTCGTGAAGGACGAAATCGACAAAGGGAAAGTCCAGCTCACCTACTGTCCAACTGGCGAAATGGCAGCTGACTTCCTCACGAAGAAACTGCCACGTCAGAAGTTCCAGTACTGCTCGGATCTGTGCGGAGTCACTCGCAAAAGCCACGTGGCGCACCTCCAGGAATGAAGGGGAGTGTTGGAGTATGAAGGGAATTGTACTTGGCATTCCCGTAGGTGTAGCAGTATCGCACCCGACCTTATCGAAGCAGCAACATCCGCAGTATCGGATCAGCCCATATCAAGGGCAGGAAGGTCAACAGTCGCAAGAGTCAACTGTCGCGACTGTTGACCATCTGGACCGACGTTTGACCTACCATCGAGGAATGGCAACAGGCGTAACCATACAGGTTACATGCAGCGACTCGGTAACAAGAAAGTAGTGCAACAGTCAGAGTCACTGTAGAATTGCCTGTAGAACAGTTATAATAAGGGAATGTACCCCTTAGAGTACATGGCTAGACTAGGACTATTTATATTTCTTGTATTCTATCTTTTAATCAACTTGGTCATTTACATTCACTATGATCTGAGTTCTTACAAGTCTTCCGCTACCAACTCTACCAAAGCACCTCCTATTCTATCCAAGGTCCTTACTCTAACACTTTTCAAATATATCGTCAAAGGCATTTCAGCCGTCGAATTCAGCTGAAGGGAAGATCAAGGGCACACTCGCTATTGAATTTTCATCTCGGCGCAGCTGTGAAACATTTTCTGGTGTGTTTCTTGGAGGGGGGGAGAAAGTGCGCTGCACTGTTCTTTCCTTGGCGTTTCTCTCGGTCCTTTCTGACAGGGCCCAAAATAGGTTTAGGTCCACTCTTGCAAATCAGGGTACCAGGCCCCCCATACCCTGACCCTTAGGGTAAGAATTTCCGTACCCTGATGCCAGCAGCCTAAAACAGCCAAAAAATCCTGTTACACTGATTGTACCAGGGTAGAATTGTTGTTAGGCTGTTTGACAAACAGAAACGCCCTAAACCCGGGTGCGTTGGCGCAAATCTTGCTTAACGGACCAATCGTACGAGCGCGCGTGCAGCGCACTGCTTCTACGTTGGCGCGCCAGTGGGCATACCGTACAAATAGTCCAGTGGGACCGTGGAGAATTTTGTCTTGGCGCGCACTGTGACGGAATCCTCGGTTAAAAAAAGATCCGGTAAAAGTGTAGTTGGGCCCGTACCCTGATACAACCAGTGTAACCAAAATTGTTACCAGTGTAGTTTACAACGAATCCTGATTTCACTAGGGTAAAAAAATTCATAGCCTGATTTCACAAGGGTAACTGCCAAAAAGCGGCCTACCATCAGGGCAAAAAGGGTATTTTACCCTTGAAATTTGGGCCCTGCTTTCTGACTTTGTCAGGTTGCGTCAGCACGACGGACGATCGCGATCACACCGACACGATCAACGGTCCTTGCTCAATCGCGTTTGAATTCGCGTCAGCAGGTTCCCTCCCTTTTCGCGTCAGTCTTCGACCGTCAGATCTACATCTGCTTGATCAACGGCCCACATTCCAACGTCTACTTCATTTTGGGCCAGTTCATCGTCGACCGTCAGATCGAAATCGGACTTCATCAACGGCCTACATTCCAACCTTTTCAAAAATATCGTCAAAGGCATTTCAGCCGTCGGATTCAGCTGAAGGGAAGATCAAGGGCACACTCGCTATTGAAGGTTTCGTCTACATACAGGGCTGCCTTATTTAGGAGGTGGGATAGTGTAAGGAATTGTAACTCCTTACTGTACTCGCACTTTAGCGAGTACATCCCGAAGGTCACGCGACGAACCTGATCGGCCTAATTCGTCAGCCGAACCACTCCCGAATCGGCCTCCGCTCCAATCGCAACCATCACCGAGCCATCTCGCCCGACCTCTCCGCCTAGCTAGCTTCCCCCTATTTAGGCCTCGGCATTCTCATTGTATCGTCATTCAGTAATTCTGTAATTTCCATTCTCGTTATTCGATATTCTGCGCACTCTGCAAGTTCATTCATAACACCAGCACTGCGTCCTCGAATTCTCCGCGGCTGACTTCCCCCTCAATTTTGCCCCGTCAACTCCCCCCACTTCGCAGCTTCCCGCCTCCCCTTTCCGCCCATCCCAACCCCCGCGCGCCTGCCAGCGAGCCCAGCCAGTCAAACGAGCCCGCAGCAGGAAGCACAGCGCGTCAGCTCAGCTGGTGTCAGCGCGTGGACTCGAAACGTTCGCACATGAATGACTTTCACCTATCGAGTCTAGTGGCCAGTCCCATTCCACGCCATGGTCATTCACATCAGTCTTGCTAGTGCTCCAAGTTATGGTGGCTCGATCTGCTCTATCCGTTGCCTGCAGCTATGACGCGTATCAATCGTATCAATCCCTGTTTTCTAGTAATTCATATGTCGCTAGCCATGCGATGTCTTGCTAGCCATGCGATGTCTTGCTAGTCACGTGATGGGAATTGTGAACGAGCGTCTTCGTCGTCTCGCGATAACGAGGCGATTCATCACCTGAAACCTCAAACCGCCGTATCTTACCAGACGATTTTTGGACCGCGTTGGAAGCTGTTTCTTGCGAGGACACCGCGACACCACCATATATCCCAATGAGACCAACCTCTCACTTACCCTGTTCTTCGCCGTTACACGGGACGCTTTTCCACCAGCCTGTTCATAATAGGGTGGATTCCTAGTCATTGCTAATCCGTGTCTTGTTTAGCCAAACCAATTCTATCAGATACTTCCACGCGATCCGCCACTAGGACTAATAGTTCTTAGGGCCACATTCACCTCTCGTTATCCAGCTCCCGCGAATCGTTCTTTTTCCGCCATCCCCTATGGGAGATTCCGCAATAGCCCCGCTGCCGGCGTCAGCGACGGCGGGTTGCGCGTGCGCGTGCCACGGGGAGTGGTCGGCCGCGGTGGTGGCGCTGCGACAGCTGGAGGAGTGGCAGAGCCGCGCCGCGCAATACATAACCCTGCTGGAGAACGAGAAAGCGGCTGCCGACGCGCAGTTGGCGCAGCTGCAGGAGACGCGCGCCACGGAGGTGCGGGAGGGGAGGAGAGGAACGGGGAGGGGAAGTTGGGGGGGTGGGGGTGGGGGGATCGGGCGGGAGGAGAGGGGAAGGAGGAGTGGGGGATGAGGGTGGGTGGTAATATTGGTTTTGAAACGGTTGAGAAGTAAGTCCCCATTTAGCGTTTCCCTTTCAGCCTTTCCCCTCGTCCCCTCTCCCCGTTCCCCTTTCCCCTTTTCCCCCTTCCCCCTCTCCCCCGCGCAGGCCCGAGCGCGGGAGGAGCGAGTGAGGGCGGCAGAGGGGGCAGTCGAGCGCGCGGAGGAGGAGAGGCGGAGGGAGGGGGAGAGACTGGAGGAGGAGAGAAGAAAGGCGGCGGAGAGAGTGGAGGAGGAGAGGAAGTTGGGGGTGGAGAAAGTGAGGGAGCAGGCGGAGAGGCAGGCGAGGCTGAGGGAGGTGCATCTGCAGACGCGGCTCAGTCAGCAGCAGCAGGAGATTATACGTCGGGACAGAGCAGCCATGTATGGAACGGACCGCACTGACACCACCCTCCTCGTCATGCTCCTGGACCACTCCTTTAAAGCTCTTTTATTTATGTATATATTATTTCTTTTGTCGCTCACTTCAAGCCTTTCTCGTGCCATGAGCCCCTGCTTTTTTTTCTCCCATGCTTCAAGCCCCCCCTGTCATTCTCCTCCATTCTCTTCCATTTCCCTCCTTTTCTCTCAATTTCCCCACATTCTCTTCCATTCCCCTCCAATCTCTTCCATTTTCCTCCATTCCATTCCGTTCCGTCTCCCTCCATGTCTCTCCATTCCCCTTCATTCTTCGCCTGGATCTCCACCCGCTTTCTGGTCCTGGTTCTCATCCCTGCAGCCCATCCTTGGCCACCACCACCCCCCTTCTCACTTCTCTCCATTTTTCTCCATTCCCCTCCATCCGTCTCCTGGATCCACCCGTTGTCTGGTCCTGTTTCTCATCCCTACCCCCATGCTCTGCCACCACCACCACCCTCCCCATTCCCAGGGAGATCCATGCGTTCTGGCAGGAAGCGGTGAGGGGAGCGCAACGGTTCTCGAGGCGCCTAAAACATTCTCATCACTGCCGCCCATGCTCTGCCACCACCACCACCCCTCCTCACCGCAGGGAGATCCATGCGTTCTGGCAGGAAGCGGTGAGGGGAGCGCAACGGTTCTCGAGGCGCCTAAAACATTCTCATCACTGCCGCCCATGCTCTGCCACCACCACCACCCCTCCTCACCGCAGGGAGATCCATGCGTTCTGGCAGGAAGCGGTGAGGGGAGCGCAACGGTTCTCGAGGCGCCTAAAACATTCTCATCACTGCCTCCCATGCTCTGCCACCACCACCACCCCTCCTCACCGCAGGGAGATCCACGCGTTCTGGCAGGAGGCGGTGAGGGAGCGCAACGAGGCGCTGATGGGGACGAAGCAGGCGCAGAGGGAGCTGCGGAGCAGAGACCAGGCGGACAAGGAGAAGGTAGGTAAAGTCAAGATATATGAGTTCCTGTATCCTTTCACATTGCTGCTACCATCCATGATGCCTGCTTGGTTGCATTGCACCTTCTCTTCAGTTATGGCTGCCTTTTCCTTCCTTCCTCAAAACTCAGAAGATTTGCACAAATTTTCTCGTCTTTTGGGGCTGAATTTTTGTGTGTGGTGTGGTATGGTGTGGCATGACCATCCATCCTCACCACACATGTGCATGCTTGTGCGGACGGCGATGTAATGGCAGGCGGAAGTGACAAAGGCGCTGATGCGGCAGTGTGAGGAGTGCCGCAAGGAGAAGGACAGTGCGCTGCAGGCACTGGCGGGTGTGCGGCGAGAGAATGAGGCCCTCGAGGTCAACCTGCAACGGCAGGGGAAGGTGAGGAAGATTGGGATTGTGGTGGTATGATGGTGATGGTGATGGTGATGGTGATGGTGATGGTGATGGGATGATGATGGATGTATGACACGCACTGGCTGGCGTGCGGTGGGAGAATGAGGCCCTCGAGGTCAACCTGCAGCGGCAGGGGAAGGTGAGAATGATGGTGGTGGTAATGGTGACGGGGATGGTGATGATGGTGATGGTTATCACGGTGATGGTGATGGTTATGATGATGATGGGTGTGGTCGATACATCTGGAATTATTTCATGTATCTACAACACATCACACTTCTCCCCTCCTCCTCCGCTTTTCCCCCTCTCCGTCCCCTGCAAGCAGGTGATAGAGCCGCTAATAGACCTGAACTGGGAGCTGGTGGAGGGCGGTGAGGCGCTGCAGCAGCCGATCACTGAGGCGCCTTAAGTATCAACCATACTTTCCTCCCCCATCCTCTCCCCGCTCCCCCCCTCCCTATCTTCCCCCCCCCCCACAAGCAGGTGATTGAGCGGCTGATAGACCTGAACTCGGAATTGGTGGAGGGCAACGAGGTGCTGCAGCAGCGGCAGCGGGACATGGAGAGGCGCGCGGGGGAGATGGCTGCTGAGGTGCTCGCACTGCGGAGACGAGTGGGGGACGTGGGAGGGGCTGATGGGGGGGGAGAGGGAGAGGGAGAAACGGGAGAGGGAGGGGAAGAGGGGAAAGGAGCAAGGCAGAAGGAGGGTCGCGAGCAGCAAGAGAAGGGGCTGATAGAGGGGATGGAAGTAGCACAGGGAAGGGGAGGAGAGGAGAATGGGGCAAGGGATGGCCGTGGGAGCAGCAGGAGGGCAGGTGGGGCTGGCATGGATGAGAGGACAGGTGGGGGAGGGATGGATGAGAGGGCAGGTGTTGGGGATGGTGGAGGGAGCGAGGGGGGTGGAGGCGAAGCGGCGGAGGAGGATGGGGACGACGGGCCCGATCCAGTGTCGTGCTTCCCCACGGAGCAGCCCCCTTCGTTACAGTCACATGCAGCAACGTCGCTTGGTGACAGCCAGCAAGCAACGCCCTCTTTCTTTGCCTTCTTCTCGAGTAAACCCGCTGCTGCAGCCCCTGGTGCTGCTGCTGCTGCTGCTGGTGCTCCTGCTTCTCCTGCCCCTGCTGCCACTGCTGTTGCTGCTGCTACCACTGCTGCGGCACCACCCACTGCACCGGCAGCAGGACCGTCCAGAATTGATTCTAGTGCTCGCAGTGCCCCTCCCGGCCCTATTGATCCTGTAGCTGCCGTTGCCCGTGTTTATAATACCAGCAGCAACGCTGAAACGTCTAGGGACCACCGCCCAGGAGGGGATTTAGGAGCAGATTCAGTGCGGCAAGAGGAAGGTGATGGTGGTGCGCGGGCAGAGGGAGGAATGGCAGCGGGGGAGTGTGATAGGGAGAACACGGGTGGATGGCAGGGTAAAGATGGGGTGGCCATGAGAGGTGGTGGGCGGGAAGGAGGAGCAGGGGGAGAGTCAGCGAGGGGTAGCAGTGGTGGTAGTGGCAGCATTGGTGGTGCACACGCAATGCATCACCAGCAAGACAGGGAGAGGGGAGGGCAGCAGCAGGGATCCGTGCGATTGATTTCAGACCAGCAGGGAAGGACAAAGAGCGCTGAATTTGCCAGTACTGGTTCTGGAGGAGCTGCAGGCGATGATGTCACACCTGTGGCTTCTCAAGCTCTCTCTGCTTCTGCCCCTGCTGCTACTCCTGCTTCGGGTCCTGGAGAATACAGGGAAGAATTGCTATCAGCAGGGCCTTCTATTGGTGAAGAGGGAAATCTAAGGGGTGATTCACATTCAGATCAAGCCACAGGGGTGCAACACGCAAGAGACACTGGCGTCACGGTGGAGAACAATCAACCGGATGTCGCATGGCAAAGGAATAACCAGAAACGACTGGGAGCTGCGTGGAGTGCTGTGAGGGGAAACGCCAAAGGATTATTTTCGTACATTGTTGGAGCAGATAAGGTGACTGTAGGCTCATGAATGGAGACAAAGTCAGCTTTGTTTGATGTATCACCGTACACTGAATCGAGAATGAGTCAATGTTTGGCGACTGTAAGGAAAAACCCTTTTCCTTACAGGGGTTTACTCAACCGCGTACAACCCCAACTTTCGGAAGTGCACATTCGGCCACTTTGCTTGCTGCCGAAGCAACCTCGCGTCGCCTTCGGCTTTCCTTTGCCCAACCTGCACCCAACCTCGTGTTCCCGAGGTTCCCGCCTAGCTAGGTTGACCCACTATATTAGCGCGTGCCTTCATTGTATTGTCAGTTCATTGAGTCACATCTTCGTTATTCGTTATTCCGCGCACTCTCCTTTACAACTCATAACAGCGACTCTCTCTGGCCCTCACTATCTCGAGAACGGGAACTCTCTATCCAGCTTGCAGGAGGTGGGGAGAAGTGGGGGCGGGCCCTCCTTGTTGGTTGGCTGGCAGTCCTGGTCAGCAATGGCCAGCGAGACATAAACCATGTTCCGATAAACAGTGTGTTTGTACATGTGTAGTTGCTTGCTGTCAGCGCGCGCAACTGAAATGTCACTGGGTCTATAAATGCAGTTGGGCAGAAGCATTACGTGATTGGTTGGGCTGCTTCGTTCGGGTAACTGGTGAAGGGTTTTTCCTCCGCTGGCTCATCCGCCAATATCTCGCAAACGTTTTCGCGAACAATCGCCGCCCAATGTAACTGTGCCTCCTCACCACAGAAGCACGTGCTCCAAACGTGAGCCCACGGGAAGCGATGGACAGCTGAACTGTATCAAAAGAAACTTTACCGCTGCTTCTCGTGTACACGAACAGCAGATTTGAGTGCATGGCCCGAGGTGGGATGGGTTGGTGAGTACACTCACCTAAAAAATGCCGAGAGAACCTGCCCGACCTTCTCCAAGCCCCTCTTCACCTTCCCTCGAAATTGTCCCCCTCATGCCCTCCTCCCTCTAGGTGGCAAAGCACCTTGGGATTGTTCCCCTCCAACGACCGCCGCCATTACAGAAAACGGATAGAGCCAGTCAAGTTCAGTTTCGACCTACCTACCTCATTTGCAATAGGTTTCTTCCCGTGTTTGCGTTCGTTATTTATGACGCGCCTCTGGTATCTCTCAATTGTGTGAGTTGTCAACTTTGGTGCGGTTGTTAGGATACTTGAACAAATCTAGAGCTAGGCACACTGTCAACCCGAGGAGAAAATTGGACATCTTCACGTTGGACCTCGTGCCAACAGTAGCTAAAGCCTACCGTACGGAAGGAGTTTGCGAGATAGTTTCGTTCAGCATATCTATACATATTCACTCAAATGCCACCCATGGACGATAATTTAGGATTTGATTTTCCAATACCACTGAAACCAGAAGACGACAACCCGGAAACTGGACCCAATTCTGGAAGCTACCCAGTCGCCGATGGGGAAGCGGGGAGCGACCGCGGAGGGGGCGGAGGCGGAGGCGGAGGCGGGGGATGGCAAGGGGAAGACGTGGAATGGCAAGGCGGTCCGATGTCGGACTTCCAGGGCCTTCCGACTCGGGTAGAGCCCGAGCCTACTGACGTGGAAGGCATGAATGTGCCAATGCCGGATGTGACTCTACGAGACGAGCTCTCCGAGTCACTGATGCCGCTCAAATGGGTGCTGTTCCCGGAAGCCGACCCGGTACAGCAATTTCGCGATAAGACGTGGAAGGAGAAGATATGGATATTTCTAGTGGGAGTGTTTCCGATTCTGTCATGGCTGCCGAAATACGATCTACGGTTCTATCTGCTCGGCGACATCATCGGAGGGCTCTCCATCGCCATCATGTCCGTACCGCAGGTGAGACACTGATGCCAGGTCCGTGCCGCAGGTGAGCCGCCGACGCCGTGTCCGTGCCGCAGGTGAGACACTGATGCCAGGTCCGTGCCGCAGGTGAGCCGCCGACGCCGTGTCCGTACCGCAGGTGAGACACTGATGCCAGGTCCGTGCCGCAGGTGAGCCGCCGACGCCGTGTCCGTGCCGCAGGTGAGGCTTCGACTCCATGTCGTGCCGCAGGTGAGACAATGACGTGATGTTGGTCGCGCAGGTGCGGCGTCAACGCAACGCTAGCGCAGTAAGATTTCACTTCAAGGATGCTTCTTTTCGTGTAGGACCGTTTTCCAACAGTAACGCAGCACGTTTGTCCAAGTACAAATCAGTCCCTACAGCTCTTCAAGCAGCCATAAAGCATCGTAGAATCCCTCTCGGAGTTTGACCTACCCATGTCGTCACGCCAACCCCTTCGTCTGTCACATTGTCTTGCTCACCCTCCGCATCAGCCCGCCCTCCCTTTCCCATGTCCCCCTCGTGCCCTTCCTCCCCCACGCCAATCGCCAGGATGTATCGTACGCTAGGTACGCCAACGCCCCCAAGGAGTTCGCTCTCTGTAAGCCGCGCTCGCCTCGCCCTCAATTGTTGTCCCAGTCCTCTCCCTTCCTTCCCTCACCTCACCTCACCGTTCTAACCCCTCTGCTTTCAATTGCGTAGCCCTTTCATGCAATTCTTGCCTTGCTTTTCGCGCCGTCACCTCCTTTCCCCAACCACCGTCCACCGTTCGTAACAGCTTTCACCTTCCTCGTTCCCCAACCGCCCACTCACCGTGTTCAACCGCTCTCACCTCCCTCTTTTCTCGAACCCGCTTCCACCGCTCTCAATCGCTCTCTCCGTCCCAACACGAGTTTGCTGCCGCCGCTGTTGTACGCGGTGGTGCTAGTTTATCTCAGCACATGCTGATTGGCCCGGCCGGTGTCAGTGTTATTGCTTAGCGCCTCAAAAATCCCCTTCCACCACCCCCAACCGCTCCCAACCGCTCCCACCGCCCGCGTCTCCCCGTGCGTGCAGACACGAGTTTCCTGCCGCCGCTGATGTACGCGATCCTTGGCTCATCGAAGCACATGGTGATCGGGCCGGTGTCGGTGGTGTCGCAGCTGCTGGGCGAGCAGCTGAGCGCGCAGGTGGACCCCGCCACGGACCCCGCCCTCTACAACTCGCTGCTCACCACCACCACCTTCCTCTGCGGCCTCTTCCAACTCGCCATGGGGCTCCTCAGGTGGGCGACAAAGGGGGGTGTGGACAGGCGGGATTCGGGCCTTTTAGGTGGGAAAAGGGGATTGGAGAATGCGAGATGGGAAATTGGGACATGGGGAATGAGGAAGGGGGAAATGGGGGTGCGCATGTGGGAAATGGGGGCGGGAGGGGGAAGGAGGGGATTGGTGTCTTTGGTCGACCTCCCTTCTCCCCTCCACAGAATGGGTTTCCTGGTCGACCTTCTGAGCCAGCCCACCATTGCTGGGTTCCTGGCAGGACCTCACCATCGCACTGCAGCAGCTCAAGGTGCTGCTCGCCCTCCCTTGCCCTTCCCCCGCTCTCCCGTCTCTTTCCCACAGAATGGGGTTCCTGGTCGACCTTCTGAGCCAGCCCACCATCGCGGGGTTCCTAGCGGGGTGTTCCCTCACCATCGCACTGCAGCAGCTGAAGCTCCCGCTCGTCCTCCCTTGCTCCCCTCTCCCCTGCTCCGCACCCGCCCTCACTCCCCCCCCCCCAACAGAATGGGGTTCTTGGTGGATCTACTGAGCCAGCCCACCATCGCGGGGTTCCTAGCAGGGTGCTCCCTCACCATCGCGCTGCAGCAGCTGAAGCCCATTCTGGGGTACAAGGACTTCACGCTCAGCACCAGCATTGTCAACATCTTCAAGGCTGTTGCTGAATACTCTTATGAGGTGGGTGCTATGTGATGGTGTGTGGTGCTGCTCGGTGCTGTGCAGTGCTTCCTGACCATCCCCGCCTCTATTTGCTCCCCCGCGTGCTTCCTTTTCAAATGCCCCAATCCTCCTCTACCGCCCTCCCATGTGCTCATGCGTCCCCCCATGTGCTCATCCGTCCCCCCATGTGCTCATGCGTCCCCCCATGCACACATCCACCCCCCCATGCACACATCCACCCCCCCATGCACACATCCACCCCCCCATGCACACATCCACCCCCCCATGCACACATCCACCCCCCCATGCACACATCCACCCCCCCATGCACACATCCACCCCCCCGTGCACACATCCACACCCCCATGCACACATCCACCCCCCCGTGCACACATCCACCCCCCCATGCACACATCCACCCCCCCATGTGCTCATCCACCCCCCCATGCACACATCCACCCCCCCGTGCACACATCCACCCCCCCATGCACACATCCACCCCCCCATGCACACATCCACCCCCCCATGCACACATCCACCCCCCCATGTGCTCATCCCCCTCCCCCCACGTGTCATCCGCCCCCTGCGTGTGCATGGTGCAGTTCCAATGGCGTGCATTCGTCCTCGGCTCCTCCTTCTTCATCGCCCTCACCATCCTCCGCATTCTCGTAAGTCACTCACATGCCTCGACCCCTTATTTTCCCATCCCACCAACCCACCCATATCGCTCGGTATCCCACTCCATCCCTCTGAAAGCCCGACCTGCATGGTTTGTGTCGTGGCGTGGCATGCGTGGCACCTGTGGCAGGAAGGGACAGGCATGCTGAAAAAGGGCTATGAACATATCGGCATGGCATGATTGGATGAATACCATGTATATCTATTATTTATGGTATGGACATCAGTAGAATAAGCCATGAACATTCAAATCTATAACATGCTGGCAGACTACTATGTAGACAAAGAACAAGAACCATTTCTTTATATGCATGCCATGCCATGCCACGCCATTCCATGCCTTGCCATGCCACGCCATTCCATGCCATGCCATGCATGCCATGCCATCCCATGCAATCCTACTCCATGACATGCCATGCATGCCATGCCATCCCATGCAATCCCACTCCATGACATGCCATCCATCCCATCCCATTCCATGCCATCCCACGTCATGCCATGCCACGCCATGCAATGCCGCCCACCCACCAGACGAAGATGTACCCGAAGAGCAAGACCCTGTTCTACGCCAATGCGCTGGGCCCCATCTCCTCTATAATCCTCTCCACTATCATCGTGGGCGCCTCGGGCATGTACAACAAGGGTGTAGCCACGGTGAGTGTGGGAGTCAAGGTTGTGCAGTTGAGATGTCTCAACAGCTGGGCCCCATCTCCTCTATAGTCATCTCCACTATCATCGTGGGCGCCTCGGGCATGTACAACAAGGTGTAGCCACGGTGAGTGCAGGCTTCAAGGTTGGGCACTCACACACGCATGCACCCACACATACAGCCAATCGCATTCCCAGTCGCCCGTTCCTCTCACTCACCCCCTGCCCTTTCACACACACAGGTGGGCAGCATACAGACGGGCCTAGGGGGCATGTCATCGGTGTGGGACATCCGTTCCTTCTCCCGTCCTTTCCCACCTCTTCCCCAATCCCTCTCCCACCCACCCCCTGCCCTACACACAGGTGGGCAGCATAACCACAGGTCTAGGCGGCATGTCATCGGTGTGGGACATCGATCTGCACAACGAGTACACCGACGAGGTCGCCCTCATCGCCCTCTACGCTGCCCTCGTCTCCCTCGCTGTGAGTAACTAACCACCCCTCCTCTGCTCTTCCCCCCCACCCCCCACCCCCCCCCTCCCCTCCCCCCCTCCCCCCTGCTCTTCCATCCCCTTCCTCTTCCACACTTTCCTCTCCGCCTCCAATTATCCCTTCCGCCTCTTCCCCACTCCCCCCTGCACGTGGTTCTGCTCGTGTGCTTTGCAAGCGCATTGTTTCATTTCAGGCTGATTGGGCCTGCCCATCTGCATTCCCTGTTCTTGTATTCCTTTTCTAATTTTACCCCTTTTTTTCAATCGATGTAATGTTTACTGTGTGTGTTTAGGAATCGATTGGCATAGGGCGCACTTTTGCGGGCATGTATGGTTACCACATTGATGGTAACAAAGAGGTGCGTAATGCCATTCTGTCACACTCGCGATTGCACTTTCCCTCAACCACACTCACTTGCAACCACACTCACTCTCTTGCTTTCTAACAGACCTCACCCACTCGCCCTCTCAAGAAGCTCCCCACTCTTTCCTGTCGCCTCCTCCTCACCCTCCCTCAGCTCAACTCCCTCCCTCACCACCCCCTCTCCCTCCCTCGCCTCCTCTCGTCTCCTTTCTGCGCCTCCTCATCTCTTGGTCGCCAGCTGATTGCCTCATGCTCCTGTCACACCCTCAATCGCACCCATTTTCCCAACCAGACTCACCTTAGCGATCAAATTCCCTCTCTTCTCCCTCTCTTCCCCCCCTCCCGCCCTGGCCTCCTCTTCCCCCGTCACCTCCCCTCCTCCCCTCGCCTCCCCCCCCCCTCACCTCATCGCATACAGCTCATAGCCTACGGAGCCATGAACCTCTCAGGCTCCTTCACCTCCTGCTACGTCGCCACAGGTACACTGCAATCCAATTCAGTGACAAGCGGTGAGCATGCTTAGTCCAAGCAAGCACAGTGTGTGCAGGCTTGGTCTGAGATCCCTACACCGCTGCTGCTGCACCCGGTGAGCGGGAGAGGAGAGGAGAGTACCACACATGTGCACTGCACAGGTGCACCAAGCGTGAGCGCGTGCCTGCCTTCCTGCATAAACCCAACCAAACCCCTCTCTCCCCTTACCCGCTCCCTTTCTTCCCCCCACCAGGCTCCTTCTCCTGCACTGCAGTGAACATACTGGCAGGGGCGCACACGGCGCTAACACAGATCATCCTTTCGTCTCCCTCACCTTGCTCCTCGCTGCTTTCCTGCATGTCCCCCCCACTCCCTTTCTCTCCTCTCTCGTCCACCAGGCTCCTTCTCCCGCACGGCAGTGAACATCCTAGCGGGGGCGCACACGGCGCTGACGCAGATCATCCTCTCCTTCACCATGCTTATCGTGCTGCTTGCTGCCGCTCCCGCCTTCAAATACGTACCCGCTGTATGGCCCCTCATTCTTCCCCCTCCTTGCCGTCCAATCCGTGCATAGTGCAAGTTTCCCCTCCTTTTGCCGTCCAATCAGTGCATAGTGCAAGTTCCCCCTCCTTTAGCCGTCCAATCCATGCTTACTGCAAGTTTCCCCTCCGTCCAGTGTGCCCGCTTCCACTTCACCTCCGCTTCCTCCTATTTACTTTCACTTACCTTACAATAGGCTCAGTGTATACCCCACTCCCCCCCCCTTCCTCCTCCCTTTTGCCTCCTGTGTCCTCCTGCCTTGCCTCTTGGGCGAGCCTTGCACCCTCTCACACCCACATCACTCCCTGCCGTACCAATATTCCCTTTCCCTTAATAAGTATTTCTTCCCTGTTCCCTTCTCCCCATGCCCTCCCGCTCTCCCCTTTCTTGTTCTCTTCTCGAATGCTCCTCCCCCACCTCCCTCTCTCCCCCCCTCTGCAGTGTGTGGTGGGAGCTGTCATTGCCAACTCTGTGCTTAACCTGGTACCGCCCTCCTCCCTATCTCCCTCCTTGCTCCTCACCATCGCCGTTCTTTCCTGGTTCTCCCTCTTCCCTCCTCCGTCCACTTGCCCCCTCACCTCCTTCCCTTTCATCTCTGCTCCTCCCCCGTTTCTTCTTGCTCACATACCTCAACTTGTCCCTCCATTAGCTGCTCCCACTTGCTCCCCCCTTTATCTGTTCCCCCCTATCGCCTTGCCCCCTCCCCTCCTCCCCATCATTGCCCCCCCACCCATTTTGTAACCATGCCCACTTGCTTCCCTTCTTCCCTCGTCCCATCCCATCCCCTCCCATCCATCACCGCTCCCCCCTCTCAGCTGGACTTCAAAGCCGCATTTCAGATCTGGAGGGTGGACAAGCTGGGCTTCACAGTCATGCTCGCCTGCTCCCATCGCTCTTCCCCTTCACCTCCCTCCTCCCTCCCCCCATCAGCTTAATTTCAAGGCAGCGTTTACGATTTGGAGGGTAGGCAAGCTGGACTTCATCGTCATGCTCGGCTGCTCCCATCACTCTTCCCCTTCATCTCCCCCCTCCCCTCTCTCATCTCATCTCAGCTGGACTTCAAGGCAGCGTTTATGATCTGGAGGGTAGACAAGCTGGACTTCATGGTCATGCTGGGCTGCTTCCTCGGGATCATCTTCGGCTCGCCCGAGATCGGCCTGCTAGTCGCCTCCGTCCTCTCCGTCCTCAAGCTGCTCCTCCGCATCATTCGTCCGCACATCCGCCTGCTGGGCCTGCTCCCGGGCGGCGCCGCTACAGCCGTGAGCGTGCTACAGTTCCCCAACAGCACGCTGTGCGAGGGGATCGTGATGCTGAGGATCGAGAGCCCGCTGTACTTCCCTGCCGCCAACTTCTGCCGGCAGCGCATCAAGAAGCTCTGTGATGCGTATGCGAGAGGGTACCAGCAACCTGTGCGGGTGAGTGAGTCTGGTGATTGTGCCACTATTGAGGGGTTTGGCTGGGGGAATGGTTGCTGAGGGTGGGGGGTTGGGGATATGGGGGGAGCCCGCCTGTACTTTCCTTGGGCTGATTTCTCCTTGCACTCTCTTCCTCCTCCACACCCCACGGCATTGCATTCTTGACTTGTGCGGCTTGCACGACACTGACATGTGCCTCCTCCCACCCCACAGCCCTGCATCTTGGATCTGATCTGAGTGTCATGCGACACTGACGTGCTGCTTATCACACTCTCTTCCCCTCTCCTCTCCCTCCTTTCCCGTCCCTCTCCTCCTCCCACGCCACAGCACTGCATTCTGGATCTGAGTGTAATGCACGACATTGACGTGTCGGGCATCGATGGGTTGAAGGAGCTGCACCGAGACCTGTCTGAGAAGAGCATTCAGGTGCAGACGGGTTGAGGGGTAGGAGTAAGGGGCGAAGGTGATGGCATGATGAACATTGGCGCCCATAAAAGCGGTGGGCTGGAGCAGCGGCACCGAGACCTGTCTGAGAAGAGCATTCAGGTACAGACGGGTTGAGGGGTAGGAGTAAGGAGCGAAGGTGATGGCATGATGAACATTGGCGCCCATAAAAGCGGTGGGCTGGAGCAGCGGCACCGAGACCTGTCAGAAATAGTGGGGATTGGGCCGTGGGCTGACATGCAGTGCAAGCTGTGGGAGGCAATCTTTCTGGCGGAGATGGGCGAGCAGTGGCTCTTACCTTCCTCTGCACACCCTTCACTCCCCGCACTCCCCTCCGACCTCTCCTCACCCATCTCAACCCCTCTCCAGCTCTGCCTATCCAGTTTGTCAAGGGACGCCCTGTGCAAGCTGTGGGTGGGACGCCAACTTCCCGGCCGAGATGGGCGAGCAGTGACTTTTACCTTTTCCTTCCATCAACCCACTCACTTCCACCGCGCCTCACCCCCATTTTCCCCACTCCCATGCAGCTCTGCCTGTCCAGTGCATCACGGGACATCCTGCGCAAGCCGTGGGACGCCAACTTCCTGGCGGAGATGGCGAGCAGTGGCTCTTCGTCACCCACCGCAATCCCTTCCCACCTCTTGTCACCCATTTCAACCCAACCCCCACCCCCTCCCGTCGTCCCTCCTCCAGCTCTGCCTCTCCAGTGCATCCAGGGATGTGCTGCGCAAGCTGTGGGACGCCAATTTCCTGGCGGAGATGGGAGAGCAGTGGCTCTTCGTCACTCCTGCCGACGCCGTCAAGCTCTGTCGCTCCGTGGCCGTGGCTGCACCGGCTGTGAAGGAGCAAGATGAGCTGCTGGCGTCCGTGCAAGTGTACGACATCTAGAGGGGTGTGTGATTTGAGAATGGCAACACATTGCTGTGGAGCTCTGCCGCTCCGTGGCCGTGGCCGGCGACGGATGTGAAGGAGCGGGGGACGAGCTGCTGCCATCGCTGCAGGTGTACGGCATCTAGAGGGGCTGCTGCTTCCGTGCAGCATGGGTGTATGGCATCTAGTGGGGCTGCTGCTGTTAGGGTGGCAAGGCATTGATGCCAAGCTATGCCGCTCCGTGGCCGTGGCAGCATCCGTTGTGAAGGAGCAGGACAGCCAGCTGTCAAGCAGCAGGGTGTGCTGCTGGTGCTCGTGCAGTGCTTGGGTTGGGTGGTGAATGAGAATCAGGACTGCTGTCCAAGAGTGTGGCTGCTGCTGAGCCAGGGACGCACACCACTTTCTATTTATCGTTGGTTTTGTTGAAGGCTTGCTGGCTGGTGCCTTGCTTCATTGTTGTTCAATAAAGCACTGCATGTAGATATTGCTTGCTTTTGCATGTAACAATTTTACACCCCCGTATGTCATGTCAACACTATTTAGTGAGCTCCTAGATCCCGTAACTTCCCTTGGCATACGGTAGGACATGGTCTGCCTTGCCACCATCTGTCTTTGACTATGTTGGACACTCTACGCTTTCCACCTTACATCAATCACTTTAATGGAGTGCACTCAGCTGCCGCAAGCAGCCTCCGCCCCCCCATCCCCAGCCGCACTCCAGTCGGCAGCACCAGTCCCGGCCCAAGCCTCAGCACCGACAACAATGGCAGCCACGCCAGCCGCGGGCGCCCCAGCAGCAGCAGGGGTGGGAGTGAGGGAGGCGGGGGGGGGTGGGTGGCGGGGTGCACCTGGGGGGGCTGTAGGGGTGGCAGCGGCGCAGCCGGGAGAGCAAGAGCCCCGCGCTGCCCCTGGGCGCGGCGGACAGGGCAGGCGAGGGCGGGGGGCATGGTGCTGCAGGCAGCGGCGGTGCGGAGCAGAGCAGCGGAGGTGGGCAGCAGGAGGAGGCCGATTGGGAGCGAACGGACGGCGATACAGAGTGGGAGCAGGTGGAGGGGAGGGCGAGTGATGGCGAGGAGGGGGAGAGTGGGCGTGGCGGGCAGGGAATGGAGGGGCGGCAGGTGAGCAGCGCGGATGGGATGGAGGCATTGGCTGGTGGTGGTGGTGACGGCCATCGTGGGGTGCAGCTGAGTGCCGGGAACACACCGAGGCGCACAGGCAGTGCCGTGGAGCAGCAGGGAGCGCGTGAAGGTGCTGGGGCGGAGGGGGAAGGCGAGTCCCTGGCAGACAACAAGGGGGCGTCTGGCAATGCGGACGTGAGCGGTGGTGCGGACACAGGCGCTGGCGCGAGCGCGAGCGCAGGCACGGGGATTGGCACGGGCACGGGCACGGGCACGGGTATGGGTATGGGCATGGGGCTGCTGGATGTGCTGCGGGGAGGGGTGTGGCGGCGGTCAGTGTCAGTGGATGGGGCAGGACGTGCGCGGGGCAGGCCAAGCGGGAAACAGGTGGCGGGGCTAGGAGGGAGGGGTGATGAGGGGACGGGGGAGGAGGGCGAAGAGGGTGAGAGCAAGGAGCGAGGGAGCAACATGTTGTGGGAGGAGAATGGGGGCTTGACGAGTGAGCTGGCAGTGTGGGAGAAGGCAGAGGAGGATGCAGAGAGGGGGGAGGGAGGAGAGGCAGAGAGTGAGTGTGAGGAGGGCGAGGAGGAGATGGTAGCAGCGGAGGCGCTGTGCTATGGGCCGCTGGCAGAGGTGAACCTGGGAGGGCACGTGGGAGGACCCGTGCACACACGCATGCGCATGCTGCACCTGCTGCCCCACGCCCTGCCCTCGCCCCCTCGCACCCTCTCCCTGCCCGCCCAACCCTGCAGCGTGCATAGTGACAGAGGGCAGGCCGCAATGCAAGAAGCGCATATAGCTTCAATGGAGGCAGGCAGGGAGGGAGGTGGTGAGGAGGGAGCAGTGGGCGCAGAGGGTGGGGGAGGTGCAGCGGAGGAGGAGCAGCGAGCGACTGCTCCTCTGCGGTCGCCCTTAGCGCCACGCCTCTTCACCTTCACCTCGCCCTTCCTCTTCTTCTCCTCCACCCCCCGCCTGCCCCCTGCACCTGCGCCCACACCCGACCTGCCCTCGCCACCAGCGCCACAGCCCGCATCGTCAGCACCAGAAGCCACGTCTGAACTCGCACCTGCTGCCTGTGCTGCCTCCACCCAAGGCGAGCAAGGCCCTCCCCCTGCCCAAGGCAGCAGGGATTCGTCCCCCATCTCGCCACTCGACCCCCTCCCTGCCGACGCCCCTCCCCCTTCTAAGTCCTTTCTCCTCCCGCCCTTCCTCCCAGCTAAGCCCTTGCTGCCACCTCGGGCGGAGGTGGGGCCGGGGGCGGAGGCGGAGGGGGTGCGGGCGTGGGCGCGTTTCTGCGGCGGCCGCTGCTCTTCCTGCGCACGCTGTCGCTGCAGGAGAGGGGCGAGCCGCTGCTGCACAAGGCGTATGGGGAGAAGGGGGGCGACGAGATCGACTGGGACAGGCGCAAGGCACTCGAGGCCGAGCAGGAGCATCCCCTTTACAAGCTGCCTCTGGAGGAGCAGCAGGCAGCGAGTGCGGATGAGGTAGAGGAAGGGGCGGTGTCCCCATCGGCATCCAGCGTGCGGGAGCTGTTTGGGGACGAGTTCCTAGTGGGGCAGTGGGAGCGCCGTGAGGTGGTGAGTCGCGACGGCACGGCGAGGCTGTGCGCGCCGGTGTTCCTGGCGACCGTGGACCAGTGCCACGCGAGCGCCGCTGGCGAGGGAGCGTGTGCGCTGCTGGTGGCGCACATAGCGGCGTGGGTGCACGAGCATGCGCACGGGGAGGGCACGCTGCCAGGGCAGGCGGAGCTGGACGACCTCATCCATGCCGGGTCGGCGGACTGGCGGCGCCTGCGCGCCCTCAGCGACTTCCACCAACGCTTCCCTGACGGGCACTTTGACCTTGATACCGTTCTGGCTGCCGTGCAGCAGCAGCACTCCCACTCCCACTCCGATGCGCCCTCCCACGCGCAGTCCGACTGTGGCGGGCAGGCCGTGGGTGCAGAGGCCCACGACTGGGCACCTGATAAAGCAGGGACCCAGGATGGTGGAGGAAACACGGGCCCTGGTGCCTCCCACGCTGGTAGCAGCAGCAGCAGCAGCGGCGATGGTGGTGGTGGGGTGGCAGGCATGCCCCGGCTGCCGCTGTGTGTGGTGCCGAGCCAGTCGTTCGTGGGGTTCTTCCACCCGCCCTGCCTGGCCGCCAGACGCGCCAGGGAGGACGCGGCTCGCACCCAGGGCAGCAGCGCAGCAGAGGGTGATGCGGCTGATGTGAACAGGGGCGAGGCGGGTGCGAGCACTGTGGATGAGAGCGGTAGAGGCACAGAGGAGGGGGATGGGGGAAAGGAGGAGGAAGTAGTGGGGAAGCGCACAAGCAGTTCGCCAGACGTAGGAGAAAAGGGAAATGGGGCTGAAGCGTCGTTGGAAGGAGAAAAGCAAGAGCAGGCGTCTAGTGCGGAGAGTCCAGAAGGCGTGGGGAATAAGGGCATGGAGGAGAAGGGCATGGAGGAGAAGGGCATGGAGGAGAAGGGCATGGAGGAGAAGGGCATGGAGGAGAAGGGCATGGAGGAGAAGGGCATGGAGGAGAAGGGCATGGAGGAGAAGGGCATGGAGGAGAAGGGCATGGAGGAGAAGGGCATGGAGGAGAAGGGCATGGAGGAGGAAGGGCATGGAGGAGAAGGGCATGGAGGAGAAGGGCATGGAGGAGAAGGGCATGGAGGAGAAGGGCATGGAGGAGAAGGGCATGGAGGAGAAGGGCATGGAGGAGAAGGGCATGGAGGAGAAGGGCATGGAGGAGAAGGGCATGGAGGAGAAGGGCATGGAGGAGAAGGGCATGGAGGAGAAGGGCATGGAGGAGAAGGGCATGGAGGAGAAGGGCATGGAGGAGAAGGGCATGGAGGAGAAGGGCATGGAGGAGAAGGGCATGGAGGAGAAGGGCATGGAGGAGAAGGGCATGGAGGAGAAGGGCATGGAGGAGAAGGGCATGGAGGAGAAGGGCATGGAGGAGAAGGGCATGGAGGAGAAGGGCATGGAGGAGAAGGGCATGGAGGAGAAGGGCATGGAGGAGAAGGGCATGGAGGAGAAGGGCATGGAGGAGAAGGGCATGAGGAGAAGGGCATGGAGGAGAAGGGCATGGAGGAGAAGGGCATGGAGGAGAAGGGCATGGAGGAGAAGGGCATGGAGGAGAAGGGCATGGAGGAGAAGGGCATGGAGGAGAAGGGCATGGAGGAGAAGGGCATGGAGGAGAAGGGCATGGAGGAGAAGGGCATGGAGGAGAAGGGCATGGAGGAGAAGGGCATGGAGGAGAAGGGCATGGAGGAGAAGGGCATGGAGGAGAAGGGCATGGAGGAGAAGGGCATGGAGGAGAAGGGCATGGAGGAGAAGGGCATGGAGGAGAAGGGCATGGAGGAGAAGGGCATGGAGGAGAAGGGCATGGAGGAGAAGGGCATGGAGGAGAAGGGCATGGAGGAGAAGGGCATGGAGGAGAAGGGCATGGAGGAGAAGGGCATGGAGGAGAAGGGCATGGAGGAGAAGGGCATGGAGGAGAAGGGCATGGAGGAGAAGGGCATGGAGGAGAAGGGCATGGAGGAGAAGGGCATGGAGGAGAAGGGCATGGAGGAGAAGGGCATGGAGGAGAAGGGCATGGAGGAGAAGGGCATGGAGGAGAAGGGCATGGAGGAGAAGGGCATGGAGGAGAAGGGCATGGAGGAGAAGGGCATGGAGGAGAAGGGCATGGAGGAGAAGGGCATGGAGGAGAAGGGCATGGAGGAGAAGGGCATGGAGGAGAAGGGCATGGAGGAGAAGGGCATGGAGGAGAAGGGCATGGAGGAGAAGGGCATGGAGGAGAAGGGCATGGAGGAGAAGGGCATGGAGGAGAAGGGCATGGAGGAGAAGGGCATGGAGGAGAAGGGCATGGAGGAGAAGGGCATGGAGGAGAAGGGCATGGAGGAGAAGGGCATGGAGGAGAAGGGCATGGAGGAGAAGGGCATGGAGGAGAAGGGCATGGAGGAGAAGGGCATGGAGGAGAAGGGCATGGAGGAGAAGGGCATGGAGGAGAAGGGCATGGAGGAGAAGGGCATGGAGGAGAAGGGCATGGAGGAGAAGGGCATGGAGGAGAAGGGCATGGAGGAGAAGGGCATGGAGGAGAAGGGCATGGAGGAGAAGGGCATGGAGGAGAAGGGCATGGAGGAGAAGGGCATGGAGGAGAAGGGCATGGAGGAGAAGGGCATGGAGGAGAAGGGCATGGAGGAGAAGGGCATGGAGGAGAAGGGCATGGAGGAGAAGGGCATGGAGGAGAAGGGCATGGAGGAGAAGGGCATGGAGGAGAAGGGCATGGAGGAGAAGGGCATGGAGGAGAAGGGCATGGAGGAGAAGGGCATGGAGGAGAAGGGCATGGAGGAGAAGGGCATGGAGGAGAAGGGCATGGAGGAGAAGGGCATGGAGGAGAAGGGCATGGAGGAGAAGGGCATGGAGGAGAAGGGCATGGAGGAGAAGGGCATGGAGGAGAAGGGCATGGAGGAGAAGGGCATGGAGGAGAAGGGCATGGAGGAGAAGGGCATGGAGGAGAAGGGCATGGAGGAGAAGGCATGGAGGAGAAGGGCATGGAGGAGAAGGGCATGGAGGAGAAGGGCATGGAGGAGAAGGGCATGGAGGAGAAGGGCATGGAGGAGAAGGGCATGGAGGAGAAGGGCATGGAGGAGAAGGGCATGGAGGAGAAGGGCATGGAGGAGAAGGGCATGGAGGAGAAGGGCATGGAGGAGAAGGGCATGGAGGAGAAGGGCATGGAGGAGAAGGGCATGGAGGAGAAGGGCATGGAGGAGAAGGGCATGGAGGAGAAGGGCATGGAGGAGAAGGGCATGGAGGGAGAAGGGCATGGAGGAGAAGGGCATGGAGGAGAAGGGCATGGAGGAGAAGGGCATGGAGGAGAAGGGCATGGAGGAGAAGGGCATGGAGGAGAAGGGCATGGAGGAGAAGGGCATGGAGGAGAAGGGCCATGGAGGAGAAGGGCATGGAGGAGAAGGGCATGGAGGAGAAGGGCATGGAGGAGAAGGGCATGGAGGAGAAGGGCATGGAGGAGAAGGGCATGGAGGAGAAGGGCATGGAGGAGAAGGGCATGGAGGAGAAGGGCATGGAGGAGAAGGGCATGGAGGAGAAGGGCATGGAGGAGAAGGGCATGGAGGAGAAGGGCATGGAGGAGAAGGGCATGGAGGAGAAGGGCATGGAGGAGAAGGGCATGGAGGAGAAGGGCATGGAGGAGAAGGGCATGGAGGAGAAGGGCATGGAGGAGAAGGGCATGGAGGAGAAGGGCATGGAGGAGAAGGGCATGGAGGAGAAGGGCATGGAGGAGAAGGGCATGGAGGAGAAGGGCATGGAGGAGAAGGGCATGGAGGAGAAGGGCATGGAGGAGAAGGGCATGGAGGAGAAGGGCATGGAGGAGAAGGGCATGGAGGAGAAGGGCATGGAGGAGAAGGGCATGGAGGAGAAGGGCATGGAGGAGAAGGGCATGGAGGAGAAGGGCATGGAGGAGAAGGGCATGGAGGAGAAGGGCATGGAGGAGAAGGGCATGGAGGAGAAGGGCATGGAGGAGAAGGGCATGGAGGAGAAGGGCATGGAGGAGAAGGGCATGGAGGAGAAGGGCATGGAGGAGAAGGGCATGGAGGAGAAGGGCATGGAGGAGAAGGGCATGGAGGAGAAGGGCATGGAGGAGAAGGGCATGGAGGAGAAGGGCATGGAGGAGAAGGGCATGGAGGAGAAGGGCATGGAGGAGAAGGGCATGGAGGAGAAGGGCATGGAGGAGAAGGGCATGGAGGAGAAGGGCATGGAGGAGAAGGGCATGGAGGAGAAGGGCATGGAGGAGAAGGGCATGGAGGAGAAGGGCATGGAGGAGAAGGGCATGGAGGAGAAGGGCATGGAGGAGAAGGGCATGGAGGAGAAGGGCATGGAGGAGAAGGGCATGGAGGAGAAGGGCATGGAGGAGAAGGGCATGGAGGAGAAGGGCATGGAGGAGAAGGGCATGGAGGAGAAGGGCATGGAGGAGAAGGGCATGGAGGAGAAGGGCATGGAGGAGAAGGGCATGGAGGAGAAGGGCATGGAGGAGAAGGGCATGGAGGAGAAGGGCATGGAGGAGAAGGGCATGGAGGAGAAGGGCATGGAGGAGTAAGGGCATGGAGGAGAAGGGCATGGAGGAGAAGGGCATGGAGGAGAAGGGCATGGAGGAGAAGGGCATGGAGGAGAAGGGCATGGAGGAGAAGGGCATGGAGGAGAAGGGCATGGAGGAGAAGGGCATGGAGGAGAAGGGCATGGAGGAGAAGGGCATGGAGGAGAAGGGCATGGAGGAGAAGGGCATGGAGGAGAAGGGCATGGAGGAGAAGGGCATGGAGGAGAAGGGCATGGAGGAGAAGGGCATGGAGGAGAAGGGCATGGAGGAGAAGGGCATGGAGGAGAAGGGCATGGAGGAGAAGGGCATGGAGGAGAAGGGCATGGAGGAGAAGGGCATGGAGGAGAAGGGCATGGAGGAGAAGGGCATGGAGGAGAAGGGCATGGAGGAGAAGGGCATGGAGGAGAAGGGCATGGAGGAGAAGGGCATGGAGGAGAAGGGCATGGAGGAGAAGGGCATGGAGGAGAAGGGCATGGAGGAGAAGGGCATGGAGGAGAAGGGCATGGAGGAGAAGGGCATGGAGGAGAAGGGCATGGAGGAGAAGGGCATGGAGGAGAAGGGCATGGAGGAGAAGGGCATGGAGGAGAAGGGCATGGAGGAGAAGGGCATGGAGGAGAAGGGCATGGAGGAGAAGGGCATGGAGGAGAAGGGCATGGAGGAGAAGGGCATGGAGGAGAAGGGCATGGAGGAGAAGGGCATGGAGGAGAAGGGCATGGAGGAGAAGGGCATGGAGGAGAAGGGCATGGAGGAGAAGGGCATGGAGGAGAAGGGCATGGAGGAGAAGGGCATGGAGGAGAAGGGCATGGAGGAGAAGGGCATGGAGGAGAAGGGCATGGAGGAGAAGGGCATGGAGGAGAAGGGCATGGAGGAGAAGGGCATGGAGGAGAAGGGCATGGAGGAGAAGGGCATGGAGGAGAAGGGCATGGAGGAGAAGGGCATGGAGGAGAAGGGCATGGAGGAGAAGGGCATGGAGGAGAAGGGCATGGAGGAGAAGGGCATGGAGGAGAAGGGCATGGAGGAGAAGGGCATGGAGGAGAAGGGCATGGAGGAGAAGGGCATGGAGGAGAAGGGCAGGAGGAGAAGGGCATGGAGGAGAAGGGCATGGAGGAGAAGGGCATGGAGGAGAAGGGCATGGAGGAGAAGGGCATGGAGGAGAAGGGCATGGAGGAGAAGGGCATGGAGGAGAAGGGCATGGAGGAGAAGGGCATGGAGGAGAAGGGCATGGAGGAGAAGGGCATGGAGGAGAAGGGCATGGAGGAGAAGGGCATGGAGGAGAAGGGCATGGAGGAGAAGGGCATGGAGGAGAAGGGCATGGAGGAGAAGGGCATGGAGGAGAAGGGCATGGAGGAGAAGGGCATGGAGGAGAAGGGCATGGAGGAGAAGGGCATGGAGGAGAAGGGCATGGAGGAGAAGGGCATGGAGGAGAAGGGCATGGAGGAGAAGGGCATGGAGGAGAAGGGCATGGAGGAGAAGGGCATGGAGGAGAAGGGCATGGAGGAGAAGGGCATGGAGGAGAAGGGCATGGAGGAGAAGGGCATGGAGGAGAAGGGCATGGAGGAGAAGGGCATGGAGGAGAAGGGCATGGAGGAGAAGGGCATGGAGGAGAAGGGCATGGAGGAGAAGGGCATGGAGGAGAAGGGCATGGAGGAGAAGGGCATGGAGGAGAAGGGCATGGAGGAGAAGGGCATGGAGGAGAAGGGCATGGAGGAGAAGGGCATGGAGGAGAAGGGCATGGAGGAGAAGGGCATGGAGGAGAAGGGCATGGAGGAGAAGGGCATGGAGGAGAAGGGCATGGAGGAGAAGGGCATGGAGGAGAAGGGCATGGAGGAGAAGGGCATGGAGGAGAAGGGCATGGAGGAGAAGGGCATGGAGGAGAAGGGCATGGAGGAGAAGGGCATGGAGGAGAAGGGCATGGAGGAGAAGGGCATGGAGGAGAAGGGCATGGAGGAGAAGGGCATGGAGGAGAAGGGCATGGAGGAGAAGGGCATGGAGGAGAAGGGCATGGAGGAGAAGGGCATGGAGGAGAAGGGCATGGAGGAGAAGGGCATGGAGGAGAAGGGCATGGAGGAGAAGGGCATGGAGGAGAAGGGCATGGAGGAGAAGGGCATGGAGGAGAAGGGCATGGAGGAGAAGGGCATGGAGGAGAAGGGCATGGAGGAGAAGGGCATGGAGGAGAAGGGCATGGAGGAGAAGGGCATGGAGGAGAAGGGCATGGAGGAGAAGGCATGGAGGAGAAGGGCATGGAGGAGAAGGGCATGGAGGAGAAGGGCATGGAGGAGAAGGGCATGGAGGAGAAGGGCATGGAGGAGAAGGGCATGGAGGAGAAGGGCATGGAGGAGAAGGGCATGGAGGAGAAGGGCATGGAGGAGAAGGGCATGGAGGAGAAGGCATGGAGGAGAAGGGCATGGAGGAGAAGGGCATGGAGGAGAAGGGCATGGAGGAGAAGGGCATGGAGGAGAAGGGCATGGAGGAGAAGGGCATGGAGGAGAAGGGCATGGAGGAGAAGGGCATGGAGGAGAAGGGCTATGGAGGAGAAGGGCATGGAGGAGAAGGGCATGGAGGAGAAGGGCATGGAGGAGAAGGGCATGGAGGAGAAGGGCATGGAGGAGAAGGGCATGGAGGAGAAGGGCATGGAGGAGAAGGGCATGGAGGAGAAGGGCATGGAGGAGAAGGGCATGGAGGAGAAGGGCATGGAGGAGAAGGGCATGGAGGAGAAGGGCATGGAGGAGAAGGGCATGGAGGAGAAGGGCATGGAGGAGAAGGGCATGGAGGAGAAGGGCATGGAGGAGAAGGGCATGGAGGAGAAGGGCATGGAGGAGAAGGGCATGGAGGAGAAGGGCATGGAGGAGAAGGGCATGGAGGAGAAGGGCATGGAGGAGAAGGGCATGGAGGAGAAGGGCATGGAGGAGAAGGGCATGGAGGAGAAGGGCATGGAGGAGAAGGGCATGGAGGAGAAGGGCATGGAGGAGAAGGGCATGGAGGAGAAGGGCATGGAGGAGAAGGGCATGGAGGAGAAGGGCATGGAGGAGAAGGGCATGGAGGAGAAGGGCATGGAGGAGAAGGGCATGGAGGAGAAGGGCATGGAGGAGAAGGGCATGGAGGAGAAGGGCATGGAGGAGAAGGGCATGGAGGAGAAGGGCATGGAGGAGAAGGCATGGAGGAGAAGGGCATGGAGGAGAAGGGCATGGAGGAGAAGGGCATGGAGGAGAAGGGCATGGAGGAGAAGGGCATGGAGGAGAAGGGCATGGAGGAGAAGGGCATGGAGGAGAAGGGCATGGAGGAGAAGGGCATGGAGGAGAAGGGCATGGAGGAGAAGGGCATGGAGGAGAAGGGCATGGAGGAGAAGGGCATGGAGGAGAAGGGCATGGAGGAGAAGGGCATGGAGGAGAAGGGCATGGAGGAGAAGGGCATGGAGGAGAAGGGCATGGAGGAGAAGGGCATGGAGGAGAAGGGCATGGAGGAGAAGGGCATGGAGGAGAAGGGCATGGAGGAGAAGGGCATGGAGGAGAAGGGCATGGAGGAGAAGGGCATGGAGGAGAAGGGCATGGAGGAGAAGGGCATGGAGGAGAAGGGCATGGAGGAGAAGGGCATGGAGGAGAAGGGCATGGAGGAGAAGGGCATGGAGGAGAAGGGCATGGAGGAGAAGGGCATGGAGGAGAAGGGCATGGAGGAGAAGGGCATGGAGGAGAAGGGCATGGAGGAGAAGGGCATGGAGGAGAAGGGCATGGAGGAGAAGGGCATGGAGGAGATGAGGAGAAGGCATGGAGGAGAAGGGCATGGAGGAGAAGGGCATGGAGGAGAAGGGCATGGAGGAGAAGGGCATGGAGGAGAAGGGCATGGAGGAGAAGGGCATGGAGGAGAAGGGCATGGAGGAGAAGGGCATGGAGGAGAAGGGCATGGAGGAGAAGGGCATGGAGGAGAAGGGCATGGAGGAGAAGGGCATGGAGGAGAAGGGCATGGAGGAGAAGGGCATGGAGGAGAAGGGCATGGAGGAGAAGGGCATGGAGGAGAAGGGCATGGAGGAGAAGGGCATGGAGGAGAAGGGCATGGAGGAGAAGGGCATGGAGGAGAAGGGCATGGAGGAGAAGGGCATGGAGGAGAAGGGCATGGAGGAGAAGGGCATGGAGGAGAAGGGCATGGAGGAGAAGGGCATGGAGGAGAAGGGCATGGAGGAGAAGGGCATGGAGGAGAAGGGCATGGAGGAGAAGGGCATGGAGGAGAAGGGCATGGAGGAGAAGGGCATGGAGGAGAAGGGCATGGAGGAGAAGGGCATGGAGGAGAAGGGCATGGAGGAGAAGGGCATGGAGGAGAAGGGCATGGAGGAGAAGGGCATGGAGGAGAAGGGCATGGAGGAGAAGGGCATGGAGGAGAAGGGCATGGAGGAGAAGGGCATGGAGGAGAAGGGCATGGAGGAGAAGGGCATGGAGGAGAAGGGCATGGAGGAGAAGGGCATGGAGGAGAAGGGCATGGAGGAGAAGGGCATGGAGGAGAAGGGCATGGAGGAGAAGGGCATGGAGGAGAAGGGCATGGAGGAGAAGGGCATGGAGGAGAAGGGCATGGAGGAGAAGGGCATGGAGGAGAAGGGCATGGAGGAGAAGGGCATGGAGGAGAAGGGCATGGAGGAGAAGGGCATGGAGGAGAAGGGCATGGAGGAGAAGGGCATGGAGGAGAAGGGCATGGAGGAGAAGGGCATGGAGGAGAAGGGCATGGAGGAGAAGGGCATGGAGGAGAAGGGCATGGAGGAGAAGGGCATGGAGGAGAAGGGCATGGAGGAGAAGGGCATGGAGGAGAAGGGCATGGAGGAGAAGGGCATGGAGGAGAAGGGCATGGAGGAGAAGGGCATGGAGGAGAAGGGCATGGAGGAGAAGGGCATGGAGGAGAAGGGCATGGAGGAGAAGGGCATGGAGGAGAAGGGCATGGAGGAGAAGGGCATGGAGGAGAAGGGCATGGAGGAGAAGGGCATGGAGGAGAAGGGCATGGAGGAGAAGGGCATGGAGGAGAAGGGCATGGAGGAGAAGGGCATGGAGGAGAAGGGCATGGAGGAGAAGGGCATGGAGGAGAAGGGCATGGAGGAGAAGGGCATGGAGGAGAAGGGCATGGAGGAGAAGGGCATGGAGGAGAAGGGCATGGAGGAGAAGGGCATGGAGGAGAAGGGCATGGAGGAGAAGGGCATGGAGGAGAAGGGCATGGAGGAGAAGGGCATGGAGGAGAAGGGCATGGAGGAGAAGGGCATGGAGGAGAAGGGCATGGAGGAGAAGGGCATGGAGGAGAAGGGCATGGAGGAGAAGGGCATGGAGGAGAAGGGCATGGAGGAGAAGGGCATGGAGGAGAAGGGCATGGAGGAGAAGGGCATGGAGGAGAAGGGCATGGAGGAGAAGGGCATGGAGGAGAAGGGCATGGAGGAGAAGGGCATGGAGGAGAAGGGCATGGAGGAGAAGGGCATGAGGAGAAGGCATGGAGGAGAAGGGCATGGAGGAGAAGGGCATGGAGGAGAAGGGCATGGAGGAGAAGGGCATGGAGGAGAAGGGCATGGAGGAGAAGGGCATGGAGGAGAAGGGCATGGAGGAGAAGGGCATGGAGGAGAAGGGCATGGAGGAGAAGGGCATGGAGGAGAAGGGCATGGAGGAGAAGGGCATGGAGGAGAAGGGCATGGAGGAGAAGGGCATGGAGGAGAAGGGCATGGAGGAGAAGGGCATGGAGGAGAAGGGCATGGAGGAGAAGGGCATGGAGGAGAAGGGCATGGAGGAGAAGGGCATGGAGGAGAAGGGCCATGGAGGAGAAGGGCATGGAGGAGAAGGGCATGGAGGAGAAGGGCATGAGGAGAGGGGAGAAGGGCATGGAGGAGAAGGGAATGGAGGAGAAGGGCATGGAGGAGAAGGGCATGGAGGAGAAGGGCATGGAGGAGAATGGATGGAGGAGAAGGGCATGGAGGAGAAGGGCATGGAGGAGAAGGCATGGAGGAGAGGAGAAGGGCATGGAGGAGAAGGGCATGGAGGAGAAGGGCATGGAGGAGAAGGGCATGGAGGAGAAGGGCATGGAGGAGAAGGCATGGAGGAGAAGGGCATGGAGGAGAAGGGCATGGAGGAGAAGGGCATGGAGGAGAAGGGCATGGAGGAGAAGGGCATGGAGGAGTAAGGGCATGGAGGAGAAGGGCATGGAGGAGAAGGGCATGGAGGAGAAGGGCATGGAGGAGAAGGGCATGGAGGAGAAGGGCATGGAGGAGAAGGGCATGGAGGAGAAGGGCATGGAGGAGAAGGGCATGGAGGAGAAGGGCATGGAGGAGAAGGGCATGGAGGAGAAGGGCATGGAGGAGAAGGGCATGGAGGAGAAGGGCATGGAGGAGAAGGGCATGGAGGAGAAGGGCATGGAGGAGAAGGGCATGGAGGAGAAGGGCATGGAGGAGAAGGGCATGGAGGAGAAGGGCATGGAGGAGAAGGGCATGGAGGAGAAGGGCATGGAGGAGAAGGGCATGGAGGAGAAGGGCATGGAGGAGAAGGGCATGGAGGAGAAGGGCATGGAGGAGAAGGGCATGGAGGAGAAGGCATGGAAGGGCATGGAGGAGAAGGGCATGGAGGAGAAGGGCATGGAGGAGAAGGCATGGAGGAGAAGGGCATGGAGGAGAAGGGCATGGAGGAGAAGGGCATGGAGGAGAAGGGCATGGAGGAGAAGGGCATGGAGGAGAAGGGCATGGAGGAGAAGGGCATGGAGGAGAAGGGCATGGAGGAGAAGGGCATGGAGGAGAGGAGGGCGGAGGAGAAGGGCATGGAGGAGAAGGGCCATGAGGAGAAGGGCATGGAGGAGAAGGGCATGGAGGAGAAGGGCATGGAGGAGAAGGGCATGGAGGAGAAGGGCATGGAGGAGAAGGGCATGGAGGAGAAGGGCATGGAGGAGAAGGGCATGGAGGAGAAGGGCATGGAGGAGAAGGGCATGGAGGAGAAGGGCATGGAGGAGAAGGGCATGGAGGAGAAGGGCATGGAGGAGAAGGGCATGGAGGAGAAGGGCATGGAGGAGAAGGGCATGGAGGAGAAGGGCATGGAGGAGAAGGGCATGGAGGAGAAGGGCATGGAGGAGAAGGGCATGGAGGAGAAGGGCATGGAGGAGAAGGGCATGGAGGAGAAGGGCATGGAGGAGAAGGGCATGGAGGAGAAGGGCATGGAGGAGAAGGGCATGGAGGAGAAGGGCATGGAGGAGAAGGGCATGGAGGAGAAGGGCATGGAGGAGAAGGGCATGGAGGAGAAGGGCATGGAGGAGAAGGGCATGGAGGAGAAGGGCATGGAGGAGAAGGGCATGGAGGAGAAGGGCATGGAGGAGAAGGGCATGGAGGAGAAGGGCATGGAGGAGAAGGGCATGGAGGAGAAGGGCATGGAGGAGAAGGGCATGGAGGAGAAGGGCATGGAGGAGAAGGGCATGGAGGAGAAGGGCATGGAGGAGAAGGGCATGGAGGAGAAGGGCATGGAGGAGAAGGGCATGGAGGAGAAGGGCATGGAGGAGAAGGGCATGGAGGAGAAGGGCATGGAGGAGAAGGGCATGGAGGAGAAGGGCATGGAGGAGAAGGGCATGGAGGAGAAGGGCATGGAGGAGAAGGGCATGGAGGAGAAGGGCATGGAGGAGAAGGGCATGGAGGAGAAGGGCATGGAGGAGAAGGGCATGGAGGAGAAGGGCATGGAGGAGAAGGGCATGGAGGAGAAGGGCATGGAGGAGAAGGGCATGGAGGAGAAGGGCATGGAGGAGAAGGGCATGGAGGAGAAGGGCATGGAGGAGAAGGGCATGGAGGAGAAGGGCATGGAGGAGAAGGGCATGGAGGAGAAGGGCATGGAGGAGAAGGGCATGGAGGAGAAGGGCATGGAGGAGAAGGGCATGGAGGAGAAGGGCATGGAGGAGAAGGGCATGGAGGAGAAGGGCATGGAGGAGAAGGGCATGGAGGAGAAGGGCATGGAGGAGAAGGGCATGGAGGAGAAGGGCATGGAGGAGAAGGGCATGGAGGAGAAGGGCATGGAGGAGAAGGGCATGGAGGAGAAGGGCATGGAGGAGAAGGCATGGAGGAGAAGGGCATGGAGGAGAAGGGCATGGAGGAGAAGGGCATGGAGGAGAAGGGCATGGAGGAGAAGGGCATGGAGGAGAAGGGCATGGAGGAGAAGGGCATGGAGGAGAAGGGCATGGAGGAGAAGGGCATGGAGGAGAAGGGCATGGAGGAGAAGGGCATGGAGGAGAAGGGCATGGAGGAGAAGGGCATGGAGGAGAAGGGCATGGAGGAGAAGGGCATGGAGGAGAAGGGCATGGAGGAGAAGGGCATGGAGGAGAAGGGCATGGAGGAGAAGGGCATGGAGGAGAAGGGCATGGAGGAGAAGGGCATGGAGGAGAAGGGCATGGAGGAGAAGGGCATGGAGGAGAAGGGCATGGAGGAGAAGGGCATGGAGGAGAAGGGCATGGAGGAGAAGGGCATGGAGGAGAAGGGCATGGAGGAGAAGGGCATGGAGGAGAAGGGCATGGAGGAGAAGGCATGGAGGAGAAGGGCATGGAGGAGAAGGGCATGGAGGAGAAGGGCATGGAGGAGAAGGGCATGGAGGAGAAGGGCATGGAGGAGAAGGGCATGGAGGAGAAGGGCATGGAGGAGAAGGGCATGGAGGAGAAGGGCATGGAGGAGAAGGGCATGGAGGAGAAGGGCATGGAGGAGAAGGGCATGGAGGAGAAGGGCATGGAGGAGAAGGGCATGGAGGAGAAGGGCATGGAGGAGAAGGGCATGGAGGAGAAGGGCATGGAGGAGAAGGGCATGGAGGAGAAGGGCATGGAGGAGAAGGGCATGGAGGAGAAGGGCATGGAGGAGAAGGGCATGGAGGAGAAGGGCATGGAGGAGAAGGGCATGGAGGAGAAGGGCATGGAGGAGAAGGGCATGGAGGAGAAGGGCATGGAGGAGAAGGGGCATGGAGGAGAAGGGCATGGAGGAGAAGGGCATGGAGGAGAAGGGCATGGAGGAGAAGGGCATGGAGGAGAAGGGCATGGAGGAGAAGGGCATGGAGGAGAAGGGCATGGAGGAGAAGGGCATGGAGGAGAAGGGCATGGAGGAGAAGGGATGAGGAGAAGGGCATGGAGGAGAAGGGCATGGAGGAGAAGGGCATGGAGGAGAAGGGCATGGGAGGAGGAAGGGCATGGAGGAGAAGGGCATGGAGGAGAAAGGGCATGGAGGAGAAGGGCATGGAGGAGAAGGGCATGGAGGAGAAGGCATGGAGGAGAAAGGGCATGGAGGAGAAGGGCATGGAGGAGAAGGGCATGGAGGAGAAGGGCATGGAGGAGAAGGGCATGGAGGAGAAGGGCATGGAGGAGAAGGGCATGGAGGAGAAGGGCATGGAGGAGAAGGGCATGGAGGAAGGGCATGGAGGAGAAGGGCATGGAGGAGAAGGGCATGGAGGAGAAGGGCATGGAGGAGAAGGGCATGGAGGAGAAGGGCATGGAGGAGAAGGGCATGGAGGAGAAGGGCATGGAGGAGAAGGGCATGGAGGAGAAGGGCATGGAGGAGAAGGGCATGGAGGAGAAGGGCATGGAGGAGAAGGGCATGGAGGAGAAGGGCATGGAGGAGAAGGGCATGGAGGAGAAGGGCATGGAGGAGAAGGGCATGGAGGAGAAGGGCATGGAGGAGAAGGGCATGGAGGAGAAGGGCATGGAGCAGCTGGCGTTCTTGGAGGGCATGCTGTCGTTTGACGACATCTGGGAGGCGGTGGTGCAGGCGGGCGAGGGCGTGTACATCGTGGCGTGGAACGACCACTTCTTCCTCCTCCTGCGCCGCCCCCACCCCCACCAGCATCAGTACCACCAGGAGCAGCAGCAGCAGCAGCACCAGCACCAGCCCCACCAGCAGCAGCACCAGCGTGCTGCGGTGCAGGCACCACTGGATGGGGCGGTGGGGGAGCACACAGGTGAATGCGTAGCCAATGGCGGCACAAGAGGGGAGGCGAGTGAAAAGGAGGTGGAGTGTGTGGTGATCGACACGCTGGGCGAGCGGCTGCACGAGGGGTGCTCACAGGCCTTCATGCTGCTCTTTGACTCCTCCTCCTGGGTGGATGTGGGCCTGCCTCCCCCAGCAGCGCCTGGAAGCACTGCTGCAGGCGGGGCCGACGCAGGAGGAGGAGGAGAGGGTGGTGCAGGTAACGGTGGTGGGGGACAGGCGAAAGGGCAGGGTACTGGTGACAGCAGTGAGCAAGGCGGCAGGGCAGACGAAGCAGAGAGGGCAGAGGGTAAGGCAGGCGGCACTGGTGCTCAGGTGCCCAAGGCAGAGACAGGCAGGCGATGGGGTGTGAAGGCAGGCAAGGGCAGTGGCAAGGGCAAGGATGGCAGTGGGAAGGGCAAAGACAGCAGTGGGTTGGACATTGGAGCAGGGGGGTTAGGTTCCCATCCACATGGGGTGAACGATACGGTGAGCTGTGAGGCAGGTGCTGCTAAGGGGGAAGACGTGATAGTGGGAGCAGCAGAAGGAACGCATGTGGCAGAGGTTGAAGGGGTGGTGCTCCAAGCAATGCGATCGAGTGAAGGCGTCACTTTGCTCCCTGCCGACACTCATGGCGTGCCCGCTCCCATCACTGCCACTCCAAATCATGTAGATAGTCCTTCTGCGGACACCTGCAGCCCACCATGCGGAGATGAGTCAGCATCCACTGCAGCTGACTCAGTGATTCCTACAGCAGTGCATGCAGCCGAGGCAACATGTCTGCTGACACACACTGACGGTCCATCACGGTCACCCATACACGAGACCAGAGCCAGCACCACCAATTTTGACGGGTGCGCAAGCAGTGAGCAGCCCACCCAAACCGCGTCGTGCGCTGCTGCCTCGTCTCCTGCCTGCACCACCACCGCCGCTGCCTCCCCTCCCACCTTGGCGGCACCTGCTTGTGGCGGGGAGGGCGAGGGGGAGGCAGCTCCGGTGGCAGCGGGGCGGAGGGTGTGGGGAGCGGAGGCGTGCCGCGAGTACCTCAAGGCGTTCCTGGCGGCGGTGCCGCTGGCGGAGGTGGAGGGTGACCTGCGCAAGGGGCTGCTGGCGTCACCTGAAGCCATCCACCGCCGCCTCCAAGTGGAGCTTCACTTCACCCGCCTCCTCTGAATATGTTTTTGAGTCTACTCAAAACAGGCGTTCCTGGCGGCGGTGCCATTGGCGGAGGTAGAGAGTGACCTGCGCAAGGGGTATTCTTGGCGTCACCTGAAGCCATCCACCGCCGCCTGCAGGTGGAGCTCCACTTCACCCGCCTCCTCTGAATATACGTCACACTGGCCATGATAAGGCCTTACATACAGACATCTGCCCCATTGGCAGAAGGGTTTATTTTTTCTACCGTGTCATCGTTTATTCATCTCCGTTTAGTGTGCCAGCGGGTCCACCAGACGGTACTGCTTTTTTATTCCCCTAAATTGCCCATAATCAATGGTAATAAAAAAGGCCCCTGGTCTCAACCCAAGCACAAGTTAACATCATACCCAGGAGGATGTAAGCGTGCGCGTGCGCCTCCAAGGGTGCGTTCCTGCAGGGACATTTGTGTCACAATAGTTTGTGACGCGCAAATACTGCATAGAATGTACAACGTCACAAACGCGCGTCACCTTGAATGCGACTTTCGCTGTAATTTACATTGGGCAGCGTGGAACACACTGAAGTCACGGACAAGTTGTCCGATGCCTTGTTATGGCTGTCGCCTCTGGCAAATCTTTGCTTAATATACGCTACCCTTTGGTTGTGACTGATGTACACCCCCTACTCTTGCCACCTAAACTCTGAAACCACCATGCTGCTTACAGCCTTCTTGGACAAGGAAACCAGGAAAGGAAGATGGAGAGATGACTGAAGAAGATACATATGACTGAAGGAGATGAGTGCAGCGTTTCCACTGTCATCACCCCTGTCGATGCTGTGCTGCTGGACTCAGCTGCACTGGCAGCAGCCCCACACTAACCCAGTACTTGAATTCCCTCTTTTCATTCGCCAAAAATGCAGCAAGCATGGTTCATTCGCCAGTACCGATCATGATCGGTCATTGGCACTGGCGAATGAACCATGACTGCTGCATTTTTGGCACATGTGCGGATCCTTCCGCGTTTTGGGGACGAAAACGCTCGTTCCGGGTGTTTTTCTTCCGTTCGGTCACGCGGCTGTGTGCGTTTGGACCTAGTACCAAGCCAGCAAAAACGTAAGAGGGTGATGAGCATGATCGGTCATTGACACTGGCCAATGAACCATGCCTGCTGCATTTTTTGCACATGTGTGGATCCTTCCGCGTTTTGGGGATGATACCGCTCTTTTCGAGCGTTTTTCTTCCATTTGGACATGCGGCTGTGTGCGTTTGGGCATATTACCAAGCCAGCAAGAGCGTGGGAGGGTGACGAGCATGATCGGTCATTGGCACTGGCGAATGAACCATGCCTGCTTCATTTTTTGCACATGTGCGGATCATTCAGCGTCTTGGGGATGAAAACGCTCGTTCCGGGTGTTTTTCTTCCGTTCGGCCACGCGGCTGTGTGCGTTTGGACCTATTACCAAGCCAGCAAGAGCGTGGGAGGGTGACGAGTGTTGAGTGATGCTACCATTCGCATTCACGTCTGTCTGCCTCCCATCATATGTTCGTGCGTTGCATGCGTGTTGTGAGTGTGTGCAAGAATTTGTGTTTTGTGCGGTTTGGTTTTTCTGAGTGTGTGTGTGAATGTTATTTGGCTTGAGCAGATATCTGAAGTGACTCCTCTGCTCAAGAGCTTTCCGAGGAACCAAGTATCGCTTCAATCGGAGCACGAACAAGAAAGTTACGAACGTTGGAGTTCGTATGCTTTTGATATTTGGTTGTGGTGACTATGGGAAGTTGTGGGGTTGACTCAATATGGGGTACAGACTTTTGGGGGTTGGGAAATTCGTCTTTTCTACTGTAGTTGCTGCCAAATGGTTGGGAGAAACCAAACCAGGTTGGCAAGTGTGGCCAAGTTGGGTTGAGGTGGATTGTGGAGGTTGGGATAGTGACAAAGGTCAAAGTTGGGTTGCCTATGGGGAAGGGAATTGTATGGCATGGGGTTTCCTTGGTTGGGGACTCTCTTGGGACCTTCCCTCTCGTCCTCCTCATCCCCTCCTACCTGGTTCTATTGCTACTCTAACTTTCTTGTGTGAACTTGTGAGATCATTGTGATTGAGTTACGTTTTCTATGGCAGCATACCCCCTAGTGCGCCGAAGTTCATAACTCGAGTTATACTCCATATTCTGATACTATTCAAATTGGGAAAGATAGCCACGGTCAAGGGCTACAACATACTCGAGTTTGAAAGAATTCTAACAGTGGACCTTTCGTCGACGACGTTTCTTGTGACGACGACTTTTCTGTCCAGAATTGTAGTTGACGATTTTGAGATATTTCAGCCCCTAATCTTCATAGACTCCGTCCTTAATCTCTAACAACGAGCACGATCAGTCATTGGAACTGGCAAAGAACCGTGCATGCTGCATTTTTTGCACATGCGCAGATTCTTCCGCGTTTTGGGGATGAAAACGCTCGTTCCGGGCGTTTTTCTTCCGTTCGGTCACGCGTCTGTGTGCGTTTGGACCTATTATCAAGCCAGCAAAAGAGTGGGAGGGTGACGAGCATGATCGCACTGGCGAATGAACCATGCCTGCTGCATTTTTTGCACACGTGCGGATCATTCAGCGTTTTGGGGATGAAAACGCTCGTTCCGAGCGTTTTTCTTCCGTTCGGTCACGCGGCTGTGTGCGTTTGGACCTATTACCAAGTCAGCAAGAGCGTGGGAGGTTGACGAGCATGATCGGTCGTTGGCACTGGCGAATGAACCATGCCTGCTGCATTTTTCGCACATGTGTGGATCCCTCCGCGTTTGGGGGATGAAAACGCTCGTTCCTGGCGTTCTTCTTCCGTTCTGTCATGCGGCTGTGCGCGTTTGGACCTATTACCAAGCCAGCAAGAGCGTGGGCGGGTGACGAGCATGATCAGTCATTGGTACTGGCGAATGAACCATGCCTGCTGCATTTTTTGCACATGTGTGGATTTCTCCGCGTTTTGGGGATGAAAACACTCGTTCCGATCGTTTTTCTTCCGTTCGGTCACGCGGCTGTGCGCGTTTGGACCTATTACCAAGCCAGCAAGAGAGTGGGAGGGTGACGAGCATGATCGGTCATTGGCACTGGCGAATGAACCATGCCGACTGCATTTTTTGCACATGTGCAGGTCCTTCCGCGTTTTGGGGATGAAAACGCTAGTTCCGGGCGTTTTTATTCCGTTCGGTCATGCGGCAGTGTGCGTTTGGGCATATTACCAAGCCAGCAAGAGCGTTGGAGGGTGACGAGCATGATCGGTCATTGGCACTGGCGAATGAACCATGCCTGCTGCATTTTTTTCACATGTGCGGATCCTTCCGCGTTTTGGGGATGAAAACCCTCGTTCTGGGCGTTTTTCTTCCGTTTGGTCACACGTCTGTGTGCGTTTGGACCTATTATCAAGCCAGCAAGAGCGTGGGAGGCTTACGAGCATGATCGGTCATTGGCACTGGCGAATGAACCATGCCTGCTGCATTATTCGCACATGCGCGGATCCTTCCGCGTTTTGGGGATCAAACGTTCGTTCCGGGCGTTTTTCTTCCGTCCGGTCACGCGGCTGTGTGCGTTTAGAACTATTACCAAGCCAGCAAGAGCGTGGGAGGGTGACGAGCATGATCGGTCATTGGCACTGGCGAATGAACCATGCCTGCTGCATTGTTTGCACATGTGCGGATCCTTCCGCGTCTTGGGGATGAAAACGCTCGTTCCGAGCGTTTTTCTTCCGTTCGTTCACGTTGCGTTTGGACCTATTACCAAGCCAGCAAGAGCGTGGGGGGGTGACGAGCATGACTTCTGGAAGCGCGGGAGCGGGGGCAGGGACCTGGGGAGGCCAGAGACAAGGAGACGAGTGTGCATGCCACGCAAGTGTGGCAGGGAGGGGTGACCAAGACGGTGGTGCCAGAGGAGAGTCTGGTGAGTAGCCGGCACGAGCAAGACGCAGCTAACTGACCTGACGCAGCCACCTGTGCAGACGCAGCCACCTGACCTGACGCAGCCACCTGTGCGGACGCAGTGGTCAGTGTGTACATGCTAGACCCTGGGCTCAGGGTGAACGTGGCGAGGTGCTCGCCAGTGCGTGAGTCCGAGCAGATCGCCACACGCTCACCTCCAGGAGTAAAGGTACTGACCAGCTCGTCCTGGAGGACAGCGTTACTCACCAAGTTCTTAGAGAACGAGGGGATGTGGAGACCGGACAGAGAACCGAAGGGGACTGCCGGACAAGGGAGCACAGTGGAGGCTCGTGCAACAACTGGGCCCCCAGAGGGGTCAGCCAGAGAGACTGAGACAAGTGCTGTGAGCGGTGTAACTGTGGTGCAATGCGAAAGAAACAGCGAGACGCGCCTGAGTCAAGTGTGAAGGTGTGCAAAGCCTCAGCAGAAGCAGTACCTGCGGCAGCAGACTCACAAGCACCTAGAGCAGCAGCCTCTACACCAGCAGCGCGCGGCACACACGAGTAACAGTCACCCTCAACACTAGCAGCACCAGCATACATAGTATAGTTTCCAGCATTGATCTTGGCAAAGTCAAGAGCAAACACATCTACCCCCTTCCCTAGCAACGCTAACCAGTTGGGGGGAGCCAGCTCATCTCCGTACTCGGTGCGCCAGGCATCCTCGAGACGACAGAAGCAACGATACTCAGTGTGCCCAGTCTTCCCACAGGGCTCACAAGTCCTGAGCCCCGTGGGCCGGACGTACGGGCAACGAACATTGGCCCCAGTGGAGCCATGCTAAACCACCCACTCACGAAGCTCCTGAGGGGTGTGTGGCTGCTGCTGCTGTCCACCCCCAGTGCCTCCGCCGCCACGAGCTGCACCACCAGTCGCTGCCCCAGAGCCTCCGCCCCTGCCAGCTCCACCACGACCTCCACCCGAACCCCCTCCGCCCACTCCACTGCCTCCACCACCCCAGCCACCTCCACTGCCGCCATCACCGCCTCCACTCCCGCCACCACCGCCGCCTCCACCCCCACCACCACCACCGCCACCACCCCCGCCACCACCCCCTCCAGTGCCCCCCCCACCTCCCTTACCCCCCTTGCCCTTGCTGTTGCGGCGCCTCCCACTAGGAGCAGACGCATCACCGACCTCCTCAGTACGCAGGAAGTCAACAGCAGCAGCAGTAGCAACGGAGGGCGCGAGAAGGGAGGGAGAACACTCTTCAAAGAAGGGGGAGCGGGGAGTGCCACGAGAGGCAGCGACAGCGACGGAGCTCTTCTCTGCCTCGAGAAGATGCTTCTCCAGCAGGGCAAGGGTGACCTCGGTGGGGTCGAGAGCGAGAAAGTGATCCCTAACGACGCGGAGGGAGTCAGGGAGGCGAGTAACAAGGTAGTAGAGTGCGATGTACATAGGAGGCGGGTTCGCAGCCAGAAAGTCCGGCTTGAGAGCGGCACGGTAGCGAGCGTCACTAGAGCGAAGGTGGTTCAAGAGGTCAGCAACAGTCTGGAACTCAGGCAGCTCAGGGTGAAGGTACGGCAGCATGATACAGCCTAGGGCAGCAGACGGGGGGTAGGAGTAACGAGCAACTACAGCGTCATACAGTTCCTTCGTCGTCTTAAGCTGGCCGAAATGGACTCGTTCCTCAGGCAGGATGGCATTGCGGACAGACAGGCGGGCGGCAGCATCGCGGGTGAGCCACTGAGTACGAAGAGCACGCGCAGCAGTATCCTCAGGGGTTAGGCAGGTACCGGACACGTGTTCTAACAGAGAAACGTCCTCCCTAGCCAGGCTCTGTAGGTACAGCTGGAGATCCTCGAGCCAGCTGTCAAACCTAATCGGGCGCCCCTCCGCATCAAAGGCAAGGACATTGAGTGTAGCCATCGTTAATAGCAGCAGTAGCAGCAGTAGCAGTAGCAGCAGTAGCAGCAGCAGTAGCAGAAGCAGGAGTGCAGCAGCAAAAACAGATCTGCCAGGCAGCTAGGCAGCGCGGCGTGGCTTGGCAGCGCGGCGCGGCTCGGCAGCGCGGCGCGGCTCGGGCGGTGCGGCGCGGCTCTGGCGGTGCGGCGCAGCTCGGGCACGGCGGGGCAGTGCGGCGCTGGCAGCAGCAGCAGCTTAGAAGCAGCTGCAGCGCGGGCAGGGCGCGTGTAGGCAGCGCGCTGGGCGGGCAGAGCGGGCTGTGCGGGTAGAGCGCGGGCAGGGCGGGCCTTAGGGGCAGCGCGCAGGCGACGCCAGCTGCGTGCGGGCAGTGCACGAGCAGGGCGTGCAGTGCGCGGGCAGGGCGCCGGCTGTGCAGGCAGCGCGTGGGCAAGGCAGGCAGCGCGCGGGCAGGAAACGCAGCGCGCGGGCAGCAGCAGCAGCGCGCGGGCAGCGCAGGCAGTGCGCGGGCAGCGCAGGCAGCTTGCGGGCAGGGCGCGCGTAGGCCTAAGGCAGCGCGCTAGCAGGGCAGCGCGGGCAGGCCGCTAGCAGGGCAGCGTGCGGGTCGCGCGCTAGGCAGCTGTGCGGGCAGCGCGACGGGCAGGGCAGGCCGTGCAGGGCAGTGCAAGCAGGGCAGGGCAGTACGGGCAGTTCGGGCAGGGCAGTACAGGCAGATCGGGCAGATCGGGCAGGTCGAAAACTATCGGTGGGCCCTAACGGAGCGGTCCTACGGACGGACCCGCTCTGAATACCATGTCAGAAATAGGAACGCAAGAATGACTAGGATGGTGGGCAGTACAGGATTGTATAGCTAACCCTAACCGTAAAGTGTTGTACCCTTTAAAGTATGCCCCACTACAGCCTACAGAACAAATACAATTTGACACCGCTTGCACCTGCCGTCCGCGCCCGCTTGCGCCTGCGCCTGCAGCTGCCCGCGCCCTGCCACGCTTCCCACTGTGCGCCCTGCTGTGTCTATGGTACTGAACGCGCCAGCTTGTAAATCTAGTGAAAACCTTGTAAATATCCCAGCACAGTTATATCGATATTAGATGAGAAATCGTTTATTTTCCCCCAGAAAAAAATGCTACTTCTTGCGATGACCACATGTTCTTCTGGCATTCATGGATTCTTTTGTAGCATCGTCATCCGTTGAAAACTCTGTTTATGTGGTTATTGTTGAGCTATGCATCTCAAATCAGAATCGTGTAGTTCATGTGGTTGATTTCCTTTAGACCCCGCATCTCACGGCAATTCAAACAGTTCCTTGGGCGTAGAGCTTAAGAGTAAAAAATTTTCCCGGGTGATGTGCTCCAAGTGGCTGTTTCACAAGGGTATAATGGGTCACGTAGAACTCAGATTGCGGTGAAGTACTGAACAGGCTCTTAGCAGGATCACTTCGATCAAAACTCGACTTCCAGTTCATCTATTCAAGTCTGATGCTCTACACCGCCGAGCTTGCGCTGTCTTTTCCCAGTTTGGCAATACCGATGACTTTAACAGGAAACGGGAACCCGATCCCTTTGACAAAATTGGATCCCCACAGGTTTAGCTCGGGCATCCAGGGTGAACGAGAAATGTATACGGGTGGTAAAACACCACAACTTTTGAACGCGATCAGTTTTGCTCAGAACCCATTATTGATTCAAGCAAACCGTTGTATCCCATTTTACCGTAGTCGAAACTTGTGTAGCGTACCACACCTTCCAACACCCACTGCGTAGTCAAACAACTCATCCAAATCAATTGTAGTTGGAACGCGTCTCAGACCGCATTCTCAAGTTGGGACACCATCGAAGTCTGCCCACAAAAAATTCCACTTCGCCTCCAATAGAATCCTCCCGCCAAATCGCACGCGGAAGGTGCAATAAAATTCATCAACCAATCATTTAACGGCCATGCCTGACGGTCGCGCCAGTCAAGATTTTCCGACAGAAACTACCACGTAACCAGGCTTTCCGACAGCACAACCCCCCAAACCACCAATCGTGGCACGATCAATGACGTCGCACATTGACGTGCAGGCAGAGAAATGCGACCGTGGCCGGTTGGACCGAAGTCGAACCGCGTGGGCAAACATTGAAATGCAATTTAATTTCAAATTTAACATTTCGAGACGCGTGGGAAGACTTCGGATGGTGGGCAAACTTCAGAATGCGCCCTCACCGAACTTCTCGATTTTGATTCGCTGGGAACTGCGATTCGCGATGGTCATTGCGGCATGAGCAACTGCGCTTCCTATTCACATCCGCCCTCTCACACCATACAATGCGCACTCCATTTTCCTTCAAAACCAGTCACATACTTCGAAGTTCGAAGCTCTTCATTCACTCGTTACCAACTCTCTTCCGCATTCTCTTTACTAGCTCGTAATCATGGCGCGTCTGCTTACGGCTCTTGTTCTCCTGATTGCCGTCACCATCACTGTCGCATCATTCGCTTTTACGGCTGCTGCTCGATCTGTTCGGCTTCTTGGCAACGGGATGACTACCGATGGTAAAGTCGCAGACCTGCCAGTGATTATGACTGCCGATGTTTTTCCGTGCGATGTTTACGCACGTACGATGGCGACACGCATCTCGATGATGGTGATCGTCGTCCATGATGTTGATCGTCGCCCATGATGTCGATCGTCGTCCATGATGTTGATCGTCGCCCATGATGTCGATCGTCGTCCATGATTTCGATCGTCACCCATGACGTCGATCGTCGCCCATGATGTCGAACGTCGCCCATGATGTCGATCGTCGCCCATGATGTCGATCGTCGCCCATGATGTCGATCGTCGCCCATGATGTCGATCGTCGCCCATGATGTCGATCGTCGCCCATGATGTCGATCGTCGCCCATGATGTCGATCGTCGCCCATGATGTCGATCGTCGCCTATGATGTCGATCGTCGCCGCTATGATCCGTCTCCTCTGCTCTGCCTATCTTCCTTTCCTCCCGCCCCTCTCTAGTTGAATTCATCCGTCCCCTCTCCTCTCCTCTCCTCTCCTCTCCTCTCCTCTTCTCTCCTCTCTCCCCCCTTTTCCTTCCAGCCTTCATGCCTCACGCTAGGGCCGTTCATCTACTGTTAGAAAGGAGGCCGCAACCCTGTCCTTTGGCGAAACGGTGGAACGCGGACGTGCAAGCCTGTGTCTGTGAGTTGACACTCTGCTGCCGCCACGCCTGCTGCTGCAGCTGCCTCTGCTGCCACTGCTACTGGTGGCACCACCATTGCCGCTGTTGGTGTCGCCGCATTGCTGCCGCCGCGGCTGCTGCTGCTACTGCTGCTCTCTCAATCTATCCTGCAAGTTTCTCTCTCCCTGCTGTAGACCCGCCAGAGAGTAACAGTCCTAGCCAAGCCTGCTCTATCATCACCGTGTTCTCCTGCCTCTCACCGCCTGCCCCTCTCCCTCCCCCGCGCCCTCCCCCTCCACCCGCCCTCGTCTCCCTCCCCTTACGCACCTCTATCCTCCCCTGCGCCTCTCTTCCCGGCGCTACTCTTCCTCTGGTGCCTTCACCAGTCACGTGCCGCGAGCCCTTCAAGGGCTGCAGCAGGACCACTGGAAACTGCGTCAATGGATTCTGCTTGTGCCAGCCTGGCCAAGTGATGCTCCCCGATGAGACGTGTGCCTGTGAGTGACTATGTTGAGGGCTGGTGTGTGGGACTATGTTGAGGGGTGCTATCCAATGCCCCATGTCCATGCTCCATAGACAATGATACTCCATGCTTCGTGCCCATGCCCCATAAACGATACCCTACACCACCATATTCCATGCCCAATGCCATGCTGCATTCCTCATGGCCCATTCTCCATGCCCCGTTCCCCATGCCCCCTTCCGCCTGTGCTGCATCCCCCATGCCCCATGCCGCATGCACCATTCACTGTTGGTTCAACTGCATTGTGAGGCATGCGCTATTGGCCGTTGAGTGACACACATGAACCTGCCCATTCTTCATCCGTGTTTCCACTTGCCCTGCTTGCTCCTCGCCTCCTTGGCTCCCTTGCCCCGTGCCCCCCCTCTGCCCCCCCTGTGCTCTCTTGCTCCCTCTCCTCCTCGACACCTCCTCTTTCATGCTCTCCCTTCGCCCCACACCTCTCACCCGCCCCATGCCCCAGGACGGTCTGTGCAGCGAATGCCACGTAACGGTGCAAGAGCAGCGGTTGTGAAGGAAAGCCGCGGATGAAGAGTCGCTTTATAAGGCGACTCAATTCCTGCCTGCCTCCCATGCGTGCCCTTCCCTTGCCTTCTCTTGCCCCTGCACTCAGTACCATGCGATCAGAACGAGTGTGGATCTAACGCTGTGTGTTACAAGAATGCCACAGGGAGCAACACGTGCGCTTGTAACAGTGGTTACACCATGACCCCTTTGGGCTGCAAGGGTGAGTGATGCTGCAGTGGCTGCGCAAATAGCCGTGGGGTTCAGTGCACAGCCCCTTTCATCGCTTCCTCATCTCCCCCCGTGCCTTGAGTGAGAGTCACGTGCAATCCAGCCGTCCTCACTGCCTCCCACTGCTGCCTCCCATGCCTCTCCCTCCCTTCCCTCCCCCATTCCCCTCAGAGAAATGTACTGTGAACAACTGTGGAAAGAACACCTTCTGTTACAGGAATGCAGTAAGGAGAGACACATGTGCCTGCAACGATGGGTCCACCATGACTCCCAATGGTCACTGCGCGGGTGAGTTTTGCTGGAGTCGCTGCATGCATGGCTGGGTAGTGTGCCTGCGGCAGTGGGTACGTGCGTGTCCTTTGATATGCTGTCTTATACCTCACCCATTCCGTTCATTTCGACTTTCAACCTCTCCCTCCCTCCCACTCTCCTTCGCTCTCTCCTTCCCTCTCTCCTCCAACCAGCCTCCCATCCCGATCGCTCACACTCTTCAAAATCCTCCCTCGTTTACCCTGAGCCCCCCCATTCTCTCATGGCTCCGCCCATTCTCTCATGGCTCCGCCCATTCTCTCATGGCTCCGCCCATTCTCTCATGGCTCCGCCCATTCTCTCATGGCTCCGCCCATTCTCTCATGGCTCCGCCCATTCTCTCATGGCTCCGCCCATTCTCTCATGGCTCCGCCCATTCTCTCATGGCTCCGCCCATTCTCTCATGGCTCCGCCCATTCTCTCATGGCTCCGCCCATTCTCTCATGGCTCCGCCCATTCTCTCATGGCTCCGCCCATTCTCTCATGCCTCCGCCCATTCTCTCATGCCTCCGCCCATTCTCTCATGCCTCCGCCCATTCTCTCATGCCTCCGCCCATTCTCTCATGCCTCCGCCCATTCTCTCATGCCTCCGCCCATTCTCTCATGCCTCCGCCCATTCTCTCATGCCTCCGCCCATTCTCTCATGCCTCCGCCCATTCTCTCATGCCTCCGCCCATTCTCTCATGCCTCCGCCCATTCTCTCATGCCTCCGCCCATTCTCTCATGCCTCCGCCCATTCTCTCATGCCTCCGCCCATTCTCTCATGCCTCCGCCCATTCTCTCATGCCTCCGCCCATTCTCTCATGCCTCCGCCCATTCTCTCATGCCTCCGCCCATTCTCTCATGCCTCCGCCCATTCTCTCATGCCTCCGCCCATTCTCTCATGCCTCCGCCCATTCTCTCATGCCTCCGCCCATTCTCTCATGCCTCCGCCCATTCTCTCATGGCTCCGCCCATTCTCTCATGGCTCCGCCCATTCTCTCATGGCTCCGCCCATTCTCTCATGGCTCCGCCCATTCTCTCATGGCTCCGCCCATTCTCTCATGGCTCCGCCCATTCTCTCATGCCTCCGCCCATTCTCTCATGGCTCCGCCCATTCTCTCATGCCTCCGCCCATTCTCTCATGCCTCCGCCCATTCTCTCATGCCTCCGCCCATTCTCTCATGCCTCCGCCCATTCTCTCATGCCTCCGCCCATTCTCTCATGCCTCCGCCCATTCTCTCATGCCTCCGCCCATTCTCTCATGCCTCCGCCCATTCTCTCATGCCTCCGCCCATTCTCTCATGCCTCCGCCCATTCTCTCATGCCTCCGCCCATTCTCTCATGCCTCCGCCCATTCTCTCATGCCTCCGCCCATTCTCTCATGCCTCCGCCCATTCTCTCATGCCTCCGCCCATTCTCTCATGCCTCCGCCCATTCTCTCATGCCCGCCATTCTCTCATGCCTCCGCCCATTCTCTCATGCCTCCGCCCATTCTCTCATGCCTCCGCCCATTCTCTCATGCCTCCGCCCATTCTCTCATGCCTCCGCCCATTCTCTCATGCCTCCGCCCATTCTCTCATGGCTCCGCCCATTCTCTCATGCCTCCGCCCATTCTCTCATGGCTCCGCCCATTCTCTCATGCCTCCGCCCATTCTCTCATGGCTCCGCCCATTCTCTCATGCCTCCGCCCATTCTCTCATGCCTCCGCCCATTCTCTCATGCCTCCGCCCATTCTCTCATGCCTCCGCCCATTCTCTCATTCTCTCATGCCTCCGCCCGCTCTCTCGCATTGTGAAGAACTGTAGTGCCAACACCACCTGCGTCCTCACGCAGTTCCAGTCCTCACGCAGTTCCAGACCTCACGCAGTTCCAGACCTCACGCAGTTCCAGACCTCACGCAGTTCCAGTCCTCGCACAGCTATCTCACCTCTCCCGACAGATCTTGATTCCCACCACCCCTCGTTTCACGTCCCATGAACCCCACCTCTCATCTGCCCCCTTTTCTCTCCCCACCCAGATCTCTGCGACATTAAGGACTGTAGTGCAAACAGCACCTGTGTCAAGAACGGTGGAGTTGCCTCCTGTGTTTGTGACTCTGGTTTCGTGCTGCAGACTGATGGCAGGACGTGACTTGGTAGGTGCTGAGAGTTGTGCCGCTGTGTTCAAGGGCTGCTGCTGTGTGCTTGATGATCTATCTCGTGCAGCTCTGTGCTGCCTCTAGAATGCGGCCGTAACTCTTTCCGTGACATAGTTTTCTCGCCCTTTCTTTCGCATCCCTTCGTTTGTGCTTCACTTCTGCCCCTGCCTCTCCTGAAAGTGTCTCCCACCACCCCTCATTTCACGTCCCCTCTAACCCTCCGCTCCCCTCCTTGCGGCCTCTTAACCCGAACAGATGCCTGCTTTATTCGGCACTGTGGTCCGAACAGCACATGTGTCACGAACGGTGGAGTGGCCTCCTGTGTTTGTGACGATGGTTTCATTCTGCAGTATGATAAAAAGTCGTGCGTAGGTAGGTGCGGAGAGTTGTGCCTCGGTGTCCGACGGCTGCTGTGTGCTTTATGATCTTGCTGGTGCAGCTATGTGCTGCCTCTAGCATGTGGCGGTCTGCAGTCGTGAAGTTTTCTCACCTCTCCTTTTGCATCCCTTTGTTTGTGGTTCAATCCTGTCCCCGCCTCTCCTGAAAGTATCCTGATTCCAGTACCTCTCATTTCATGTCCCCTCTGACCCTCCGCTCCCCTCTCCTCTGTCAACGGGAGTTGTGGCTGTCCCCGTCCTCACTTGGGCGGACCCGACTTCGTGGTCGGTTGCGGGAGGTGCAGCCGACCAGTAGCAGTGGGCGAGCTGGTCGACGTGGCTGGTCGACCTGCACGGGGGTCACTGCAGTGGCGCCGACTTGGAGGGCGCTGAGTTCAGGTGGTCGGCCTTGGGAGGTCGACCTGTGGGAGGCGTCGACTTTGGGACGCCGACTTGGGGCAGCCGACTTGGTGTGGTCGGCTGACAGCTGGGCTGGTCGACCAGGAATGTGGTCGACCTGGAGCTGGTCGACCAGGAGTGTGGTCGACCTGGAGTTGGTCGACCAGGGGTGTGGTCGACTTGGTGTGGTCGACCGGAGGTGGTCGTCGACCTCGGTGGCCGACGAGCACGAGCAGAAGCTGCTGGTCGACGTGGTCGCCCGATCGACCAGGTTACCTGGGCGACGGGGTTCTGCGACGTGCGCGACCATCGTCCAGGAGGGTTTGGCGAAGTAGACCTGCGGTTCGGTATCCCAAGGTTGACATGGCTCCACAGGTGCAACCGTCGGCACGTGTCGACTTAGCACCTGCGCAATATGCATGGCGGTGCACATCGTGCTCAACCGTCACCTAGCACCTGCGAAGTAGGTGCGCACACATGCGCACATGGTGGCCTGATGCTACTGTATGCTGGCACGCCAGCCTTGCAGTGCACATGGGCGCCTGAGGATGCCTGAGGTCGCCCTGCTGGCAAGTCGCCTTCGTGCTGTGCTGGAAGTCGACTTGGCTGTGTGCTGTTATAGTCACAATAGGCTTGAATGTGCCTAAAACGAAAGATAGAGAGCACAGACGGATTTCTGCCTAGCGGCTTCAAACGTTGATAGCGTTCTGCTCACAGCTGCAAATGACTTGATTCAAATTGGATCTGGAGCGTCTTCACGTCGTCTACAATTAGCAATTTAGATTGCACGATTTGATAAAGAATTGACGACACAGCGTCGGTTTGAGCGAACGGTACTATGGCAGCCACTATAGTCTTAGAACACAAGATAGGAAGAGTTAGGAAGAGTTACGAGTTGGGAATGACTCCCAGCTCCTACAAACCCCAAGAGCCGAGGTACAGTGATGTGAAACAGTGCCACACTGTCTCCAACCACGAAGGGTCTCGAAACTACCCTTCACTAGGGCCTACACCAAGTGAAATGTTACACTACACAAAGTAATGTAACTATCTTCAATATCTTGAGGTGTACCCTTTTTGGCGAGCTTCGAAATCACTTGAGGCTTGACACCAAGGCTCGGGCTCTTCATCACAAACTCATCCTTGAGTTCTTGATGGGTCTGCTGCACACACCTGCGACACGCCGAACGTTCGACACAGGACAAAATAGAAACCGCGCACGACAAAATAGAAACCGCGCGCGAGACACAAACGACAGCGTAACACGCGTCTAGCGATAACTCGCTATTGACTCGACACACACACTCGACATCATGACTCAACATTCACACACAATTATAAGCATGAAATATATATTATCCCATGCCCTCATACCATTCCATACACACACACATTCACGCACACGGACAACAAGCCGAGTGCAAACCGTAGGGTTGCACCAACATGAGCAACCTCCATGACTAAGCCAATGCGGCGCTCAGCAACCCCATTCTGCTGCGGAGAGGCCGGAAGTGTGAACGTCTGGCGAATGCCCTCCCCACGACAAAAGTCCCGCAAGAGGTCGGAGGAAAACTCACCACCTCTGTCAGAGTGCTAGGTTGCTATGCCACTGATGTAGTCAATATTGCCTATCTTGTACCATTGTTGTAAACATTTACCAGGGAAACTCTTGTCGGATTTCCCCGTGAATCGTGGACGGCACTGCGACTTACCTTCAGTCTAGTCGACTTAGTTCTACTTACCTATCGTATTCGTAGGCTGGTAGCTGTGCGTTAGTCTCCATGGTTTGCGGAGGTGACATTGGTGTTGTAGACACCTTGGAGGACGCGAGGAAACGCCACATGGATGGCGAGTACGGGCAGACCCTCCCCTTGGCGGTCGTCGAGGCGGGCATCCGTACGGTGTGGGCGGAGAAGCATCCTCCCCAACCTTCCTCTCCTCGACTGGTGAACAGCGAAGGCGGCGTCGACGTGGGCGTCTAACGCCGGTGACCAAGTCGGCAGCAGTGCGGGAGGCACAACGAGGCAGAGAGGAGTGATACACGCCGATGAAGTCGGCGGCATTCAAGCGCGAAGGCTGCAGTCGTCGGCGGCTCCAGTGTCCTCGCAGGGCGACGTCGGGGGACGTCGAAGCAGTGTGATGCCGTCGTCGGCGACTCATGTGACGGCGGGCGGGATAGCGCCATCCTATGGCTACTTCAAGTTTACGCCGGATATGATCTTCGTCACCCCCGGCTGGTCTGTCGTCCCGACATCCTCACGTGGAAGGAGGCGATCGAGCCCCAGCTGGAGATGGCCGGGCTGAAGTGCTTCCCCGACGGCACAGTGGCGACGCCGCCGGAGAGCAACCCCGAGCTGCGTGCAGTGTTTCGCGTCGTGCAGCTGCTGACCTCCACGGTAATCTCGCGGTGCTGCTCGCCAGGCGTGCAGATCGCCTTGAAGTCGTGCAGGGACTTCATCGAGTCGACGTACCAGGTCACCGACGACCTGTACATCGGCGAGCTCGAGGAGCAGATGACGCGTCTGCGGATGGGCGAGCAGGAGACGGCAACCAACTACTGCAATCGGGCTCGGCGACTTCTAGCCGACATGCGGATGGCCGGCGCGACGGCGTCGTACGTCACGCACGTCCTGAAGGGGCTCCCGAGCAGCTACAACCTGATGAAGCGACTGTCGGTGGTGCCGGGCACGCGGGCGACGCTCAACGAGGACTCCCTGACCTCGTACATCCTTAGGGACGAGGCGAGACGAGGCCAAGCAATCCATGGAGCTCCTGTCGCAGGTGAACTACGCCGCTCCGACAAAGCACGGTGGTCGACCGGGGCAGCGCGGGAAATCTGGCGGCGGTGGAAGCGGTGGTGGGAGGCCGGCCAAGGACGCCGACATGCGGAAGTCGGCCACGGACAGCGGTGGAGGAGGAGGAAGTCGGCGTCGGGAGTGCTGGCTGTGCCACAGCCCCGACCACCTCTCCTTCGAGTGCCCCGACCGCAGTGACTCCGACGACGACGACACCAAGGGAGGCCGAGGGAGGTCGGCCGGGCGTCGTCCTCGTCGGGAGAGCAAGCCGCGCAAGGAGAAGCAGTCGACCAAGTCGTCGACCTCGGCGAAGGACGCCGACTCCTCCTCTGGCGCCGGAGGCCGGCGAGGACTTCCAGGCGGTGGCGGCAGCTGTGCAGGCGAACCCGGCGGTGGTCCTGCTCGACAGCGGCTGCTCGCACCACCTGATGGGGACGAAGGACGCCTTCGTCGACTTGGAGCCGAGCGGCGACGTCGAGCACGTGCGCGGCCTCAATGGGGCGCTGCAGGACGTTCAAGGCCGAGGCACCGTCGCCCTGCAAGGAGCAGCCGGGAAGCTGGTGCTCATCCCCGACGTGCTTTTCGTCCCAGGCGTGCACGCGAACCTGCTGTCAGCCGGTCAGCTAAAGGAGAACGGCGTGAAGCTGCAGGAAGATCGGGACGGGATGCTCCTTGTCTGGGCGGTGGGGAACGTGCTTGTTCGGGCAAAGTATACCGGCCGGGTCCTCTGCACCGATTTGCACCCGTGCACGGCGACGTCAACGGCGGCCACGGCGGAGGTGGTGGCTCTGCGGGCGATAGTCTCGGCGACGAAGTCGACGCCGGCCAGGTGGCACGCCAGGCTTGCACACGAGCTCCGCGAAGCACGAAGTCGCCACCGACCTGGACATCAAGCCGTCGACCGCCACGGACTCACCGTGTGTCTCGTGCGTCGGCAGGAAGCTGGCGCGGCACACCTTCCCCGACCAAGGCTCGGACGCCGAGGACGCCCTGGCCGTCGTGCACATCGACCTGTGTGGGCCATTCCGTGTGGCTGCCAAGGATGGCAGCTTGTACTTCCTGCTGCTCAAGGACCGCAAGACCCGCTATGTGTGGGTGAGGCCGATCGCCAAGAAGTCTGACGTGCTGCGGGAGTTCGCGCAGTGGCTGGTGGTGGTTGAGCGGCAGGCGAAAAAGTCGGTGCTGATGCTGCGCTCTGACCGGGGAGGGGAGTTCCTCGGGAAGGCGTTCACCGCCTTCGTGGACGGCAAGGGGCACGTCCACGACCTCACCTGCCCCTACACACCGCAGAAGAACGGCATGGCGGAGCGGGAGATGAGAACGGTGGTGGAGTCGGTGCGAACGATGCTGCTGCACATGGGCGTGCAGCACCACTGGTGGCACCTCGCTCTGCGGCAGGCCGTCTGGGTCCGCAACTGCCTTGAGAGGTCGGCGCTGTCGCCGGGGACGACGTCGTACCAGTTTCTCACTGGGAAGAAGCCCGACTTGTCGCTGGCACGAGTTTGGGGCTGCATGGCGCAGTTGTTGGTCCCCGAGCAGCAGCATGGTGGTAAACTGAAGCCGAAGGCCAAGTGGGGCCTTCACCTCGGTGAGTCGGAGGAAAGCAAGGGCTGGGGGCTCCTCGACCTCACCGACAACAGGGTGGTCACCACGTCGGACGTGGTGTTCTACGAGACGATGTCGCTGGAGGTATGGAAGTCGTAGCACGGGCCGGCGTCGGGGCGGACGCAGGTCAACCCGTCGACGGACACCTCGACGGCGACCCTCCCTTTGCTCACCGAGGTCGGTAAGCTTGCTGATGAGGACGCCGAGAACGTCCTCCCTCCTTCCCTTTCCCCTGCCCCTCCTGCCCCACCCCTTGAGGCCGACCTGCAGGAGCCGACATCAACGTCGGCCACCGGCGATGAGGGGAGCAGAGGGGCGTCGCCTGTGGCGCCGGCCAAGTGCATCGCCGGTGGCCGCCGTGACGACCAGCAAGTCGGTGTGCTAGGGAAGCCGCCGAGGACAGGGGAGCAGCGGGCTGCAGTGAAGCCGACCAAGGAGCAGTCGGCGAAGGAGGCGTCGGCAGGGAAGCCGCCGACAGGGGAGCAGCCAGCAGTGCAGCCGACCAAGGAGCAGTCGGCGACCGTGCAGTCGGCAGGGGAGCCGACGACAGGGGAGAAGTCGGCAGGGACGCCGACTGAGGTGCAGCTGGACGTCGAGGGCATCGAAGCCGGTGACGATGGAAGGGGGCAGTCGGGCGCTGAGGAGTCCACCTACAGTGATGCGGTGGAGGTTCAGCCTGAACCGCGGCGTTCGAGCCGAGCCCGAAGGCTATCTGACTTCCTGTCCTACCACGTCTGCCGGCTGCCGGCCGCCCTCGCCACGATGTACGAGGATGTCGAGGATGAGCCGTTGTTCGACGACGCCGACGATGACGTCGACCTGCCGGAGCTCGACCCCGACACGCACACCGACCCCGAGCACCGTTGGGACATCGCCACGATGACGGTGAAGGAGGCGTTGGCGAGCTGGAAAGGCAAAGCGGTGAAAGCCGCCATGGATGAGGAGATCCGCAACCTCATCGGCATGGGGACCTGGGAGGTGGTCGAACGCCCACCCGGGGTGAACATCATGAAGAACCGGCGGGTGCTGATGACGAAGTACCGCATCGACGACACCATCGCGCGCGAGAAGGCGAGGCTGGTCGTGAAAGGCTTCACGCAGGTGTATGGCGCCGACTACGACGAGACGTACGCGCCGGTGAGCAGCTACGTCACTCTGAGGATCTTCCTCAGCATCCTCGCCGTCCCCGACCTTAACCTGATGCAGCTCGACATGAAGAACGCCTTCCTGCAGAGCAAGCTTGACAGGGTGCTGTACATGTACCAGCCGGACTACTTCAATGACGGGACCGGCCGGGTGTGCAAGCTGCTGAAGAGCCTGTACGGGCTGAAGCAGTCGCCGCTGTTGTGGTACAAGGCGCTCGACGACGTGCTGATGGGCGCTGGCTGGAAGAAGAGCCAGGTCGACGATGCGCTGTACTTCAAGGTCGGCGGGGATGGCGTGGCCTGCTGGGTGCTGGTCTACGTCGACGAACTGCTGGCCGCCAGCAGCAGCAACGCCATGCTGAAGGAGCTGAAGGAGCTGCTGGAGGCCGCCTTCGAGCTGCGCGAGATTTCGCCGGTGCAGAAGTACCTCGGGCTGGAGATCATGCATGACAGGCCGGCGAGGAAGCTGTGGCTGCACGGCCAGGGCTACGCCGACAAGCTGCGCAGGCGGTTCATCGAGGAGGAGCAGACCGGGCGCACCCCGAAGACGCCGGTCTCGGTAGACGCCTACGCCACGCTGACGTTCGACGACGAGGAGGCACAGGAGCGCCAGGAGGAGGAATACCGGCAGAAGGTCGGCTCGCTGCATTTCACGGCGACGATGACGATGTCGGACATCGCCTTCGCCTACAGCAAGCTGGGAAGCGGCCTCACGGTGAGGAGTGACCAGCACTGGCGCGAGGTCGACCGCTGCCTCGCCTACCTCGCAAACATGCGTTACACCGCCCTGGAGTTGGCGGTGGACCTGAGTCGCTGAAGCTGGTCGGCTACGTGGACGCCGACGACGCCGGCGACAAGCAGAACCGGACGAGCACGGGCGGCTACGTGTTTGTCTACGGAGGGGCCGCAGTCTCCTGGTTGAGCCAGCGCATCAAGTGCGCGACGTTGTCATCGACCGAGTCAGAGTACGTGGCGGCCACTGAAGCCGGCAAGGAGGGACGCCGTCTTCGCTTCCTTCTTGCAGAGTTCCGGCAGCTGGACGACGAGACGCCGACTGTCCTTCGGGTGAACAACAAGTTGGCCATCACCTTCGCCGAGGGCATGGGGTTGACAGGCAACCTCAAGCACATGGAGCGGCGACACGCCTGGCTGCAGCACATGGTGAAGCGCGGGAAGTTTTCGCTGAAGTACATCCCGACCACTGAGCAGCCAGCCGACATTCTGACGAAGGCGCTGCACTATCCGGCCTTCAACCGGTGCTCCGTCGCAATCGGCCAAATGCGTCTGGCCGACGAGGGCGACGACGACAACGACGTGCAGTAGTAGGTGCCATGCCCTTTTGCATGGTTGGTGCGGTGACGGCGTGCAGTGTGTTGGGTGCACGCCGATGGGCTATTCTCTAAGTAGTGCTGCCGTGTGGGCTGGGGGCCTAAGCGTGAACGCGACAGGGGAGTGTCAACGGGAGTTGTGGTTGGCCCCGTCCTCGCTTAGGCGGAGCCGACTTCGTGGTCGATTGCGGGAGGTGCAGCCGACGTGTAGCAGTGGGCGAGCTGGTCGACGTGGCTGGTCGACCTGCACGGGGGTCATTGCAATGGCGCCGACTTGGAGGGCACTGATTTCAGGTGGTCGGCCTTGGGAGGTCGACCTGTGGGAGGCGTCGACTTTGGGACGCCGACTTGGGGCAGCCGACTTGGTGTGGTCGGCTGACAGCTGGGCTGGTCGACCAGGAGTGTGGTCGACCTGGAGTTGGTCGACCAGGGGTGTGGTCGACTTGGTGTGGTCGACCGAAGGTGGTTGTCGACCTCGGTGGTCGACGAGCACGAGCAGAAGCTGCTGGTCGACGTGGTTGCCCGATTGACCAGGTTACCCAGGCGACGGGGTTCTGCGAGGTGCGCGGCCATCGTCCAGGAGGGTTTGGCGAAGTCGACCCGCGGTTCGGTATCCCGAGGTCGACATGGCTCTACAGGTGTAACCGTCGGCACGTGGTCGACTTAGCACCTGCGCAATGTGCGTGGCGGTGCACGTCGTGCTCAACCATCACCTAGCACCTGCGAAGTAGGTGCGCGCACATGCGCACATGGTGGCCTGATGCTAGTGTGTGCTGGCACGCCAGCCTTGCAGTGCACATGGGCGTCTGAGGACGCCTGAGGTCGCCATGCTGGCAAGTCGCCTTTGTGCTGTGCTGGAAGTCGACTTGGCTGTGTGCTAGGTTGCAATGCCACTGATGTAGTCAATATTGCCTATCTTCCTTGTATTCTTGTTGTAAAATTTTACCAGTGAAACTCTTGCCGGATTTCCCCGTGAATGCGCAAGTAGTAAGAGCACGAGTAAACGACTAAGGAACGAACGCAAAGATCACTCCTACCCCGTGCCTAGCCCGTAGTCTAAGCTCCCGTTGATTAAGTTAGCTACGCATCCTCGGCCTCTCCCTTCATCCAGATGCATGCTATATTAAGGACTGTCGTGGGACGAGCCGCTGTGTCAAGACCAATGGAGTGGCTTCCTGTGTTTGTGACATTGGATTCGTCCTGCAGCCTAACAGGACGTGCACTGGTACGTGCTGAGTGTTGTGCCTCTGTGTTCAAGGGCAGCTGCTGTGTGCTCAACGATCTAGCTCGTGCAGATCTGTGCTACCTATAGCATGTGGCAGTATTTCCTGTTGTCGCATTGTTCTCTCACCTCTCCTTTTCGTGAAAGCACGCTTCCACCCCTCCCAACAGAATCTTGATTCCCACTACCCCTCATTTCGCGTCCCCTGCACCCACTTCTCCTCTCTCCTCCTCTCTCCCCCCACCCAGATGCCTGCGAGATTCAGAACAGTGGTGGGAACGGCACTTGTGTCAAGACCGATAGAGTGCCGTCTTGTGTTTGTGACCCTGGTTTCGTGTTGCAGGAGGATGGCAGGACATGCAAAGGTAGGTGCTGAGAGTTGTGCCGCTGTGTTCAAGGGCTGCTGCCGTGTGCTTAATGATCCACCTCATGCAGCTCCGTGCTGCCTCTAGAATGTGGCAGTAGTTCCAGTTGTCACATTGTTTTCTCGCCTCTTACATCGTTTTCGAAATCTCGCTTAAAGCGGCGGTCTACATTCAAAGTGGCATTTTCCGGGAGTACTCTCGATGCACACCCTTTCACGCAGCCTGATTGGAAAGCGAAGTCCACACGTTTCTGAAACACAGGAGCGATGAAGTCACACGAGCACGCGAATCCAACCCATTTTCGTGCTGACTCATGGGTTGGGGGAAGAGTCCGCGGAAGGGCGGAAACCACTTGGGGAGTTCGATATCGGGGGGAGGGACCCCCACCCCCCTCTCTCCACCCCCCTCAACCGTTCACTTTGCAGGAAAGGGGGCTCGTGTGAAAAGTATGGTCACCCTGTTTTCAAGTGATAAACCAAAGCCTCCCGCTCGAAGTATGTAGATCGCAGCTTCAAGGTGCCATCATGCCCCCACCCCTCCCCACAGAATCTTGATTCCCACAACCCCTCGTTTCACGTCCCCTCAACCCGACCTCTCCTCTTCCCTCCCCAACCAGATGCCTGTGAGATTCAGAACTGTGGTGGGAACGGCACTTGTGTCAAGACCAACGGAGTGCCGTCCTGTGTTTGTGACTCTGGTTTCGTGTTGCAGGAGGATGGCAGGACGTGCAAAGGTAGGTGCTGAGTGTTTTGTGCCGCAGTGTTCACGGGCTGATGTGTGCTTAATTATCTAGCTCATGCAGCTGTGTGCTGCCTCTAGCATGTTCTGGTCATTGCTGTCGTCACAGTTTGATCACCTTTTGCATCGTTGGTTTAATCTTGCTTGAGGTGCCATCATGCCCCCACCCAGCAGAATCTTGATTCCCACCAGCCCTCGTTTCATGGCCCCTCGTTTCCTCTCCCCTCCTCTTCTCTCCCCACCCAGATGCCTGCAGGATTCAAAACTGTGGTGGGAACGGCACTTGTGTCAAGACCAATGGAGTGCCCTCCTGTGTTTGTGACTCTGGTTACGTGCTGCAGGGTAGTAGGACGTGCAAAGGTAGGTGCTGAGAGTTGTGCCACTGTGTTCAAGGGCTGCTTCTGTGTGCTTAATGATTTACCTCGTGCGGCTGTATGCTGCCTCTAGCATGTGTCGGAAATTCCTGTCGGTGAAGAGTTTCCTCGCCTCTTCCTTTGCATCCCTTTTTGAAATTTCTGACTGGTGCAATCATTCCCCTGCCTTTCCGAATAATGCCTTGAGTCCCACCACCCATCCAAACCCTTCTCTACCCTCTCCTTGGCCTCTCCCTTGATCAAGATGTCTGCGAGATTCGGAATTGTCAAAAGCCCGGCAGATGTGTCAAGAACGATGGAGTGGCCTCCTGTGTTTGTGACTCTGGTTACGTTCTGCAGTCAAACATTTTTTGCATCAGTAGGTGCTGAGAGTTGTGCCTTGGTGTTCAAGGGATGCTGCAGTGTGCTTAATGATATAGCTCATGCAGCTCCGTGCTGCCTCTAGCATGTTCTGGTCGTTCCTGTCGTCACACCGTTTTTTCACCTCGCCTTTTGCATTCGCTTTTTAAGTTTGTTCCCGGTGCAATCATGCCCCCTTCCCTCATGACATCATCATAATTCCCACCAGCCCTCATTTCATGTCCCCGCCAATCCTTCTCTACCCTCTCCTCCCCTTCCCCCACCCAGGTGCCTGCCAATATAAGGAATGTGTGCTCGGCCGCTGTGAATTGATCAGTGGAGTGGCATCTTGTGTTTGTGCTCCTCCTCTCGTGCTCCAGCCGGATGGCAGGACGTGCAAATTCGTCAACTAGTCCGCATGCGGTGGGTGATGCTGGCTGGAAAAGTGTCCACGTGAATTTCACCTACACGCCCGAATTAGTGTGTGCAGTTGGAATCACATGTACATCTCATGTTCACCCCCTCCCTCTCCCCCCGCACCCCTCCCCTCTCCCCCCTTCCTCCCCCCTCCCCGCTGCTTCGTACCATCTATCTCCCACGTGCCACCAATTTCCCCTTCTCTCCCCCATATTTTCTCCACCCACTTCTATCTTTTTGCCCTTTTACTCGCCGCCTCTATCGCTCTCACTTAGGCCCCCTACGTGTATCTATTTAATCTCACCCGCCCACTCTCACCCCTGTCCTCTCTCACCCCTGTCCTCTCTCACCCCTGTCCTGTCTACTCTCCCCCCTGCACTATCCTCTCTCCCCCCTGTCCTGTCCTCTCTCCCCCCTGTCCTGTCCTCTCTCCTCCCTGTCCTGTCCTCTCCCCTCCCCGTTCCTGTCCCCTCTCCCTCTCTCCTGTCCTCTCCCCCCCTTGTCCTGTCGTCTCTCACCCCTCATTTGTCCTCTCTCACAGCCAACATAGAAAGTGTGAATCACCCTGGTAACGAGGACTTGCTTTTCCTGTTCCTGTTTTTTTTTTATGCAATGATATCCCCTTCCCCCTCCTCCCCCCTCCCCCCCCCCCCCTTCAACTCTGGTTCTTGTGGGCTTCACTGTTCGTTTTCTGCCATGAATTGTCCTTTCTATCCAAAAACCTGAGCCTGACTTAGGCCGTTCCTTTAAAACCTACGGCTGAAGAGCGGCTTAATGAAGACCTGAAGGCAGGCAGTGAAGGTGCAGTTGCAGGTGGAAAGAAGAGAGATTTGATCGTGGGACCACAATCTTCGGAAAGCCAATACCTTTGACTCCTCATTGGTTTCGTGCTCCTTTGGGGTGCGCATCAGAGCAGTGTCATTTCTGTATTTTAGTGGGCTGTTTTCAAGTTTGGTGGGCTGTTTACAAGTTTGGTGGGCTGAACATCTTTCTTTTCTTTTATTCTTTTTGTATGCGTCTGTCTGTTGGTTTTCTTTCATGTACCAATTTGGTGGGCTGAACATCTTCCTTTGTTTTGTTCTTGAGGTGTTTGACAGCACTGCTTGACATAGAGAGCATCGTTATAAATATGGTGCAGGCAGGGTATGGGTAATAATGAGCCGGGTCCAGGCTAGGATTCCAGCTTATCTGACTGACACCCTCCTCCCCAACGTCTTGAAGCCGTAGTACCAGTTTTCATGTGGTGGAGAGTGCGTCTGGAGTTCAGACATTTGGACATTACCTGATCCCCTGCACTGCCCCCCAGTTCAGAACATCTGAACTCTGCTCCCTCGGTGTATTCCACGGCTTTGAACGCCAGAGGCTCCAATGGCAAACCCAGTATGCACTTGAACCTGGCCTGCTCTCCATGAAACGAAGACCCTTCTGTTATTCAGGAGTGTTTGTCAGGCTTTCATGCAAAGGTGCAGCGCGGTTGCGCGTGCACGCTACCATGGTTCCTCGCTTCATGGTTCTCCAATAAAACACTAGACTGTAGATACTAAAAGACTTTGCATGTAGACACCACCGTATCTCGTGTCAAGTCTTTTGAATTAGCGCCTAGCTATCTACGGCTGTTGCCTCTGGCAACTACTCTAACTATCCTCTGACTCTGACTGCTGTACACCCTACTCTTGCCACCTAATCTCTAAACCCACCCACCCTGCTGCTTACATGATCCTTCTTGGCCATGGAAACCAGGGAAACCAGATGTAGAGATAATGGAAGAAGATACGGAGGTTTGTAAAGGAGACGAGTGCAGCGTTTCCACTGTCATCACTCCTGTTGACGCTGTGCAGCACCGGCAGCAGCAGCCCCACACTCTCCCCTGTTTACATCTCCTCTTTGCATCCTCGCAGTCAGATTGCGGCGACCTCTGGTCCAATCAGGCCGCCCTTTGCTCGTCAAAACGGCTTGTTGCAGTGAAGGATTCGGCCCATACCGCACGATCTCTCCGCCTTGACCCCTCACACAGGGATCTCTCAAAACTTCCTCAGCCGTAGGTCGCATTTCTGGATCTACCGACATCATCCGACGGACGAAGTTCTTCGCCTTCTGCGACACAAACCACCAGCAGGAATCCTCCCAGTCCCTGCTCTCATCCAATCGCCGCATGCCGCCATCAAACGATGGCCAGCACCCAGACAGCATGGCATAGAGTGTGACCCGTCACCTTCTCTACTCCACACGTCACCTTGTCTGCTCCACCCGTCACCTTGTTTCCTCGACTTGATTGCATTCCAAGTCACTCAACTTGTCAATGTATCTGTCGATGCGTGTCGGAAGCTTCCCAACAACCTATTCTTGACAAACTCTTCCCTTATTCCGTTCGCCGGCATGCTTGACTGCTCTCAACGACTCTTCCCCTTAGTCCCTCATCCGTTATTTCCTTCTTCACTCGTTCTCATATTCCGTTATCCCATCACATATTCTCTTTCTTCCCCCCCTCCATCAGCTTGACTTCAAGGCCGCGTTTCAGATCTGGCGGGCTGACAAGCTTGATTTCAAACTCATGCTCAGCTGCTCCCAACACTCTACCCCTAATCCTCTTATTCCAGTTTTCATATTCACTCTCGTATTCCCCTATCCCATCCCATCTGTTCGTTTCCCCCTCCTAGCTCGACTTTAAAGCAGCGTTTACGATCCGGCGGGTGGACAAGCTCGACTTCATACTCATGCTCGCCTGCTCTTAATGACTCACCCCTTATTACCGTACTCCCTGTCTCCGTTCTTTCTCCCCTCCCAGCTCGACTTCAAGGCAGCGCTTACGATTTGGCACGTAGACAAGATGGACTTCATGGTCATGCTCGGCTGCTTCCTCGGAATCATCTTCGGCTCGCCTGAGATCGGCCTGCTCGTCGCCTCCGTCCTCTTATTTCCTCATTCCCTGCCTCCCTTCCTCCCTTATCCCCACCCACCCGTCAACGGTCACACCCCTTCACCCATTCCCAGCTGGACTTCAAGGCAGCGTTTACAATCTGGCGTGTAGACAAACTAGACTTCATGGTCATGCTCGGCTGCTTCCTCAGGATCATCTTCGGCTCACCCGAGATCGGCCTGCTCGTCGCCTCCGTGCTCTCTGTCCTCAAGCTGCTCCTCCGCATCATCCGCCCGCACATCCGCCTGTTCGGTCTGCTGCCGGGCGGCGCCGCTACAGCCGTGAGCGTGCTACAGTTCCCCAACAGCACGCTGTGCGAGGGCATCGTGATGCTGAGGATTGAGAGCCCGCTCTACTTCCCGGCCGCGAATTTCTGCCGGCAGCGCATCAAGAAGCTGTGTGACGCGTATGCGAGGGGCTACCAGCAACCCGTGCGGGTGAGTGAGTCCACTAATTTTGCTGCTAAACAAGGGGCTTGGGGGGAAATTATTGAGAGTGGGGGGTTGGGGAGATAGGGGGTTTGTTGGGCTGATTTCTCCTCGCACTCTTTTCTCCCTGACCACCCTACCCCGCAGCTTTGCATCCTAGATCTGAGCGCAATGCACGACATTGACGTGTCACCCATCCCATTTTACCTCTTGCCAACTCCTTTTCCTCTCCTCTCCATCTCCTCTCTCTCCTCCCTCTCCTCTCCATTTCCTCTCTCCCCCCTCTCCTCTCCATTTCCTCCCTCGCCTCCCTCTCCTCCTCCCCACTCCGCAGCACTGCATCCTGGATCTGAGTGTCATGCACGACATTGACGTGTCGGGCATCGCATTGCACCACGCTTAATCCCTCTCCCTCCTCCCACCGCATTGCACCACTGCATTCCCCCACCAACAGCACTTCATCCTGGATCTGAGTGTCATGCACGACATTGATGTATCAGGGATTGATGGGCTGAAGGAGCTGCACCGAGACCTGTCTGAGAAGAGCATTCATGTACGGATAGGTACAATGGCCAAGGGTAAGGGATAATGTGTTAAGGGGCGTGCAATGTAGCGTGATGGGCTGAAGGAGCTGCACCGACTGTCTGAGAAGAGCATTCAGGTACGCGGGTTGAGGGGTGGGAGTGAGGGGCGAAGGTGATAGCGTGATGGTGAACATTGGCGGCCATAAAGGCGTTGGTCTGGAGGAGCGGCACCAAGATCTTTCAGAAAAGGCCTTTCAAGTGGGGAATGGGCTGTGGGCTGACGTAGATGGGCGAGCAGTGGCTCTTACCTTCTCCCTCCATCATCTCACCCACTCTCACCGCACCTCACCCCCATCTCCCCCCACTCCCTCCTGCACCTCTGCCTATCCAGTGCATCAAGGGATGTGTTGCGCAAGCTGTGGGACGCCAAATTTCTAGCCGAGATGGGCGAGCAGTGGCTCTTTGTCACCCACCGCAATCCCTTCCCACCACTTCTCATCCATTTCAACCCAACCCCCACCCCCTCCCTTCGTCCCTCCTCCAGCTCTGCCTATCCAGTGCATCAAGGGACGTCCTCCGCAAGCTGTGGGACGCCAACTTTCTAGCCTAGATGGGCGAGCAGTGGCTCTTCGTCACCCGCTTCAAACCCCTGTCCTCAACCCAACCACCACCCTTTCCCCCCCCCCCCCCCGTTCCCTCCCTTCATCCTGCAGCTCTGCCTATCCAGTGCATCAAGGGACGTGCTGCGCAAGCTGTGGGATGCCAACTTTCTAGCCGAGATGGGCAAGCAGTGGCTCTTTGTGAACCCCTTGAAACCCCTCCCACCCCTTTCAACCCCTCTGCAGCTCTGCCTATCCGGTGCATCAAGGGACGTCCTCCGCAAGCTGTGGGACGCCAACTTTCTAGCCGAGATGGGCGAGCGGTGGCTATTCGTCACTCCCGCCGATGCTGTCAAGCTCTGTCGCTCCGTGGCTGTGGCTGCCCCTGCTGTGAAAGAGCAAGACGAGCTGCTGGCATCGGTGCAGGTGTATGACATCTAAATTAGACGGTGTGTGATTTGAGAATCAAAACGTTGATGTCGAGCTCTGTTCGTGGCCGTGGCTGCCCCGGCTGTGAAGGAGCAGGACGAGCTGCTGGCATCAGTTCAGGTGTATGACATCTAGAGGGGCTGCTACAACTGCTGCTGCTGTGCAACAGGTGTATGACACCTAGTGGGGTGTGTGTGATTGTAGGAAGGCAAGTCATTGATGCCAAGCTCTGTCGCTCCATTGGCTGTGGCGTGGCAGCGCCGGCTGTGAAGGAGCAGGACGAGCTGCTGGGGTCCGTGCAGGTGTATGACATCTAGAGGGGCTGATGGGGCTGCTGTTGCTGAGCAGCAGGTGTACAACATCTAATAGGGGGGGTGTGATTACAGGGCGCGAACACTTTCATGCCAAGCTCTGTCGCTCCGTGGCAATGGCAGGCAGCACCTGCTGTGAAAGATCAAGCCGGGCTAGTGACGTCAGTGCAGGTATATTGACACGAGGCTTGTTGCCTCTGTGCAGCAGGTGTACGAAATCAAGTGCGGCTGCTACTCCATTCCGTGTGCGTGTGCACGACATCAACCTGCTGCTCCTGTGACAGCGCATGAAATGGCAGTCCGTGCGCTGCAGCATTGCCTACAACAACACTTGTGTAGCGTAGGTTGCGGCAATGCTGTGGTCAGCTTTTGCGCAACAGGATGTGGTGCTGCCGTCTGTGCAAAACTTGGTTTGGGTGTTTGATAGATTGGAAGTGGTGGCAGTGCTTGGAATGTTGTGCAGCCCTGAGTTCCATTTTTTACTGACGAGGCACGAGTTTGGCTGCTGATGAGGACAAATTGGGGTCAAAACCTTGGTAGTAATGCGGTTCAGGGGTTAGGTCTTGCTGAACGCCGGCTGCTGTCTTGTTCCATTATTTCTTTTATTAGCACAGGATTGTAGATATACTGTATGTACCTTGAGTGTTTTTCCACAAAGCGATCCTACACTGCAATCACTCTAAACGTAACTTTCGGAAGATCAGGCTAGGTTGTTGCCTTCAGTTCGGACTCCACAACCCGGGACCAGCACCAACCTTGTCTTTCCAAGGTTCCCGCCTAACTATGTCATTTGCTATATCATTGCTAGGCTTCATTGTTTGCTTAGTGATTGTAATTACTTCTTCAATATTGACTTTCGCACACTCTTTCATTGACAGAAAACATAACATGAAATTTACTCACGTAACTCCGAGGTAATTTAATGGAGAATACTACCTTGTAAAGTACCCTGTTTGTTCGAGTTCCGGGAGAGCACTCTCCCTTCCCCCGTCCCCCCTCCCCTCCCCACCCCTCGCCCTCCATCGTCAGGGTTGATTGTGTGGCTGGCTGGCAATCTCACTTATCCGGCATGATCAGGTCAGGTATAGGTACAGTATAGCAGAGGCATTACCCCCTTTGCTTTGGTGTTACCGTCTTTGGCATGATCGGGTTAGGTGCATCATTGGCCGAGCGGGATGTTGCCAATCTGGCGGGTTCCATCAATTGGTTGGATTCACGTGGGATGGTTCTACTGAACTGTATAGCGCGTATCCTAGATATCCGTTAAGACTCAAGAGCTCGACATGACATACGTTTGAAGCAGGAAACGCTTCTAATCCCAGGAAATGTTCGAAACAGTTACGCCGACAGTTTTGTGGACTTACGGAATGCCTGGCCGTACTTTTTGGAATGCCCTGGCCGTCTACCCAATCGCGTAACAGATACAGTCGCTCATGGCGCGGTTTTTGCCGGGGGAAGCTGGGACGGGGGAAAGTGGGGGGAGTTGCGGGTGACTACTGTAGATTAGGTCGGAACAGCGGGCAGCTGGCTCTTCCCGTCCAGTCACCACCGCGCGCCTATTCCCTTGACCAGGAATGGATACGTTCACGTGCCATTCTCGCCACGCCAACCATTCACTCTCGTTTGTGGCTGCAGAAGTCACTCGTTGTGCGGCCAATTTCGATTAGACGATCGCCGCTCGTCTGTTTGAGAGTTTGGTTGTTTTGTGTGGCTGGTTGGTTGGCAATGTCACTGGGACCGACTCAGGTCAGTGCATTCGTCGTTCGTGCGGGATGTGGCCAATCTGGCGCGCTCCATCAGCTGGCTGAGTTCACGCGTAGTAATGGTGGTACTGTACAGTGCGCATAGTATCTACCTCACTGAGACGACTCCCGGAGCCGCTCAGCTGAACGGATTCCCGTGATGCTGGTATAATCTGTCCCATATGACTCCTGAAGGCGCAATTTGGTACGGATTCACAACGTTTGAAGCTGGCGGTGGTAGTACAGCCACATACTAATGAGACGGCTGCTCGAGCCGCCGTTCACCCGTGATGGTGGTTTAATCTGTCCCATATGACTCACTTGAAGGCTCTGTTTGGGACCGATCCACAACATTAAAGTTGACGATGGTATCTACCACATACTAATGAGACGGCGGCTCCCCGAGCCGCCTCGGGCTGGGTTCCAGTACAGCACGCTCGGCGGAAAAAAATCCCCCCATCAGCGGAATCCTCCCACTGCGGACCCCTCCAAGGCTGGGTTAGCGAAGTTAGGTTTTGCGGCCGGGGCCTCCGGCGCGAGAGAGATGCGCATCATGTTTCCTCGCACATCCGCCGGTGGTGACGCGGACTTACCGCCGTTTGGTGTGACCTTTCCGCGGCCTCGCTCGTATCAGCTTCCGCGGAAGTTCCGCGTCCTCATTCCTCGTACTAAAAGCCGCGAAGCCCATAGCTTTGCTCACACTTCCGGTCAGTAACCCATCATCGACCCATACCTTGGCCTTCGGTGCTCCACGATCGCCGCCGCGCTCTCTCTCGCTCGCCGCGCTCTCAAGAGCGCTCTCTGAGGAGCATGGTCATCATCATGCCAACTTTCGGCTGCGGCCGCCGCATTGGGCTTGGATCGCTGCTGGCGACTCTGATGCTCGTAGCAGGTGAGGACTTTGATCAAAGGAGGTAAATCCCTGTTTATATAGTAGTCGTAATGAGCGTCGTTGCAGGTGAATTTCCGTTCCAAGTCGTCGCAGCGCAGCTAATGATCGCTGCTGCTGCTGACTGTCGCCGACGATCGTCGGTGCTGATGATGATGCTGTTGATGATCGTCACTCGTGGTGATCGTCGCCCACCCATGATCGTGATCGTCGCCCGGCGATGGTGATCATCGCCAGTGATGAGCCACGCACGTGATTCTCGTGATAGTTGCTGCCGTCAACTGAGAATAACCGTCGCCATTGTCGCTGATGAGGGTCGTCGCTCGCTGGTGACAATCGCTGCAATGCCTCTGTGCCTGTCCCTCCTTCCTCCGCCCCAACCGAGTTGCATTCACCAGGCAGAGGCTGATCTTCTGATCTCTATCTCCAACTCCCCTCTCCTCCCTCTACCCTCTCTCTCCTCTCCTCTCCTCCCCTGTCCCTCCAGCCTCCATGCCTCGCGCTAAGGCTGTTCTCCTTCCTCCGGCCTGTCCTCAGGGAAAAGTGTGGAACGCCGACGTGCAAGTCTGTGTCTGTGAGTTGATGCACTCTGCTGCCGCCACGCCTGCTGCTGCCACTGCTGCTGCCGCCATTGCCGCTGTTGCTGTCGGCACCATTGCTGCTGTTGCTGCTCCCGTCTCAATCTATCCTGCAAGTTTTCTCTCCCTGCTGTAGATCCTTCAGAGAGCAACAACCCTAGCCAGGCCTGCTCTAGCACCACCGTGTTCTCCTGCCTCTCACACCCCCCCCCCCCCCCCCCCCCCCCCATCTTCTGCGCCCGTCTACCCCTGCGCTATGCTCCTCTGTGCGGTGCCTCCACCAGCCACGTGCGTCAATCCCAAGGAATGCAAGTCCAAGTACTGCACCAACGGACTCTGCTTGTGCAAGCCTGGTCTTGGACTAGTCATGCTCCCCGATGGAAGATGTGCCAGTGAGTGACTATGTTGATGGCTGGTGTGATGTGAATGACTATGTTGAGGGTGCTTTCTCATGATACATGCCCTGTGCCCGTGTCCCGTGATACTATATTCCATGCCCCATGCCTCATGCTTCGTGCCTCATGGCCCTTGCCCCATGCACGATGCCCCGTGCCCCATGCACGATGCCCCGTGCCCCATGCACCATGCCCCGTGCCCCATGCACCATGCCCCGTGCCGCATGCACCATGCCCCGTGCCGCATGCACCATTAACACGCTAGGTATCCCGCTGTACTAGCGCGCTCCTGCCCCACTTGTTCAAACTGCCTACATCTCTCTTCCCAGTTCCCTGTGATGGTGTGGAGTGCGGTCCCAACTCTTCTTGCAACTCCGACGGTGAATGCATTTGCGACCCCGACTATATCACCCAACCTGATGGCACTTGCACTGGTGCGTGTTCCCCCTCTCCCTCTCTCTCCCTCTCTCCCTCTACCCCCTTCCCCCTGGAGGGGGAGAATGCTCACGTTGGGACTTGGCGTGTCACTCACTCACTCTCGCACTCTGTCTGTCCCATGCCTCATGCTTCGTGCCTCATGGCCCTTGCCCCGTGCCCCATGCACGATGCCCCGTGCCCCATGCACCATGCCCCGTGCCCCATGCACCATGCCCCGTGCCCCGTGCACCATGCCCCGTGCCCCGTGCACCATGCCCCGTGCCGCATGCACCATGCCCCGTGCCCCATGCACCATGCCCCGTGCCCCGTGCACCATGCCCCGTGCCCCGTGCACCATGCCCCGTGCCCCGTGCACCATGCCCCGTGCCCTTTGCACCATGCCCCGTGCCCCGTGCACCATGCCCCGTGCCCCGTGCACCATGCCCCGTGCCCCATGCACCATGCCCCGTGCCGCATGCACCATGCCCCGTGCCCCATGCACCATGCCCCGTGCCGCATGCACCATTAACACGCTAGGTATCCCGCTGTACTAGCGCGCTCCTGCCCCACTTGTTCAAACTGCCTACATCTCTCTTCCCAGATCCCTGTGATGGTGTGGAGTGCGGTCCCAACTCTTCTTGCAACTCCGACGGTGAATGCGCTTGCGACCCCGACTATAACATGCTACCTGATGGCACTTGCACTGGTGCGTGTTCCCCCTCTCCCTCTCTCTCCCACTCTCCCTCTACCCCCTTCCCCCTGGAGGGGGAGAATGCTCACGTTGGGACTTGGCGTGTCACTCACTCACTCTCGCACTCTGTCTGTCCCACGCTCTGGCACTAGATTTCTGCTCAAATTCTCTCCCTTTCTCTTCCCCCGTTCTCCCCCTCCCCCGTCCTGACCATTTACCAGAATCGTGCAGCATCAAGACGTGTGGCACTGGGGAGGAGTGTGTGGACTTTGGTGGCGACAACGACGAGTCAGTCTGCAGATGCCTCGATGGATACGCTGGGGAGCCGGGATCGTGTGTTGGTACGTAGTGTGCGTATTGATGCCCCTCGCCCCCTCTCCCGCACTCTCTCTCACGATTTCTTGCCCAACATGCGCCCTAGTAGGGAACTCGCCTCTTCCACCTCTTCCACCTTCTTTCCCCCGTCCCAACCCCCCTCTCTATCCTCCCCTCCACACTCTCACTCCCCCTGACCAATGACCATGTACCAGAATCGTGCAGCATCAAGACGTGTGGCGCTGGGGAGGAGTGTGTGGATTTCATCGGCGACAACGGCGAGTCGGTCTGCAGATGCCTCGATGGATACGCTGGGGAGCCGGGATCGTGTGTTGGTACGTACTACTTGGTGTGTGCGTTTCTTGGGAGGAGTCACTTTTGAGAATTCTCGAAAGTATGCAGATGCCTCGATGGATGCATTGGGGAACTGGATCGTGTGTTGGTACGTGCTGTGTTTCTTTGTCTGCATATTAATGCCCCTCGATCCCTCTCCCGAACTCTCTTTCATGCGGTCTTGCTCAGTAGCCTGCGCTCTGGTAGGGGTACTCCTGCTCTCCACCTCTTTCAACCCCTCGCCCGCTCTCTCTTTTCTCCACCCGTCCACTCCATCCGCCAGAAACCTGCCACATCACAGGCTGTGGCGAAAATGAGGAATGTGATAACGGTGGAGGGCTTTACGAATGCATGTGCAAGACTGGGTACACTCGGAGAAATGGATATTGTTCTGGTACGTTGTTCTTCGTATCTCGCTCCTTCCTCCCTGCTTCCAGAAACATGTGAGGTCCACAGGTGTGTCCTTTGGAAGAGATTAGTGTGAAGGTATTTTTCTGTTCGAGTGCAACACCACCAATGCCATTTGATTGCTACTGTTACTGTTTCTGAGAAACCTTCTTGTCGCTCTTGCGGCCCGTTCGTTGCAACTCCTCCCTCCCTCCCTCCCTCCCTCCCTCCCTCCCTCCCTCCCTCCCTCCCTCCCTCCCTCAGCATCTGAACCTCCTCCGCCGCCCGCTTCATCGCCTCCTGTTATAGTCACAGTAGGCTCCAATGTGCCTAAAACGAAAGATAGAGTGCACAGCCGGATTTCTGCACAGCGGCTTCAAACGTTCATAGCGTTCTGGTCACAGCTTCAAATGACTTGATTCAACTTGGATCTGGAGCGTCTTATTGTCGCCTACAATAGGCAATTTAGATCGCACGATTTCACCAAGTATTGACGACACAACGTCAGTTTGAACGAACGGCACTATGGCAGCCACTATAGTCTTAGAACACAAGATAGGAAGAGTTAGGAAGAGTTACGAGTTGGGAATGACTCCCAGCTCCTACAAACCCCAAGAGCCGAGGTACAGTGATGTGGAACAGTGCCACACTGTCCCCAACCACGAAGGGTCTCGAAACTACCCTTCACTAGGGCCTACACCAAGTGAAATGTTACACTACACAAAGTAATGTAACTATCTTCAATATCTTGAGGTGTACCCTTTTGGCGAGCTTCGAAATCACTTGAGGCTTGACACCAAGGCTCGGGCTCTTCATCACAAACTCATCCTTGAGTTCTTGATGGGTCTGCTGCACACACCTGCGACACGCCGAACGTTCGACACAGGACAAAATAGAAACCGCGCACGACAAAATAGAAACCGCGCGCGAGACACAAACGACCGCGTAACACGCGTCTAGCGATAACTCGCTATTGACTCGACACACACACTCGACATCATGACTCAACATTCACACACAATTATAAGCATGAAATATATATTATCCCATGCCCTCATACCATTCCATACACACACACATGCACGCACACGGACATCAAGCCGAGTGTAAACCGTAGGGTTGCACCAACACCTCCGCCGCCCGCTTCATCTCCTCCGCCGCCCGCTTCATCTCCTCCGCCGCCCGCTTCATCGCCTTCGCCGCCCGCTTCATCTCCTCCGCCGCCCGCTTCATCTCCTCCGCCGCCCGCTTCCTCTCCTCCGCCGCCCGTGGCCTCTCCTCAGGCGCTCGCAGCCTTTCAACCCGCCCCGCCTCCGCCTCCGCCTCAAGAGGAGTGCAATGGTGTGAAGTGCGTTTCCAATTCGCACTGCAGCGACGGTCAATGCATTTGCAACCCCAACTATAACACGCTGCCAAATGGCACTTGCACTGGTGCGTGTCCCCCCTCCCCTCTCTCTCCTCTCCTTCCCAACGCTCTCCTCCCTCCTTCCTCCCCCACCAACCCACAACAACTACTCCCGCGACCTGCTAGGACCACCCCCCCCCTTCCCCCCCCGCCTTCTCCACATAATCCTGCTTATGCTCTGTCCGCTGCTCGTCTGCAAAGGAGGGCGCACACGTGTCCCTCTGAGCGTCGGGGAAATCCCTCTGAGTCAACCCTCACTCACTCTCGCTCTCTCTTCCACGCTATGGCCCTCTCAAAGTCTCAAAGTCACGCTTACATTTCCTCTCAGAGTGACACCTAAAATTCCCTCTTAAAGTCACGCTTACATTTCCTCTCAAAGTGACCCCTAAAATTCCCTCTCAAAGTCACGCTTGCATTTCCTCTCAAAGTTACGCTTACATTTCCTCTCAAAGCGACGCTTACATTTCCTCTCAAAGCGACGCTTACATTTCCTCTCAAAGCGACGCTTACATTTCCTCTCCAAAGCGACGCTTACATTTCCTCTCAAAGCGACGCTTACATTTCCTCTCAAACTGACGCTTACATTTCCTCTCAAACTGACGCTACATTTCCTCTCAAACTGACGCTTCCATTTCCTCTCAAACTGACGCTTACATTTCCTCTCAAACTGACGCTTACATTTCCTCTCTCTCCACGCCCACGCTCTCCTCCCCCGACCATGTACCAGAAACGTGCATGATCAAGAAATGTGGCGTTGGGGAAGCGTGTTGGGAGAATGGCGACGGCGAGGCACTCTGCACATGTTGTTGTGGATACATTGGGGAGCCTGGGTCGTGTGTTGGTACGTACGTGGTGTGCTTCTTTGTCGGCGTACTGATGCCTTTTGCTCCCTCACCTGCACTCTCTCTCCTGCGGTCCTGCTCACTGATAGCACGGTAGATGAATCTAGGCCCTCTGGGATGCATGCAACAAACAAATATATGGGGTCTCGTAGCTGCAGCTGCAGTTATCTGCAGTCCGAACTTACATCTCTACCCCCAGGCAACACAACACCTCCGATTCCCTTCGTGCGGATCTGCTGCTATCCAGCTGGGAGTTCCCCCTCCTCCCAACTATCTCTTTTCGTTTTCCCTTCCCTCTATCTCCAGTTCCCCGCTCTACGCTTTCACCCTCTCCTCTCCTCTCCTCTCCATGCTCTGTCGCAACCCACTCTCTCGCCCTTTATCTCCCCACTTGTCGCACTCTCTATAGTGAAAGGGTCGGAACACGGTCGGAACACAAGTGTGGAGTGTCGTGTATCCCTTTGTCATCGCTTTCTCGCTCTCTCTCTATATCTCTCTCCCTCCCTGCTCCCAGCGTCGTGTGATATTCCGCACCAGTGTTACGGCGAATGGGAGCATTGCGTTGAGCATGATTTTGGTACAACCTGTGAATGCGCGGAAGACCGCGTCAGGGTCAATGGTTCTTGTGTCGGTACGTTGTTCAAGCCCTCTCTCTGCCCGTGTCTTGTACTCTCCCTCATGTGATTTCTTCTCTCCTGCTCTGTTGGTAGCCTCCCGTTCCCTCATTCACTAATTGCATTTGTCTTCCTCCTTCCGGTCATGGCTGCTCAAGGTGCTGCGATCTGTGCCTGCCAGTGGGGCTTCACGAATGTGCATGCAAGTGCACGTTCATTCTCTCTGTCTGTATCTCTCTCCCTCCCTGCTTCCAGTGACATGTGATGTTCCGAACGTGTGCCTCGATGGGGAGCATTGTGTCGAGCATGAAGGCGGTGTGACCTGTGAATGCGCGGATAATCTCGTCAGGTTCGGTGGTTCTTGTACCGGTACGCTGTTCAAGCCCTTTCTCTGCCCGTGTCTTGCATTCTCCCTCATGTGCTTTCTTCTCTCCTGCCTCCCGTCCCCTCATTCACTAATCGGTCATGGCTGCTCAAGGTGCTGCGATCTGTGCCTGCCAGTGGGGCTTCACGAATGTGCATGCAAGTGCACGTTCGTTATCTCTCTCCCTCCCTGCTTCCAGAAAGATGTAATGTTCCGAACGCGTGTGGAGACTGGGAGAGATGTTTTGAGCATCAAGGCGGTGTGACCTGTGAATGCGAGTATGGACGCGTCAGGGTCGGTCGTTCTTGTGTCGGTACGTTGTTCAAGCCCTCTCTCTGCCCGTGTCTTGTACTCTCCCTCATGTGCTTTCTTCTAACCTGCTCTGCTCTGCTGGTAGCCACCCGTTCCCGCATTCACTAAGCGCACATGGCTGCTCAAGGTGTCTTGCTCCTTCCGCTCATGGCTGCTCAAGATGTCTTGCTCCTTCCGCTCATGGCTGCTCAAGATGCTGCGATCTATGCCTGCCAGTGGGGCTTCACGAATCTCTCTGTACCTCTCTCCCTCCCTGCTTGCAGAATCATGCGATCACACTTGGTGTGGCGAATCGGAAGTGTGTGTGATGCAGGAAAGCGGTACCACCTGTGAATGCATCAATGGAACCATCAGGGTGGCTGGCATTTGTGTCGGTACGTTGTGCTTGTTCGATCACCTTTCCCTCTTCCCACCTGCCTCCCCGCCCCCCACCCCTCTTCTCTGTCTGCCCGTCTCTTTGACTCCCCCTCCATGTGCGTTCTGTCCTGCTCTGTTGGTCGCCCCCTGCTTCATCCAACCCTTCCATCTCTCTATGCTCAACTCTGTTGTGATAATGTCGGTGAATCCCGCTTGGCCACGTCTCTTTGCTTCACTCCCATGCAGCCGCGTGCGACATCACGAAAACGGATTGTCCCAAGAAATCCAGTTGCGCCAAGGTTTCTGGAGATTTGGGAGTGTGTAAATGTGATGCTGGCTTCCGGCCAAGTGACACCTCATGCCGTGGTAAGTATTTCTGTGCCATCACTTTCGCTACCTACCGATGGAACCCCACTTAGGAGGCATGACTTTGCGTGGCAGCAGCTTGTTTAGTTAAAACATGCTGTTGTGGTAGGCTTGCTTTCCACCACAAAGGTCTTTAAGCAAGTTAATACAACAACATTTTTCAATGACATCTCTTCTGCTACCGTCTCACTCACTTGGGGACATGAATTGGTGAGTGCCATTGCCAACCACCCTATTACTTCACAACCACCCCAACACTTCTCAACCATGGTATCTTTCATTGCTTTACTTCCATTCCATCTCTCCCTCCTCGTTCCCTGTGTCCAGTGTGTCTCAACAACAGTGACTGCCCCGAGCATGCCTGGTGCAATGGAGGTGGAGGTGATTGCTCTTGTGATTTCGGCTTCGCATGGAACGGCGCTCATTGCTTTCGTACGTGATGGCGCCGGTTCTTTCACACCCCCTCTCTTTGTTATTTTCATCCCAAGTCTGTGCTCATGTCTTCTCTGCAAACTGCTGGTTCAAACTCTCTTCAAACTTTCGAACCCTAAACTCTTCAAGTCGGGTTGCAACGACTACTATATCCTGTCTCCATTCGGCAATTGCACTGGTGCGTTCTCTCTCTATCCCCCCCTCTAATTACTCCCTTTATTTATTATATGGGGGGTACATCATTATGGGTGCATCGTTCTCTCTTGCTCTCTGTCTCTCTCACTCTCTCGCTGCTCGCTTATCTCTTCCCCGCTCCTATTTTCCTCCTAGACTCGTGCATTGTGCAGTGTTGTGTTGGCAAGACCACCCATTTCAAGGGAAATCGTGATGTAGCATTGTGCATCTCTCCCCTTATAGCATATCTCTCTCGCTTATAGCATATCTCTCTCGCTTATCGCTTATCTCTCTCGCTTATCCTTTATCTCTCACGTATCTCTCCCGCTTATAGCATATCTCTCTCGCTTATCGCTTATCTCTCTCGCTTATCGCTTATCTCTCCCGCTTATAGCATATCTCTCTCGCTTATCGCTTATCTCTCTCGCTTATCGCTTATCTCTCCCTGTTATCCGCGGCCTGTAGAAGTGGATTATGCGGGCTGAGGGGATGCTGCTCGGGCCTGCATTGAGAAGGCACTTGGCTGCTTGCTTGGCGAGTAGACAAGCTCCCCCAGAGAAGCGGGAAGACAAACGAACTCGCCTACCAGAGGAGCGGCACAGTTGGCTTCCTCATCTCCCATCGTGCCTGAGTGAGAGTCATGCTTGCAAGCCTGCAACCCTCAGTGCCTCCCATGCCTCTCCCTCCCTTCGCTTCCCCCTTCCCCCTCCCTTCCCCTCAGAGCCATGCACTGTGAACAACTGTGGAGAGAATGCCTTTTGTTTCAAGAATGCAACAGGGAGTGACATGTGTAGCTGCAACGATGGGTACACCAGGACTCCCAATGATGGCTGCGTGGGTGAGTGTTGCTAAGGTTGCCGCATGGCTGGGTGGTGTGCCTGTGGCACTGGGTAAGGGCCTGCCTTATCACCATTGTTCATTTATACCTTGTCCGTTCCGTTAGTTCCGACTTCCTTTTTCTCCCTCCCTCCCTCCCTCCCTCCCTCCCTCCCTCCCTCCCTCCCTCCCTCCCTCCCTCCCTCCCTCCCTCCCTCCCTCCTGTCCCTCCCTCCTGTCCCTCCCTCCTGTCCCTCCCTCCTGTCCCTCCCTCCTGTCCCTCCCTCCTGTCCCTCCCTCCTGTCCCTCCCTCCCTCACTCCCTTCTGTCCCTCATGCGCTCACTCCCTCACTCCCTCGCTCACTCCCGCACTCCCTCCTCACTCCCTCTCGATTGCTCGCACTCTTATATATCCTGCCTCGTTGACCCTCATTTACCCTATCCACCCAGTCTCTCGCGGATCTGACTGCTCCCTTGCTTGTCTTTTCTCCCGCTCCGGTTTTTTTTTTTTTCCAGACTCGTGCATTGTGCAGGATTGTGGTGCCAACGCCACCTGTGTCAAGGGCAAGCTTGATGTAGCAGTGTGCATCTGCAAGCAGGGCTTCACGAATGTGTCTGAGACATGCGTTGGTACGTAAACAAATTAAGGATGACCCGGATGCGTGGTACGTGTATTTTTGTGTGTCTTCCTCTGTTTGCTGACAAGGATGCTCAAGGCAAACGTGCTACAACTTTGCTAAACATCTTTGCTGGCTCTGACGTGGCAACATGGGTTTCATTTAATGCGTTTAGAAGCTTAGATAAGTGTGATGAGGCGTTGGTAGGTGAGGTACTTGTTTGCAGATGGGGAAAACATGCTTGGGGATGCAGCGGTATGCACAGATTTCTCGTTGTTTGGTTCAGGAATGAGCATTCCCCTTTTTTGTCGCCCTTACAACTCTCTTTCACTGCTTATGTGGCCTACTATACGTCCCTTTCCTAAAACATTGTGTTTCTTGCAACCTACGATTCCTCGTCCCCCCACCCTCTTTCACATTCTCTCTTAAATATTGGCACCCCTCCTGTCAGATTCGTGCGCTCTCTGTGATTCTCATGCTACATGTGAGACGGACCAGCAAAGTGGAGCTAAAACCTGCAGTTGCAACGACGGTTACTACATGCTACCAAATAACACCTGTGCTGGTGCGTATATTTGGCCTCCTTCGCTTTACCCCATCCCCAATACTCGCTCTCGGTCTAACCGCCCCTCACCTCCTTTAGCAATGGAAGCACCCTTTACCCTCCCTCCTCCCCTCTCCCTCTCAAATGGTCCTGTGTTTGAAAGCACAACCGCCACTCCCCCCTCTCCCTTCTGCTTCCCCTCTTCCCCCCTCCCCTCCCCACGATCCCTCTCTCTTCCTCCCCCATTCCTTCGCCAGCAACATGCCTCGTCACGGGCTGCCCCATTGGTTCTAGCTGCGTTGGAGACGTTGCTCAAGACATGTATTGCGCTGGTATGTAGCACCTCAAGATGTCTCAGAGCGGTTGGATTGGCTCTACTTCATCCTCTTGCTCGTGCCTTTTCTTGCTCGCCTTCCATTTTTCCGTTCCATTCCATGCTTGGCAAGTTGGCATCATTAATACTGGTAGAGCATCTGACCTTTTGTTTTTTGCGTGTAAAAATTTCACACAAAGTGCATTTCCCCCAGGCCGTGCATTTCCTGATAGTACCGTGAGATAGAGCTTTCGGGTGGTCGTTTACTTGCCTTCCTTCTCAAATGGTACTTACCGCAACTGTTGTTTTTTGCATCCTCCCTGTCAGATAACTGCAATTTCAAGGAATGTCATCCCTCGGCTGTGTGTGCCAAGGACCCTGTATCTGGGACAGCATCCTGCCAGTGCAGCAAAGGCTTTACCATGCAATCTGATGGCACTTGCAAAGGTGTGCATTGGTGGTTTTTTTTTCTTTATGTGAAGCCTACTTGGTGCTTCCTCCCTCTCTAACCCTCGGTAAGAGAGATCACAAGTGCTGTTTTGTAGCTCCTCAAATCATGTCGAGAAGCTGTCGAGAGATTGCGACCAACCGCCTGCTAGATGCATGCGCAATCAAGCGTGGTGGCAAAGCTTGTGAGAAATTATGGCACTGCAAGCAACATGGGTATGCAGTACTTAACTACATTTGCAAACCTGCAGTTTGTGTGTCGGTACGTAGCATAGCTTTTCATTGATGTTGCACTATGTCTCTCCCCGCTCATCCCCTTCCTCTCTACCTCTCATCCCCCATTCTCGCCATCTCCCCCCGATTTGCACTCTCTTCACCTCTCTACCTTTTTCTCCCTTTTTATTTCCTCCATCCCTCTCTCAGATGACTGCGAGGTTTTGGAGTGTGGAATACGAGGAGTTTGCGAGCATGACCCTGTCACTTCGGAGGCCAAGTGCATTTGCTTTTTGGACAGCACCGTCTCGCTGCCAAATGGGACTTGCATCGGTGCGTATGTGAACTCCCTCGCTCTCTCTCTCTTCCCCTCTCCCCTTCACTCCCCCCTCTCTACGTATCCAAGGAACATCATTGGCGTGCCATGTATATAATTGATAACTCTCCCCCTCTCTATCTCTCCCGTCCTCTCCCCGCCAACCATCTGCCAGATAAGTGCTGGTCAAGGTGGTGTCCGCCCCCAGCCGTTTGTCGTGACGATATTACTTGCACATGCGGCGACAACATGGTTGGCGAGCCTGGATCTTGTCTCGGTACGTTGTTGTGTGTGGGAGTGCAGGAAATGGTTGAGCCGCCTACTCATAACATTGTGCATCGGACGTCTTCCGAATTTGCGGATTGTTTTTCACGCTACTCCCACAATTTGCAGTCGTCCATATTTCCACCAGCTCAAGTCCATACAATAAAGTTTTGTTAACTCTTGAGGTTTCATTGCTCAGTCCAAACTGCATGCTGACATGTGCAATGTCAGCAGCTGAACGCCACTTAACAACATGTGCTCCCCTCCCTCTCTCCTGCATACCCCCTCTCGTGCCATCCATCCTCCAGCAACATGCGGTCACCCAGACGTGAATTGCAGCCCAGAAGAAGACTGTATTCCTCAAAGCATCGAGGAGCGGACCCATGCTAAATGCGTGTGCAAGGATGGGTACCTTCGCAGAGAGGCACGCGTTTGTGCCCGTACGTATGCCCTTCTTCATTTTTGCCATTCTCTCTTCGTTCCTCTCAAGCGGTCATGTTATAGAATAGGCACAGGGGTACAAGCCTTGGCAAGGTAAGACCGATGTAGCTAGACAGCAAGAACCAAGTCATATGGCATACACAAGAATACATAGAATGCCCCCGAGCAACACCCCCCCCCCCCCCCCCCCCCCCACTCATCGCTCTGTTGCTACCCCGCTGAGACTCTTGCTCCTCCCTGTCACCCTTCACATCCTCGGTCTGCCGAGAGGCCGTAGTGGCCTTCGATAGGAGCGATTTGAGAGGGGAAGGATTATCTGAGAAACCCCCCCCCCCGCCCCCCCCCCCTTCCCCTTCTCTCCCTCTCCCTCTCCCTCTCCCTTTGCACATTCCAATCTCCGACATACCCCCTCTCGCCAACCATCCGCCAGCAACATGCAAGGTTTTGTATGATCCGTCGAGTCCAACACAGTGCGGTTTATTGGAAGAATCCCATGTGCAATGTCAGCAGCTGAAACACAGTCCCAACAGGATCCCTGGAACCTGCGAGTGTGTGGCTGGATACTATCGCCAGAACGGGGAGTGTGCTGGTACGTACATATGTTCTTTTGACACGTCTCAAAAATACACTTTTACTACGTGACCTCCCAAACGGGATTCCTGGAAGATGCGAGTGTGTGGCTGGATACTATCGCCAAAACGGAGAGTGTGTTGGTACGTACGTATGTGCTGTCCTTTGTGCCGGTATTTTCGTACGTATGTGCTGGTATTTTCCTTGTATGCAGTGGTGTGAATGAGGTTTGTGTGGCTCACAAAATGGTTTGCTTGCCTGGATATGCTCATGACCTGTAGTATATGGCGTGCGCTTGCACAGTATCACAGCTCATTTTGAGCAATCAGGAAACGTTTGATGTGTTTTTCAAGCCAATCCCACTTGAATATGTACCTTGCCCCTGCTGAAATGCGGGTGATTTTTTAGTGGAGTCAAAATCACCTGCTTGTTTGCCTCTGGTGATTTATGGAAGGGTGGTGGGTGTCCCATCCTGCATGCCTCACCTGCTTACACACCCTGTTTTCTCTCCATCCTTCATCTGCATTTCTCTCCATCTCTCCATCTGTGTCCAGAGTTTCTTCGTGACAATTGTACTGCTGACAAGTGTGCTAATGGCAAATGCGTTGAGAAATCTCACAACTGGTGGTGGGGTTGGAACAACGATCTGTCCTCCCAATACTGCCACTGCAACCAAGGCTACTCACCGGATCCAGTCTCAGAAAATTGCACAGGTACGTGCAATGGATTTTAAATCTACCCGCGTCAGTTCTTCCTCTATGTTTCCCTATGTACCCCGTTATCTCCTTTTCTATTTCTCTGGATCTGAGGCATTGCCCAACAAGCTTTGTTGGCCTTGTGCTGTTCAACTAAGTGAATAGCACAAGGAAGCTTGTTTCCCTCTCCAAACCCCCCATCTCCCCTTCCCCGTCCACCTCCCCTCCCTGCCAACCCGCGCTCCCCTCCCCTCTTTCCCTCTCATTATAATCACTCTCCACCCGCCATCTGCCAGAATCATGCACAACCGCGGGCTGTTCAGAAGGACACCGTTGTGACACATCTGGACTCTATCCGGTCTGTAAGAAAGGTGCGCATCGCAACTTACACACATTCCATCCAATCATCGTCCATCCAATCATCGTCCATCCAGTCATCGTCCCTACTCATCATCACCTTCCTTGCTGGGAAAATCCAAAACGCTTTAGTGGGGGAGTGGTGAGAATGGTTGCACTTGGTTACCTTGAGGAAGGCTAGGTGCCGTTGCTTATCTAGCCACCAACGTTGCTCAAATAGCAAATGTGGAGCAGTCACGTGGCAGATGTAAATTTTCTATACCATTGCTGGTGGTTGAGAGAAGGTAGACAGATGGCTTGCTTTCGTTCTGTACCTTTCTGTACCTTTATATCCCTCTTGGCAGTTAACTGTCCCGCTGACTGTCCCCGTACCTGTGTTTGGAACTCCCGGACGAGCATCCAAGCTTGCCCAAGTACGTGCTCATAGTCTCATTTTCTTGTCCCGTTGCCTTCCCTTTATCATTCACTCGTGCGCATTCCACTCCCTGACCCCATCTCCCCTCTCCCTCCCTTTATCATCATTCGTGCACATTCCACTCCCTTCCGATCTGTCGTTTTGCTCCTTCCTGCGTTTCCCCTCTCCACTTCGCTGCCTCACTCCAGTAGCTGACCCACGTGTTCCTCCAATCCTTCTGCTCCATGTCATGTCCACCAGCACGCCTCCTGCCAAAGGTCATTGCACTAGTGGCGATGTAGGTTACTTTCTCTCCCCTCTCCCACTCTCCCCCTCTCCCACTCTCCCCCTCTCCCCCTCTTCCCCCTCTCACCCTCTTCCCCTCTCACCCTCTTCCCCTCTCCCCCTCTTCCCGTCTCCCCCTCTTCCCCTCTTCCCCTCTTCCCCTCTTCCCGCCTTCCCCTCTTCCCCTCTCCCCCCCTTCCCATCTCCTGTCTCCCTCCATCCATCCAACAGACACCTGTGAAGCCATGAAGTGTGGACCAAGGGAAGAATGTGCGATGGTGGGAGGCGTAGCAACCTGTAAATGCAAGAGCGGATACGTCGGCCAGGCGGGTTCTTGTGCTGGTATGTGCTGTGCATGTTTCTTTCACTTTACTCTCTTACTCGCATGCGTTCTTTGCATCTCATTCTCTCCTCCTATGCAATGCTTCTCTAATTGGTATTATTCTCTCTTTCATTGTCACTCGCGTTGCTGCCTATCTTGCTCGCTTGTCATAACCTCTCTGCCATGCTCTCTCCTCATCCTCTGTATCGTTCTCCCACTTCTCCCGATCAATCTTTAAACCCATCTTGCAGAAACATGCCAGGTCTTGTCTTGTCCGTGGAAGAAACACTGTGTGGAGAAAGTCCCTGGAGGGGTTGGGACTTGCGAATGCGTGCCGGGATACGTCGCGAGAGGCGACTATTGTGCTCGTGCGTAATACTCCTGGTATCCACATGCACGAAATTTTCCGCTCCTCTTCTTTTTTTCCTCTTCCAAATCTCCTTGCATATTATCTCTCTTTCCGTTTTATTACCCTCCTTCCTCTACCACCGTCTCTTCCCCTGCCTCAACTCACTATCCCTCTCCACCCCTCTCGTTCTCCCTCTCTCTCCCACGTAGCAGCAACCTGCGCAGTCATGCAATGCGGTGAACATCAAGTATGCGAGATGGTAGACCGCGCACCAACTTGCAAGTGCGAGCCAGGATATCTTGGGAACCCTGGAGGAAAATGCACTCGTATGTACTTCTCCTATTCTCACTCTCTCAAGTGGTTTCGGTATCAAAATTCGTGCAAACCCAAGGTCGAGGTGGGCAAGGTAGCACCTCAGATCAACCATGTGTCACCGCACCGCTCTCAAGTCAACCATGTGTCACCGCACCGCTCTCAAGTCAACCATGTGTCACCGCACCGCTCTCAAGTCAACCATGTGTCACTGCACCGCTCTCAAGTCAACCATGTGTCACCGCACCGCTCTCAAGTCAACCCTGTGTCACCGCACCGCTCTCAAGTCAACCATGTGTCACTGCACCGCTCTCAAGTCAACCATGTGTCACTGCACCGCTCTCAAGTCAACCATGTGTCACTGCACCGCTCTCAAGTCAACCATGTGTCACTGCACCGCTCTCAAGTCAACCATGTGTCACCGCACCGCTCTCAAGTCAACCATGTGGTCACCTCACCGCTCTCAAGTCAACCATGTGTCACCGCACCGCTCTCAAGTCAACCATGTGGTCACCTCACCGCTCTCAAGTCAACCATGTGGCCCGTGAGGCATCGCAACAGGCTCCACACGTTGAAGCCCCCTTGATGGCAACTTCTAGGTCTTGTCTGAGGAACGCAAAGGTGTGGTCTTCGTCTGTGCTACTGCATAGAGCTTCACGAGGTGGCTGATGGCTCGATGAGGGAGGTGATGGCTCGATGAGGGAGGTGATGGCTCGATGAGGGAGGTGATGGCTCGATGAGGGAGGTGATGGCTTGATGAGGGAGATGATGGCTTGATGAGGGAGATGATGGCTTGACGAGGGAGGTGATGGCTTGGTGATAGCTTGGCATATGGCCCTCTCTGTTTCATGTATTCTCCAGAACATTCAATTTTGGTTCTCAATTATTCTCACTCCTTCTGTCTTTTCCTACCAAAAGTCTTACTCTCTCTCCATCTCTCCCTCTCCTTCTCTCCCACTCTCCCTCTCTCCCACTCCTTCTCCCTCTCCCTCTACCTCCCCCTCTCCCCGTCCCTCTCCCTCTCCCTCTCCCTCTCCCTCTCCCTCCTCCCCATCACCCCTCCCACCATCTGCCAGCAAAATGCGCAATTCGAACCTGCGATTTCGGCCAGGAGTGTCGTGAGGACGCTTACGCTTCATACTGTCACTGCAAGGTTGGATATACTCCAGTTACCAGTACCTCCTGTGCGCGTAAGTAGCCTGTCACCACCTTCACACACTGCTCTCACACATGCTCTCTGTATCCTGTATGCAAAAATTTGTACAAGCTAGAGTAGAGAGCACAATACACAATAGAGAGACTTTCATCCTGTGATTCGGAGGTTGTAGACGTGAGAGGAGCCCTTTGAGACTTCTCAAGAGCCCTACTGGTAGATGCCATGTCCAGCAGTGGTCCCTTGCCAGCACTCTCCCCTCAGCCCCCCTTTCCCCCCTTTCCCCCTCTCCCCCTGCTCTCTCTCTCTCCCATGTTGACGAATGCTCCAACTGCCAGCACGATGCCGATTCATGCAGTGTGGTCCCTTTGAACGTTGCGAAGAAACGGAGTACGGTGGAAGATGTGTTTGCGACGCTCCCTATTACAAAGGCACCGCCCCGAATTGCAAGGGTATGGATGTGTTCCTTTACCTGCCTCACTCTTTTCCTACACGCTCATTCTGTCTTTGAACATTTGTGTCCACCCCCATCTCTGCACATGATCCCCATTCTCATTCTGTCTATCCAACTCTTTGTATGCTATACAAAGAGCATGTTCTAACCAACTCTTGCTGCTTTGTATGGTATACCCCACTCTTGCCAGGAACATGCAAGACAAGCCCTTGTGATCCCGACTCTGAAGTCTGTGTCGACACGAGTCGTGGCGCCGTCTGTAAATGCGCTTCTAAATATGTACTGCGCAATGGCATCTGCACAGGTGTGTTGTGTGCATCTTCTTTTTAATACTCCATTTCCGCAAAGCCATGTTCACTTTCATTTCCGCAAAGCACTCGCCCTCTCCCCCCCTCCCGTCCCTCTCCCCCCCTCCCGTCCCTCTCCCCCCATCCCGTCCCTCTCCCCCCCTCCCATCTCTCTCCCGCCCTCTCATCTCTCTCCCCCCCTCCCGTCCCTCTCCCCCACTCCCGTCCCTCTCCCCCCCTCCCGTCCCTCTCCCCCCCTCCCGTCGCTCTCCCCACCTCCCGTCTCTCTCCCCCCCTCCCGTCTCTCTCCCCCCCTCCCGTCGCTCTCCCCACCTCCCGTCTCTCTCCCCCCCTCCCGTCCCTCTCCCCCCCTCCCGTCCCTCTCCCCCCCTCCCGTCCCTCTCCCCCCCTCCCGTCCCTCTCCCCCCCCTCCCGTCGCTCTCCCCACCTCCCGTCTCTCTCCCCCCCTCCCGTCTCTCTCCCCCCCTCCCGTCGCTCTCCCCACCTCCTGTCTCTCTCCCCCCCTCCCGTCTCTCTCCCCCCCTCCCGTCTCTCTCCCCCCCTCCTGTCTCTCTCCCGCCCTCTCATCTCTCTCCCCCCCTCCCGTCTTTCTCCCCCCCTCCTGTCTCTCTCCCGCCCTCTCATCTCTCTCCCCTCCTCCCGTCTCTCTCTCTCCCTCTCTCATGGTCCTTTCATTGATGTAGTCAAGTTACACACACGCAGGAGTTATAGTTTTCATGCATACGAAGCAATCTGGGATTCAGCTTCCTACAATAGCTATCTCTGCCGCCTCCCCGCCCGTCACCCTCTAAGGGAGATCCAGCGCGGGTTCCCGAGGATCCTCACTGTGAGGCAGTCCCTGAGGGACAGTGCCTCCCCCCAAGCCCCCATCAGGGGGTTTTCTCTCCCTCTCTCTCACTATCTTTCCCCCTCTCCCTCTCTTTCTCCTTCTCTCTCTCCAGGAACATGCGATGTCGTTCGTTGTGATTATGGTGTAATCTGTATGAATATCGGTGGAATTGGAACTTGTAAGTGCAATCTGTGTCCTCTCTCTCTGTGCATTAGCTCTCTGTGTCCTCTCTCTCTCCCGCTCTCTCTCGCCCTCCTTCTCGCCCCCTCTCGCCCTCTCTCTCGCCTATTCTCTCTCTCTCGCCCCCTCTCTCTCCCTCTTTCCCCCCCAGGGGTAAACGCAGTGTACCTTGTCTTTTACCAAATCTTTGATCCTTTTGCTAAGTGATATCCACAGCTTTACAGCTACTCCACGATGAACCTTGATCCAGCGGCAGTAGCACCGTACCTTGTCTTTTACCAATTCTATGGTCCTGAACCCTTATGCCTTGGTGCCTATTGGTGTTGCAACTTCCTTTCAGGCCCAAGTCTAGACGAATGCATCGAGAAGCACTGCCAGAGCTCTGCCGCACAGTCCAAATTGGACTGCAGCATATGTCTTCTTGCTGACAACACAGAACACGACCCTAGAACTGGAGGCATTCAATACTTTAATCCGTAATAGGTACGTGCAATTGGAATCACAGGTACATCTCGCGTTTTCCCCTCTCCCCTCTCCCCTCGCACCGACTCCCTCTCTCCCCTTCCCTTCCCCTCCCCCCTGCTTCGTACCATCTATGTCCCACATGCCGCCACCAATTTCCCCTTCTCCCCCATCTATTCTCCACACACTTCAACCTCTTTGCCCTTTTACTTACCTCGTCTTCTATCATTGGTCCTCTAATACGTGTATCTTGCTGTGCTGGTTCCTGGTTCATTTGCTGCCATTCATCGTCCTTTGTACGCAGAAGTGCGAGCTTGAGCTAGCTGGGCCGTTCCTTGGAAAGGTGCGGCTGAAGAGCGGCAGAAGACCTCAAGTCAAGTTGAAGGAAGGCAGAGCAGGTGCACCAGCAGGAGGAAGAAGAGAGCTCTGGTGGTCCACAGGGGAGCCAAAATCTTCGGAAAGCCAATACCTTTTGACTCCTCGTTGGTTTCATTCCCTTCTTTGGGGTATGCACAGGAAGAAGAGAGCTCTGATGGTCCACAGTGTCGTTTTTGTGTTTCAGTGGGCTGTTTTCTAGTTTGGTGGGGTGTTTACAAAATTGGTGGGCTGAACATATTTCTTTTCTCTAGAATGTGAAGGAACCTTGGTGGGCTGTTGGATTTTTTCTTTTTTTTTGTATGTGATTGTCCGTTTGCTTTTATTTATACAATTTGGTGGGCTGAACATCTTCCTTTATTTTGTTCCTGATGTGTTTCTCTATGCATGTCATGCCCGTAAAGAGCATTGCTTAGAAGTACGAGTTTCAAGAGTTTCTAAGGCTGTTGGAAACTCTTAACTATCCTCTGGCTCTGAGTACTGTACACCCTACTCTTGCCACCTAATCTCTGAACCCACCCTGCTGCTTACGGCCTTCTTGGCCGTGGAAACCAGGAAAGGAGGATGGTGGAGAGATAATGGACGAAGACACAGACGTTTGTGAAGGAGATGAGTGTAGTGTCTCCACTGTCATCACCCCTGTAGATGCTGTGCTGCTCGTATCTGCTGCACCAGCAGCAGCAGCCCCGCACTCTCCCCTATTTACATCTCCTCTTTGCATCCTCTCAGTCAGATTGCGGCGACCTCTGGCTCCAGCAGGCCGCCCTTTGCTCATCAGAGCCGCTTGTTGCAGAAAGGGAGTCTGCTTATACTGCACTATCTCTCCGCCTTGACCCCTCACCCAGGGATCGCTCAAAATCTCCTCAGCCGTCGGTCGCATCTCAGGATCCACCGACAGCATCCGACGGACAAGATTCTTCGCCTGCCGCGACACAAACCACCAGCAAGAATCCTCCCAGTCCCTGCTCTCATCCAATCGCCGCACCCCACCATCAAACGACGGCCAACACCCGGACAGCATGGCATAGAGCGTAACCCCAAGGCTCCAGATATCCGCGCTACAGTCATACGCCTCGCCAGCAATCATCTCAGGAGCTTCGTATGGGAAGCTTCCGCCATAACCCGCTGCTTCTTGATCGGCGCGCAGGCGAACTGAGATGCCGAAATCCGCCAGCTTGGCCGTGTAGAGCCGGAGATCGTCCATCACTGCTATTAGTACTAGTAGTAGTAGCAAGAGAAGTGGTACTATTAGTACTACTCCTGCTGGTGGGGCTGCTGTTTGGATCAGAACTTCTGCTTGAAGACGACATTTTGTTGGAGGAGGCATGGTCTTCACGCAGCTGTGCATCCGCCGTAGCGGCACTTCAATGAATGCCATGGAACTCGTTGGAAGTAGGTGAAACCAGGCCATTCAGCACTTGGCGTCGATCTAGCACTAAAAGCCATGGTACATATCCAAACCAATGTTAATCAAGTGTTAACCTTTGACGGCGGGGTTACCTGGTGATTTGTTGTTGGGAAAACGGGATCTCGCCTAGGTGGTTAACGATTGAACCAGGAAGATGGGATTTGTGTACTGTTTTTTTCCGAGATATGCTGCCCCAAGATTCCCACATTTTCCCCTTTCATTCCCTTTCCCTAAGATTATAATCACCGTCCCCCCTTATTTTTCTTCCGCTATTCCGTTTCCTTCCGCCACCCTATTCCCATTGCCCTCCCCCCCCTTCCCCCTTGCCTCCGCATAGACACCCCTCATGATAGGCACACCTCAGGATAGGCACAACCCAGGATAGGCACACCTCAGGATAGGCACACCTCAGTATAGGCACACCTAAGGTTAGACACCCCTTAGGATAGGCACCCCTAAGGATAGGAGGGCAGCACCTAGCATAGACTCCCCTCAGGATAGACACCCCTCGTGGTTCAAGGTGATTGTCGTTAATTCTGCTTGTGCCCAATTTAGTCACGCTTTTTGTACACCTCTCCTATCCACCTCCTCCCATGCACCTCCTCCCAATCACGTCTGATGCAATCATTTCTGATGCAATCATTTCTGATGCAATCACTTTCGGGAGGATTCAGAGTGCACTAAGCTCGCTATTGCCATCCGAATGAGCTATATTACGATCGCTAATGCCATCCTATTGTTCCGCTCCCCTCCCATTTCCTCCCGCAGTTCTTCAGGCAATGACATAATGTGCCTGAGAAAAGAGCACGAGCTATACCAACGCTTGTGGGAGAATTCTGAGTGTACTAAGCTCGCTAGTGCCATCCTAATGAGCGATAAAAGTATCTCAAGGTAATCCTGATGTTCCGCTCCCCCCCCAATACCTCCCACAATTCTTCAGCCAGTGACACAATTTGCCCGAGAAAGCGCACGAGCTATACCAACGAGCGCATGTGGGAGAATTCAGAGTGTACTAAGCTTGTAAATACGATCATAATGAGCGATAAAATAATATCAAGGTAATCCTGTTGTTTCGCTCCCCTCCCGCAGTTCTTCCGCTAGTGGCACAATGTGCCTGAACGAGAGAACGAACTATACCATCACGTGTGGGAGCAGACAAATCTGACTGTTGAGGCGCCTCAAAGGTTTCCCCCCCCTCCCACCATCTCCCGCAGTTCTTTCAGCAGTGGTGGAATGTACGAGAGGGCGAGAACGAGCTGTACCACCGCATGTGGGAGCAGGCAAACCTGAATGTTGAGTCGGCAGAGGAGTCACCTCATCCTGTTGTTCCGCTCCCTCCCACTGTCTCCCGCAGTTCTATCAACAATGGTACAATGTACGTGACAACGAGTACGAGTTGTACCATCATGTGTAAGAGCGATGGGGGTGGGGGCGATCTTTTGAGGTGCCTCAGAAGTTGTTCCCCCCACCCATTGCCTCCCGCAGTTCTATCAACAATGGTACAATGTACGTGACAACGAGTACGAGTTGTACCATCATGTGTAAGAGCGATGGAGTGGTGGCGATCTTTTGAGGTGCCTCAGAAGTTGTTCCCCCCACCCATTGCCTCCCGCAGTTCTATCAACAATGGTACAATGTATGTGACAACGAGTACGAGTTGTACCATCATGTGTAAGAGCGATGGGGGTGGTGGCGATCTTTTGAGGTGCCTCAGAAGTTGTTCCCCCCACCCATTGCCTCCCGCAGTTCTATCAACAATGGTACAATGTACGTGACAACGAGTACGAGCTGTACCATCATGTGTAAGAGCGATGGGGGTGGTGGCGGTCTTTTGAGGTGCCTCAGAGGTTGTTCCCCCCTCCCATTGCATCCCGCAGTTCTATCAACAATGGTACAATGTGCGTGAAGACGAGTACGAGCTGTACCATCACGTGTGGGAGCAGGCAAACCTGAACAACGTCGCTCGTGAGCCACAGTGGAGGGGGAAGGTGATAGTTGTGCCACATGCCGAGCTTACAGGCCCGCAGGGGGCGTTCGTTCGGCATGTGTGGGCTGGGTTGCCTGAGGGAGAACACGGCCGTGTGGTGGTTGAGGCGTTGGAGGAGGCACTGGGGTTTCTGCAGTAAGATCATGGGTATATGTCTAGGTTTCGAGGGTATATATTTCAAGGTTTCGTGCATCGCGTGTATATGTCAGGCGGTAAGGCACTAGCTGGTGGAGGAGGACTAGGGTCTCGCAGTAAGGCCTCACTTACCTCTCCTACATGTCCAGGGATTATGCGCGGTGAAGGTTATTAAGGAGGGTGTGTAGCACTTTGGTGCTACAGTACCTTACCCATATTGGCTACGCCCTCGTCCTGACAATATATTATAATATTCATATATTTATATTGCAAGCTTAATCAAGGTTATACGGTACCGTATTTGAAATCTTGGAAGTACCTCCAGTAGGGGCACGAATCGCTAGTGAGAGCAAGAAAGTGAATGACTTCAACTTAAAGAGTACCATATAGAGGATATTGCATTCAGCCAATAATGTACTACTGGCAACTTGTGAGTTTCTAACAGTTCATACTGTAAAAAAGGCACGCCTGCATGCTAAAAGCAATGTTTTTGCTATCTACGGTGCCATCGTGTGGTACCGTAGGTTGCACCAATGTATTGCTTGCATGTATTGCTGTATGACGTGAAGGACACTTTGTTGAAGTTACATATCAGAATTGTATGCGGTACATCTGTAATGCTACCGGTGTTTTTCGTAACGGATGTCATAGTACATTGCTGCCACCTACCACATCTTTGAACATGGTACGTGTACTGTACAGTCGTGTGATGGGCTGGGTGTGGTTGGGCACCCATCGATGCACCCGCTGCAGTGCTTGTCCCACCATAGATGCGTAAATACAGCATTTTGGGTTTGTTTGTCTCGTATTCGGTTGCATTTCGTTGCCTGGCACTCTAGCAGTTTCTGTTCAACGAAACGTTCGTTTTACGAAAGCAAGTGGAGAATATACGCCCTCGTAAGACTGTCTCCTCGAGATTATCTTATCCAAGTTGAGGAATCGAGACCAGCAGCGGCACACAGAAATCGAGATTATCCTGTGGAGGTGATCGAAGCTACCAGCAATAGCAGGTAGAACCAACCCAATCAGCATTTCCAGGTTACACTAGCAGAAGCAGGAGGAGTAGCAGTAGGAGTAGAAGCGGGAATTCCCTGCGTGGGTGGCTTCCAGCCTTCGTAGTAAGAACTGGTTCCCAAGGGCTGGCTGGTTTGCGGCTCCTTCGGTCAGCAACTGGCCTTCTCGCACCAATGTTGGTTCGTAGATATTCAGAACGGCCGACAGGAAGCTGGTCATTGTCGACGTGGAGGCCACTCGTCATTCCTGCTTCTGAGAAACTTGGAAAGCAACTTCCACGGAATCTTTATTGAAGTGGAAAAGTCGAGGTTAGCATTCGGATGCGAGAGCCTGACAAGGGTTTCGCTTCCTTTCGCCACTGCTCTTCGCCTTCCTTCGCCATCCTTATCTGCATGCTCCATAGCTCCTTATTGTCATCACTATCGTCATCAGGCCAATGCCGGCTGCGCGCTTCGATCCCATTAAGAATCCATGGCGCTTCGATGCCAGCAACTCTCATCCATCCACCTGGACTGCATTATAATCACTATCGAATGTAGTTAGCATTCTAGACTACATTCCAGGGTGCCTTCTAGGATTCAGGTGTTACATTTGTGTGCATTTCAAAGCCGGATTTCGCGTGTTCGTGGTCCGTTACTCTGGATTCAAGCTTCGGTTCAGAAAGCATTCGCTCCTCACTCCCAATTGGACTTCTGGACTGAAGGGAAAACGTTTTCTCGTTCTCCAGAGTTACGCCATTCCACCGTATTTAATACGACCGGATTCGACCGTACCGCAATTTACCATAATTTAGACTGAGACAAGACACTGCATTCTTCGGGCCTTCTGCCTTACCAGCATCCTAGTTTATAGGGTTTCATCCATTTCTTTATCCATATTTATTTCGTTCAAAGCACATTCCGTCATGGCGAGCAAAAACGACAAATCCCACCGACGCTCCGCCTCCTCTTCGATTGGCGGAGCCGCCCACGTGTCCCCGCAGCAGCTCTCCAAAGCAGCAACGCTCATGGAAAAACTCCAACAGCCCGAAAACGCCGCCAACACGCGTCAGGTGGCCAAAGCGCGCCAAGTCATGACGCTTCTGCAACAGCAGCAGCAGCAGTCGCCGACGGGTCAACAACCGGCCCGGCCGTCTACAAGCGGCGGCCGTCCAGCGGCCGTCAGCCGGCCGTCAAGTTCCGGCGGCCGACCGGCAGCGCAGCAGCAACTGCTTGAGAGGCCGAGCACGCCTAGTAAGGGCGACGGCGGCGGTCGAATCTCCGCGAGCGCGGGAAGCGGCGGAAGCGGAAGCGGAAGCGGAAGAGGTGGGTCTGTATCCGCGTTTTCCGCAGTTGGCAGATCTATGTCGTGTGGCGGCCGCGGCTCGCCACTTACGCCGCCCGGAATGCACGGCGCAGCTTCGCCGGGATTCGACGATCGGCAGGGGATCAGCGGCGGTAGCAAGGGCGGTGGTGTTTCGGGGAGGTTGTTCCGGCGGCAAAACAGCACGGAGGCGGAGAGGCCGCCACGTGGCACTCCGCCGCCTGGCGGAAGCGCGGGGCGGGCGGGGAGGGAGAGGGAGGGGAGGCGGCGAGGTGAGGGGAGGAGAGGGGAAGAGGAAGGGGAGGGGGAGCGGGAGAGAGAGTATGGGAGGGAGAGGGAGTATGAGAGGGAGAGGGATAGGCATGGGGAAGGGAGGAGGCGCGGTGGGGAGATAGACAGAGATCACGAGCGAGACCTGGAAGGGCGTGACTACAAACAGCGGGAATCGGACGAAAGTGAGGATTCAGAGCCTGAAAGGAGAGCGTACGAACGGGATTATAATGAGTATGGTGGGAGTGGGGGTAGGGGGCAGGGGAGAAAGGAGGAGAAACGAAGGGCAGGCAAAGTCGAAAGGCGGGAGGATGGAGAGGAGGAAGAAGAAGAGGGGGAGGGAAGAGGAGAGGGGAGGGGGGGTAACGGCAGTGAGAACTATGAGGACGAGGAGGAGGAATGGCATGGAAAGGGAAGAGGGGGAGCGAGGAGGGGGGAGGAGAGGGCGGGAGAGGCGGAGGAGAGTAATGAATCTCCCCTCGAAAGTGAGAGCGACGGTGGGGAGGAGGAGAGGCAGAGAGAACGCTACCGGCGGGATGACAGTCTAGGCTCGGGTGAAGGCTTGGAAGCAGGCTCGGATGGAGAGGGAGGTGCAGCGAGATTTGGGGCGGATGAGTATGAGGAACGGGGGATGGGTGCAGATGGGTATGCGGAGGGGATGGCAGAGGGGGAAAGGGGATGGAAGGGGATGGAAGGGGAGGATGAGGAGGAAGGGGAGTGGGAGGAGGGAGAGGAGGGAGATGGGGCTAGAAACAGGAGGCCGAATGAAGGGAAGGGAAGCATGCAAGGCGATGATAGCCGTGACATCTACGGCACCCGCAGTGCTGACAGCGCTGCCAACCTGCGGGAAAGAGGGCTGCCCCCCAAAGCTGGTGAGTCAATTTACTGATTTGACTAAAAAAAAAAAGAGCTGGCGAGTGAGCATGGGGTGATGTGTTTCTTCGTGCCAGGAGCCTGCTCGCTGGAAGCGAAGCATCCAGAGTGACAACAGTCATGGGGTGGGTGGGGGAGCTTAGAGAGATGCTGGGATGACATTAGCTGATGGTGGAGGTGGCAGAGGTGAGTATGGGGTGGGGGAGCCTACAGGCGAGCGAGAGTGGCTGATGTCTTCGCAAGTCACATGCAAACCAAAGCCTTCATGCAAGTCATCAACGCATCCACTCTCTCTCCTCCCGCCTGCGAGAGTGGCTGATGACTTCCCCCTCTCTCTTCCCAGATGCGCCAGGGGTTCGTGTGTTGTGTGCGCAAGTCACTCTCTGTCCGAAGAAAGCATTTCCACCACCAGCGACTCTGCCTTTGAATCAGGCCTAGATGCTGCTGCTTCCCATGACTCCCCACCCCTCCCCACCTCCCTCCTCTCTTCCCAGCAGCGCCAGGGGCGCGTGTGCTGCGCAAGTCACTCTCAGAGCGAAGCATTTCCACCACCAGCGACTCTGCCTTTGACACAGACCTCGATGCTGCTGCTGCCCATGACTCCCCTCCCCTCCCCACTCCCCTTCCCCCACTCTCTTCCCAGCAGCGCCAGGGGCTCGCGTGCTGCGCAAGTCACTCTCAGAGCGAAGCATTTCCACCACCAGCGATTCCGCCTTCGATACAGACCTCGATGCTGCTGCTGCTGCTGCTGCCGGTGTTCCTGGCATGGAAACACTCAGGCAAGAGAGCCTTCCCCTAGACCCCAGGCGCGGAAGGGGATTGACAGAGCCTGGAGTAGGCGGGGGGAAGGGCGAGGGGCGGGCGGATTGGGATGAGGATGGGGGGAGGAGGAGAGGGGGAAGAGGGGCGTCTGGGGCGGGCCTTCCCCCTGTTGGCGGGGGGGCTTCCTCTGGTCTTCCCCCTGGCCTTCCCCCTGGCCTTCCCCCGCCTGCTGGGGGCGCTTCTCCTGGTCTTCCGCCTGTTTTTCCTGGTAGGAGCTCTTCTGGGGGTGGCGAGGAGGCTTATGACGGGGATGAGAGGGTGAGGGGGAACAGGAGGCGGTCGTTTGCGGAGGAGGAGAGGGAGAGGGGTGGAGGTGGAAGGGGAGGGGAGAGAGGAGAGAGAGTGGAGAGGGGGGGAAGGCTGCCTAGGCAAGCGAGTGAGGGAGGTGCTATGTTGAGAAGGTATGAAGAGGAGGAGGGGGAAGAGAGGAGGCATAGGATGAGCAGACAAAGCAGCTTAGAGAAACGGGAGAGGGAGGAGGGGAGGGGTGAGAGGAAGGGGCGAGGGGAGAGGGATGAGGGAAGGGTGGAGCGGAGGGGGGAGAGAGAGGAGGCGAAAGGGGCTAGAATCCCACGTGTGCCCCGTCAATCGAGTGTAGATGGCGGGGTGGCGGAGAGGGAGAGGGAGGAGAGGCGGGGGGATAGAATCCCGCGTGTTCCTCGACAAGGGAGTGTAGATGGTGTGCGGGGGGACAGGGATAGGGAGGAGAGGCGGGGAGGGGATAGGATTCCCCGGGTTCCTAGGCAGGGTAGTGTGGATAGTGGGGGATGGGAGAGAGAGAGGGAGGATAGGAGAGGGGAGAGGGGAGGTGAGAGGGAGGAGAGGCGAGGTGAGAGGGGAGGTGAAAGGGAGGAGAGGAGGGGAAGGATTGCGCGTCAAGCGAGTGTTGACAGCGGGAGGGAGAGGGATTGGGAGGAGAGGAGGGAAAGAGAGAGGGAGTGGGAGGAAAGGAGGGAAAGGATTCCCCGTCACTCCAGCGTTGACGAGAGTAGGGACAGGGACAGGGACAGAGAGAGGGAGAGGGAGAGAGAGAGGGATAGGGAGAGGGCAAGGGCTGATGAGGCAAGGCGGGCACCACGTATAGCCAGGCAAGGGAGTGTGGACGCGGGGTGGGGGAGAGAGAAGGACAGGGAGCGAGAGAGGGAGAGGGAGAGAGAGAGGGAGATGGAGAGAATCCGAGGCGGGAGGCCAGGGGGTGGGGTTCCCAGACAGGTGAGTGCCGACAGTGGGAGAGAGCGAGAGGGAGAACGAGGGGGAGACGGAGGACGGGGAGAACCCAAGGGACGGATTGCTAGAGGATCCAGTATGGATGTGGGTGCAATGCTGGGAGGGGGGGCTGTGGAGAGGAAATACGTGGGGCAGGGGCAGGGGCAGTCACACCCGTCTCACTCCTCTCTGCCACGGTCCCAATCGCAGTCGCTGCAGCAGTATCATCTGCAGCAGCAGCAGCACCGGGCGCCTTTACCCAGACGTGCTTCTGTTGAGAGTGACCCTCATTCCCCTCACCGCCTCTCTGGGAGTGCTGGTGGGAGTCCCCATAGCCCCGGCGCATCTGCTGCTGCTGCTGCCGCTGCTGCTGGGGGTGCTCCTGGTGCTGCTGCCACTGGTGCTGGCAGCGCAGGAGGGGACAAGAAAATCTCCCGCCTCTCCTCTCTTTCTGCCGAAGACCTGAACGCGTTAGGGGCAGTGGAGGGGGACGCAGCATGCACAGTGGAGGAAATCCAGTCGTCCTTTTTCAAATCCAGCAAGAAGGGGGGGCTGTTAGGGTTTGCCAAGAGGGGCCTGGCTCAGATGAAGCGGGGGTTCTTTGGGAGTGGGGGCGGGAGCGTGCTTGGGCGGGAGTTTGGGCGGCTGGACAAGAAGTATATGATGATGGAGAAGGAGCTTGGGGCGGGGCAGTTTGGAGTGACGCGGGTGGTGCAGTGCAAGCAGACCGGGCGGCAGCTGGCTTGCAAGTCGATCAATAAGGGCGACCTGAAGGTGGGTGGGTGGGTGTGATGAGATGCAGGCCTGCAAGGGGTGGGGAAGTGAGAAGAATCAAGAGGCGGGTGGGTAGGGTGCAAGCAGATCTCCCGATCAAGAGGCATCTGGCTTGCAATGCAAGTCGATCAATAAGGGCGACCTGAAGGTGAGAGTGGGATGGGTGCAAGGCGCGGGGAGGTGGGAGGTGCAAGGATTAAGGGGAAGTTAGAAAGGGCGAGTAGAAGGGCAGTAAAGAGGGAGGTGACGGTGCATGAGGTGGTGGGCGGGCAGGCATGAGTATGTGGTTATAGCACCTTCGCCCTTCTCCCTCCCCATGCCCCCTGGCCTTTCTCCCTCAAATCCTCCTTCTATTCCCTCTTGCTGTGCAGAGCAAGGCGGATGTGGAGGCAGTGAAGCGGGAGGTGATGGTGCATGAGGTGCTGGGCGGGCATGTGCATGTGCTTTTAGAGTCCATCTGTTCCCTCTCCCTCCCCACGCGCCCTGTCCTTTCTCCTTGTCCCCCCTGCGTATTGCAGAGCAAGGCGGATGTGGATGCAGTCAAGAGGGGGGTGATGGTGCATGAGGTGCTGGGCGGGCAGACAGGACTATGTGGTTATAGACTCCATCTGTCCCTTCTCCCCCTATCCTCCTCTTGCTGTGCAGAGCAAGGCGGATGTGGATGCAGTGAAGAGGGAGGTGATGGTGCATGAGGTGCTGGGCGGGCACGGTGCTTGAGGCACTTAGAGCGATAAATCTTTCCATATTGCCCCGTCTCCCTCCCACTCTCCTTCGCTCCTCCGCCCTTTCCCTCCCACACACTGCAGAGCAAGGCGGATGTGGATGCAGTGAAGAGGGAGGTGATGGTGCATGAGGTGCTGGGCGGGCACGGTGCTTGAGGCACTTAGAGCGATAAATCTTTCCATATTGCCCCGTCTCCCTCCCACTCTCCTTCGCTCCTCCGCCCTTTCCCTCCCACACACTGCAGAGCAAGGCGGATGTGGATGCAGTGAAGAGGGAGGTGATGGTGCATGAGGTGCTGGGCGGGCACGCAAACGTGGCAAAGCTGGAAGACGTGTTTGAGGACGAGGAGGTGAGTGGTGGTGTGCGGTGGGATGCAGTGATATGTGGTGAGTGAGCAGTCTAGATGAAGCGTGGTGGTGCATGAGATGGTGGGCGGGCATGCGAATGTGTCGAAGCTGGAAGACGTATTTGAGGATGAGGAGGTATGTGGTGGTGTGCGGTAGTATGCGGTGGTATGCGGTGGTATGTGGTGGTATGTGGTGGTATGTGGTGGTACGTGAGAAAGTGTGTGGTGGGTGACGGGTTGGGTGGTGGATAAAGGGGGATATGAGGTGGGCAAGGGGTGTGACAGGTGTAAGGTGAAAAAATATGCGGCGGGCAGCTAATGTGGGGAAGTTGAAAGTTTTACATTGTTTGTCATGTGTGCATGCTTGTCACTTTTACTGGTTACAGTATGAAACAGCCATATACATATGTATATGTGTATATATATATATATGTTTATATTTTTTCCCAGCGTATCGTCTTGTCTGGCACACACCGTCTTCTGGCAACGCATGACATCGCATCGCATCGCATCACATCGCATTGCAACACATCACATGGCATAATGTTGCGTTCCTGGCATGTCTTGGCATGGTACACCTTTATGCGCTGGCATGGCGTGACATCACATAACATGGCGTGACATCACATGACATGGCGTGACATCACATGGCATGGCGTGACATCACATGGCATGGCGTGACATCACATGGCATGGCGTGACATCACATAACATGGCGTGACATCACATGACATGGCGTGACATCACATGGCATGGCGTGACATCACATGGCATGGCGTGACATCACATGGCATGGCGTGACATCACATGACATGGCGTGACATCACATGGCATGGCGTGACATCACATGGCATGGCGTGACATCACATGGCACAACAGGCGGTGCATCTGGTGATGGAGCTGTGCCATGGAGGCGAGCTGTTCGATCGCATCAAGGAGAGGCGGCGCCTGGACGAGAGAGACGCTCAGGGCATCATGCAGCAGGTGAGAGGAGAGGGACGCACAGTGCACCATGCAGCAGGTGAGGGAGGAGGGACGCTCAGGGCATCATGCAGCAGGTGAGAGCGGTATAGTACTTTCATGGTTATGCACACACAGGGGCAGCACACACAGGGGCAGCACACACAGGGGCAGCACACACAGGGGCAGCACACACAGGGGCAGCACACACAGGGGCAGCACACACAGGGGCAGCACACACAGGGGCAGCACACACAGGGGCAGCGCATACAGGGGCAGCACACACAGGGGCAGCACACACAGGGGCAGCACACACAGGGGCAGCACACACAGGGGCAGCACACACAGGGGCAGCACACACAGGGGCAGCGCATACAGGGGCAGCGCATACAGGGCAGCACACACAGGGGCAGCGCATACAGGGGCAGCACACACAGGGGCAGCACACACAGGGGCAGCGCATACAGGGGCAGCGCATACAGGGCAGCACACACAGGGGCAGCGCATACAGGTGGTTGAGCAGCTATTGATCTTGTTGTGACACAACTCAACACATAGCCTTTTTGTATTGGAAGCACTTGGTCGTCAAAGCTTTTAGAGAATATCATGTAGTAATCTCGTCTCTTTGTCCATCCCTTTGCTCTGACAAAAGTAACTCCTTTTCCTCTTCTGTCCCCACCCTGACCGAGAGCATCCTCCTATCCTCTCCCCTCCCCTCCTGTCCCCCTTATCCCCCTTCCCCGTCGATCCCCCCACCAGGTGCTGTCGGTGCTAGCCCACTGCCACCAGCACGGCATAGTGCATCGGGACATCAAGCCCCAACCGAACCCAGACTCCTCTCCTCTTCCCTCCTGTCCCCCTTATCCCCCGATCCCACCAGGTGCTGTCGGTGCTAGCGCACTGCCACCAGCACGGCATCGTGCATCGGGACATCAAGCCTGAGAACATTCTCCTCAAGTCTCAGCAGTCCCTCTCTGACTGCCGGGTCATCGACTTTGGCATCGCTGCCATCGTGAAACCAGGTGAGACGCCAGGTGGGCTGCCAGGTGAGACGCCAGGTGGGCTGCCAGGTGAGACGCCAGGTGGGCTGCCAGGTGAGACGCCAGGTACTTCAGGTGCTTCTAACGACCGAAGTGAATCTTCTCTCCTCACTCCCAAGTGATTGGTTTCTCGTTACAGGCTGAATCTGGAGTGCTGGCAGTGTTCTGCCTGTAACTCAAACCTATACCACTGCTGTATTGCCTCTTCCTCTACCGCTCTCCACCTCTCCCAACCCCTCCATTCAATGGAAAGGCGCCAAGCCTCTTACAGAGTTTATGGGGTCGCCATACTACGTGGCAGTGGAGGTGGTGGAGGGCAGCTGCTCCTTCCCTTGTGCTACTCCTTTTCTCATACCACTCCCCACCGCTCCCCACCCCTCCCCACCACTCCCCATCCCTCCCCACCGCTCCCAACCGCTCTCCATCACCAGGCGCCAAGCCGCTTACAGAGTTCACGGGGTCGCCATACTACGTGGCACCAGAGGTGGTGGAGGGCAGCTGCTCCTTCCCTTGTGCAACTCCTTTTCTCATACCACTCCCACCGCTCCCCACCCCTCCCCACCGCTCCCAACCGCTCTCCATCACCAGGCGCCAAGCCCCTGACGGAGTTCATGGGGTCGCCATACTACGTGGCACCAGAGGTGGTTGAGGGCAGCTACTCCTTCCCTGCAGACATCTGGAGCGCGGGCGTCGTGCTGTATGTCATGCTGGCGGGAGTGCCGCCCTTTTGGGCGCGTACCGAAGCCGGTGTGATCAAAGCTATAAAGGAAGCCAAGGAGAGCTATAGAGGGGACGTGTGGCGCGGCGTGAGTGCGGAGGCAGTGGATCTGTTAAAGAAGATGCTAGTAAGGGATACGAAAAAGAGGCTCACGGCACAAGGAGCTCTTGGTAAGAAAGTTCTTTAGTATGCCACTCTCTCGTATTTCCCCCATTTTTCTTCCGCTCTTTCTCTTTCCATCTTTCCCTTCCTTCCGCTTTCTTTCGTACCCCCTTTGTGATTCTTGTTCGAATGCAAGTGCACCCGTGTGTACCCACATGCGAGCAAACAGGATGTGTGTATTGTTTACAATCACTATATTCTGTATTCAGCTGTGGTTCATGCCTTTTTTATACGAAACGCCTTCCTTTTCCTGTGGGCAGCTCACCCTTGGTTTAGTGGAAACCTACGGTGAAGTTTCCATGATACCTACCCAGTTGATCAACACATCGGATAATTATTGGGGATGCTTTGATTAAAGCTTTGAGACACAACAATATAGAATTAGGGTTCCTTTTATTCCTTGATTGTTTTGTAGCAAATTTCTCATAGCACAGCCAGGTTACAAAGATTACCAATAAGGTTGGTTGCTGCGAGAATTGATTTCTTGTTCTATTGAGTAGTTACTTGGTACTTTTCCATATGTGCCTTGCATATGACAGTGTTAACTTTTCTGAATTGGGACTTTTGTACCGAGGGTAGCATAGGGAAAGATGCTCGGTAGCGTGTCGCATCTGTGGCATACCACCCCTCTGTGGTTACCAATCTACCCACTTGCTCTGTAAACGAGTAACACTATTCGCAGACCACTCACACGTCGCGAAGAGTGTCACTCACACGCTTGCGAGTGAAGAACGACAATGCCGAAAACATGTTTCAAGAATTGCGATTCACGAAAACTCCACAAACGGTAACCAGTTGTCGCTCGATGTGAGGGGCAACCAGTGGCGCCGATAGGCAGCGGGGCGCAAAAAGGCAGCAGTGGCGCAACAGACACCCCAGCGGGAGCCGTTTAGGGTTTAGCGAGAATATCCTCTCACCACTTCCTCGACTTACCCCTTTTTCTCCCTCCCACCACCAACCCTAGGCAGTCTTAGGAGCCTCGGGCGTCTGTCCCGCAACCGTTTCGCTGTAGTCCCGTCCCGTCCGTCCCCTCGTTACTGTCACAATGGTGAAGTTTCTGAAGCCGAACAAGGTGGTGGTGGTGCTGCAGGGCCGCTATGCCGGCCGCAAGGCGGTGATCGTTAAGAACTTCGACGACGGCGTTTCCGGCCGGCAGTACGGCCACGCGCTCGTTGCCGGGATCTCCAAGTATCCCCGCAAGGTGAGGTTACCGCCTTTGGCGTGACGTGGCGGGAAACCTGCTAACGTAACTGCTGACGTGGAAGTTGATTTATTGGCCTCGTTGCGGTCTTCCAAGCCGTCGTTTCTCGTGTCGTGTCGATTAGTTCTTTGGGTGTAGATTCGAGACTGTAAATTGCAGCAGCATCCGATAGTTAGAGGCCGTCGCCGTAAGCAGGGCGCTCGAAGCAGCACCGTCGATTTAACCGTGAAGGAAATATCTTCGACAGACGGACACGCGGGACCGTGGGACCGAGGGACCGCTAGTTCAGACGCCTTTGGAAGATACGCGCGAAGTTACGCGCAGGCAGGAATGCGGAATGGCCGAAGGAGGGAGGATCGTTAGTTCAGGCGACTCAAGGAGAGGCGCTCCGCGAACGTTAACTTGTAACGGCAGGCAGGCATGCGGAATGACCGAAGGAGGGAAGGACCGAGGGACCGTGTGTTTGGGCGCCGTAAGATGCGCGGCGTGGACGCCAACGCGCAAAGCCGACAGACTAAAATGCGGGCCCGTGGGAGCGAGGGAGGGAAAGAGACCGAGCAATCGCCGAGGGATCATTGGATCAAAGGGCCGCGACCTAGGTGGGACGCCCGTTAACTTGGAGTATCTTGTTTTCCGCGCCGCGAGCAAGTGGTCAGCCGTCAGCCAGTCTTGAATTCACCGCTAGCCTTCGGAAAGGCTTATTTTGGCCGGCAGTCGTCTGACGGGCTTAGTTTCAGCGTCAATTTTTTAGGCGCGTCAGAAGTCGTCAACCGTCAACCATCTGCCACGCTTGAATCTGCGGACGTAGTTCATTAGGGCGGTTTTCGAGAACTTTCATTGCTGGACGTGGATTAGGGTTTCTTAATCTGTGATCCATTGTGCGCCAGACCGCCGTGGTCGCGCTGTTTACAGCGGCCCGATCAGGATGCTTGTGGTGTGGACGTAGATTGAGATGCTTGTGCTGCCGACGTACATCACTCCCTGGTCTTACGGACGTGTATCGACGGCTGAGTTGACGCGTTTGAGGTGTGTAGGGGTTCTTGCATTGAGGCTGAAGGGTGATGATTTTCGGCCTGTTCTTTCCCACTCCCAAGTCCAGCGCGCCCCTTCACACGCCTCCCACTCCTCCCCACTCCCCCAGGTCACGAGGAAGCTCACTCCCAAGACCCTCGCAATGGTGTCTTTTCCCTTCTCACTCCTCCCACTTCCCCGAACATCTCCCAACTCCTCCCATCCCCGGCCCACTCTTCCCCACTGTTCCTTACTGTTCCCAACCCCTTCACACTCCTCTAGGTCACGAAGAAGCTCACGCCCAAGACCCTCGCGAAGCGCTCGCAAGTGAAGGCGTTCATCAAGCTCGTTAACTACAACCACCTCATGCCCACTAGGTAATTAACCCGCCCACTAGGCAACTAATCTATTATTCACTGCTAGGTCGTTGATTCCCTTGCTCGCAAGTGAAGCTCGTTATAGACAATCACCTTATGCAATCTAGGTGACTAATTCGCGCACTAGGTAACTAATTTGCCTATTTGATTAACTATTTCGCCCATTGGGTAATCAATGTGCCACACTCCTCCGCATCCCTCTCCCCCCTCTCCCTTCACGAAATTCCCCGCTCTTCCGCTCCCACCTTTTCCATGTGTTATCACCCCTCTACTTCCTTCCCGCAATCGCCCTACCTTCCCGCCATCTCGTTCGCTGTTCCCCGTATCCCGCTCTTCCATTTCCCACATTTCCCCCTTCCTGTTCTCCTGAATTTTCCGTCCCCTACCCCCCGTACCTCCATTTTTACTTGTCCCACATCACTCTCCTGTTCCCCGCATTCCGCCTTATATTCCCTTGCATCCCCCTCCCTATCCCTTATATCTCAATCTCCTACTTCCCCGCTTCCCTTCTGCCATGTCCCCACATCCCTCTCCTATTTCCCCACATCCCTATCCTATTTCCTCAAATCCCTCTCCTATTTCCCCACATCCCTGTCATATTTCCCCACACCCCTCCCGCTTAATTTGTCATTCGTAAACCGCCCGCCCCAATCCCCCTCACCCTCTTCCGCTTCCCCCGAATTCCCGCTCATCCCCTCTTTCCTCCCCTTGTTTCCCCCTTCCCGCCTCCCCGCCGCGCGCCCCCCCCCCCTCCTCCTCTCCCCCTCCCCTTCTCCCCCATGGCTCTACATACTCCTTGTTCGACCGCGTTGACTTATGTTGACTGCCCGTCCAGTTGGACTTTACCTTGATATCGCGGCCACGTATGAAAACACGATCATTCGTTGACTTCCGTTGACTCCCTTTTACGCCCGTTGACTCGCGTTGACTGCAGGCACCAGCTTGACTTGGATCTTAAGAACACAGTGACGGCTGACAAGCTTGTCCCAATCCAGGGCCATTCACACCTGTTGTCTCCCGTTGACCCCCTTTTCACTACCCGTTGACTCTCGTTGACCGCAGGTACCAGCTTGACGTTGACCTCAAGAGCACGGTGACGGCTGACAAGCTTGAGAGCTCAGCCAAGCGGGTGGAGACCAAGAAGGTGAGGGGGGGCGCGAGCGAAGGGGAAGGGAGGAGCGAAGAGGTGGGGGAGAAGAGAGGGGGGAGGAGCAGACGGTGGGAGGAGAAAGGGCTGAGGGAGAGCAATACGATTGGGGAGGGGGGGGGGGGGGGGGGGGGGGGGGGGGGGGGGGGGGGGGGGGGGAGGGAGAGAACAGGGAGGCAGACAGAGAGGATTGAGAGAAGGAGTGAGAGGAAGGCAAATCCGGGCGAATGTCCTTAGGCTGTGTGCAATTCAATGTGGCTTCTTGCCATGTGACTCACACCTTTCTTCAGCTGTGCCATATCCCCTCCCCTTCTTTCCCCAGCTCTGATTCCCACCCGCCCTCCCCCCTCCCCCCTCCCCCCCGTTCAATTTTTCCATATTCTCTTCCCTCTTCTTCGTTCCCGCTCATAAGCCGCTTTTTCTGACCCGTCCTACTTCCTCGTCTCCTTCTGCCCATCTGCCCATGTGCATGTTGTGCTCGTTTGCCCATCTGCCGGTTTGCCTGTTACGCCCATCTGCCCGTGTGGCACCACAGGAGCTGAAGAAGATCTTTGAGGAGCGATTCAAGACGGGCAAGAACAGATGGTTCTTCTCTAAGCTCCGGTTCTAAGCGCTGGGGACGGAACACATGCTGGCGGTTTCCGAAGCCGCGTTTCTTATGGCTGCACTGGTTGAGCTCCTGAAGCTAGCATAAGGCCGATAGGATCTGAGAAATATGATTGTTTTCTCATGTCTGTATGTGCTTTGGAATAGTGATGCATGAGTGTACTTGCTGTGAGGCTCTCCGTGTCTGCTGAAAATCCCTGAAAGAAGCTGGCATTTTTTTGTATGCGATTACAGGTGCCAGCTGACATATGTGAGCTGGGGTTTTAACGGGTCTTAATGAATCCAGAAAGTTGTAGTATTTTTATTGTATCTTGTGTTTTTTTTTTTTTACGAGAAGCTCTGTAGAGAGACAGGCCAGGGTTTGTTTCGGGCTTGCACGAAATCGTCGTGGCACTGTTCACAGGTCGTGCTGACTCAATTCACCTGGAGAGTGGGCCACGGGTTGAGACCTTGGTTGAGTCGAAGTCGTCTCCGAGTGCATTCATTTGCCCACATCACTACAGTAACACTGTTCCACACATTTGCCTAACCAGCCAAACGAGGCAGACGACCTTTCTCTTGTCTCGGTCACTGTCCTTCTTGCGTGATGCCCGCAAGGCTTCCTCACGCAGATCGCCTACGGTACGGCGTTCCAATGATATCCTAGCCCGTTGAGTTTTAATTTACCTTCCAGCTTGGCGCTCGTTTAGAAATGGTAAATATGTAATCTGAGTACTAGCAAGAGTCGAATGTGCTGGAGAGTTTTTACGATCTGTTTTTTAGAATCAACGAAACCAAGAGAAGCTTCGTGGGTGTGTAATTGCTAAAAACAATGGGCACACACTGTACTGTGAATTGGAGACTGAAAATCGTAATCCAATCTAAATTGTATATCCGAGGATTCTGCATTCATTACGGGCTGTTCTCACCTCAAGCCATCATCATATTCCTGGCAACATGAGACTAGTTATGTCCTTGCAGGTTCATTCTTCAGGAAACTGTTCCTAATAATATTACTGTAATATTCCTCCAGGAAACACCTAGTGTACAGTTTTACAGTTTTTCCTTCGAATGATTTTGGTTTACTTGTGGATGATCACGTGCCCGATCATCGTCCAATTAGGCCACAGCAAGAGGCCGCGCTTGAAATGGACCTGGACGCTAGCGGCTGCCCAACGTTAACTGACAGGTTGGCGTTCAATAAACGACAGGCCTTCCCACTTTAACGACGACCCTGGTCGACAAGTGATGCCAAATTTCTGAGTCTTTAAAGCCCGAGTCTAGAATGGTAAGGCTTCAAGAATACTGAACTTGAAAGGTGTTGGGAAAGCGACGGAATGGGCAAGCGATGGTCATGTGAAGGCCAGCGACATGATGGGAGAGCGTGGGAGACACTCAGAGTAAGCGTGGGTGTGACGGACGCCGGAAGGGAGAGCAACCTAAAAGGGGACGGGAGGGGAGGCGAATTCAAGTTCAAGAATCTTGAACTTAAAAAGTTGCCATTCTAGACTCGGGCTTTAATTGGCTAGTGGTGCGTCTTGATTTTTTTCAGAGTCACTGTGGTTTCGAAGTACTTAGGCACAGACCTTACACTGTACGAGGGTATGAAAAAACAAAATCGTAACTTCACAGGCTGCATAGCCTTCGGAATGTATTTTTAGGCCCATTTCAGCTGAAACTCACTTGGGTTGATACAATGGTAATTGCTCGCGCTAAACTGGACAAGGAAAGTAAAGGGATGATCGTGCGCTAACGCCTTCCCGCTAGGAGTTGGGCAAATGAAAGCCTTAGCTGCGGATATTATGCGGCGGGATTCCTGACCAGATTACACGAGGTACAAATTAAAACCGGGGTGCACATTCAGCTGAATGTGCATCAAAGGTTATCCCTTGACTGAGTGGGTTACGAGGTGTGCTTTCAACCCCTTCAAGTCGAAATTCGTTTCCCCCCTCCCCCGCAATTTCGTTTCCCCACGCCCCCGCAATTTCATTTCCCCCTCCCCGTCGAAATTCGTTTCCCCCCTCCCCCGCAATTTTGTTTCCCCCCTCCCCCGCAATTTCGTTTCCCCCCCCTCCCGCCAATCTGTTTCATCCCTCCCGCCATTCGGTTTCACCCACTCCCGCCATTTCACCCCCTCCCGCCACCTACGAAATGCCCGAAGCTCTAGCGGAATCATTTTTTTGTCGCCCCTCGTGAGCCAATCACTGTTTTTCTCCAAACCCCCTTCCCAACATCTCAAGCCGAACCGCGTTGAATGTGCACCCTGGTTTTAAACACAGCATAGTCATGCAATATCTCAAATCACATGAGTACTGAATCGTGCATTGCGTTCCCCGAGCGTTCATCAGCTTCGCCACAGGCAGAAAGGGCCTGTACACAACCAGCCATGTTAGTGCAGCAAAGCTGGGTGGCTAGGTATATTTACTGATCGGAAATCAAGGGGCTCTCAACCATTTGTACAAATTTTGAATCTACTCTAACCGCGAGTGCTTGTAAACGACTTTCGGTTTCCGGTGCTCAACTGCTAAAGAGTCGGCCGTAGAATTTCGGAAATTGATGCGACAAGGTTGGACATCCACTGTACTGTAAATCCACTTCCTCTATCATCGACTCTTCTCCGTCCCTTCCCTTCCCTTCCATTTCCTTCCCTCATCATATCCGTCCTCCCTGGTTGACTCGCTTGGCCGTGCGCTACCGCCAAGCCCACACCTAGCGGAACCACTAGTTGCACCGCACGCCACGCCAGCGCCGCAATGGCAGGGTCACTGTGACTCACAGGTCCCAAAGAAAGCGGGGTCTCCACCACTAGTGTTTGGATTTGGGCGCGCGGGAATCCTGGAGGGGAGGGTGAGATGTGCGCAAGCGGACAGCCGAGCCCACTCTCCGCGCAATCCAGTCCTGCGATTGCCCCCACGATCCAAGCCATGCCATTTCCAAGCGTCCACGCGAGGAGACGCCATGGACTCTCAAAGTGAGCTGTCTCTCACCATCAAGTTTCTATTATTTCTCCCTCCCCACCCCATAATTTCTGCTCGTGTTTGAGGAGGTGTAAGTGGGTTTGCTTGGCGTATCCGAGCATCCTGCGTAGTTTCGGCTCTACCCAACAGATTAACTACCTCGTACTGTACAGTCCGTTCCACGAACACTTTAAGCTTCATTGTTGTCAGTCATCCTCACAAACTCAGATTTTTCGAATCATCACAAACACTCCCTTGCTTTCACTGCTCAACCACGAAAGCTCTTCATTTCTTTACTAACCGCGGATCGCGGGACATCCATTTTCCCTCTTGGACGAGATTTTCTTGAGCTGTCACGAGTTGTAAGCCAATTAACTCCAACCGATTATTCTTGAAGAGTCGGCGAACTTCTCGTGTAACGAACCCCGCCGTGCGAGAAATGTCTTGGCATTCTGGATCAGAAGTCGAACCGCCGCAACCGCCGCCCGTGTTGGCGCAACAGCAGCAGCAACAACAACAGCACCAGCGCCACCGCAGCAGCCAATCGGAAGAATTCGAGTCAGCAGTCGCTGCCGTCATTTCGCGAATCAAGATCGACAAGCCCCCTTCGTCGATTTTCGAGTCGGCGCCGAAGCCGCCTCTCCCCGCGGCGGCGCGCGAAGCAGCGGATTTCTCTATGGGAGAAACGTCGTCGGCGCCGCGTTTCGCGGCGGGACATCAGGCTCAGATTCAACAGGACGGAAGCATTTGGGAAAACCCGAGCGCGCATTCCACGGCGGATATGATCGTGTCTCCGCCGGCGACAGCTTATCTCCGCCCGAACCGCTTCGGCGCGCCGCTGGTGCGTCCTTCCAGCGCGGGGAGTTCCCGGGGGGGGAGTTCCGCCGGCGGCGGGAGTTTCCGCGCGCAGCGCGGCGACGCGTCGCCCCCGACGTTTAATATCCCTCTAACTACCACTCAAACGCAGAAGCAGCGCTGGCCGGACAGCCACGGCGCGCAAACCCTAAGCGCGTGGCTCCAACGAACCAGCAGCTCAGGCTCGGGATCTGGCTCGGAAGGCAAAGCAGCACAAGACCACGGGGCGCTGCAGCGCTGCGCTTCGGCGCCGCACGAACGAAACGGCAGCGGCGGCGAAGCGCGCGAAGTGGCGGCGGCGCTGCAAGCCGGCGGCGGCGGGATACAGCAGGAAACCGAGGAGGAGCGTTCGATAAAGCGCCGACTGCTGAACCGCGAATACGCGAAGCGGTCGCGGCAGCGGCAGCACGAGCGATTCGTGGAGCTCGAAGCGCAGGTGAATTCCATGGCGGCGGAGAAACGCGCCGCGGACCAGCGACTCCAGGAGATGGAACAGGCGCTGATGATCCTGCAGGGGGAAAACGAGCGGTTGCGGCAGATTGCGGCGGGGCGCTACAGCCGCGACATGGCGGAGATACTGCGCGCGATTCAACAGGCGGGGGGGTTTCCCGCGGAGGTGGCGGCAGGGCTTTCCGCGGGAGGCCCTCCGCAAACAGGCTTCGCTCCCGACGCTCGCGACGCTCGTGGTTTCTTAGAGGAGGGCGCGTCCGCGTCCGCTTCCGCTTCCGCTTCCGCCGCCGCCGCAGCAGCAGCAGCAGCGCGAGCAGATCTGCGTTTTAACGCCGTGGGCGCGTTTCCCGGCGCGAGCAGCTATCAGGGGATCGAACTCGCGGGGACAGACACTGGGACAGCAATTGGGGGAAGCTGGCCGCGCAGTGCCTCCGCCCATTTCGCGGAGATGCGGGCGGAACTCGCATCTGCGCGGGAGCACGCGAGCGGAGCTCATGCTCCGCCCGCGCCAGGTCGACAGAGGGGGACATTTCCCCCTCCTCCGCCTGCACAAGCTTCGCCATCGATTCAGGGTTTTTATGGGCAGCCCAGAGAAGCAAGGCTGGGGGGCGGAGATTGCACGTTGGGAGATTTTTCTGCGATGGAAGACAAGAATGAAATGATGATTTTCGCTGCTGCTGCTGCCTCTGCTGCTGCTACATCCTCTGCCCCTGCTCCCGCTGCTTCTGCTGGTAACCCCAGGAGTTTCGGTAGCTTCGCAACTGGCAGCGGCCACGCCAGCCCAGGTGCCTTTTCAGGTGTTTTCTCCGCTGCTGCAGCAAATCCGAGACCTGCTGCTGCCTTCAACTCACGAGACAGCACCAGCTTCGGTGCCGGATACCCCACTGGATTTGCTGTTAACACCCATGCCACTGGCCTCACTCCAAACCACCATAGTAATCCTGCGATTCCTGGGTCAGCTAACGCGGCTTTCAACTCGGCGTGTTTAGGGTTTGGTGCAGCTGACCTGGATATTCCTCTGGGAGGGGATGAGGACACGGCTGCTTTGCTGGCTGTGGCTGGGCTTGTGGGGGGGGATGGGGGAAGTGGGGAGAGTGGTAGGCCGGGTGGAGTGAAGGAGGGAGTGGAATTGGGGAATGGGATGGAGGAGGGGGAAGGAGGGGGAGGAGAGGAAGGAGGGGTGGGGCAGGGGAGTGGGGGGGAGTGGAATGAGCACGAGGGGACCCTGTTTGCGATGATCCATCATCTGCATAGGCAGCTGTGAGGTGTTTTGCGCCTAGGCAATCGTCTCCATTCACAAGGAGCAGGAGGGGACTCTGTTTTCCATTATCCATCGTCTGCGTGGGCAGCTGTGAGGCATTACAGTTGAGAAAACAAGCTCAAGATTCGCTAATGGATGGCTCAACCGGTCAGCATCTGCAGCTGAGGTAGAGATACGGCATTTTCAAAGCCAGAGAATTGAGGATAATCCTGGGTGTTTCACATGCACAGGCAGGCAGCCTTTGAAGAGCCAAGAGTGTGGTCTGCTTGCTTCGGCGCTTCTTTCTTTCATTCATCTGTCTGCCAGCCAGCACTGTGCTCCTCCAGTATTTCCCACTGGAGAGAGCACACCTGCTTGGTAGAGGCCTTATTTGATTTGTTCATTCATTATTTGATTGTTTTATTGTTCACTGGCAATTCCCCTTACTGTTTGTTTCAATATTACCGTACCGTACCATACTCTCTTTCCGGCAACGGTATCTCTTCAGCGCAGAAAAGACGATGTCAGTAGGTGCAGAGCAGAGTGATCAAGTTTCTGAACATGCCACTAGCATCTGTTTCAATTCAACCTCATCCCCAGACATACTACTGGTGGTACCTTACTATAGTCTAGCAGTCACACACAAACACACACCTACAATACACAATGACACTGAACATTGTCCAGTCAGAGACTACAGCAGCCCAAACACCCACATCTGCCCTGCTCCATGTCGTAAGGCAACAAGCAGGAACGTGCCAAGATTAACTACCAAAAGAGGGTTCTGTGCAGCATATTAGGCAGGTGGAGGAGGAGGTGTGGGGGTAGAAGAGCTAGACTTTAGGATCCATCAAGTGAGGTGCAGGAGGGAGGAGGCCACACAGAGCGAGGCTTCTACGCCAAAGGGAACCCAATGCGAACGACAATTTCACACGCGTTGTAGTTTCGGTCGTACTGCACATTGCCTGCCATGGCGAGCAGGATCTTGCAGCGCACCGAGAGGGGTGGAGGAGGAGACGTGGAGGAGGAAGAGGAGCGGAGGAGGAAAGGAGGAAGAGCCAGGCTTCTAAGCAAAGGGGAAGCCAATCCGCACGACAAACTCGCAGGCGTTGTAGTTGCGGTCGTACTGCACGTCGCCTGCCATGGCGAGCAGGATCTTGCGGCAGATGGAGAGCCCGAGCCCCTCCTGCGTGCGCGCGGTGGGGTCCGCCTCGTCGTACAGCTGCTGCACCAGCTCCTGGGGGAGGGCGCCCGAGTGTTGCACCCTGCAAGGGGGGAAGGGGAAAGGAAGAGATTAGACAACAACAGACAGAGAGCGTGGTGGGGTCCGCCTCGTCGTACAGCTGCTGCACCAGCTCCTGGGGGAGAGAACCCGAGTGTTGCACCCTGCAAGGGGGGAAGGGGAAAGGAAGAGATTAGACAACAACAGACAGAGAGCGTGGTGGGGTCTGCCTCGTCGTACAGCTGCTGCACCAGCTCCTGGGGGAGAGAACCCGAGTGTTGCACCCTGCAAGGGGGGAAGGGGAAAGGAAGAGATTAGACAACAACAGACAGAGAGCGTGGTGGGGTCTGCCTCGTCGTACAGCTGCTGCACCAGCTCCTGGGGGAGAGAACCCGAGTGTTGCACTCTGGAAGCAGAGGGGTGTGAGAAGAAGACACAACACATGAAGGGGTTAGACACCAACAGGGAGTTGGGGTGGGGTGTGCCTCGTCGTACAGCTGCTGCACCAGAGAGCTGAGCCCATTCCATCCCATGCCAAACCCAACCCACATTCCCCTTCCATCCTCTACGCCCAGTCCCTGCCCCCACGCCCCCCATGCTTCTCCCACTCACCGGAACTCGCATTTGAGGGAGCCTTGATCTCCAAACAGGCTCCTGGTGCTGGTGACGAGGCGCACCTTCACCCACCCGCCTTGCGGCGTGAACGCCACGGCACTCGTGAGGTACTCCGCCAGGGCCTGCTGCAGGCGAGCTCGGTCCCCTGCGAGGCCATCCCACCCCATGCCAAACCCGCCACACACCTTCCACAAGCCCTCACTCCCCCCCCCCCAATCCCTGCTGCTTGCACTCACCGGAACTCGCATTTGAGGGAGCCCTGGTCGCCAAAGAGACTGCGCGTGCTCGTGACGAGGCGCACCTTCACCCACCCGCCTTGCGGCGTAAAGGCAACAGCACTCGTGAGGTACTCCGCCAGGGCCTGCTGCAGGCGAGCTCGGTCCCCTGCGAGGCCATCCCACCCCATGCCAAACCCGCCACACACCTTCCACAAGCCCTCACTCCCCCCCCCCCCCAAATCCCTGCTGCTTGCACTCACCGGAACTCGCATTTGAGGGAGCCCTGGTCGCCAAAGAGACTGCGCGTGCTCGTCACAAGCCGAACCTTCACCCACCCGCCTTGCGGCGTGAACGCCACGGCACTCGTGAGATACTCCGCCAGGGCCTGCTGCAGGCGAGCTGGGTCCCCTGCAAGGCCCGGGAACGAGCGCAGCTGCTGCGGCGGGTCGAAGGCGAGGGAGACGCCGCGGCGAGAGGCGGCTTGCTTGCCCTGGGCGATGACTGCATCGATGACTGAGGCAATGGTGAAGACGGCCGGGATGATGTTGACGTAGCTGAAAGGTGGAGGGAGAGGATTGTGGGAGAGAACGAGCGAAGGGGAGAAAGGGAGAGACGGGGAGAGGGAGAGAGTGGAGGGGAGGATTGGAGAGTGGAGTTGAAAAGGAAAGGCAGAGTAGGGGTTCTTTGAACAACCATGTCATTCGCGGCCTGTTTGGCTGGGCCTCCCCTATGATGGATTATACGTTCGAGACCCTTCGCGTTTAGCGTATGTACGCTAGCGTGTACACGCAACACGCTAAACGCTATACGCAGCCATAAAAGTTTTCGGGCAGCCCGGAAAAATAAAATCGCAGGAAAGATGCGGATTTTCTTGGTGAGCATTTCGCCGAAGTCGGCGGTCTAGGCAAGATGGGATCTGACTTCAAAGTTTGCAGGCACATGTGTCGCATTTCAGATCTCGTCTTGACATTGAAACCCATCTCTTCTACCGCATTGAAAACCATCGTATCTACAAACTCCAACCTATCAAATTCGACCCCCCAACAAATCTCACGCCACTTACCAGTCAGCCCTACTCCTAACCCGTCATTTCCTACCTTGCATTCCCGCTTCCAGCAGAGTCCCCGCGCACACCTACTTGACAAGCCTCTCCAACACTAGGCTCTCTAGCTATGATGTCTTCTCCTCGCCCAACCCCACCCGCCGATCGGACTCAGGAAAATGCTAGGGCACGTCTTAGTGAGATGAAATAGGGGGTACTTTTTTTCCACCCTGCCCGAAATGTTTTTTCCCTGCCCGAAAAAGCGTATGCCTAATCCGAACCTCAAGCGTATGGCGTATACACGGAAGCGTATATACGATACGCGAATATACGCTGAACGCGTATAATCCATCATAGGGCCTCCCTTTGTTGTACAACTCACCCTGCCCTTCTTCTTTTGAGTCGACTCAAAAGCAGGGGTTCTGTGAACGATCATGTCATTTGCGGCCTGTTTGCCTGGGCCTCCCTTTGTTGTACAACTCACCCTGTCTGCCCTTCTCGCTTCAATCCAACTCACCCTTCCTCGATGGTGTCAATATCATCATCCCCCAGAATCCTGTCCACCTGCTCCTTGCCCCGCTCCGCCAAGATGCCACCCCCACATGCTTTCAACACCTGCCCCCAGATACCCATGCGTCATACACAGGCCTGCTTCAACTCAACTCACCGTCCCTTCAATCAACTCACCCCTATTCAATGGTATCAATGTCGCCATCCCCCAGAATCCTGTGAACCTGCTCCTTGCACCGCTATTGCGGCACCTTGAGAATTGACTCACCCTTCTGCCTTTCTTGCTTCCACTCACCCCTCTTCAATGGTGTCAATGTCGTCATCCCCCAGAATACGATCCACCTGCTCCTTGCACCGCTCCGCCACGCCCACCGCGTTCCTCTCCTCCTCCCCGACCAGCCGCCCCTCCTGCTCCTCCTTCCGCAGCCCCTCCAGCGCATGCTCGATCCCGTCCAGAGGCCCACGGATGGCATCTCGCGTGTAGGCGACGGCTTTGGCCTTCTCCTTGGCGAAGTCCTGCGTGGCGCGCTGCAGGTTGAGGGCTGCCTGGAGCTCCGCGGACACGGTGTGCAGGAAGCAGAACACCCCCGTGACATGCCCGTCCGAGTCGCGGCGCGTCTGGACGGTCAGAAGCGCCTCCACCAGTTGGCCCTGTGTGTGGGGGGAGGGAGGGGGAGGGAGGAGAGGGATGCAGGTTGAGGGCTGCCTGCAGCTCGGCGGAGACGGTGTGCAGGAAGCAGAACACCCCCGTCACGTGCATGTCGGGATTCTGGCGGGTTTGCACGGTTAGCAGCCCCTCCACCAGCTGGCCCTGTACATTACGCAGGAGGGTGGGGGAGGAGGTGTGGGGAGGAAGGGTAGGTGAGGAGGCGGTTGGCAGCAGTAATGGGAGAACTGGTGCATGCCATGTCACCCATTCACACAACACACCACACACTACGCGCACACTGCCTCGTGCGACCAAACACTCACATGGGCATCGAGGAATTCGAGCGGATAGCGGTCGGTCATCTGGCCGGACATGGCCTTGTTGATCACAATCATCAGCTCATGCACCCATGTGTGCACACTCTAAGATCCATGACTTGTGCACTCATCCACTCACATGGGCATCGAGGAACTCCAAGGGGTAACGGTCGGTCATCTGGCCGGACATGGCCTTGTTGATCACAATCATGAGCTTCGTCATCGTGTCCGCCTTCATGCGGCAGATGGGGCCAAAAATGCCGCCCAGCAGCAGCCGGTCGATCGCCTGCTGACGTGGCACCCCGGTGATCCTCTCCATGGCGGGGTTCCAGTCCGTGCAGTTGCCAAAGTCTGGAGAAAAATAAGGGAGGGGAGAAGGGAGAGACAAGGGAGAAGAGAGAGAGTGGGGAGAAAGTGTGAGCGGCATGGCACCCCCATGACTCTCTGCATAGCCAGGTTCCAGTTGGTGCAGTTGCCGAAGTCTGGAGTGCAAAAGGGGGAGGGGAAACGAGGGGGATGAGGGGGAACAAGGCATGGCAGGCACGCATGAGTGGCAAGAGTGGGGAGAAGAGGTACAAGAGGGAGAGAGGTGAGCGGGATGGGAGGGGTGGACGGGGGGTGACGAGGGGGGATGAGTGGGGAACAAGGGGTGAAAGTAGTGGAAGCGGAAGAGGGAGAAGGGGTGGAGGGGGTGGAAGGAGTAGAAGTGGGAGGACTGCAGGTGGCAAAGCGCAACTGTGGCAGGCACACGAGCACTCGGTTAGCAAGCACCCATCCCCCTTAAAAGCACACACCCACATCCGAGCACCCCCATACCCAAGCACCCAAGCACCATAAGAACAGGGCTCACCATCGGTGGAGAAGATGGGAGGGATGAGCGAGTTGTTTCCATGCACAATCGCCTCATAATCCCCCTGCAGGCGAGTGAACTTGCCCTGCACCGCCTTCTGAGCCCCTCCCAACCCAGGCTTGCCCCCACCCCCCTTATAAGCATGCACCCAGGCACCCCACACTCACCGTCAGTAGAGAAGATGGGGGGGATGAGTGAGTTGTTCCCGTGAACAATGGCCTCATAATCCCCCTGCAGGCGCGTGAACTTGCCCTGCACCGCCTTCTGAGCCGTCACGTCCTGCCCCACGAAGCACACCCCCACCACGTCCTCCATGTCATCCCCTCCCATGGCTGTCCCGCGGCTGGCAAAGGCGTTGACCACGAGGATGACCGAATCCTTGTTGGATTGGACGACCCCCCAGGTGCGCAGATGGATCTCCAGCTCCTTGCTCTCCTGACCTGCAGAGGGGAGAAGAGAAGAGGGAGAGAGGAAAAGGCGAGAGAGAGGGAGAGGGGAGAGAGAGGGAGAAGGGAGAGAGAGGCAGAGAGAAGAGGAGCTGAGAACCCCCACCACGTCCTCCATGTCGTCCCCCCCCATGGCCGTGCCGCGGCTGGCTAAGGCGTTGATGACGAGGATGACCGAATCCTTGGAGCGCTGCACCACAGCACACAGCACAGACAGACCACCAGGTCCGTGATCAGGTGCTTCCCCAGGGCGTCACCTGTGGCCAGCCCTGTCAGCAAATGCACCTACCAGGGGGGACGTACGACCACATACCTTGCACCAGCGCTTGACCTGATCACAGAGAAGGTAACAGCAAAGAGCATACCTTGCAGGGCGAGGAAGAGAGCGCGCGGCCAACAGCGTCCACGTTGCCCTCCACCACCAGGCCCGTGATCAGGTGTGCTTCCCTCCCCCTAGCTCTCTCCTCAACACACCACACACACACACCAACGTACCTTGCAGGGCCAGGAAGAGCGCCCTCCCAACAGCGTCCACGTTGCCCTCCACCACCAGGTCCGTGATCAGGTGCGCTTGGCCTATACCCGAAGGGTACGAGGCACACACTCACGTCAATTGCAGAGAGCACTTCAGTGCACCCACACACGGCCGTACCTTGCAGGGCCAGGAAGAGCGCCCTCCCAACAGCGTCCACGTTGCCCTCCACCACCAGGTCTGTGATCAGGTGTTTTCCCAGGGCGTCCCCTGTGGCCAGCCCCGTCAGCGCTGCCAGCCTGGCGTTCCACCCGGTGACACACCCATCCCTGTCCACGGCTAGGATGGGCGCTGTTGCTGTCTCGAGCACTCGCACCATCTCACTCTCTGTCGCACTCAGACGATCCATTTCCTGGCATGTTTGTAGGGGATAGGGCGTAGGGGGCAAGGGAGGATGGGTCAGACACAGCAGCGGCAATAGCAGCAGCGCCAGTGAGCCTGGCGTTCCACCCGGTGACACACCCATCCCTGTCCACGGCCAGGATGGGCGCTGTTGCTGTCTCGAGCACTCGCACCATCTCACTCTCTGTCGCACTCAGACGATCCATTTCCTGGCATGTTTGTAGGGGATAGGGCGTAGGGGGCAAGGGAGGATGGGTCAGACACAGCAGCGGCAATAGCAGCAGCGCCAGTGAGCCTGGCGTTCCACCCGGTGACACACCCATCCCTGTCCACGGCCAGGATGGGCGCTGTGGCCGTCTCCAGCACTCGCACCATCTCACTCTCTGTCGCACTCAGACGGTCCATTTCCTGGTGTTTTAAAGGGGGAGACAGGGGTGGAGAGAAGGGAGATGGGACAGGGAGGAACGGGGGTCAGAGCCTGGGGTTTGTTCCACCCGGTGACACACCCGTCCCTGTCCACGGCCAGGATGGGCGCTGTGGCCGTCTCCAGCACTCGCACCATCTCACTCTCTGTTGCACTGAGGCGATCCATTTCCTGCCAGAGAAGGGGTGTGGAAAGGTGGGGCCATGGGAGGATGCACATGCGCTCATCATCAGCATCAGCAGCCAGCCTGGCGTTCCACCCAGTGACGCACCCTCTCACAGCATCCATCTCCACATCCTCCCACGGTCCCTCCAGCCGCACCACCTCCTCCTCACACGCCCCTCCTCACACCCACCCCCACACACCCACTGCCAGAAGCTCACTGCTAGAAACCCAGAAAGCCACCCCCAGAAACCCACCTGGTCGCGCATGCGGTTGAGCATCATATCCCTCATGTCATTATCACTGAAGCTGGTCAGGTGGCCTCTCAGGATGAGCTGCAGCGAGTGCACGGCGTCCATCTCCACGTCCTCCCACGGCATCGACCGCTGCCGCACCACCTCCAGAAACGCCCCTCTTCCCACCCACCCACCCCCACACACCCACTGCCTGAAACCCAGAAACCCACTGCTAGAAACCCAGAAACCCCCAGAAACCCACCTGGTCGCGCATGCGGTTGAGCATCATATCCCTCATATCGTTATCACTGAAGCTGGTCAGGTGGCCTCTGAGAATGAGCTGCAGCGAGTGCACCGCGTCCATCTCCACGTCCTCCCACGGCATCGACCGCTGCCTCACCACCTCCAGGAACGCCCCTCCTCACACCCACCCACCCCCACACACCCACTGCTAGAAGCCCAGAAACCCACCTGGTCGCGCATGCGGTTGAGCATCATGTCCCTCATATCGTTGTCACTGAAGGACGTCAAATGCCCCCTCAGAATGAGCTGCAGCGAGTGCACGGCGTCCATCTCCACGTCCTCCCACGGCATCGACCGCTGCCTCACCACCTCCAGAAACGCCGCAAAGCTCGCCCTTGGCCCCATGTCCATCCGCTCCGGCCGCTCGTCATCCTTGTCTCTATTGTCGTGCTTCTCCCCGCCCCACCGCACCTCCTTCCGCACGTGCGAGCGGAACCACAGCAGCGCGTCTCTCGCGTACAGCCGCGCACACGCCATCCCGCACACCCCTTCCCCGAGCTCCTCGGCTCGCGGGTACCCCGCCTCTGCCAGGCTGTCAGTGCTCAGACCGGACGAATCCGGATGCGCAGAATCCAGCCAGTCAATAATATCCAAGATCTGCATCTCAGTGGGAGTGGTCCCCAGCAGCCAGAACCGCCCGGCGTAGTACAGCGCGGCGCCGTCGCACTTAACTAAGTCCCGGATATTCGGGTTCTGCGAGACAATCCCGAGGGGAGCATCCCCGCGCATGAGGAGATCACAGAGCAGCGTCTGCGTGCGGAGCATCTCCTTCTCGCGGTGCTGCCGGGCCATCTCAAGCTCCATATTCACCTGGAGCGAAAACACCTGCATGAGAAACTCGCACGCCAGGCGCAGCGGGAACGGGAGGTACCGGGCGGTTTCATGATGGCACACCACCAGCCCCCACAGCTTCTTCCCTCGGTTCGCCTGCGCGGGAGCAGCAGCAGCGCCGCCAGCTCCCTGCTGCTGGGCCGGCTGTGCGGCGTCCTCGTCGTTGATAATCACAGCCATGGTCATGGAGGCGGTGGTGCCCATGTTGCGCATGTACTGGATGTGGCACCGCTGCGCCGCCCGCAGCTGCGACCCCGCCAGCGTCACCGGCTGCTTGAGCCGCCCCTCATCCCTCACCACCTTCACCTCATCGGAATACGCGTCGCAGATGCACCGCACGCGGTTCTTCATGAACAGAAACCGGATGGCCTGGGGGATATCGGTCGCAGGGTAGTGGAGGCCGAGGTAAGGCTCCATGGATTCTTTCTTAGCTTCGGCCAGCACCTCTCCATGCTCGTCCTCGTGGAATTTATACGTCATGACTCGGTCGTACCCAGTCAGCTCCTTCACCTCCTCCACGACAGCCTGGCACAGATTGGTCATGTCGCCGGGCGGCATGCGTTGGAGCCTAGCGATGGCCTTGGCGGCGAGCTTGTGCGCCTGGAGCGCGCCGGCGCCGGTGAAGATGTTTTCGGCGTCGCGGATGGGCTCGAGGTCAATCACAATTCCGACGTCGATGCGGTGCAGGATGGCGTAGAACGGCCGGTGGTCCCCGCGGTTGGACACAGCTGCTTCCACAAGAACTGGGTTGATCATGCTCAGATCGGCCGCGCCTGTTGCTTTTTCCAGAGCCGTCACGCTGTCGGGAGTAAAAAGGGAGCGTGCGTCCACCCCGAAATCTGCAGAGGGAGAAAGAGGAGGGGAGGGAGGGGAGGAAGGGAGGAGAGGAGAGGAAAAGGGGGAGGGAGTGAGTCGGATGGGCTCGAGGTCGATGACGATGCCCACGTCGATGCGGTGCAGGATGGCGTAGAACGGCCGGTGGTCCCCGCGGTTCGACACTGCCGCCTCGACTAACACCGGGTTGATCATACTCAGGTCTGCCGCGCCTGTTGCCTTCTCGAGGGCTGTCACGCTGTCAGGAGTAAAGAGCACACGCGCGTCCACCCCGAAATCTGGAGGGAGAGGAGAGGGAGGGGAGAGGGTGAGGGGAGGGAGGGGAGAGGGAGAGGGGAGGGAGAGGAGAGGGAGAGGGGAGGGAGGGGAGAGGGAGAGGGGAGGGAGGGGAGAGGGAGAGGGGAGGGAGAGGAGAGGAGAGGCGGTTCGACACGGCGAGTTCTACCAGTACAGGGAGGGGGGGCTAGAGTGGAGGTTATCCGGGAGGAAAACGGGCGCGAGAGGGGTGGTTGGGGGGGTGTGGGTAGGGTGGAGGGGATGGAATGGGGACTATGGTGTGATAGGGGGAAGAAAGCCATGTGCGTGCACATATGTCGCACGGCCATGTGTGATGTATGCTGAGTCGACTCTAAGCGCGCATGTGTTTGCATGGTTACGATACCCCCAAACACGACGATATATTTGATGGCATGCGTGCATGTTGATGGCATGCGTGCATGTTGATGGCATGCGTGCATGTTGATGGCATGCGTGCATGTTGATGGCATGCGTGCATGTTGATGGCATGCGTGCATGTTGATGGCATGCGTGCATGTTGATGGCATGCGTGCATGTTGATGGCATGCGTGCATGTTGATGGCATGCGTGCATGTTGATGGCATGCGTGCATGTTGATGGCATGCGTGCATGTTGATGGCATGCGTGCATGTTGATGGCATGCGTGCATGTTGATGGCATGCGTGCATGTTGATGGCATGCATGCATGGATGTAAATGTTCTTCTTCAAGCGCATACAACATGATGTGTGATGACGTCATGCGTGCGTGTATGCATGGACATGGATGCTCCCCCCAATGCTCCCCCCAATGCTCCCCCCAATGCTCCCCCCTATGCTCCCCCCAGTGCTCCCCCCAATGCTCCCCCCAATGCTCCCCCCCATGCTCCCCCCAATGCTCCCCCCAATGCTCCCCCCAATGCTTCCCCCCATGCTCCTCCCAGTGCTCCCCCCAATGCTCTTCCCGCCCTTTCGAAAGTCACGACATTGGCTTTTGGCTTACCGAGCACGGGGAGCGGCGGAAGCGGAGGCGGAGCAGGCGGAGCGGAGTCCGCGTCCCCCGCCTTGCTCAGGTTGGAGTGCGCGCCCTCAAAGTCCTCCGCGCGGCGGCTTGCGCGGAACCCGCTGCGCCACTTGCGCGAGGGGGACTGCGAGCGCGCGGGGGAGCCCACGCGCCCGCCCGAGCTCGCGGAAGGCCCGGCGCTGCGTCCGCGCTCCTTGGAGTGCTTGGAGCTTGCCGCATTGTGCCCGCGAATCGCGGAGGAGATCTTGTCCTTGAGGGACGAGAAGGCGCGGCCTGGGCGGGTGAGAGGGGGGGGTTAAGAAGAGCGAGAAAGTAATAGATAGGAAGAAAGGGGGAGAGGGAGACGGGGAGAGGGGACGTAACGGGGAGGGAGGGAAAATGGGATGAGTAAAAGCAAGAAAATTACGGAGAGGTAGAGGAGACAAGACGCGGAAAACGAGGAACGAGGTGAGAAGCGAAAGACGAGAGACGAGCGGGACGGGAGGGAGGGAGAAGGGAAGCAGAGAGGCGAATGGATACGAGAGGAGAGCGGGGGAGAGAACAGCGATGCAAACACAGGGAGAGAATCTCTAAGCGCCCGCCCTGCCAGTGCCCTACTGGCGCGCTTAACCGGTCCCCCTTACGTACTTCGCTAACCAAAGCCCGGACTGGCTCCTACAAAACATGGTTCGTCGAACCCGTTTCATTCACCAATGCTCTACTGACGCCCCTACCAGCTCCTGTTACACGTTAACGCTTTGAGACGCCTCAACGCTGTTCCTCGTACACGCGAAGGTTTTGAGACGCCTCAAAGCACCTAATCCGTTTCTTAAACACGTTACACTCACTGATGTCCGGCCAGGCTCCTAGCTACGGTTCTTCCTACACGTTACGCTCACCAATGCGCGCCTTGCTATTGCCCCGCAAGCCTCCCAGTACGTAAAAATCGCCAACGCCCTACCGGCGCACCTGATTGGTACTTCACACACGTTAACGTTTCAAAACGTCCTGAACGAGTTTTGAGGCGTTTCGAATGAGTTTCGGGACGGCTCAGAATAACGAACCGGTTCGTTGTTCACGTTATAGTAACCAATGGTTCACCAGGCTCCTAGTGAAGGTTCTTACTTCACGTTTAACTCACCAATGCCCGACTTTGCAGGAGACGCCTTGCTCGGGGACGCCGTTGCCGCCTCCGCCTTCGCCGCCTCTTCCGCCTTCTTCCGCTCCTCCTCCTCCGCGGCCTTTTTCTCCGCCTCCAGCTCTTCCTCCGTCTTGGGCTTCGGGATCAGCCCCAGCAGGTCCTTGGCGTTCTCGCTAAAAGCAAGCACGTTAAACGTCGCTTCTTCCACCACCACCAGGCATCCGAACGCTTGGATCAACCCGCCGCGCTGCATGCGCTGCAGGTACGACGCGACCGGCGCGCCGCCGGGTTTCCCGCCGCCTTGCGCGCCGCTTTGCCCGCCGTCCGTCTGCGTGATGCCCTTGCTGGCCTCGACCGAGTCGTGATAGTCGAACCCCTCCGACTCGTTCTCGTACGCGCTGTCGAGCCGCGCGTCCGCGACGGCCTGCGCGACGCGGATGGCGCGCTTCGCCAGGGCCTTGGTGCCCGTGACGCTCGACGAGCTCATCGACACGGGCGGCCCGGACGGCGCGGCGGACGGTGCGGCGGAGGTTACGGTGGACATGGTGCGGGTGCTGTTGGTGGGGGAGCTGGTATCAGCGGTCGACATTGTCGCGGAACTCATAGCTGGTTCTTGGCTTGCCATACTGAAACCCTTGCCTGCCTCCACCTAGTGGTTTAGAGCGACTACACTGCTCCAGTAGCTAACAGTAACTAGGTAGCTATTTGATGGAAACTAGTTGCGAGACTCTTCGGTGGAGAAGCCACTACTCTCTGTTGAGTCGGCAGTCGCCTGTAGGCTTCTACTGGCGGAAAGAGGGTGATGGTGGTGTGGTTACAGAGACGAGGTGAGGTGCTTCAAGGGTGTTCGAGGAAGATAAATATCAGAGCTTAGGCACCTGCACGCTGACAAAGAAAAGGGAAAGACGGAAAAAAAAAATTTGCAATCGGAAAGATGGCACGAAAACGGAAGGACGTGTCCAACGAGGTAGGCAGAGGGACATAAAGGCATGAGTCGCACGTAATGCGAGAATAGCAACACAGGCCATGGAGCCACACGACGCCAAAAAAAAATTCGTATGCCTGTAACAGAAACTGCAGCAAAGGTAAGCTGGAGACTGATGGCTACGAGTGAGTGAGAGAGCGAGAGGGAAGAACAGGCGCAGCTGATTACACTGACAAGCTTAGTGGAAGCTGGCAACTTGCTTCAAAAGCATTAAGAAAATAAAACAAAATAAGAAGTGATATGTTGGTGCTCGACATGGTGGTGTCTATGCTTCTCCACGCGGTGACGTGTTGGTTGATATCAACAATGGCTGCTTCAAGTTTCGTTTCGCCGCGGCTCAATGGAAACTAGCTTCTGGTCTTCACAAAATGTAGGAAAAGCAGGAGATGAAACAACGTAGAAGAAGTAGGCCTACCTCGTTATGGTAGAAGACGTCACAGAGATGGCGTACTAGACTATTCGCTGCGCATTTCACACGTTGATTTCTAGCACTCTTGGAAGTAAGCTTCGCCAATCCACCACTTCCAACAATATCCCTTAGCTTCTCAACCAGAATCAGTGGCAGAGCAGTAGCAGCAGCAGGGGAGCAGCAGAATGGGACTACGCGTTGCTGGAAACAGAAAAGGGCGCGAAATGTGTTGATGCTCGTGGCTAGGGAGGGATTGCTGGGTTGGTGGATGGATAACACATCGGGATTGCCGCGCGAGCGACGCTCAGGGAGCCAAGAGCAGCAAACCGGACCAAACTCAACGACCCCAGCCCATGGGCAACAAGTTTGTTTCTGTCTTGGACTCTCTGGAAAGGGGATTTCGCGGACAGTCCATACCAAACCCCGGTTCCTGATTTTTTTTGTCAAACTTGTTTTCTGTTCCCAGACCCTCACCCATGATATGTGAATGTTTTGCATAATCTGTGGGAAAAGGAAGAAAAGGTTGAAGAATGGAGGGGGGATCCTCTAGCAACTGTATATCCTCGCTGCGTGGATGAGGCGTTGCATCTCCTGGGTGTGGCGTAGCGAAGGGTTGTCAAGGAGGAAATATTTGCGGTCAGCTTCCAGGGTAACAGGGCCATCAAGCTTCTGGCTGCCTGCCCGCCGGAAGCCAGAAATGCGAGCTGGGAGTGCAAATGGAGATGGAAGTTGGATATAGCCGACAAGGAATAACGCCACGTCGTTATCCTGGTCCAATGGTTCACGCTGCTTCGTTTGAGGGAAGATCCGGCTACTCCACATAGGCACACAATAGGGTTACAGGGGGGGAGGATAAACCCAGTGGGGCTCGGGCAAGACCAGCAGGGAGAGCCGTGGCATGGTTTGGGATGGAACTAGGCGACTCGAAAAAGGGTGAAGCTTATTGGCACGCACGGCAGAAGTCTGCCTGTCTGCTGAGTCAGACGCGTGACTGAATCATTTTGCAGCTGTGTGACACATGCTTGGTGGCATAACAGAATATCAACGGCCAACCAGATTTCTACTCGGAAGTGCACTTTCCACCGCACGTATACGTCGACAGCATGTGACCTGACTGTGATGTGATTCTAGCGGAGCTGTGAGCTCAGCCCCACACGTGCGGGAAAACTTTTTATGGAAGCATATGATGGGTTGATTGAAGTACATCGGCATTGGAGAAGGTTTTCGTCATGCAGTTTGTTATTTATCCATTGTTGCTTGCCGAACACTCTCTACTGTGCATTCCAGAAACTAAATGGAGCCAATGTTCCGCTGGCTGGCAATATGTTCAGAGCATCCCAGACCAGTTCAAGGTACCAGCCCATTTTCCTGAGGGGTATTTGTTTATATATAAGAATCAAGAAAGTCCTTCACGTTGAGGCCATATTGCAAATACGCGATCACTCCGAAGCCTGAAAGGCCACTTGCAGTACAGTTACCTTGACAAGTGACCATGTCATTTAAGCTGCTGCTGCTGCTGCTGCTGCTGCTGCTGCTGCTGCTGCTGCTGCTGCTGCTGCTGCTGCTGCTGCTGCTGCTGCTGCTGCTGCTGCTGCTGCTGCTGCTGCTGCTGCTGCTGCTGCTGCTGCTGCTGCTGCTGCTGCTGCTGCTGCTGCTGCTGCTGCTGCTGCTGCTGCTGCTGCTGCTGCTGCTGCTGCTGCTGCTGCTGCTGCTGCTGCTGCTGCTGCTGCTGCTGCTGCTGCTGCTGCTGCTGCTGCTGCTGCTGCTGCTGCTGCTGCTGCTGCTGCTGCTGCTGCTGCTGCTGCTGCTGCTGCTGCTGCTGCTGCTGCTGCTGCTGCTGCTGCTGCTGCTGCTGCTGCTGCTGCTGCTGCTGCTGCTGCTGCTGCTGCTGCTGCTGCTGCTGCTGCTGCTGCTGCTGCTGCTGCTGCTGCTGCTGCTGCTGCTGCTGCTGCTGCTGCTGCTGCTGCTGCTGCTGCTGCTGCTGCTGCTGCTGCTGCTGCTGCTGCTGGCTGCTGCTTGCTGCTGCTGCTGCTGCTGCTGCTGCTGCTGCTGCTGCTGCTGCTGCTGCTGCTGCTGCTGCTGCTGCTGCTGCTGCTGCTGCTGCTGCTGCTGCTGCTGCTGCTGCTGCTGCCTGCTGCTGCTGCTGGCTGCTGCTGCTGCTGCTGCTGCTGCTGCTGCTGCTGGCTGGGCTGCTGCTGCTTGATGCTGCTGCTGCTGCTGCTGCTGCTGCTGCGGCTGCTGCTGCTGCTGCTGCTGCTGCTGCTGCTGCGCTGCTGCTGCTGCTGCGCTGCTGCTGCTGCTGCTGCTGCTGCTGCTGCTGCTGCTGCTGCTGCTGCTGCTGCTGCTGCTGCTGCTGCTGCTGCTGCTGCTGCTGCTGCTGCTGCTGCTGCTGCTGCTGCTGCTGCTGCTGCTGCTCTGCTGCTGCTGCTGCTGCTGCTGCTGCTGCTGCTGCTGCTGCTGCTGCTGCTGCTGCTGCTGCTGCTGCTGCTGCTGCTGCTGCTGCTGCTGCTGCTGCTGCTGCTGCTGCTGCTGCTGCTGCTGCTGCTGCTGCTGCTGCTGCTGCTGCTGCTGCTGCTGCTGCTGCTGCTGCTGCTGCTGCTGCTGCTGCTGCTGCTGCTGCTGCTGCTGCTGCTGCTGCTGCTGCTGCTGCTGCTGCTGCTGCTGCTGCTGCTGCTGCTGCTGCTGCTGCTGCTGCTGCTGCTGCTGCTGCTGCTGCTGCTGCTGCTGCTGCTGCTGCTGCTGCTGCTGCTGCTGCTGCTGCTGCTGCTGCTGCTGCTGCTGCTGCTGCTGCTGCTGCTGCTGCTGCTGCTGCTGCTGCTGCTGCTGCTGCTGCTGCTGCTGCTGCTGCTGCTGCTGCTGCTGCTGCTGCTGCTGCTGCTGCTGCTGCTGCTGCTGCTGCTGCTGCTGCTGCTGCTGCTGCTGCTGCTGCTGCTGCTGCTGCTGCTGCTGCTGCTGCTGCTGCTGCTGCTGCTGCTGCTGCTGCTGCTGCTGCTGCTGCTGCTGCTGCTGCTGCTGCTGCTGCTGCTGCTGCTGCTGCTGCTGCTGCTGCTGCTGCTGCTGCTGCTGCTGCTGCTGCTGCTGCTGCTGCTGCTGCTGCTGCTGCTGCTGCTGCTGCTGCTGCTGCTGCTGCTGCTGCTGCTGCTGCTGCTGCTGCTGCTGCTGCTGCTGCTGCTGCTGCTGCTGCTGCTGCTGCTGCTGCTGCTGCTGCTGCTGCTGCTGCTGCTGCTGCTGCTGCTGCTGCTGCTGCTGCTGCTGCTGCTGCTGCTGCTGCTGCTGCTGCTGCTGCTGCTGCTGCTGCTGCTGCTGCTGCTGCTGCTGCTGCTGCTGCTGCTGCTGCTGCTGCTGCTGCTGCTGCTGCTGCTGCTGCTGCTGCTGCTGCTGCTGCTGCTGCTGCTGCTGCTGCTGCTGCTGCTGCTGCTGCTGCTGCTGCTGCTGCTGCTGCTGCTGCTGCTGCTGCTGCTGCTGCTGCTGCTGCTGCTGCTGCTGCTGCTGCTGCTGCTGCTGCTGCTGCTGCTGCTGCTGCTGCTGCTGCTGCTGCTGCTGCTGCTGCTGCTGCTGCTGCTGCTGCTGCTGCTGCTGCTGCTGCTGCTGCTGCTGCTGCTGCTGCTGCTGCTGCTGCTGCTGCTGCTGCTGCTGCTGCTGCTGCTGCTGCTGCTGCTGCTGCTGCTGCTGCTGCTGCTGCTGCTGCTGCTGCTGCTGCTGCTGCTGCTGCTGCTGCTGCTGCTGCTGCTGCTGCTGCTGCTGCTGCTGCTGCTGCTGCTGCTGCTGCTGCTGCTGCTGCTGCTGCTGCTGCTGCTGCTGCTGCTGCTGCTGCTGCTGCTGCTGCTGCTGCTGCTGCTGCTGCTGCTGCTGCTGCTGCTGCTGCTGCTGCTGCTGCTGCTGCTGCTGCTGCTGCTGCTGCTGCTGCTGCTGCTGCTGCTGCTGCTGCTGCTGCTGCTGCTGCTGCTGCTGCTGCTGCTGCTGCTGCTGCTGCTGCTGCTGCTGCTGCTGCTGCTGCTGCTGCTGCTGCTGCTGCTGCTGCTGCTGCTGCTGCTGCTGCTGCTGCTGCTGCTGCTGCTGCTGCTGCTGCTGCTGCTGCTGCTGCTGCTGCTGCTGCTGCTGCTGCTGCTGCTGCTGCTGCTGCTGCTGCTGCTGCTGCTGCTGCTGCTGCTGCTGCTGCTGCTGCTGCTGCTGCTGCTGCTGCTGCTGCTGCTGCTGCTGCTGCTGCTGCTGCTGCTGCTGCTGCTGCTGCTGCTGCTGCTGCTGCTGCTGCTGCTGCTGCTGCTGCTGCTGCTGCTGCTGCTGCTGCTGCTGCTGCTGCTGCTGCTGCTGCTGCTGCTGCTGCTGCTGCTGCTGCTGCTGCTGCTGCTGCTGCTGCTGCTGCTGCTGCTGCTGCTGCTGCTGCTGCTGCTGCTGCTGCTGCTGCTGCTGCTGCTGCTGCTGCTGCTGCTGCTGCTGCTGCTGCTGCTGCTGCTGCTGCTGCTGCTGCTGCTGCTGCTGCTGCTGCTGCTGCTGCTGCTGCTGCTGCTGCTGCTGCTGCTGCTGCTGCTGCTGCTGCTGCTGCTGCTGCTGCTGCTGCTGCTGCTGCTGCTGCTGCTGCTGCTGCTGCTGCTGCTGCTGCTGCTGCTGCTGCTGCTGCTGCTGCTGCTGCTGCTGCTGCTGCTGCTGCTGCTGCTGCTGCTGCTGCTGCTGCTGCTGCTGCTGCTGCTGCTGCTGCTGCTGCTGCTGCTGCTGCTGCTGCTGCTGCTGCTGCTGCTGCTGCTGCTGCTGCTGCTGCTGCTGCTGCTGCTGCTGCTGCTGCTGCTGCTGCTGCTGCTGCTGCTGCTGCTGCTGCTGCTGCTGCTGCTGCTGCTGCTGCTGCTGCTGCTGCTGCTGCTGCTGCTGCTGCTGCTGCTGCTGCTGCTGCTGCTGCTGCTGCTGCTGCTGCTGCTGCTGCTGCTGCTGCTGCTGCTGCTGCTGCTGCTGCTGCTGCTGCTGCTGCTGCTGCTGCTGCTGCTGCTGCTGCTGCTGCTGCTGCTGCTGCTGCTGCTGCTGCTGCTGCTGCTGCTGCTGCTGCTGCTGCTGCTGCTGCTGCTGCTGCTGCTGCTGCTGCTGCTGCTGCTGCTGCTGCTGCTGCTGCTGCTGCTGCTGCTGCTGCTGCTGCTGCTGCTGCTGCTGCTGCTGCTGCTGCTGCTGCTGCTGCTGCTGCTGCTGCTGCTGCTGCTGCTGCTGCTGCTGCTGCTGCTGCTGCTGCTGCTGCTGCTGCTGCTGCTGCTGCTGCTGCTGCTGCTGCTGCTGCTGCTGCTGCTGCTGCTGCTGCTGCTGCTGCTGCTGCTGCTGCTGCTGCTGCTGCTGCTGCTGCTGCTGCTGCTGCTGCTGCTGCTGCTGCTGCTGCTGCTGCTGCTGCTGCTGCTGCTGCTGCTGCTGCTGCTGCTGCTGCTGCTGCTGCTGCTGCTGCTGCTGCTGCTGCTGCTGCTGCTGCTGCTGCTGCTGCTGCTGCTGCTGCTGCTGCTGCTGCTGCTGCTGCTGCTGCTGCTGCTGCTGCTGCTGCTGCTGCTGCTGCTGCTGCTGCTGCTGCTGCTGCTGCTGCTGCTGCTGCTGCTGCTGCTGCTGCTGCTGCTGCTGCTGCTGCTGCTGCTGCTGCTGCTGCTGCTGCTGCTGCTGCTGCTGCTGCTGCTGCTGCTGCTGCTGCTGCTGCTGCTGCTGCTGCTGCTGCTGCTGCTGCTGCTGCTGCTGCTGCTGCTGCTGCTGCTGCTGCTGCTGCTGCTGCTGCTGCTGCTGCTGCTGCTGCTGCTGCTGCTGCTGCTGCTGCTGCTGCTGCTGCTGCTGCTGCTGCTGCTGCTGCTGCTGCTGCTGCTGCTGCTGCTGCTGCTGCTGCTGCTGCTGCTGCTGCTGCTGCTGCTGCTGCTGCTGCTGCTGCTGCTGCTGCTGCTGCTGCTGCTGCTGCTGCTGCTGCTGCTGCTGCTGCTGCTGCTGCTGCTGCTGCTGCTGCTGCTGCTGCTGCTGCTGCTGCTGCTGCTGCTGCTGCTGCTGCTGCTGCTGCTGCTGCTGCTGCTGCTGCTGCTGCTGCTGCTGCTGCTGCTGCTGCTGCTGCTGCTGCTGCTGCTGCTGCTGCTGCTGCTGCTGCTGCTGCTGCTGCTGCTGCTGCTGCTGCTGCTGCTGCTGCTGCTGCTGCTGCTGCTGCTGCTGCTGCTGCTGCTGCTGCTGCTGCTGCTGCTGCTGCTGCTGCTGCTGCTGCTGCTGCTGCTGCTGCTGCTGCTGCTGCTGCTGCTGCTGCTGCTGCTGCTGCTGCTGCTGCTGCTGCTGCTGCTGCCAATGTTGTTGTGAAAGCTGCTGCTGTTGTTGCTGCTGCCACTGCTGTTGCTGTGGCTGCTGTTGCTGCCACTGCTGCGGCTGCTGTCCCTGCTGCTGCCACTGCTGCTGCTGCTGCTGCTGCTGCTGCTGCTGCTGCTGCTGCTGCTGCTGCTGCGGAGGCTGCTGTTGCTGCTGCCACTGCTGTTGCTGCGGCTGCTGCTGCTGCTGCTGCTGCTGCTGCTGCTGCGGCTGCCACTGCTGTTGCTGCAAAGGCTGCTGCTGCTGCTGCTGCTGTTGAGGTGACGGCGGCGGTTGCCACACCTGCTGCTCCTGCTTATTCGGATTCCCTTGGGATTGCCACGACTGCCACATTTTCGTCTCCTTCTTACCCTTCTCCTCCTGCCTCCGCCGCTCCTGCTCCCAGTACCTCGTCTGATACCGGCTCGGAAAAAGCTTCAAAATCGACTCGTCGCCGGGCAGGTAAATTTCATCCGACCCGGAAAACGTCAGCGCGAACAGCACGTGCTCGGGAAGATTCGCTGCAGCTGCAGCCATGAACGGGCTTTTCATCCCGGAAATCAGCGGGACGATGTCGATAGACTCAATTCGCACGCGGTTAAACTCTTTCGACTCTGAGATTTCTAAAACCTCCTCGAAATTGAGACAAACGGAGCGGACTGAGGAGAAATCGAGCTCTTTTTCGTCGTCGTCATCTGCATTGCTGCCATCCCAGCTGCCCGTGTTGGGCGGGCGCGAGGCGAAGGACGGAACGGGTCGAGAGAGCTGAGGAGTTGAGGCGAAAGAATCGTGGCTTGAGCATTGCGATGCGGCTGCGGGTAGGGGAACAGGGGTAGCGGGGAGTAAAGCACACAGGAAAGAAAGTGTTAAGGAGCAGAATAAACCGCATCGCGTTCTTTTCATTCTACACCGCTTAATGTTTCCTGCCATGTGTATTTAAGAGCGGGAAACTAACTATCGGAGAAGGCGGACGAGCCGAAGGTCGGGACGAGGGGAGCATCGGCGACGTTGGCGCCGCTCCACTTATTCGGGCGGAGAAGAATCATATCGCGCGGCGATATATTATTGCTCTGCGACGGACCAATCGCAGGAGGGCTCGTCGCAGGGGGCCCGCCCATCATTTGCGCGCCCATGCCCTGCGCGCCCATGCAGAAACCCATCGGCGGAGCCTGCTGGCCCGGCTGCATGGTATTGATCGTCGCACCCGCCATGCGACTCTGCTCCATCGTCGCACCGCCCATGCGATGCCCGTCGCTGCCCTGTCGCCAAAGCCCCGCCGGCTGCGCCATCGCGAGCGGCCCACTTGCGCTGCCCCCGTTCGCGCCCATCGATCTCGTCGCGTAGTGCCCTGCGGGGCTGGGGAACGCGCCCGAGTTGCCCTGGCTGGAAGAAGGCGAAACTGCGGAGAACCTTCCCGAGTTGGGCCCCGAATTCGGTTCCAGGGGCGACATGGGGAACCGTCCACTGCCCGACATCCCTTCGGGAAATCTGCCCGAAGCAAAGGGTTTGAATCTGCCCGAGTTCATCTGCTGCTCGCGAATCTGCTGCGCGAGCGACACGCGCGCGCGCGGGAGCTTCCCCGAGTTGGCGGGGGAGCTGGCGGCCGACGAGCCGGTACTACCGGGGGCGGCGGGTGCGGCGGCGGGTGCGGCGGCGGGTGCGGTGGCGGGTGCGGTGGCGGGTGCGGTGGCGGGTGCGGTGGCGGCACTGGGGGAAGGGGGAACGTCGAGCGCACCCGGGGGAGGCGGACTGGGGGAAAGCGACGCGCTTGATGCGCCAGACGCGGAATAATCGGCGAAGGTGGAGACCGAGGACGTGGGGGTCGAGGAGGCCACAGAACGCGGGTAATAGTTTGCTGATACCCTCCGCACTCGGCGGAGGCGCCGGTTTATCCGCCGCCGCCGTCGTTTCCGTAGCAGCCGCCATGCCGTTGAAATCCGACAGGTCTGCCGCCGCGTTGTCGGCAGTTGACGACGCGGCGCTCTCCTCGAGTTTCCGCCAGTTGCGGACGGTAACGGGGCACACGAGGCTACCCGAGAATTCCGGGTCGATGGCTTTAATCAGCGTCGCCTGCTGGCGGCGCCATTCCTCCTTGCTGATGGTGCGGTCGGTTCCGGGAGCGAACATGGCGTACTTGTTCATATGCGGCGCGGTGGTGTCTTCCCAGCTTCTAGCGGCTGCTGCAGCCATGCGATGGCAGAGTCTAGTTTATCTGGAGTGCGTCAGGAAAGAAACGCGGTTCGAGAAATTTCTGTATTTTTCACCTGACTGTATCAGTCTCTCTGCCTGGGTCGATTACTTAAAAGACTGGGTGACTCAAACAGGAGAGAAACGATCTCGGGATTGGAGTGACTAATCAGGAGAGGAGACACTGGTGATGGACAAGTGCGAACGTCTTTAGCAGTTGTGGAAAGTAACTGGGTTGAGGAAAGGGAGGATGCAACCATGGGGTGATGAAGGCAAGGGTATCGGAGCGTCGTGCAAGGAAAGCAGTACAGCCATTACCTGCTAGCTAGGTGATTTGGGGTCTAGCGGCTGGTGTGTCCAGTCTGGTCCGTTGGAGCGGTAATGGCGGAAAATGCAATGTCGGGAGATTGACGGTGGGATGGGGAGATTGGGTGCGTATGGCATGCACATGGGGGCAGCGGCGAGGCATGAACAGCAGGGGCCGTTGGTTCGCGACTGCAACGTTTTGTTTCGCTCTTTCCTTCTCGTGGGAAATTGCCGGGCTGCCCACGTAAGCACTTGACGAAACAGCGGAAAGAAACGCGGATTTGGCAGTGCCAGCGTGGATTGAATTGGTGAGGAGCTGGCCTTCGTTTTGACTCTGCGCACCGCAAATACAACCACGGTGTGCTGCCCACCTCCAGATGGTGTTCGTTTACAAGGGCAGCTAATTTGGTCCTTGAAACTCGTTCACCATTCGGCATCCGCAGTGCAATCCTTATCAGAATTGCTAACTGCTGCATTTTATCGCCCTACGGTCATTGAAAATTTCGTAAAAGCCGGGTCAGCTGCTGGGAGTTGATACTAGGGGTGATTGGATAGACCATGTGCGCGCAGCTTGCAATCCAGGCTGCACATCGCCTGATTACTATTCATTGCCACCACGCCAGCTTCGCGTGACAGCCTGTTCCAAATCCAGCCCATGTGCTTTTCACTCAACTGTTCGGCAGACTCAATCTTGCTTGTTCATTCCATATTTACCTTCTTCGGTTAGTATGAACTGTCAAGCGCTAATGAAAAACAAGCACATATCACGCCAACAGAAAATAATTCGCTTGAATGTGGACATGTTTCCCGACATTTATAGTTTGTTTTGTTTTGTTAATTCTTCTTCTCTGCTTCTGGGAACGTCACAACAGTTGTTGAAATCCTTTGACAGCAAGGCAAAGCGAAGTCACTTGCAAAAAAAATCTTCTTGTCACGCAAGCACGCACTTTGCGCTTTACAGCCAGAAAGCTTGACGGTTGATGTCAGCGACGCAGACCTGAAGATTACGTTGAGACGCACGCGATTGTCTCGAACCAGTCACGACCCACAGATCTTAGGAGAATCCTCGATTTGGTTTCAGAAGATGCTTTCCACAGGCGGTCGTGTGTTGTGCAGCCTGAAGCTTGTTCTACATAAAACTTGCTGGATTCAAATCAACACTCACTTTGTGGACAGGTATTGGAATGTTTCGTATGCTTAAAGCTTTCGTATACATTTGACAGAAGGGGTTCAAAAACTTTTGAAATTTGAAAGTTTGCCTGTGAGACCGTGAGGTGACTTTCTAAACCCAAAACCTGGATGACAAATGTATACTTCAGCTTTAAGCATTTTGGGTATAAAGAGTTTAGGGTGGAGTAAAACCCAGGAAACCATTATCATAGGGAAAGGTAACTTGAACAAGTACGTAGCTCCTCATAGAGGTATCAGCACTCTGGTTCAAATTCACATCGCTTTATCAAGGCTTGGCTCGGGAGAAATGGATGAACATCCTTCGGTGTTTATTTTCAAAATTTGACCAACGATTCTGAAAAAGGCACCCTCATCATCAAAGTTACAGGAGAGGATATTCAGACCCATCATACCCCCTCCTCCCCCTCCCCCCCTTTCTCGACATCAGCCTTGTCATAATATGTTCTCAGCCGTTGATTCGCTGATCAGCCTGCTAAAATCTCTCATGTCAGTGCCTTGATCCATGGGTGCTCTGAGAGGGGGAGGGTGGGGGGGAGAAGGGGGAACGGGAGATGGGTGAGGGAAGGAGAGAATAATCAAGGGGTAAGGTCGGGAAAGGGGGGGCAGAAGAGTCTAGTATTATGATGTGGAGGGAAGGGATGGAGAGTTCAAGAGTTACCAGTACTACGTTATAAAGGGCAAGGGAGGGAGCATGGGAGGGGGCGGGGAAGGGTAGGGACGGAGGGAACGATGTTACTCATTCATAAATCTTTTGTCTTTAAGAATCTCCACCGTGGCTTGTGGAGAAAATAAGAGAGGACGAGAACAAGGCCTGGTGGCAGGCTAGTTCTGAGGCGCCTCAAAACGAGAAGACGAGAACAAGGCCTGGTGGCAGGCTAGTTCTGAGGCGCCTCAAAACGAGAAGACGAGAACAAGGCCTGGTGGTGGCAGGCCCGTGCATGGTGCTCCCACCAACTCCCTGCATCCTTCCACAAACCCTCTTCTCCCCCCCCCACCCTCCCCCTCCCCTCCCCATTCCCCCTCCCCCTCGCTCTCCCCCTCTCACCCAATCACTCTTCCCTCGACCCAAAACTGACGCCCAACCCCCAACTTACTCAGTATTTCCGACACCGTGATTCGCCGGTCGAATTTCCTCGTCAGCATCCTCCTGACCAGGTCCTTAGCAGCAGTGCTCACAACCGGCCATGGCTCCGTCTCAAAATCCAGCTCCTGCCACAAGATGCTCTTGAACACGTCCTCCGTGGTATCCCCCCAAAACGGGGGTAACCCGCAAAGTAGCACGTAAAGGATCACCCCCGCGCTCCACACGTCCGCCTCTGCTCCGTAGTTCTTTGCTATGACTTCTGGGGCGATGTAGTTGGGCGTTCCGGCCCTTAGTTTGCAGCGCTCGCCTGCAGGGAATAAGGAAGGAATTGGGAGAGAAGGAGGAGAGCAGGGGGGTTGGTGAGGCGGGCAAAGAGCGGAGTCGATTGGCCTCTGCGCCGTAGTTCTTGGCTATGACTTCTGGAGCAATGTAGTTGGGCGTGCCAGCACGCAGCTTGCAGCGCTCGCCTGGGGGAGGTGGATGGGGACGGGGGGGAAAGGGTAAGACAAGGGGAAGGGAAGGATGACTCCCGCGCTCCACACCTCTGCCTCTGTGCCGTAGTTCTTGGCTATGACTTCTGGAGCGATGTAGTTGGGTTGGGCGTTCCGGCCAGCAGTTTGCAGCGCGCGCCTGTAGGGGATTGGGAGCAGATCGTGGGGGGGGGGCGGGGAGAGGGGAAGAGGAGGGGAGGGGGAAGGGGGGGGCAGGGCAGGGAGGTTGGTAAGGCGGGCAAAGAGCCGAGCCGATCGGCCTCTGCTCCGTAGTTCTTGGCTATGACTTCTGGGGCGATGTAGTTGGGCGTTCCGGCCCTTAGCTTGCAACGCTCGCCTGCAGGGGATTGGGAGCGGATCGTGGGGAGAGGAGGAGGGCAGGGGGGTTGGTACAGCGGGCAAAGAGTTGAGCTGGGATTGGAATTTGGGAGTGCAGAATGCGTTTGGGCTTTAAGTTGCAGCACATTATCTGGTGGCAGCCGGCAGCTGGAACCAGAAGCCATGGCATCACTGATTCAGATTGGAAGAGCAGAGCAGAATGCGTTTGGGCTTTAAGTTGCGGCACATTATCTCCCGCTGGTGGCAGCTGGAGGCAGAAGCCATGGCATCACTGATTCAGGTGTATTTTGAGGCGCCTCAAAATACACCTCAATGCAGCTGGTGGCAGCTGGAGCCAGAAGCCAGAAGCCATGGCATCACTGATTCAGACCTCCACAGGCGCTTGTCATTGGGTGTGCTTTTTAGGTGGCTCAAAACAGGCACAACTGTTTCAGTTCAGACCTCCACAGGCTCTTGTCATTGGGTGTGTATTTTAGGTGGCTCAAAATAGGCACAACTGTTTCAGACCTCCACAGGCTCTTGTCATTGGGTGTGTATTTTAGGTGGCTCAAAATAGGCACAACTGTTTCAGACCTCCACAGGCGCCTGTCATTGGGTGTTCCAGCTCGTTCGGTCCATTCCATTTCATCCCCTTTACAAGCTTTCCCGGTTCCCGCTCCTGCGTTCCCAGAACCCTCACCTGGCTTGAGGCAGTAGGCCATGCCAAAGTCGATCACTTTGCACCGGGTGTCGCTCCTCTTGGACACGAGCAGGATGTTCTCGGGCTTTAAGTCGCGGTGCACGATGCCCCGCTGGTGGCAGTAATCCAGCACCTCCACCACCGACCGAATCACCTTGGCCGCCTGCCTCTCTCCGTAGTACTTGCGCTCGAGGATACGGTCGAACAACTCTCCCCCTTCACACAGTTCCATGATGATATGCACTTCCTGGTAAAGGGGGGGAGTGGGGGGCAGCAGGCAATGGGGATGAGAAGGCCAGCACCTCCACCACCGACCGGTGCGGATCACCTTGGCCGCGTGCCTCTCTCCGTAGCACTTGCGCTCGAGAATGCGGTCAAACAGCTCTCCTCCTTCGCACAACTCCATGATGATGTGCACTTCCTGAGACGGGGAAGAGAAAGAATGGGGAGGGGAAGGGAAGACAGGGGAGAGGAGAGAGGGAGGGGGGAGGGAATGCATGGAGAGGGAGAGTATGGTAAGGCCTGGACCTCCACCACCGACCGAATTACCTTGGCTGCTCTCACAGGAGAATGATTACTTGCGCTTAAGGATACGGTCGTACAGCTCTCCGCCTTCAAATAACTCCATATTGACCAATTGCTTGTTTGTTTAATGTAGATTGGAAAAAAGTATGCCTTGTTTGTAAGTGCATGCAAGTGCTCACCTTTTCATCTTCAATGGTCTCGATAATGGAGACGACATGGGGGTGTCCCCGGAGCGTCTCGAGCACATGCACCTCCCTCTTTACATCGTCCACATCATCCCAACACTGCAGGGCGAATGGGGTTTGGGAAGTCATATAGAAAGTGGAATGTGGCACAATGTACACGCGCATCTGACAAATGCGCGCACGAATGGACCAATGTTAGTGTATGAATTTGTGTGCATGTGGCATGCCTGCATAAATGCAATGGTGGATGAAGGCTGATGACCATTAAAACACACACACACCAGCATACACATGAGCATGCAATACATGCTGAATCACCTTCTTGCTATTCACATGTATTGCAAAGTTATTTCACATAGCAAGGTGTTACCCCAACCTCACTGCTCTTGCTTTCTCTCAACAAAAGACTTATCCCCTTGTCCTCCCCTCGACCTCCCGTGACCACCCCTTGCGACCTCCTCTTCCGCTCCTCTTTTCCGCCCCTCACTCCTCCGCTCTCCCCCTGCGACCCATCCCTCCTCCCTCTCACCTCACGCGCTCCCTTCCACCTTGCCACCCATGCACTCAGTGCGGCCCTTACTTGCCGCCCAAATATACCTGCCCCACATGCTACTCACCTTGCGCGTGCTTTGACCCTCACATGATCTGCGTCAGCACCAACATCCCCCCTTAGCCTCGTTAGAACGTACCTCGAGCTTAGCCTTGGTGATTGTCTTGCACGCGTATCGCTCGCCCGTTTCCAGATTCTCGCACACGTGAATCACGCCGAAGTTCCCCCGCCCAAGCTCCTTCGGCGACAACTTGTATTTATCCTCCAAATCCTGATACGGTTTCCCCAAAACATTCGAGTTCGACGGACCGAGAACTTCGGGTGTTTCTTCTTCCACCTCATAATCCCCGTCCTCTCTGTAATACTCGCTCACTTGCGGCGTTCTTAGCGGGACGCCGGAAACGATTCTGGAAGCACCTTTTCGCGGGGATTGCAAGGGAGTTCCCGCGTTCCAGTTGCTAAACATGCTCTGAATCTCCGCCAGTTTCGCCTGATCCCGCTCGCTTTGCGCCGCTACAGTGCGCGGGCTTGCGCAAAGCGACCCCCCCGGAGTCATCGATTTCCGCGAGCCTCCCCCTCCCCCTTGCGTGTACGGGGAGGCAAATCCCGCCGCGCCCGGGGGATTTCGGGGACTCGCGTAAGGGCTCCCGTACGGGCTAGAACTTGGAAGATTCACTTTCAGGCCGCCTTTCAAACTAACCACTCCGCCAGTACTCATCACCATACCGCCTTTCCCTCCATACCCTCCTGCTCCTCCACCGCCGCCGCCACCGCCGCCAACTCCGCCTCCTAATCGCGACATGCTTCCACGCGGTCCGGAAAGCAGCTTCGAATTCGCGCCTCCGCCGCCGCTGGCAGCGCTGGGACCAAGAGGCGATACGCCCGGTCCGGCACGCGGATCAGGAACGACGTTCGGTACGACGGGGACACTAGAGGAACGGCGATGACCCTTCCCCTTCGCAGGCGGTCCGGACGAAGGTGATCCGCCGCCAGCGACGCCGCCGCCGAACCAGGACGCAAGACCGCCGCCGCCGCCGCTGCCGGTACTGTAGCCCGCCGTTTGTTGCGGAGATGCGCCACCGCTAGACGCGGTCGTGTGCGTAGCGCTGCTTCCGCCGTGACCTGCGCCGCCAAACCAGGAGAGCATTCCGCCGCTACTTGATGGCGGAGTCACCGGAGACAGTTGCGGGGAAGTCTGTAACGAGTTCGTCTTTGCCACACCTAGTCCCGAGCCTTTGTCGAACCAATTCGTCTTAGGACTCTGGGCTGGTAGAGCCTGGTGCGGCGAGACCGGGTGCGAGCTATCGTGGGAGTTTTCCGAACCGGCTGCCGAGCCTGTAGGCGTGATGGCGGTTCCGGCGCCGAACCAAGAGAGGATAGGGCTCGTCGCACCACCGGCAGGCGGCGTTTTCGCGCTCGACTGGGGAATGCTGAGAGGCGTAGGGGACTTAGAGGCTGCAGTATTCAAAGGTTGCAGATCGCTATTAGTCTGCTTCTGGCGCCGCGACCATAACCCGCCCCACCCGCCGCTGCTACCGTGACCGTCCGATTCAGTCGCGCCCTTGCCCCCTGCCGTCGATTTCGTAGTGAACCGCTGATCGGCGCTACCTTCCTTATGTTCCTCTTCTGCGGGCATATGCGGCACTCCGGTTCCACCCTGCGACGCGGCGGACCCTTCCGAATCACCCTCAACTATCGCGGCACCGTAATCCATGTCAGCCCAATCCCCCGGCGAGCCTGACGAAGCGCCGCCATGCGACGCCCTACCCTGCGCCTGCTGCGTCTGTGCTGACGTGGCTCTGCCAGTTCCCGGGCTTGGACCGTACTGCTCCTGTCCCGTCGCTCCCGCCCATTCCTGCGATCCCTGTAACGGCGACGACTGTCGCAGGCGACTGCTGGAGTTTTGTTGGGGCTCTTGCGAGTTTCGCGAAGAGGTCCCGACGGGAGACTTAACAGGGGACCCGGAAGCCCCACTTAACGGGCTGCTTGGGGAAAAAGTCGAAAAGGAGAAATCTTCGGATCGAATGCGACGATGGCGCGGGCCGTTGGGTTTGGGCGGCCGGCTGACCTCGAGCGGCCGCACATGCGGCACGCCGGCAACTCTACCGGTCGGGAGCGGCGACTTGGACCGTCGCCGTTCCGAGCCGGGAATTCCGCCTTGACTTGTGGGGACGGAGGGCGCAGGGGAGCGATATGCTGGGGGCATATGTTGGTGCTGCTGTTGCTGGTCGTGGAATTGATTGAACTGTTTCTGCTGGTCTTGGTATTGCTGCTGCTGCGGCTGTTGCTGACGTGGCTTGTGAAGCGGGGCTACATTTTGCATTCTCGATGTCGCCTCGCCGTCTCTCGAACCGCCTTGAGCGCCATATTCTTCATCTCTATTCTCGAACGATAACGACGATGACCTATCTTTCTGCTGCGGCGCGCCGCTGCCATGACCTTGAGTGTGACTGTGGCGGCTGTGCGTATAGTGGGAGCCTGGCAAATGAAAAGATTCTTCGCTGTGCGACGAGGTTTCCTCCTCGATGCTCCAGAACTCCATCCCGCCCGCGCCGCCGCCGCCACCGCTGCCGCCGCCGCCGCCGCCACCCTTTGCCAGAGTCCCATTCGGGGCTATCACGAGTGAGGGGTCCAGCTGGAAGCCGTCGGAGTGGCTTCGCCTGTGTCCTGGCTGCTTCATCCGCGAGGGACGCGGCGGCACGGACGACGCGCTCGCCATGGAGGCCGCGCCGCCTACGACAAAAAGATTCGCGGCCGATTCGGGAAGTTTATTCGACGACGGGGGTAAGTTGTGAGAAGGCCGGGAATGCGTCGAGGGCGGCTCGAAGTTGAAGGGCGTTCGCGAGTAATGGAGCGGGTAGTCCTGTTCACTGCTGCTAGGGTTGAAGCTGGGTGGTTGGAGAAAAGACCTGGAATCGTCAACCAAAATTTCCATGGAGGGAGGGAATGCCACTCAAGGAGTGGTGCTCTGGTCTGGTTACAGATACGCAGGGCTGTTTAGAAAGCGACTGCTGCACAAACAGGGAGAGGCGGGACGATGAGGAATTTGTTGGTGGTGGAAGTAAACAATGCAGCGTGCCCCTAAAACGTGGTTCCTAAAACGTGAGCTGGTTCCAAAACTGGTGGGGCACTGGTTGGGTGGGAACTTTTATCCGAACCGAGCAGCCGAACCAGACAACCGGCTCGCTGACCCGTTTTCGACTCGCTACCATTTGAATTTCCCGCTTGGCCAGTTTCCGAAGCTAGAGGTTTGGTTCAAGCCAGCTAAGCCCTGTTTGGTGGGAGAGGCTTGTAAGCAAGGTTCGGTAGCGCACAGTCAACGTGGTTGCCGCAAGAGGGGACCTATGGAGTTTTGAAATCGCATCAGTATGGATACCAACCATATCTTCATAATTGAGGACAGCCTGAAGCTCGAGACGAGAACCTGAAGGACGCCCGCTGTAGTTTAAGTCTTAACGCTTAACCAAACAAAACGTCACTTGCGCTGGCACATGACCAATTGACAACTCGTCGCCTGATCGAATCCACGTAAGTGGTAGTGCTTGTCGCGTTCGACGGCAGTGTAGGACCAAATCCATCAAGCCAAACGTTTTCCCGACGGCCAGCCTGTTCCCTCTGGGAAAACGGGTCAGCGGTTTCGTCTTGATCTCTGTACGGGTAGAGCTCGTTTTCGGTAAATCCGCTTCGATAAAACGAATCCACTATTTATTAGTGCTTGTTTTCAGCACTGCTATCAAATTTCTCTTCTTCGATAAAACGAAGTGCTAGTTCATGGCATATTGACAGATATGAATTCTAAGCATCTGTAATGGAGATGCTGTCCAGTACGAGACGAGTCTGCGTTATTAGTATTTCGTATTAGTGTTATCCATTAGTGGCTGACAGTCTCATTCGTAGGGTTCTCTTGGCGCGCGTCGCGTTTTTCATGCTTCCCTGTCCCACGTCCATCTTCCGTACGTCGCAGATGCAGTCGCTGACTAAATTCACGAGCCCAAATGTCGCACGGAGCCCCGCCGGGTCGTTGAGTGTGCTACCGACCGTCGCGACATCTCTGAAGTTCACCAGAATAAGCAAACCGCCGGAAATCCTGCGAGGGGGAACTGGCAAGAGGTATGCTGCAGGCAGAACATCTCGCGTTCTTATTGGTCGGTTCCAGGCCAGTATCGCGCAGAATGCGGACACAGGATTAAGTGAGCAGATAGCGGGTAGCGCGATCAGGGACAGGGGGAGACAGCGGAATGAACGGCGGAGCAGCAGCAGCAGTGGCAGCGGAGGAACTGGCAACGGGGATGGCGGGGGTGGCAGCAGCAGCAGTCGCAAGAGCAAAGCGGCAAGACGCCACAAACCGCCTGATCACAGTGACGTCAGCATGCCGCCCAGCAATGATGACTTGCGCAGCTGGGCGGCGCTGGACGGCAAGCGGCTGATGAACGTCCTATCGTATCGCGCCACGTTGGCAGAACTGCTGGCCGTGGTGAAAGCACACAGAGAGAACGAGGAGGAGATGAGAGGGAGTGTGGGAGGCGGTGTGCGGGGGGATAGAAGAGGGGAGGAGAGATGGGGTGAGGAGAGAAAGGGTGGGGAGAGAGGGGAAGACGAGAGTGTGGGGGAGGGTAAGGTGGGGGAGGGTGGAGGGGGAGAAGTTAGAGGGGAAGAGGGGAATTTTTCTTCTAAGCGAGTGAAGGGCCAAAAGGAAGGGAAGGCAAGCACAGGTCTGTCCCCTGTACACATCTGCACCGCATTCCACCGCATTGCCAAGCACGCCAAGCGCATGGGCGGCGGGCGGCGTCTCGTGGACCGGCTCAAAGAGGACGAAACGGTCCGGTGGCTCGGGCGGCAGGTGGAGGCGCTGGCAAAGGGCGGCAGACTGAAGGGCCAGGCTTTGGCGAACGTGGCATGGTGAGTGTGTGGTGGGGCTTGGGTGGGTGGGTGGATGGATGGATGGGTGGGATGGTGGGTGGGTGGTTGGGTTGGGTTGGGTTGGGTTGGGTTGGGTTGGGTTGGGTTGGGTTGGGTTGGGTTGGGTTGGGTGGGGTGGGGTGGGATGGTGGGTGAGTGGGTGGGTGCTGGTGTGGGTTCAGTTTAGGCACGAGCTGTGGTGCACTGTGCACGTCTCAAGAGCGCATGTCGCATCTTCCGTTGACTTTCATTCTATCTTCCACTACTGGTGGGCGGCAATGCTCTGTTGACGTGGTTCAAGAGTTGGGGTTTTGGACTTGAAATTTCAAGGTTCTGGGGTTTTACTCGGGGTTGGAGTTGATAAGATTTGAACCTTTGACCTCTTTGACCCCATTGAGCTTCCTGAGTTCAGGACTTAGGCGTAGCTGGGGCACAGCACATTCCACCGCTGCAGCATGCTGTTATGAAATGAGACTCATTAATGCCTCGCAACTCCCTCGTTGGCTGATGGTTTCCACCCCCGTTGACCCCCGCTGACCCCCGTTGACCCCCGTTGACATGCGTTGACTCCCTTGATTCAGGGCACAGGCGGAGCTGGGGCACGGCCCACCGTCTCTGCTGAACACCATCATGGCAGCATCTCTCGCTCACATCAAGTCCTTCCAGCCATTAGAGGTTGCAATATTGGTGCGTGCATGAGTGTGCGTGAGGGTATCAGCACAGCACACCCCACCCTCTCTGCTCACCACCATCATGGCAGCATCTCTCGCTCACATCAAGTCCTTCCAGCCATTAGAGGTTGCAATATTGGTGCGTGCATGAGTGTGCGTGAGGGTATCAGCACAGCACACCCCACCCTCTCTGCTCAACACCATCATGGCAGCATCTCTCGCTCACATCAAGTCCTTCCAGCCATTAGAGGTTGCAATATTGGTGCGTGCATGAGTGTGCGTGAGGGTATCAGCACAGCACACCCCACCGTCTCTGCTCAACACCATCATGGCAGCATCTCTCGCTCACATCAAGTCCTTCCAGCCATTAGAGGTTGCAATTGGTGCGTGCATGAGTGTGCGTGAGGGTATCAGCACAGCACACCCCACCGTCTCTGCTCAACACCATCATGGCAGCATCTCTCGCTCACATCAAGTCCTTCCAGCCATTAGAGGTTGCAATATTGGTGCGTGCATGAGTGTGCGTGAGGGTATCAGCACAGCACACCCCACCCTCTCTGCTCAACACCATCATGGCAGCATCTCTCGCTCACATCAAGTCCTTCCAGCCATTAGAGGTTGCAATATTGGTGCGTGCATGAGTGTGCGTGAGGGTATCAGCACAGCACACCCCACCCTCTCTGCTCAACACCATCATGGCAGCATCTCTCGCTCACATCAAGTCCTTCCAGCCATTAGAGGTTGCAATATTGGTGCGTGCATGAGTGTGCGTGAGGGTATCAGCACAGCACACCCCACCGTCTCTGCTCAACACCATCATGGCAGCATCTCTCGCTCACATCAAGTCCTTCCAGCCATTAGAGGTTGCAATATTGGTGCGTGCATGAGTGTGCGTGAGGGTATCAGCACAGCACACCCCACCCTCTCTGCTCAACACCATCATGGCAGCATCTCTCGCTCACATCAAGTCCTTCCAGCCATTAGGGGTTGCAATATTGGTGCGTGCATGAGTGTGCGTGAGGGTATCAGCACAGCACACCCCACCCTCTCTGCTCAACACCATCATGGCAGCATCTCTCGCTCACATCAAGTCCTTCCAGCCATTAGAGGTTGCAATATTGGTGCGTGCATGAGTGTGCGTGAGGGTATCAGCACAGCACACCCCACCCTCTCTGCTCAACACCATCATGGCAGCATCTCTCGCTCACATCAAGTCCTTCCAGCCATTAGAGGTTGCAATATTGGTGCGTGCATGAGTGTGCGTGAGGGTATCAGCACAGCACACCCCACCGTCTCTGCTCAACACCATCATGGCAGCATCTCTCGCTCACATCAAGTCCTTCCAGCCATTAGAGGTTGCAATATTGGTGCGTGCATGAGTGTGCGTGAGGGTATCAGCACAGCACACCCCACCGTCTCTGCTCAACACCATCATGGCAGCATCTCTCGCTCACATCAAGTCCTTCCAGCCATTAGAGGTTGCAATATTGGTGCGTGCATGAGTGTGCGTGAGGGTATCAGCACAGCACACCCCACCGTCTCTGCTCAACACCATCATGGCAGCATCTCTCGCTCACATCAAGTCCTTCCAGCCATTAGAGGTTGCAATATTGGTGCGTGCATGAGTGTGCGTGAGGGTATCAGCACAGCACACCCCACCGTCTCTGCTCAACACCATCATGGCAGCATCTCTCGCTCACATCAAGTCCTTCCAGCCATTAGAGGTTGCAATATTGGTGCGTGCATGAGTGTGCGTGAGGGTATCAGCACAGCACACCCCACCCTCTCTGCTCAACACCATCATGGCAGCATCTCTCGCTCACATCAACTCCTTCCAGCCACTGGAGGTGGCCATATTGGTGCGTGCAGTCATGAGTGTGTGCACGTGTGTGTGTGCGGTGCGGTCATGAGTGTGTGCATCTACGTGTGTGAGTTGGTAATGGTTAATTGAACAATAAGCACGGCGCAGCATCCCTGCTACGTGTGTGAGTGTGTGTGCGCGTGCGCGTGTGCATGTTTGTGAGTGTGCGTGTGGGTGTGTGATTGTATGCGTTTGTATGTATGTACATGATTACACGCTGTCATGCCAAGCCGTCCCTTTGTCTCTTTCACACTCTTGTTCATCCATTGTTTTCCCTTCCGTTGCCCCTCAGATGCACGCCCTTGGTTCCACTGCCGGCCCGCCATCTGCCAACGCCAGCCTGTCAGCCTTAACCCCTCACCTCAGAAGCATTCGCATGTATATCAACAGCCGCATTCCGATTCCCCTTCCCCCCTCTCAGATGCACGCCCTTGGCTCCACCGCCAGCCTGCCAGCTGTCAACGCCAGCCTGTCGCGGGACCTGCTTGGGCGGCTGACGTGGGAGCACGTGATTGGCTCGCTGCACGGCTACCAGCCACGCCACGTCAAGGAGATCCTTTGGTACTGCTCATATTACACTATTTTCATAATGTTGTTTATTTCATACTGCACTATTTTCATAATGCTGTTCAAATTGCACTGGAAGTGTGTGAGTGGCTGTCTGCATTGCTACCAGCCACACCACGTCAAGGAGAAACTCTGGTATCGTTCACGTTGCACTGTTCACGTTGCACTGTTCACGTTGCACTGTTCACCCTGCACTGTTCACCCTGCACTGTACACGCTGCACTGTACACACTGCCCTGTTCTGTCCAAGTGGCCATCTTGTCCTGTGTCCACTGTCCATGTGTCCATCCTGTTGCGTCCTCTCGAGTGTGTGCATGTGTGTGTGTATAGATGTGTGTGCATATGTATGTGCTTGCGTGTGTGCATGTGTGTCCATGTCTGTGTCCCCCTCCTCACCTTCCCCCCCATGCATTGCAGGGCACATGCACGAGTGGGGCTGCACTCGCACCTGCTCTTCCGCGAGGCGGCAAAGCTTGTCCTTTCTGACATGAGCAGCTACAGTGCACCGCAGCTCGCCATCATCGCATGGTACGGCGTGGCTTGGCATGGCATGGTATGGCATGGCATGGCATGACATGGTACGGCATGGCATGGCATGGCATGGCATGGTACGGCATGGCATGGCATGGCATGGCAAGCTGCACCACCACTCAGATAATCCTCTCTTCCTCACCCTGCCTTTCTTGACCCAAGAGTTGAACCGGACTGGCCTCTGATCACCTTCCTCACCTCCCTCCCACGCACACTCTCCTCGCCTCTCCTGCCTCGCAGGTCATTCGCCAAGCTGCACCACTCAGACGACTCTCTCTTTCGTGCCCTGGCTTCCTGGGCCGAGAGCAACGCACCAGAGTTTGAGTCGCAAGACATTTCCAACATGCTCTGGTGAGCCGCCCTCTCGTCTCCTCAGCCTTTGCTGCGTAAGAAGCAGAGAGCAATGCACTACTCGCCCTCCTCTGCTGCGGTTTAGAGCTTTGGAGTGGTGCGAGGAGTGAGGTGGAGTGGGCTTTGGAGTGGTGCGAGGAGTGAGGTGGAGTGGGCTTTGGAGTGGTGCGAGGAGTGAGGTGGAGTGGGCTTTGGAGTGGTGCGAGGAGTGAGGTGGAGTGTGCTTTGGAGTGGTGCGAGGAGTGAGGTGGAGTGGGCTTTGGAGTGGTGCGAGGAGTGAGGTGGAGTGGGCTTTGGAGTGGTGCGAGGAGTGAGGTGGAGTGGGCTTTGGAGTGGTGCGAGGAGTGAGGTGGATTGGGCTTTGGAGTGGTGCGAGGAGTGAGGTGGATTGGGCTTTGGAGTGGTGCGAGGAGTGAGGTGGATTGGGCTTTGGAGTGGTGCGAGGAGTGAGGTGGAGTGGGCTTTGGAGTGGTGCGAGGAGTGAGGTGGATTGGGCTTTGGAGTGGTGCGAGGAGTGAGGTGGATTGGGCTTTGGAGTGGTGCGAGGAGTGAGGTGGAGTAGGCTTCGGATGGGCCTGGGCCTCTTCCTCCTCTCTTCCTCACCCCTCACTGCGCACCCCTCTCATTGCATGCGCTTGCCTCAGCGCGTGAACTCTTCAGAAGTGTTTGCACTTGCACTCTGTGGTTGGAATATCCCTCACTCCCCCTGCCTCTTATGATTCTCCCTCACCCCTCCTCGTTTCCTTGCCCGTCAACACCCCCCCCCCCTCTGAATCTCCCTCACTCCTCTGAAGGTGAACTACCCAAACGTGTTTGCACTCTTGATGATGCTAGTAGTAAGGCGCTCCAACCTCCTCTAACTCCTCTCTCAACCCTCCTCGCCCTTCTCCCCCTCCTCTTTGCCCCTCTTCACTCCCCCCTCGCACCGCTCAGGGCATTCGCTCGTCTCAACGTCAACTCTCCAAACCTGTTTTCACTCTTTGTGCCGCGGGTTATCGACTCGATACAACAACACTCCACACAGTCACTTTCTAACATTGCATGGTACAGTAATCTGTCAATATCACTACTGCATTGTGGAGTCATCGGGCAATATTGTATTGTATGGTAGATAATTTCCTCAACTTTTTCTGGCGCAGTAATCTCTCAATATTGCATTGTGTTGTTATCTATCTCAATGCTGCATGGTACAGGATTGCGTAACTATTGCTTGGCTGGTACAGTAATCAAACGAAACTGATGTTCCATTGGACTTCTTCCCTTCACCACAGGGCGTACGTACGCCGCAGCAGGCCACCGCAACCAGCAACTATTAGAGGCAGTGGGTGGGGGAGGAGAGCAGGAGTCAAAGAGTGAGCGCACCTCACTAGACCAGCACAGACCACACTTCAACTTCCCTCCTTCCCGCTATACAGGGCGTACGCCACAGCAGGCTACCGCAATCAACAGCTGTTAGAGGCAGTGGGGGAGGAGAGCACGAGGCGAACTATGCGTGTGTGTGCACCTAGAAAAGCACTCTCCTTTTCCCTTCCTTGCCCCCCTCTCTCGACAGGGCGTACGCCACAGCAGGCCACCGCAGCCAGCAGTTGCTAGAGGCAGTGGGGGAGGAGAGCACGAGGCACATTGTGAGTGCACCTTACCACGCCCCTTTTTCCTCCCTCCTCCCGCCTTTCCCTTTGCCCCATCTGAATCAGGGCGTACGCCACAGCAGGGCACCGCAGCCAGCAGTTGCTAGAGGCAGTGGGGGAGGAGAGCACGAGGCGAATCGTGGGCGGGAAACTGGAGAGGGAGGCTGTATCTGGGCAGGCTGTTGCCAACATCGCGTGGTACGGTGCGGTGCTGTGTGGTGTGGTGCTGCATGGTGTGGTGAGGTACTGTGTCGTGTTAGTTGGTGCTGTGTGGTGCGCTGCGTTGAGAGACTTGCCAAAATGCATGGTGCTTTCGTCTAGATGGTCAGGCACTTTGCATGGAGATCTTCTTGAATATCTAGGAACAAGTTTTACAAGTCTTGATCCTAGTGCTTAAGCGTTTTTCTCTTGGTTTGCTGCTACTCCCGACATGAATTTGAATCCTTGGGCCATTGGGTGGTTTCGTCTAGATGGTCAGGCACTTTGCATTGTATGATGGTTACACTGCCTGGTGGGCCGGGTTGCGTATTCCATTCTCTCAAGTCGAATTTGAGACATTTCAAGCTTAGGGGGTACGGTACCTGGTGGTTACGATTCTTAGCTTCTCACCTCAAGCCGTTGGTGGCACAGCATTGGCACACCATTTCCTTTGTAGCAGGCCTATTGTATATATAACTATTATTCTCAATGACCGCCGGCACAGCATCAGCGCACCATCTTTCTTCCTCTGCTCCACTTTCTCTCCTTCCCAAATTACTCCCGCAGGGCATTAGCAACGCAGAGTCACTACGACGTTCCCTTTTTCTCCGCCGCTGCCGCCCACGCCACCCACTACATGCCAAGATACGCCGGCCGCACCATTGCCTGCCTGGCCTTCGCCTTTGCTCTGATTGGCCACGCTGCCCCCCCTCTCTTCCGACGCGTTGAATCTGAGGTGGGTGGTGCTTTTTGTCCTGCCCTGCTCTGCTGTGCTCTGCTCTGCTCTGCTCCCTGTGCTGTGAGTCGCTTAGTATACGAACCCCCCTCGCACCACCACCTTGCTCTGCTGTGCTGTGAGTCACTTAGTAAACAAACTAGAAGCATACATGTGGTCCAGCCAGGCTCTTATCTTGCGCCTCCCCCTCGCACCACCACCTTGCTGTCACCCCCCCAGCCTCCCCCTCCTCTCCTCTCCCTCCTCTCTCTACCCCCTCTCCCACTCTCCGCCTTCCACATATCATGCGTCGTCTTGCAGTGCGAGCAGGCACTGGTGATGCTCGCATGGGCTCTCTTGCCCCTCCCTCCCCCACCACCACATTTCTGTCAACACCTTGTCCTTCCCATCCTCTCCTCTCCTCTCCTCTCCTCTCCTCTCCTCTCCTCTCCTCTCCTCTCCTCTCCTCTCCTCTCTCTTCCATCCCCCCCCTCCTCTCCCCTCCTCGCCTCTCTCCTCTCCTCCCTCTTCCCCCTTGACCCCCCTCGCAGATCATCCGTCGTCTATCACTGCGGTCAGGCGAGCAGGAGTTCGGCCGCCAGGCGCTGGTGATGCTTGCATGGGCCCTCTCATGCTACCCTCCCCTCCATCCTCTTCTGTCCTGTCCTCTAATCTCTCCCCTTTGTGTAGATCATGCGGCGTCTGGCAGTGCGGGCAGGCGAGCAGGAGTTCGGCCGCCAGGCGCTGGTGATGCTAGCTTGGGCTCTCGTGGTGCTCCCCTCCTTTCCACCACCACACTCCTCTCTCGGTCCTCTTTTCCCTCTCTCCCCGTTCCACAGATCATACGTCGTCTGGCCATGCGGTCAGGCGAGCAGGAGTTTGGGCGCCAGGCACTGGTGATGCTCGCATGGGCTCTAGCGGTGCATGGGCAAACCGACGTACCCTCTGGTGCCTCTGCTCCCACCACCAACATCACCACCACCACCAACTCCCCATCCTCTTCCCTCTCTCCCCCTTTCTGCAGATCATCCGTCGTCTATCACTGCGGGCAGGCGAGCAGGAGTTTGGTCGCCAGGCGTTGGTGATGCTCGCATGGGCTCTCGTCGTGCATGGGCAAACCGACACACCCGCTGCTGCTCCTACATCCACTGCTCCTCCTTCCACCACCAACATCACCACCAACTCCCCATCCTCTCTCTCCTCCTCCTCTTCCCTCTCCCCCTCGGCCTCTCTCAGCCCAGCTCTCCCCATCCTGCGCCACCACCTGCTCTCTCTCACCAGCGACCTCACCTCTAATGAGCTCTGCCAACTCTACCAGGTGGGAACAATTGCTTGCACGCACACACGTGTACACACGCGTACACACAGCACACATACGCAAACTCACAGCTGCCTCTCTCAGCCCAGCTCTCCCCGTCCTGCGTCACCACCTGCTCTCTCTCACCAGCGACCTCACCTCGAATGAGTTGTGCCAACTTTATCAGGTGGGAAGCTGCATGTGCGTACACACACACGCGTGCGTACACACACGCACGTGCGTACACACACGCACGTGCGTACACACACGCACGTGCGTACACACACACGCGTGCGTACACACACACGCGTGCGTACACACACGCACGTGCGTACACACACACGCGTGCGTACACACACGCACGTGCGTACACACACACACTGCACACCACCTGCTCCCTCTCACCAGCGACCTCACCTCGAATGAGTTGTGCCAACTTTATCAGGTGGGAAGCTGCATGTGCGTACACACACACGCGTGCGTACACACACGCACGTGCGTACACACACGCACGTGCGTACACACACACGCGTGCGTACACACACACGCGTGCGTACACACACGCACGTGCGTACACACACACGCGTGCGTACACACACGCACGTGCGTACACACACACACTGCACACCACCTGCTCCCTCTCACCAGCGACCTCACCTCGAATGAGTTGTGCCAACTTTATCAGGTGGGAAGCTGCATGTGCGTACACACACACGCGTGCGTACACACACGCACGTGCGTACACACACGCACGTGCGTACACACACACGCGTGCGTACACACACACGCGTGCGTACACACACGCACGTGCGTACACACACACGCGTGCGTACACACACACACTGCACACCACCTGCTCCCTCTCACCAGCGACCTCACCTCTAATGAGCTCTGCCAACTCTACCTGGTGGGAAGCTGCACGTGCGCTGAACCAGGTGGGCTGTGGCACACGCACATATCATCGCTCTCCCCATCCTGCGCCACCACCTGCTCCCTCTCACCAGCGACCTCACCTCTAATGAGCTCTGCCAACTCTGCCTGGTGGGCTGAACCAGGTGGGGTTAGAGCGCCAACATGCACTCTCACACACAGGCATGCACATACAGGCTACAGGGGGTGCCTACCCATGCACATACACTTGCTCTCTCTCGCTCACCCAACAATCTCACCTCCTCTGAGCTGTGCCAGCGGTACCAGGTGGGGTTAAAGCACAGCATACAAGCACACATGCACAGTGCATAGGCACCTGAGCAGTTCCTCTCTCTTTCCCCCTTTCTCCCTGCCTCCCTCTCTCCCGACCTTCCTCCCTCCCTCCCTCCGTGGGCCCCCCTTCTTACATCCAATTTGACTGTATGAAAACGCCTTTTTCCCTCGCCCACAGGTCGACCTAGCCACCCAGCTGGAAGCACCGGAGCACAACACTCGGCTGGTGGAGGGGGGCATGGGAGCCATGATGACTGATGCTGGGAGTCACGAGGGATGCTGGGGGGGGTTGGCCTTTCTCCCTCCCATCCTACATGTACTTCCCTCTTTAACCCATTCGCAGGTCGATCTAGCCACCCAGCTGGAAGCACCGAAGCACAACACTCGGCTGGTGGAGAGGGGCATGGGAGCCATGAGGGATGCTGGGAGCAGTGGTGCTGGTGGCAGGAAGGGAGATTGAATTGAATCACACTGTGATTGTACTGAACACTCCATGGTTCCCTCCCTTGATGCAGGTCGACCTAGCCACGCAGCTGGAAGCACCGGAGCACAACGCACTCCTCGCTGCACTGAGGGCGGCATGAGTGTGATGCGGGATGCAGGGAGCGGTCCCTGAACTCCTCACTCCCTCCCCATGTCTCCCTCCCTTGCTACAGGTCGATCTAGCCACGCAGCTGGAAGCACCGGAGCACAACACTCGGCTGGTAGAAGGGGGCATGGGAGCCATGAGGGTTGCTTGCTGACAGTGCTCCTCTCTCCTCCTCCCTCTCGCCTGCCATGAGCTCTGTTGCCCTCCCTCCCTCCCTCCCTCCCTCCCTCCCTCCCTCCCTCCCTCCCTCCCTCCCTCCCTCCCTCCCTCCCTCTCTCCTCCTCTCTCCTCCTCAGGTCGACCTAGCCACCCAGCTGGAAGCACCGGAGCACAACACTCGGCTGGTACAAGGGGGCATGGGAGCCGTGATGACTGATGCTGCTGGGGGGTGGTGCTCTCTCCTCCTCCCATCCTGCATTTACCTCCCTCGCATTCCCACGTGCAGGTCGATCTAGCCACACAGCTGGAAGCACCGGAGCACAACACTCGGCTGGTACAAGGGGGCATGGGAGCCGTGATGACTGATGCTGCTGGGGGGTGGTGCTCTCTCCTCCTCCCATCCTGCATTTACCTCCCTCGCATTCCCACGTGCAGGTCGATCTAGCCACACAGCTGGAAGCACCGGAGCACAACACTCGGCTGGTGGAGGGGGGCATGGGCGCCATGATGACTGATGCTGGCAGGAGCACGAGTGGCAGTGGGAGCGAGGGAGACGGGGAGTGGGGGGAGCAGGAGCAGCAGGTGCAGCAGCAGGGGCAGCAGGGGCAGTTGGAGCAGCAGGAGGCGGAGGAGGAGAGGGACGAGTCGTATTGGTATCTGCAGCACCTGTGGCTGTCGGGGTTTGTGCGGCAACAGGCTAAGGTGAGGCAGTAACGGGGGATAGGGGGGGATGGGGAAGATGGGGAGCAGGAGCAGCAGGAGAACCAAGGGAGCAGGAGGAAGAGGAGAGGGACGAGTCGTATTGGTGGTTGCAGCACCTGTGGCTGTCGGGGTTTGTGCGGCAGCAGGCGAAGGTGAGGCGAGGAAGAAGGGGGAGAGGGGGGGAGTGGAAGGTGAGGCGGTGGGAAGGCAGCAGGCTTTTGAGACGTGTCAGGAGGAGGCGGAGGAGGAGAGGGACGAGTCGTACTGGTATTTGCAGCACCTGTGGCTGTCGGGATTCGTGCGGCTGCAGGCTAAGCTGAGGCGGTGGGGGTGGGGTGGGGGGTGAGCATAAAACAACCAGAAAGGAGGAGAGGGACGAGTCGTATTGGTGGTTACAGCACCCACCTGTGTCTGTCGGGGTTTATGCGGCAACAGGCGAAGGTGAGGCGGGGAAGAAGGGAGGGATGGGGGGGAAGGCCAAGTGCTGTGGTGGTGGTGAGGAATGGGAGGAGAGCAGGGGCTGTGGGACAATAGTCGAAGCATCACCTGCTGCACCTGCATGTAGAGAGGGTGTTTTTGAGACGTCTCAAAAACACCCTCTCTACCCGTGGAAGGCCAAGTGCTGTGGTGGTGGTGATGCATGGGAGGAGAGCAGGCAATGTGGGACAAAAGTCGAAGCATCACCTGCAGCAGCACTCTGCACCAGATGCACCTCCCCCACACACTTTTACACCTGCACGCATTCATCTGTTTGTGTGCTTGTAACCCACGTATGTGCTTCTAACAACAGGCGTGCTGGGAGGCGGCTCACGAGGAGGAAAAGCTATAGGCGTCAGGGTTGCAACGCGACATCAGCAGCGCCCTCCCCCACACCCTATGCACACACCTTCATTCTTGTGTGCTGCCCCCTACCACAGGCGTGCTGGGAGGCGGCCCACGAGGCAGAGAAGCTGCAGGTGTCAGGCCTTCAACGGGACATCAGCTGCGCCCTGCACCAGATGCACCTCCCCCACACCCTCGAGTACCGAGACGGCGACTACAGCATCGACCTCGCCCTCCTGTTGCCGCTCGCCCCACACCCGGCATCTGCAGAAAGTGACTCTAAGAGGAGTGATTCTAGGAGGAGGGAGAGGCGTATTCTGAAGATAGCAGTGGAAGCTGACGGGCCATCACACTTCACTATAAGCACGTCTGGAATTACTACTGAGGAGCAGCAGCATCAGCAGCACTCTCAGCAGCACCCTCATCAGCACAATCAGCAGCAGCAGCATCAGCAGCACTCTCAGCAGCACCCTCATCAGCACAATCAGCAGCAGCAGCATCAGCAGCACTCTCAGCAGCACCCTCATCAGCACAATCAGCAGCAGCAGCATCAGCAGCACTCTCAGCAGCACCCTCATCAGCACAATCAGCAGCAGCAGCATCAGCAGCACTCTCAGCAGCACCCTCATCAGCACAATCAGCAGCAGCAGCATCAGCAGCACTCTCAGCAGCACCCTCATCAGCACAATCAGCAGCAGCAGCATCAGCAGCACTCTCAGCAGCACCCTCATCAGCACAATCAGCAGCAGCAGCATCAGCAGCACTCTCAGCAGCACCCTCATCAGCACAATCAGCAGCAGCAGCATCAGCAGCACTCTCAGCAGCACCCTCATCAGCACAATCAGCAGCAGCAGCATCAGCAGCACTCTCAGCAGCACCCTCATCAGCACAATCAGCAGCAGCAGCATCAGCAGCACTCTCAGCAGCACCCTCATCAGCACAATCAGCAGCAGCAGCATCAGCAGCACTCTCAGCAGCACCCTCATCAGCACAATCAGCAGCAGCAGCATCAGCAGCACTCTCAGCAGCACCCTCATCAGCACAATCAGCAGCAGCAGCATCAGCAGCACTCTCAGCAGCACCCTCATCAGCACAATCAGCAGCAGCAGCATCAGCAGCACTCTCAGCAGCACCCTCATCAGCACAATCAGCAGCAGCAGCATCAGCAGCACTCTCAGCAGCACCCTCATCAGCACAATCAGCAGCAGCAGCATCAGCAGCACTCTCAGCAGCACCCTCATCAGCACAATCAGCAGCAGCAGCATCAGCAGCACTCTCAGCAGCACCCTCATCAGCACAATCAGCAGCAGCAGCATCAGCAGCACTCTCAGCAGCACCCTCATCAGCACAATCAGCAGCAGCAGCATCAGCAGCACTCTCAGCAGCACCCTCATCAGCACAATCAGCAGCAGCAGCATCAGCAGCACTCTCAGCAGCACCCTCATCAGCACAATCAGCAGCAGCAGCATCAGCAGCACTCTCAGCAGCACCCTCATCAGCACAATCAGCAGCAGCAGCATCAGCAGCACTCTCAGCAGCACCCTCATCAGCACAATCAGCAGCAGCAGCATCAGCAGCACTCTCAGCAGCACCCTCATCAGCACAATCAGCAGCAGCAGCATCAGCAGCACTCTCAGCAGCACCCTCATCAGCACAATCAGCAGCAGCAGCATCAGCAGCACTCTCAGCAGCACCCTCATCAGCACAATCAGCAGCAGCAGCATCAGCAGCACTCTCAGCAGCACCCTCATCAGCACAATCAGCAGCAGCAGCATCAGCAGCACTCTCAGCAGCACCCTCATCAGCACAATCAGCAGCAGCAGCATCAGCAGCACTCTCAGCAGCACCCTCATCAGCACAATCAGCAGCAGCAGCATCAGCAGCACTCTCAGCAGCACCCTCATCAGCACAATCAGCAGCAGCAGCATCAGGAGCACTCTCAGCAGCACCCTCATCAGCACAATCAGCAGCAGCAGCATCAGCAGCACTCTCAGCAGCACCCTCATCAGCACAATCAGCAGCAGCAGCATCAGCAGCACTCTCAGCAGCACCCTCATCAGCACAATCAGCAGCAGCAGCATCAGGAGCAGCACCATGAGCAGCATGTGCCGCTGGGTCCCACTCGCCTCAAGGCCAGGCTGCTGCGCTGCCGAGGTTGGCAGGTGGTTCAGGTGAGTTAGTCTGTTGGTGCCAGGTGGTTCAGGTGAGTTAGTCTGTTGGTGCCAGGTGGTTCAGGTGATTTCCTCTGTTGGTGCCAGGTGGTTCAGGTGAGTTCCTCTGTTGGTGCCAGGTGGTTCAGGTGAGTTCCTCTGTTGGTGCCAGGTGGTTCAGGTGAGTTCCTCTGTTGGCGTCAGGTGGTTCATGGGTGGTTCTGTTGGCTTCAGGTGGTTCAGGTGGATGGTTTTGTTGGCTTTATGTGATCCAGATGGGTTGCTCTGTGGCTTGAGGTTGTTCAGAATTCTGAAATGTCTGTTGGTGGTAGGTTGCTCATATGAGGTTGCAGGGTGTAGAAAAGTAATAATTCCACCATATATGGGAATATCAGTGAATGTAAATCGGATCTTTCTCCCTCATCCCTCACCCTCTTCTCTTCCCTCTTCCTCTCTGCCTCCTCTCACTCGCGCCCCTCGTCCCTTGATTCCAAATGCCCTGTTTGACTGGCCCTGCCCTGCCCGTCTGATTGGCGTTTGCTCTCAGGATTGAATTGAACGCACGAAACACTATTGCTACCACTGGAATGTTTTTTACCCTTGCGTGTCAATGTTAAACCCTCTCCTACCTCCCTCCACCGCTCTCCACCGCAGATACCTTTCTTTGAGTGGGAGTGCCTGTCGGACTTCCACCAGAAGCAGACATATCTCGCCGCCCGTCTCGGGCCTCTGGCCATGCAGCTGGCGCGTGCAGCAGCAGCGGGTGCTGACATGGCACAGAAGCAGGCAGGTGAAACGGCAGGGGTTTCTGTTTCGTCTGAGGTGGAGAGGCAGCGGGGAGGTGATGAGACTGGCGAAGGTAGAACTGGAGAAGGTTTAACCGAGGAGGGTAGAAGTGGAGAGGGTGGGACTGGGGTTAGTGAGTCGGATGCTGAACAGGAAGGAGAAGGGGGGTTCAAGGAGGGGGGAGTAGCAAACAAGGAGGGGCAAGTTGGGTTAGGTGATTCTAGGCCTGGGGAAGGAGAGGGGGGAGAGGCCGAGGGGCAAGAGGTGGAGGAGGGAGCACGGAAGAGGAATGAAGGGTATGCCAGTCCTGATCAATCTCAAAAGGAAGGGGAGGAAGAAGTGGGGGAGAGGGGGAAGGGAGGGGATGTGTTGAAGCGAGCAGAGGTGCTGGGGGCGTGGAAGGCGGGGCAGGGGAAGGGAGGGCTGGGGGCTGACCGGCTGGCTCTTCTTAGAAAAGCAGCGATAAGGAGAGGGCTGTCACAAAAGTAGATGTCACATCCCGTCGAAAGTTGTGAGGTGTGTTGCAGCAACTGGTGTGTTGAAGCGAGCTGTGGTGCTGGGGGCGTGGAAAAGCAGGGCAGGGCAAGGGAGGGCTGGGGGCTGACTGGCTGGCTCTGCTTCACAAGGCTGCTGTGTGGAGAGATGGGAAGGGATGAGATCATGAGACCAACATTGCACCTGATACCATAGGAGAATATGGTGCATAGCAGATGCAGAAGCAGAAAAATGTAGCACAGGAGGGACATGCAAGGAACATTTGTGCAGTTATTCGAATTATCTCGCACATACCGGTAAGAAAGGATAGAAGTTTGGGTACCAGCCCAAAGTGGCCAAAATGATTCATTATATCTCCATGGGTGTACATTACATTCATGTAGATTCGAAACCGCATTTACCCCATGCTATACACAATGCAGCTCAGCGACCTTGCAGCCTTTGATACCCCCTCCCCCACCCCCCTTTCCTCCCCCCCCCTCCTTCCCACCCTCCCCCTCCCTCTCCCCACCCTCCTTTTCCCCCCTAGATCCCCTCCTAGATAACCAAGTTGATATCTATGCAGCAGACAATACAATAGTAACATTACAAGATGCCATCCACTATATTGTACACTGCTAGCTTCTGCCACGTGTCAGCCCCTAATAGGGCCTCCCCTCCTAGAGAGTACGCTAGCGACCAGCAGGCAAGCAGGGAGAATGCGACACTGCATCCAATGGCTGAGCCCATCACGTCTGCAAGAACAAATGGAGGGGGGAGAGGGGCGGAAATGGGGGAAAGAGGTTCAGGGAGACGTGGCAAGGAGGGAGAAAGCGACACTGCAGCCAATGGCTGATCCCACCACGTCTGAATTGGAAGGGCAGAGGGGAAAAGGGAGAATGGGGAGAAGAAAACGGGAAAATTGGGTTGGTTGAGAGGAAAATCAGGGGAAGAGGCAAGAGGGGGAGAAGGCGACACTGCAGCCAATGGCTGATCCCACCCCGTCTGTGAATGCGGGAGGGAGCGGAAACAGGGAGAACGGGAGGGTGGGAAGGAGGTTCAGAGAGAGGAAAGGCAGGGAGGGAGAAGGCCACATGCAGGCAATGGCTGATCCCACCACGTCTGTGAATGCGAATGGAAGGTGGACAGGGAGAGGGGGGTGAAATCGGGGGAAAATATTCAGAGAGCGAGAGAAACGGGGGATAATCGGAGAGGGGGAAGATGGGAAAAATGAGAGGAAAAAAGGGAGGAACGGGGGCACAGGGAAGAAGTTCAGAGGAAGAAGGGGCAGGGAGAGAGTGGGGGAAGGGAGAATCGGCAACACTGCTGCCAACGGTCAACCCCGGCATATCTGTGTGCGGCAAAAGGGGGGGTGAAGGGGAGGAGGGACGAGAGGGAAGAGAGGAAGAAGGTTGGTGAAAAAGGGGGAAGGGAGAAGAACAGGGTGGTCTGAGAAGGTGGAGCGGGGGGAGGGGAAGACAGGATAGGCCAAGAAGGTGGAAAAGGGGGGAAGGTGGGTGGATATGGAGTGAATACTCACAGGATCGGAGCTGGGGATCGTGGCCGGCGTTATAACGAAGCACGGGCCAAAAGAAGTAGCAGTTAACGAACCACAGCCAGGGCAGCAGCAGGAAACCTCCCAGGAAGAACCCGCGCGCGAGGCTCCGAGCCGCGTCGTCTGACAGCCCCACGTCGCCGTCGACCGTTAGATGCCGCGCGGCCGTCGCGTCAGGAACGGCGGCCCGCGCGGGTGGCGCCATTGGCTAACAGTAGACTCGGGAGTGAGAGGGCGCTCACATAAGCCTTCTGAAGTGGACTGCCTGGGGAATCGTGGCTGGAGAACCCGTGTCACGGGGACGCGTGTCCTGCGGCTTCTGAGACGCCCCCAAATCGAGTCTTAAGACGATTGAAAAAACGTGTCCCGGGGGAAGCCGTGTCCCGGAGAAGCGTGGCTTGCGGTTGACAGGCCGGCTCAGCACTCTGCGTGAGAGGCTAGTAAGTGAGCGGGTGGCGGCTCATATCATCACTCTCTCTTCCTGAAAGCTTTGGTCCTCATCGAACGCCTAATGTGCGAGTTCGCGCACGCGCATGTATCTTCCCGACGCTTGTATATTGCTACGGGTAATCAGTAGTGATAGATGATGTTGTGGTTATAGATGAACATATATTGCTGTGATGTGCTTATGCAGTTGAACCATTGCGCACTCGTTTTATACGTATTGATGAGTTGAAAGTGTTTTGAGTTTTGTTGTCTATCACACACGTGTTTACGTGCGATGTGTGTATATCGCGGATGACGCGTGAAACACCGCATGTGATACACCATTTCGCTGTAGTATCTTTCTTGCTGTCGTTCCTTGCAGCAGTCGTTCCCTGCAGACTGCAGTTGCTCCTTCGGCGGTTGTTCCGTCCCAACCGCCAGGCTCCTCTTCGACCGCTCCCAAGGACTGTGATTTCTCTGAAGTGGAACGTTGACGGAGGTGAACCGTCGGATATGTCGAAGGTCCAAGATCTTACGGTTCAGCTCTCTCGACATCCTCGGATGTCTGTCTTTGAGTCTGACGTTTGTCGGCAGCCGCATCTCAGACACGGCGGTAAGGAATCAGCCCAGGAACAACAACTACAGTAGTATCATCAGTCAGTCGGTGTGAGGGTTCGAATAAAGTTCAGTTCGAGCCAACCCTTAGCTCGCGTAGTGATTTCCGTTGCGGCCTTCGGAGGTACTCTGAGCGGCCCTTTTTTGGCAGGGTTTTGGATAACTTTCGTATCGGCGACAGCCTATTTGCGACTAGGGACCTGCGCACGCATTTACTCCTTCGTCTCATCGCTGATTCTGCGGCATCTCGCGCCGTTTGCAAGAGCCGCCGCGCGAGCCAATTTATGACTGTTTCTTTGTGAGCCAATTCGTATATCCGTTCGTTCGACGAGCAGCGAATTTCAGTGTTTCTTTGTGTGTGGGCTTCCGACATTGATGGGTGGATTCGAGACTGACGAATTCTCGCGCCATGAAGCCTCGGACGTTCAACGTCCACCGGAGTCTGGATGCGTCGAGACTCAGAGTGTGCTTCATGATGTCCCATCAGGGAAGGACGTCGAAGCGGATACCTATCCTGCGATTGGAGTTGCGAGCGATCGGAACGCTGCCGAAACGGAAACAATACTCAGAGGGGGGAAAGACGGCTCGCGGGCTTCCAGGCGTTGGGATCGAAATTCGGATGGGGATCAGGATCAAGATTTGGCAATATTTAGTATCTCGCAAACTCTGCTGGATTGGAGGAAGAAATTGAAGATTTTGCAGGGACAATGGGACGGTTTAGATTCGCCGCAAAAAACGGGTTATGGGACGCCTGAATGCCGGAAAGGCCGCGCCACGAGTGTGGTGGAATCGCGGCCATGGATCGTTGGCTGCGCGGTCGGCCTTCTCGTGCCTCTCGTTTTCGTGCTGTGCATGAACGCCACTACTAACCAAGTGAGTGGAATTTTCAATAGCCTACTACTACTAACCGATTAGCTAGGTGAAATCGCGGGCTTCGGCCCTTTGGCTGCGAAATCAGCCCATTGATGCCTCGCTTGTATCACAAATCCCGGAAATTCGGCGTGTGGGAGAAGTTCGGGATGTGTTTCACTCCACATATTTTCTTCGCCACTTCGTGGGAACCTTGAAAGCTCCACCTTCCAACCAATCAGGTCGTGACAAAGTGCATCGTGCCTTTGTGCCGAGGAATTCCGATTTCGCACGAACTCCTGCTTGAATAAACACGTGGGTTACCACAGGTGCAGCAGAACCGCCTTGCTGCGTACCGAACTACTACGATATACCGGGTTACGGGTTCATTCTGGCGGTCAAACATAAAAACGCGAGCCAATGCGAACCACCAGCTTGCCTTGTTCCGCACCGACAATGCGATCTACCGTCCCGCACAGGTGCGCACCAATGCAAGCACTGGTCAGCTCGCGATAAATATTCGAATTCGCTGCCTATAGTAACCTTCAGTCAGTCGGATTCAGGTACCTCGCCAGTTACGATTGCAGTTTCCTGTAAAAAAACGAACATCAACTCTGCACAACCGCAACGATTTCACGGGAAATTACGTACGGTTTCTTCGGATCATGGACCACACAGAAAAAATATCGGGATTCGTTCCCTGCGCCTACAGCTCCACACCTCTCCTTCCCTCTATGCCCAACCTCCGTTTCCGAACCTCAGGCTCGGTCGGACATCAGTCAGCTATGGAACCTCTCCCCTTCGGTGCGGTTGCCTGTAGCGGAGTGGGAGCGGCCCGGGTGCATTCTCACTCTCGACTCGCGCTACAACCCCGAGGGGGTTCTGGCTGTGGAGGCGGCTGTAGCGCGGCTCCTGCGGGACCTGGGGGCGGAGGCGACGGGGGTGGTGGGGCCGCCTAAAAAGCCAGTGGAGGCGGCTGTAGCGCGGCTCCTGCGGGACCTGGGGGCGGAGGGGAAGAAGACTTCTGAGTCAACGCGAAAGTCAGCGGAGGCGGAAAGGTTGGGGGGAGAAGGGATATGGGGGAAAGGGAGAGGGGGAGAGGGGAGAGGGGGGGAGGGTGTAGGAACGGGGGCAGGGGATGGGGGAGGAGTAGGGCGGAGGGGGAAGATGCGGGAACGGAGTGAGAGGGAGGTGGCAGGGGGGAGGTTGGGGAGGGGGGTGAGGGATGGGGAGTGGGGTGTGTACGGGGGAGGGTGGGGTAGGCGGTTGAATGAAGGAGGGGGAGAGGCTGAGGGGCAGGGGACGGATGGGGGAGAGGGGAAGGACGCGGGGCAGGGGAAGGATGCGGGGCAGGGGAAGGATGGGGGGCAGGGGAAGGATGGGGGGCAGGGGAAGGATGAGGGGCAGGGGAAGGATGAGGGGCAGGGGAAGGATGAGGGGCAGGGGAAGGATGAGGGGCAGGGGAAGGATGAGAAGGAGACGGAAAAGGGGAGAGGAGAGGGCGGAAAGGGGATGTCTGAGGAGTGGCGGAGGTTCTATGGTGCGCTGCCTAAGGTGGTGGATGCGGATGGGAATGAGGATCAGCTCAAGATGCCCATATGGGTCACTCTGGCCATCAACATGTGCGTACGGTTGTGTAACGGCATGGTATGTGTGTGTGTTACGGTGTTAACATGTGAGTAAATGGTGCGCTGCCTAAGGTGGTGGGCGCGGATGGGAATGAGGATCAGCTGAAGATGCCCATTTGGGTCACCCTGGCCGTCAACATGTGAGTGCGTATTACCATGTGCACATGGGTGCATATGTGCCTAAGGTGGTGGGCGCGGATGGGAATGAGGATCAGCTCAAGATGCCCATTTGGGTCACCCTGGCCGTCAACATGTGAGTACGTGTTACCATGTGAGTACGTGTTACCATGTGCACATGTTTTTTTTTTTTTTTTTTTTTTGGGACATGTGCACATGTTGTCACCCTGTGGCTGCCTAAGGTGGTGGGCGCGGATGGGAATGAGGATCAGCTGAAGATGCCCATTTGGGTGGCTCTGGCCGTCAACATGTGAGTATGTTTGTATAATGGTGTGTGCATGCATGCGTCAACGTGTATAACATCATCGTATGTGTCCGAGTGTGTTATGGTGAGGTGACTTTTGAGTGGACTCAAAAGTCACCTCGTGTGTGTTATGGTTCGGTGTTTGTGTGTGTGTGTTACAGTGTCGACGTGTGAGTATGTGCTCCTGCAATGTCATTATGTGTGCATGCATGTGTGTTACCACATCAGCATCAAGGCATGTGTGAGCAACCATGCTGCCACCACACAACCAATGCGAACTTGACCACAAACCCTTATTCCTTAAGAGTATCGCCCGTCTTTCCATCTCCCTCCTTCAGGATATACGCGAGGCGGCACGGGTATCGGTTCGTGGTGGAAAATGGATCGAGATACACGCAGGATAGACACCCCTCGTGGTTCAAGGTGCGTGTGAATGAAGCACTTACCTGTAGACCCAGGATAGACACCCCTCGTGGTTCAAGGTGCGTGTGAATGAAGCACTTACCTGTAGACCCAGGATAGACACCCCTCGTGGTTCAAGGTGCGTGTGAATGAAGCACTTACCTGTAGACCCAGGATAGACACCCCTCGTGGTTCAAGGTGCGTGTGAATGAAGCACTTACCTGTAGACCCAGGATAGACACCCCTCGTGGTTCAAGGTGCGTGTGAATGAAGCACTTACCTGTAGACCCAGGATAGACACCCCTCGTGTTTCAAGGTGCGTGTGAATGAAGCACTTACCTGTAGACCCAGGATAGACACCCCTCGTGGTTCAAGGTGCGTGTGAATGAAGCACTTACCTGTAGACCCAGGATAGACAACCCTCGTGGTTCAAGGTGCGTGTGAATGAAGCACTTACCTGTAGACCCAGGATAGACACCCCTCGTGGTTCAAGGTGCGTGTGAATGAAGCACTTACCTGTAGACCCAGGATAGACACCCCTCGTGGTTCAAGGTGCGTGTGAATGAAGCACTTACCTGTAGACCCAGGATAGACACCCCTCGTGGTTCAAGGTGCGTGTGAATGAAGCACTTACCTGTAGACCCAGGATAGACACCCCTCGTGGTTCAAGGTGCGTGTGAATGAAGCACTTACCTGTAGACCCAGGATAGACACCCCTCGTGTTTCAAGGTGCGTGTGAATGAAGCACTTACCTGTAGACCCAGGATAGACACCCCTCGTGGTTCAAGGTGCGTGTGAATGAAGCACTTACCTGTAGACCCAGGATAGACACCCCTCGTGGTTCAAGGTGCGTGTGAATGAAGCACTTACCTGTAGACCCAGGATAGACACCCCTCGTGGTTCAAGGTGCGTGTGAATGAAGCACTTACCTGTAGACCCAGGATAGACACCCCTCGTGGTTCAGGGTGCGTGTGAATGAAGCACTTACCTGTAGACCCAGGATATACACCCCTCGTGGTTCAAGGTGCGTGCAGCTCACTCCATTCCCTGCATTACCTCCACTCCCTGCTTCCCCTTCATTCCTTGCTCTCCCCTGCCATTCCTTGCTCTCTCCTGCCATTCCTTGCTCTCTCCTGCCATTCCTTGCTCTCTCCTGCAATTCCTTGCTCTCTCCTGCCATTTCTTGCTCTCCCCTACCATTCCTTGCTCTCCCCTACCATTCCTTGCTCTCTCCTACCATTCTTTGCTCTCCCCTACCATTCTTTGCTCTCCCCTACCATTCTTTGCTCTCCCCTACCATTCCTTGCTCTCCCCTACCATTCCTTGCTCTCTCCTGCCAGATACCGTTTCTGCAGGAGCAGCTGTCGTGCTGCTGCCAGTGAGCCTTATTTGTCGACTCTGAATAGCCCACATTGATTGCATTGATTGCATTAACTGCATTGACTGCATTGACTGCATTGACTTCATGCCTGCTTCCCTGCTTGCCCCCTGCAGATGCCGTTTCTGCAGGAGCAGCTGTCATGCTGCTGCGAGTGGGCCTTCTTTGTAGATTCAGATGCATACATGCGCATGCACCACCACCACCTTTCCATCGAAGACTGGATAAAAGACATCAAGAAACCTGTGAGTGAACGCTCATCCCATCATGCCCATCCCATCATGCTCATCCCATCATGCCCATCCCATCATGCTCATCCCATCATGCCCATCCCATCATGCTCATCCCATCCATGCTCATCCCATCATGCCCATCCCATCATGCTCATCCCATCATGCCCATCCCATCATGCTCATCCCATCATGCTCATCCCATCATGCCCATCCCATCATGCTCATCCCATCATGCCCATCCCATCATGCTCATCCCATCATGCTCATCCCATCATGCCCATCCCATCATGCTCATCCCATCATGCCCATCCCATCATGCTCATCCCATCATGCTCATCCCATCATGCCCATCCCATCATGCTCATCCCATCATGCTCATCCCATCATGCGCATCCCATCATGCTCATCCCATCATGCTCATCCCATCATGCTCATCCCATCATGCCCATCCCATCATGCCCATCCCATCATGACCATCCCATCATGCTCATCCCATGCTCATCTCATCATGCCCCATCATGTTCCTGCATACATGCGCATGCACCACCACCACCTCTCAGTCGAAGCCTGGATCAAAGACATCAAGCAGCCTGTGAGTGAACGCTCGTGCCATCATGCAGCCTTCTCACCCCTCCGCACCACTTCTCTATCTTCAGAACTACTTCAACTGGCTGCTGGATGCTCAAGTCACAGACTCGCTGGGCGGCCAGTTGTGGGTCCCACAGGACATGGATTATGATCGATGCACCCCTCCTCACCGCTCCTCACCCTGCCGCACTCCCTCGCACCCTTCCATATCCCTCGTCACCACTTCTCTAATCCCAGAACTACTTCAACTGGCTGGTTGATGCCCAAATAACAGACTCACTGGAGGGCCAGGTGTGGGTCCCACAGGACATGAACTGTGAACGATGCACCCCTCCTCACCCCTCGTCTCCCCTCCTCACCCCTTCTCACCCTGCCTCACCCCTCCTCAATACTTGTTCCCAGAACTACTTCAACTGGCTGCTGAATGCCCAAGTCACAGACTCGCTGGACGGACAGATGTGGGTCCCACAGGACCCTGCCCTGCTGCTACAGCCGGCCACCGCGCTACAGCCGGAAGGGCCCGTGGCTCTGATACCACGGAACGGGGACGCGTGGGGGGGATATGATGGAGGCGCAGATTTGCTGTTTTCAGAAAACCACGATTACCTCAATGCGGGGGTGCTGCTGTGTAGACGGTCTCTGGACACAATCGAGGTGAGTTGAAATCTGAGTTGACTTGAGACTCGCGAGGAGGATGTGGGGCTTCCAGGCAACATGCGGGGGTGCCAATCTGATAGTTGGCAACATGCTGTTCACAGAGAAGCACAACTATCTGAATGCGGGGTGCTGCTCTGTAGACAATCTCTGGACATTTTTTAGGTGAGTCGACTTTGGAGTCGACTTAAAACCTCGATGGGGGAGGTCTGAGACATCTCAAAACTCGTTCACAGAAAAGCACGACTATTTCAAGGGCGGGAATGCTGCTCTGTAGACGGTCCCTGGGCGCCTTGGAGGTGAGTTTTGTACTTTTTGAGGGAACGGGCGGGGAGGGGGAAGAGGAGGGGAGGGAGGAAGGAGGGGAGGGGGGCGTGTCTGTCCTTCGAATCAGTTCAAATCGCATTGGATTCAAATCGAATGACTTTTTGAACAACATTGAAGCAAACGTTGGCCCATCCCATCCCACTTCCTCGCAGTTCCTGAGACAGTGGTACATTATAAATGAGGCAGACGAAATCCATCGATACAAGCACCTCTGGGAGCAAGCAAACCTCATCGCCGTTGTTCGGCAGGAGCAGTGGAAGGGGAAGGTGATAGTGGTCCCGTATGCCGAGTTTTGAGGCGCCCCCAAAAGTCAACTGTTGCCCCCCCTTCCCTCTCCCTGCAGTTCCTGAGACAATGGTACATTGTGAATGAAGCAGACAAGTTCACTTTTGAGTCAACTGTTGTCCCCTCCCCTCCCCCTTCCAACTTCCTCGCAGTTCCTGAGACAATGGTACATAATAAATGAGGCAGACGAGATCCATCGGTACAAGCACGTGTGGGAGCAAGCGAACCTGAACGCCGTTGTTCGCCAGGAGCAGTGGAAGGGGAAGGTGATCGTGGTCCCGTATGCCGAGATAACAGGGCCCAAGGGAGCCATGATTCGGCATGTGTGGAGTGGTCTCCCCGAAGGCACGCATCACAAAGTGTCGATGGAAGCTCTGGAGGAGATCATGGGGGCGCTGCAGTGATAGAAGTGCATTGATATGACTGGGGTGCATGTGTGGAGTAGCATGCCTGAGGAATCACAACACAAGTTGTAGATGGAGGCTGTGGATGAGATAATGGCATGGGGTCGCTGCTGTGAGGGTGTGCGCCTCATGAAATAAAACTCAATGCTGCAGTAAGGGTGTGATGCTGGAGGGTGTTGGTTGGGTTGGGTTTTGTGCAGCATTGTTTTAGTTCATCTGCTTGCTGCAGATTGTTAAGGCCTTGAAATAGTTTTGTTGGATCTTCAGTGTTGATCCATGCCTTGTGTCCTTGTTCTCAAATGGAGCAAGTAGAGTGTCAGGTTGCATTCCCCGTCGGGACACCATCTAAAGTCGGGACACGCGGTCTGCAATTTCCAAAAATGACATTTCAATGTTCAGCCACGCGGTTAGAGTTAGGGACACGTTGGGACCTGACGGTTTAGTGTACGTGCGACCAATTGCACGTCAAGCATCCTGCTCTGCGATCGTGGAAAAAAGGGAGTTGCAATGCATTCGGGCTGACTTGGCACAAACGTGCAAGTCAGCCGGCTACACGTAAATGGTAAGCTGCCCACGTTTCAATCGGGTACCCCCAAGTCAAAAATTGGATCCCCTCTTTTGTTTTTTTACAGTGTCCGACAGGCAGGTTCTGCCGTTTATTTGGCGCCGATTATGTTGTCGCATCTCGTCGTTTTATGACACCTCTACACCCCCATTGGTTGGTGAACCCCCCTGAAATCGCAACAGGCAGACGACTCGGGCGACCCCGATCGCATCCAAAACACTGACAAATGTCAGAGGTGGGGCCCTGCCCCAACCGGGACACCACCCGCGCGCCAAACCCGTTCGGATGGGCAAACTTCGGATGGTGTCCCGACGGGGAATGCAATCTCAGCCATATCTCTGTGAACCATGCGAGAAGGTTGTTGAAGGAGCCAAAGATGTCACGTGACATGATGGGCAAATCGCCGTCACTGAAGCATCCCACCACACCATCCACCGAATATGCAATTTGAAAATGATAGGTTGTTTTAGTCTCGGGATAATTATAGTATACGTCGTCGTATCGGAGTTGCTTATTGGCTAGTGTATTAGGCAGACCCTGGATGAAAACTGCGGCGGTGATCTTTCGCGCGAAGCCTCGTGTCGCCACGCAAGCTCTTGCCAGCTCACAGGCTGTCGCACTTTGTGACTATAACGATGCAAAAATATTTCCGCGTCAGTCCCTCTTTACTGCGAAAGTCTAGAGCTGATCACAATTACCGTATCAAATACCGTTGAAACGTTCTAAAGTACAGAACATCTCACTCAACCGTAACGAAGCTTAGTTTAGGGGCAGGTTTGCCCGTGAATTATGCCCACCCAGAACGGAAACTCACACAGCACGGCAAATTCCGAGGTCGCCATTGATTAGTACGTCGTCTCGTCAGGGACGCCATTGTTGTCAAGCTTTCTTATCTCACACCGAATCAGCTCGCGATTTCACCATTACGAGCTGTCACCATAGTCGTCTGCCTCTCAGCATTTTCTTCCCCTGGCCATTCGCTTTGGATCCGCCGTCGAGCCTTGCGTCCCGCCATCATCCTAGACCCTGCACCAGCTGCCTCAGGGACTAGTAACGCCAGAGAGAAAAGCCGTCCGAAGAATTGCTGTTTCTGTTTCAAACGGATCTTCTCACCTTTTTGTTCCAGATTCAGACGACCATCTCCGTCAATCTCGACAGATTCGGCGGCCGTTATCATCCCAATAATTCCAACCTTGGTCATTGTTTCCCCAACTCCACGTGCTCGTCCTCGCGTTCTCCTCGAGACCCCTCCCGTGTAAATTCTGTCAACTTTGGGTGATGGCGTCGAACGGAAGCTTCTGGACGACCGCGCGAATGTTCGTGCCGTCTGCGCTGGAGAGGCCTCGCGATCGGGACCAACGCGTCTTCGTCGCGTCGCCTGTCGAATCCGTCGCGCAGCAGAGCGCGGAGCAGAAGGCGAAGGCCCAGGAGTGCGTCGATGGTGAGTCGACTTATACTCAACTAATTACACGCGGTTTTATGTAACAAAAGTTATCTGTTGTTGGTCGCTTCGCCTGCGGAATCCGTCGCGCAGCAGAGCGCGGAGCAGACGGCGAAAGCTCAGGAGTGCGTCGAGTGGTGAGTCCTTACCGAAACATGACTCTGTCCCTACTTCCCTTCTCGTTATCCTCAACAAAATCTTACATTTCATGGTCCTCGCTGCAAGTATTTCGTCCTGTCCTCGATCATTCCTGCTCATTTGCGCTCTTCGCACGTTCAGCGTATTCTCGACGTAGAGCTCGGTAGCTCCAACGACCTCCCATTCTCCCTGCTAAATTAATCCACGATACGCATCTGCCGTTTTGCTGTTTGCCAACAGACCTCTCTGTTTGCCATCCCACCCACCTGCAGCCGGCGTTCGGGTGGGTTTCTATAACGCCGCATGGGCCGCTGCGCTTACGACGCCCCCAACAGTGAGTTTTCCCAACCCGCCTTGACTTGTTTTTGTCCGTCTGAATTCTTATGCAAGGAAAATACAGAAAGAAAAAGGAAACGAAACTAACGAGAGTAGTAAGGATCAAACAGTCGCTTAGGACGACCCCATCAGTGGGCCTTTCCAATTCCACTTGTTTAATTTGGAGCACTTTGTTTGAGATTGTTTTTTAGTCGACTTGCACCTCGTGTTTGTGATGATGCTTAAGCCTTGAAACACACGCACTGCACTTCCCGCACCAGTGAGCCTTTGAACCTTTGCTTTGTCTGTTTCAAAGCGTAAATTCCTGTTTCGTTGACTTGACTCTGAGGCGAGGTTGTGATAACATTCATTCCCCTGAAATCAGCCACCCATCTTCTCCCCATTCGTTACGTTACGCTTACAGCAAGGTGCATGCCATTATTTATCTCAAAATCCTACCCTACCCAATCCCCCTTAACCTCTCCCAATTCCCTGCTTCTTCTTGGATAGGGACCATGCTTCGTCCTCCCCAATCTCCTCTTCTCTCTCACAACTCACAAATAAATCATAGTTTTGTCTGCTGGATTGCAGCTTGGCCTAAAGCAGCTGGAGCTTTGAGAATCATGAAAAACTGACCATGCTGCTTCTCCCTCCTCCATCCTTGTTCAGATTATAATCTGCCGAACCATGCCGTGGGCCAAGAAGAATCTCAACCACACAGCACAGGCTCTTATCGTCAGCTCAGGTGGGTGGGGAGTGATTTCGCATTTCTGTTGATTCGACTTAAATGTCAACCACATGGCACAGGCTCTTATCGTCAGCTCAGGTGGGTGGGGAGTGAGTGATTGTGCGTTTCTGTTGAGTCGAGTTGTATTCACAAAGCATTGGTATCACCATTGGATTTAATGGGTGTGGGTAATCTTGCACTGCCAACGAGTTCTGCTGAATGGTGCGTTCACCTCACCAAGAAGTGCGAAAGGCAGGTGTTATTTCCCCAAATTCTGGCAATAGCCTCCGCAAACTACCGGTACCTTCCAGCTGCAATTCTGTAATGCCATCTGGTAAATCTTCATCAAGTAACCTTTCCCCTCCTCTTCTTTCCGTTTGTCTGAGCAGCCGCCATTGCTGCCTATTTCATCACATCGGAGCATACCATAATGGATTGCACACGCCGCAAGTCCATGGAGGCCATTCATGCGAAGAGGAAAGCCAATGCCGAAGCTGCTGAAGCTCAATAGCTGCCGGACACTTGGTTTGAATGCTTACACTGATGCGCCACTTCTTTTGTATGGATTCTTGAGTTTGTCGTGTTGCCTGTAGTTTTAGAATGCGCCAGTTCCTTATTCTTTGGTCCACATGTTGCCTGCAATTTTATCATGTTGCTGCACCACACCTGCTCTTTTGGTGAACATTTGTATTGCTTTGAAAAAAAAAACAAGTGACCAAAATATATCAGCACACAGGGGAGGGAGGCAGCTGAGGAAAAAGGATCTGGATTATACAACACTATAGATAACAAACATACCGACTGCTTCTGCAGCACTTTATTTACGCCGTATGGCTTACTAGATACTGGGCCACGTGCTCTGCACACTTTCTTTGGAATCACACACACCCTCCCTCCTTTCTCGCCTTCAACAGACTGTTCTGCATATTTCGGCTAGTCTATACCTCCGGGCAATGCGATGCTTGAATATGTAATGTAACCGTTTGTGCTTACTCACTAATGCTGCTGCTGCTGCTGCTACTGCTCTGTGTGCCCCTCTGGTCGCCACATGGTCTTTTGAAACACCACAAACGCCTCCCAGCCTCCCTTGCTCCCTTCAGCAGAACTCTCTGAGTCTAAACCACATTACTGCTGCTGCTCTGCCTGCCCCTCTGGTCGCCACATGGTCTTCTGAAACACCACAAACGCCTCTCTGCCTTCCTTCACCAGCACTGTCTGGCTCCACACCAGCCCCCTCGCCACTGCTTGCAGGAAGGGGATGTGCTGCGCGTGCTCGCGGGCTATCAAGTAGCCAAAGGGACGCAGGATTCGGTCGATCTCGACCGCGATGTCTGCTGCCTCGCACCTACAAAAGGAAGGGGAGCGAAAGAGGGGAAAGAGTCAAAGGGTTTGGTTTTGAGTTATAGAAGGGAAGTGAGAAAAGCCCCCTCGCCCCGGCTTGCAGCAGCGGGATGTGCTGCGCGTGCTCCCGGGCTATCAAGTAGCCAAAGGGACGCAGGATTCGGTCGATCTCAACTGCTATGTCTGCTGCCTCGCACCTACAAAAGGAAGGGGAGGGAAAGAGGGGAAAGAGTCAAAGGGTTTGGTTTTGAGTTATAGAAGGGAAGTGAGAAAAGCCCCCTCGCCCCGGCTTGCAGCAGCGGGATGTGCTGCGCGTGCTCCCGGGCTATCAAGTAGCCAAAGGGACGCAGGATTCGGTCGATCTCGACCGCTATGTCTGCTGCCTCGCACCTGGGAGGAAAAGGAAAGAGGGGTTTGAAGTTAAAGGGAGAGAGAGGGGAGCGGGATGTGCTGCGCGTGCTCCCGCCATGTCTGCTGCCTCGCACCTGGGAGGGGAAGGTAGGGGAGGATGGTTCGTGGTTCAGAGTTTCGGGTGCAAGAGGGAGAGAGGAACATGATGTGCTGAGCATGCTCCCTCCCGAAATATGAAGTACCCCCAAGGTGCTGTGAAATATGAAGTACCCCCAAGGTGCTGTGAAATATGAAGTACCCCCAAGGTGCTGTGAAATATGAAGTACCCCCAAGGTGCTGTGAAATATGAAGTACCCCCAAGGTGCTGTGAAATATGAAGTACCCCCAAGGTGCTGTGAAATATGAAGTACCCCCAAGGTGCTGTGAAATATGAAGTACCCCCAAGGTGCTGTGAAATATGAAGTACCCCCAAGGTGCTGTGAAATATGAAGTACCCCCAAGGTGCTGTGAAATATGAAGTACCCCCAAGGTGCTGTGAAATATGAAGTACTCCCAAGGTGCTGTGAAATATGAAGTACCCCCAAGGTGCTGTGAAATATGAAGTACCCCCAAGGTGCTGTGAAATATGAAGTACCCCCAAGGTGCTGTGAAATATGAAGTACCCCCAAGGTGCTGTGAAATATGAAGTACCCCCAAGTATTTGACCGATCTCGGCTGCTATGTCCGCTAAGAAGAAAGTGAATTTTTGAGACGTCTCAAAAGTACCCCCAGGGGCGGAGGATTCGACCGATCTCGGCTGCTATGTCCGCTTTAAAAGTACCCCTAATGTGCCAATCGGTCTTGTGACATTATTTTGCAGCTCGCTGAGAAATAATGTCACAAGACCCCCAGGGGCGGAGGATTCGACCAATCTCGGCTGCTAGGCCCGCTTGGAAGAAAGTGATTTTTTGAAACGTCTCAAAAGTACCCCCAGGGGCGGAGGATTCGACCGATCTCGGCTGCTATGTCCGCCCTGAAGTACCCCCAAGGTGCCTCGCACCTGGGAGGGGAGGGAATGAGGTTTCGAGGTTCAAAGCCTAGAGTTTAGGAGGAAGATGAGCGCTGTAATGATGATCCGAGTGAACGAGGTCGTATGTGCGAGGGTACATGTTGAACGCCTCACACCAGTCGTGGTATACTCCCAGCAGCCCCCAGCAGCCCCCAGGCACATGCCCCCTGTTCCCAGACCCCAACTCTCACCTCTTCTCAGTCAGCACCTTCCCGAAATGGTGATCCGAGTGCACGAGGTCGTATGTGCGAGGGTACGTGTTGAACGCCTCACACCAGTCGTCACCCCCAGCAGCCCTCAGCTCTGTCAATCCAGCCGCCCACGACCAGCAAATCTTGCTGCTTCGCACGCTCACTCCCTTCCTATCTCCGCACCTCTTTTCGGTCAGTGCCTTCCCGAAATGGTGATCCGAGTGCACGAGGTCGTAGGTGCGTGGATACGTGTTGAACGCCTCACACCAGTCGTGGTATACTCCCAGCAGGCCTCAGCTTCAGTTCCCAGCTCAGCAGCACCCAGCCCTCCCAGCCCTCCCAGCCCTCTGCTGTCTGCCCCCAGCCCATATGCCTCACCTCTCCAGTGAGCGCCTTCCCAAAATGATGATCCGAGTGAACGAGGTCGTATGTCCGTGGATAGGTGTTAAACGCCTCGCACCAGTCGTGGTACACTCCCAGCAGCCCTCATCCCCCAGTCATGGTGGTATTCTCCCAGTAGCTCTCACCTCTTCTCAGTGAGCGCCTTCCCGAAATGGTGATCCGAGTGCACGAGGTCGTAAGTCCGTGGATACGTGTTGAACGCCTCACACCAGTCGTGGTACACGCCCAGCAGCCCTCTGTCGAAGATGGCTGGCAGGGTGTCGGGGCTGGTCGTGGGCACCACGTTCATCGTCCACACGGGCTTAGCCCTCTCTAGAGCAGCGCCGAAGCTGGGGATCGGTGGGCAGGCAGGGGAAGGGCAAGCTTGGAAGGGCAATGAGGGAAGAGCACCAGTCGTGGTACACTCCCAACAGCGGTCGAAGATGACTGGCAGTGTGTCGGGGCTGGCCGTGGGGACCCCGTTGATTGTCCACACGGGCCTAGCCCTCTCTAGAGCAGCGCCAAAGCTGAATGAGGGAGTTGGATGGGTAATCCGGGAATGATGGGATTAACGATTAGTGAGTCAGTATCACAGGTTGGGAGGCAGGGTGTCGGGGCTGCACGTTCATCGCCCACACTGGCTCGGCCCTCTCCAAGGCAGCGCCCACACTGGCTCGGCCCTCTCCAAGGCAGCGCCCACACTGGCTCGGCCCTCCCCTCTCCAGCACCAAAACTGGGGTAAGGGGCAGCAAGGGGATGCGGGGATGCAGGGCAAACAGGGGGAGGGCAACGAGGGGAAGAGCACCAGTCGTGGTACATGACCTTTGCTGATTCCGCAAACCCGCCCGGTTGATCCCCAGCCCATCCACGTAGTGCCATAGACACAGACGCTACCAACCAACCCAGGTGGGGAAGTGAGAAACTCACCCATCCCCACTCCCGACCACTCACCCGCCATAGTGTGCGTCCATATCTAGCACGTTCCGCACGCCCTCCCAGTTTATCCCCAGCCCATCCACATAGTGCCGCACCACCCGCTCCCAATGCCCCACGCTGTGCCTTGAGTCTCCAAAGGCGAGGATCAACTCACCTCCTTCCAATGCCATCAATGCACATGTGTAGGAAGAGACACAGGCAAGGAGAAACTGGCTCACCCGCCGTAGTGTGCGTCCATATCAAGCACGTTCCGCACGCCCTCCCACCGAATTCCAAGCCCATCAACGTAATGCCGCACCACCCGCTCCCAATGCCCCACGTCGTGCTGATATTCTTTCACCACTGGCCGGCCATACACTCCCACCACCTCCCCTCCTCTCTCCTCCCCTCTCTCCTCCCCTCTCTCCTCCCCTCCCTCCACCCCTCCTACTCTCCCGGTCTCCTCCCCTCCCGCCTCCTCTCTCATCTTCCTCCCCTTCCCTCTCCCCAACCACCCTGGAACCGCAGTCAACCGCTCTTCACCCTCCGCCGGCCACGCGCCGCCCCTCTCCTCCTTCCCAAACGGCACGTGATGCAGACACGTCTGCATGGGGATATACCACGCCGCATCCGCGTTGTCCTGTAGCGGGCACATGGGCGGCAGCGCGCCGGCCGGCCGGGCGGCGTAGCAGTCGTTGCCGGTCGGCTTCTGCCACACGGCTACCCCGATGCCGAACCCGTGGCTGATCTTCTTGCCCACCCGCTTCCAGCACATGCTCGTGGTGAGATTCGTCATGGCTGGGAGGGGGAATTGGGGGTGAAGGGGGGGAGAGGAAGAGGCGGAGAGGGGAGGGCAGGGAGTGGGGGAGAAGGGGGAATGGAGAGGGGGCTTGGTCACGGCTTCAGCCACACGGCTACCCCGATGCCGAAACCGTGGCTGACCTTCTTCCCCACGCGCTTCCAGCACATGCTGGCAGTCAGGTTTGGCATGGCTGGGAGGGGGAATGGGGAAGGGAGAGGTGGGATATGTGGGGGTTTTTGCCACACGGCTACCCCGATGCCGAACCCGTGGCTTATCTTCTTGCCCACGCGCTTCCAGCACATGCTGGCTGTGAGGTTTGTCATGGCTAAGAGGACGAAAGTGGGGAGCGCAGGGGGGAAGAAGGGTGGGAGAATGGAGAGGTGGGGTTCGTCAGAGTGTCTGCCACACGGCTACCCCGATGCCGAACCCGTGGTTCACCGTCTTGCCCACCCGCTTCCAGCACATGCTGGCAGTCAGGTTTGTCATGCTCAAAACCGCATGTCACCGCACTCCACACCTTCCCAACCGCTTCTCACCTGCCCATATCCCCTCGTCATCAGTGCCCTTGGCAGCACACTCCTTGCACACGGGGGTTGTCGACCAGATGAAGTAGGCCCCCCTCTCTATATATAACACCGTGCCGAACCGCATGTCACCGCTTTCCACCCCTCCCCAACCGCTTCTCACCTGCCCAAATCCCTTCGTCATCAGTGCCCTTGGCAGCGCACTCCTTGCACACGGGGGTTGCTGCCGACCAGATGAAGTAGGCCCCCGCTCTATATATATCACCCCGTGCCGAACCGCATGTCACCGCACTCCACCCCTCCCCAACCGTTTCTCACCTGCTCATATCCCCTCGTCATCAGTGCCCTTGGCAGCGCACTCCTTGCACATGGGGTTTGCTGACCAGATAAAATAGCCTCCCCTCTATATATATAACACCGTGCAGAACCGCATGTCACCGCACACCACACCTTCCCAACGGCTTTTCACCTGCCCAAATCCCCTCATCATCAGTGCCCTTGGCAGCACACTCCTTGCACTCGGGAGTTGCCGACCAGATGAAGTAGCCCCCCTCCTACAACATTCAGACACCGCATGTCACCTCCCACCACACCTTCCCAACCGCTTCTCACCTGCCCATATCCCCTCGTCATCAGTGCCCTTGGCAGCACACTCCTTGCACTCAGGGGTTGCCGACCAAATGAAGTAACCCCAGGGCAAGACAGTATGGAACCGCATGTCACCGCACACCACCCTTTCCCAACCGCTTCTCACCTGCCCATATCCATTCGTCATCTGTGCCCTTGGCAGCACACTCCTTGCACACGGGGGTGGCCGACCAGATGAAGTAGCCCCCCCTCTATATATATAACACCGTGCAGAACCGCATGTCACCGCACACCACCCCATCCCAACCGCTTCTCACCTGCCCATATCCCCTCGTCATCAGTGCCCTTGGCAGCACACTCCTTGCACACGGGGGTTGCCGACCAGATGAAGTAGCCCCCTGGTCGGAGCAGCCGGTTCACCTCCAATAGCAGCTTGCCACCTGTACATGTACAGGTGGGACGGGGAACGAGGGCAAACAGCGAGTCATCTGTGAGTGAGGAATCAGAAAGGTAGTGGAGGAGGCTGGGGGGATCTGGTTTGGGGGGGGGTTTAGAGGGGTTTCGTTACAGGGATCTTGGTGCTTACCCTCTGCATGCCAGGGCACGCGGCAGCGCGCAGAGTGCAGAGCGTCAAGCATGTTGGAGGGGAGGGGCTGCCCAGATCAGAGTTTTGATGTGGTGCTTTGATGGGTTTACAGGGATTTAGAAGGGTTCAAGGGGGTTCGGTTACAGGGATCTTGGTGCTTACCCTCTGCGTGCCAGGGCACGCGGCAGCGGGCGCAGTGGAGAGCATAAAGCACGTTGGAGGTGTTTAGGGTGGTCCACAGGGGCATAGAGGGCTCTCGAGGGGTTTAGGGGGTTAAGAGAAGGTTAACTTGGGGGTTGTGGGTGCTTACCCTCGGCATGCCAGGGCACGCGGCAGCGGGCGCAGTGCAGAGCATCAAGCACGTTGGAGGGGAGCGGCTGCCTCTGCGTTCCCATCACCCCCACCAGCGCAGGCACGCCCCGCTCTAAAGCAAACTGGACCTGCGACCCATGATCGTTTCCAGGTTAAGAGAAGCACGAACGGAAAGAAGGCGTACTTGCAGCGCAAACTGAACGAAAAACAGCAGAGCAAATTGCAGAGTGAACAGCAGAGCACACAGCAGAGCACACAGCAGCAGAGCACACAGCAGAACACACAGCAGCAGAGCACACAGCAGAACACACAGCAGCAGAGCACACAGCAGCAGAGCACACAGCAGCAGCGCACACAGCAGAGAACACAGCAGCAGCGCACACAGCAGAGCACACAGCAGCAGCGCACACAGCAGAGCACACAGCAGGGCACACAGCAGCAGCGCACAGCAGAGCACACCATACCTGTGCCTTGTGCTCGTCCCGGGGCGCTACAGACAAGACGCGTGTGTGGAAGGCGTCGAGGTACGCGCCGAAACTCGCCACCCCACAGCCCATGTCCAGCATGGCTCGAATGTGCTTGCCAAAGGACAGGAATGGGAAGACCTGGAGGGGAAGATCGGCGAGGGACAGAGAGTTGTGAGAAGAGAAGAGGCACAGTAAGTATGCACTCAATAGCACCCTACAGCCCATGGCCAGCATGGCTCGGATGCGCTTGCCGAAGGACAGGAATGGGAAGACCTGGAGGTGCGTGGGGAAGGGAGGGGGTTGTGAGAGGAGGCACAGTGAGTCTGCACTCAATGCCACCCCATAGCCCGCATTGCGACTGGCTCCCCACAGCCCATGTCCAGCATGGCTCGAATGCGCTTGCCAAAGCACAGCAAGGGGAAGACCTGGGTGACACAAAACGGAGGGAGGAGAGAAAGGAAGGGAACGACTGGAAACACTGCCCGACGACAGAAAGAGAAATGGGCAGCAGGCAGAAGGAGGGCGAGGAGGGGGAACAAGGGCGAGGAGGCAGAGAGAGAACGAGGAAGCACAGAGAGCGCGAGGAGGACCAGGGGTGCCAGACTCTAACTGCAAATATTGCTCTACTCTATGCTGCACTCGCCATAAAACAACCCCTTACCCACCTCCTGCATTCAGTTACTGTTCCCAGTTCTTCCAGTGCAAATCATGCTGTACTGTACTTCCTGATGTACTCGCTATAAGGAGCCCCGTACTCACCTCCTGTAGCCATGTGTTGTACTTAGTGACGCCGTACTTAAACTGCAAATCAATCTGTACTCGCTATAAAGAACCCCCCACCCACCTCCTGCAGCCATGAGATGTACTTAGTGACGCCGTACTTAAACTGCGTTCCGCCGCCCGGGAATATGAATCTGTCCCCCTCGGGCTTGATCCAGTTCTGATCCGCCTTGTAGTTTGCGAGTTGTGTGTGCGGCACGTTGGCAAACCAGATCTATTGGTAGGGGAGGGATGGGGAGAAGGAGTGGGGTAAATGAACCTATCACGATTGGCCTTGATCCAATTCTGATCCGCCTTGTAGCTCGCGAGTTGCGTGTGTGGCACATTGGCGAACCAGATCCGTGGTAGGGAGGGGTGCAATTGAAGGGACGGGGAGAGAATGAGAGGTGAAGCAAGGGAGGAGAAGTGGGGTAGATGAACCTGTCTTCCTCAGGCTTGATCCAGTTCTGGTCTGCCTTGTAGCTTGCGAGCTGCGTGTGTGGCACATTGGCAAACCAGATCTGTGGTAGAGATGCAAGGGAGAGACGGGGAGAGAATGAGAGGTGAAGCAAGGGAGGAGAAGAGGAGATAAATCTGTCTCCCTAGGGCTTGATCCAGTACTGAATCTGATCCGCCTTGTAGCTTGCGAGCTGCATGTGCGGCACGTTGGCGAACCAGATCTGTTGGAGAGGAGGGGAGGAATGGGAAAGGACGAAGGGGAGGAGGGAATGAGGGTCGGGCATAAAAGGGGAGAGAGTTGGAGGGTTGACAACTGAATCGGCTTTTGAGCTGCGTGTGTGGCACGTTGGCGAACCAGATCAGTGGCAGCAGGCAGCGCAGCACGCCGTCCTTCCCGGGGCAGTGCCGCTCCCGGTGCTCGTAGTGCTTCGTCGACTTGCCCCCTCGATTTACGCGGCATCTAGGTCCGTTCCCTTGTCGAGCACTCGAGGACACATCCCCTCACCTGGTCCCTCGACTCGGGCCAGTTCACGTGCGCCTTGTACCCTTCAGGCAGCGACAGCAGGCAGCGGAGCACGCCGTCCTTCCCGGGACAGTGCCGCTCCCTGTGCTCGTAGTGGCTCGTCGACTTGAGCACCTTGATCGCCGCCTCGTTCTCCAGGCACGGGATGAAATCTGGACCCTCCGTTTGGCACAGCGGGAACACTGGCGCGGAAATCTGAAGATTCCAGGGCGAGGCGGGGCCGGAGAAGGAAATGTAACCGGGGGTTGCGAAGTTGGCGAAGGGGAAAGGAGGTGAAGTTTCTCGAAACCGGACATGGGCGACATGTAACTGACATACGAGAAACGGAAAGCGTGAATGCGTGAAGTGAGACGTCCGTTAATTCTCATCTAACGCGTCAATCTAACGGAAGGCAAAGTTTCGAGACGGGTGGCGGAATGCGGTCGCACCTTATCTTCCGCTGCTTCCGCCTCCAACGCGTGAGGGCCGTTCACGAAGCCCTGCGCGCGGAAGGGTCAGGGTTGTGGGGGGAATGGCGAACGGGACAGTGTTGTGGGGGGAATGGGGAAACGGGGGAAGTGTCGATTTTGAGACGGGTGGCGGAATGCGAGCGCACCTTGTTTTCCGCTGCTTCCGCCTCCAACGCGTGAGGGCCGTTCACGAAGCCCTGTGCGCGGAAGGGTCAGGTTGTGGTGGGAATGGGTACAGGTTCAGGGTTGTGGGGAAGATGGGGAAACGGAGGAAAAGACACGGTTCTTGGGGAAAGGGGGGAAAGGCGGGGGACGATAGCTGACCAAGCAGTAGAAGCGAGCGGGGAAAAGACACGGTACAGCACCATTTGCGGTGTGGTCTGAGTCGACTCAAAACACACCTAGATGGTTTAAGGGGGGTAGCATTATAGGTGGGGGAAGACGTGGTAGTATCACCAGTGACAAAAACTGGTCATCATGAGACTAAACAACGAGAAAGCACAGACAATCAAGACCATCGCGTTCCATCGCGTAATGATTGAGCACAAGCACATACAGTGAACGATTGAGCGGGTTCCATCGGATCGGGGTCGGCCGTCTCCGTGACGTCATCCTCCAACGATTCCATCTCCACCGTTACACCTGACGACCGCTGCGGGTGGACCGTTACAGTTGCCGGCTGACGGTCTACCAGCGACGTGACGACAACCGTCAACTCTATCTGCACACAAGACGACCACGAAATTTTCCGCAAGGGCAAGGAAATTGGTTTCGAGTGAACGTTAGGGAGGGGACGCCAGCCATTCAAACCACTTGGTAGCGCAGAGACTGACGCTAATAAGTTCCTCTACTGCGGTTCGACCTGAAATTTTTATCGGTATTTGGTCACGCTAGCACGATCCATCCACATACTCCTGAGTGAACAAGGACGGCTTGTGACGCATCCCTGTCCCTAATGCCTGCTGCGACCTCTTATTCCGCTTATAATTTAATCTCGTCCTCTGGATCTGCTACGACTCCTGGAAACGTCCCATTCCACATACGCAAACCCGATGATCCAGTCGCGAATCCAACGAGTATCGTATCTTGTCATGATGCTTCGACAGTCGCGACGGAACCCTCGTGGACTGATGAGCCAAAACATTAGAACCGAAACCATCCGGAAAATAAACTCAACAAGATGCTCAAATCATTCGCTCAAGTTATTCGTGCGCGGCTGGAGAATGGTAACTAGGTACCTGTGATCTTCCTGGCGCTAGGAAGAGCCAGGCGGCTAGCAAGCACATCACGGCAAAAGCTGCCGTCGTGCAAACGGTGTTAACGACTTCCGGCGACCATGGCCGTTTCCCCACTACGGTCGGCAACCGTGCGATTCGCGTGGTCCAGGTCAGCCTAACCGAGTCGAACGGCTTCGCGACAAGAGACGCCATGAACGAAGTCCGGTCCCGCTTCTTGCTGGTTGTATCGCTGCTAGGCTCGAGGCGTGCGCGACGCCTGCCGTTAAATTCTTTAGAAAACTGGAACATATCGGCTGCTTTAGTACGGAGAGGTACTTATAGTTGGTAACTACTATGTCTGGTTCCTAGCAATCTAGGCTTTCGAAGCGACTGCTGTGCGTCCAGGAACCGTACAGAGACACCCGGGCCTGTTCTACAAACGAGCGTGCAACTACGAGGAAATCCCATTTACTTGACTGCAGACATCAGAATGCTGTCCTAATCGACCGTCTCGTGACATGTACGTGGATATATTCGGAGCGATGGGAGGACATGGATGACACCGTACACCAGGGAGGAACAAACGGAGAGGGGAGGACAATGGGAAGAAGAATGTCTAGGAGGGCGCTGGTTGACGTCAGCGAGCAGTCAAGTACAACTCGAGGTTGCTCAGATAAACCTCGAAATTATCACGAGGTTACGAACAAAATAAACTAATACCGAGGCGAACGACAGACCGAAGCTCTCCAAACTCACATTCCCATCCACTGGAAAAAAATAACATTCTCGTTGCGGCCTGCTCGGTTGCCATGCCATGGCATCCCATCCCGCCGCCGATTCCTCGGGTTCCCCCCCGTCCGTTTGATGACCGCACGTCACGCATCATCTTGACGCGGCGTGCTGGTTGCAGCACCCCCCCACCCCAGGGCCTAGCCCAAGGATCATTTGGGGGCCTGCGTTCGGTCGGCAGCAGCCGCACCAAAAGTCATGCGGGGAAAGGCGGAGAAGACGGGGGAGGGTCTGTTTGGGCTGGGGCGGATTGAACGGGGAAAAAGTAGCTGTGGAGGTGAGGGAGAATGGTGTTTTCGGAAGGGTCGTCGAGGCGCGGTGAAATTACAGTGAGATGAACGGTCGGCATTGGCCAGGGAACATGTCTTAGCACAAAACTCGAGCCGCCGTGTTGTGCGGCAACATCAAGAGTCGTGTCAGGGAGTTTGTGTCTTATTATATTTTTGTCCCTTGTAGACGTGTCAGGGTGGCCGAGTGGTCTAAGGCGCCGCACTCAAGTTGCGGTCTCGAAAGAGGCACGGGTTCGAACCCCGTCCCTGACATTTTCGAGATTTGTTTTTCACGCGTCACATGGTGGTGACACCAAGCCTTGCCGTTTGGAAGGAAAGATCCTGCCCCAAGCTGACCTGGTCACGTCACCGTCACCCACGAGATTGTCACTCTAGGCGTTGTTCGCCAGCACTTTGAACAACAAAAATGACGGGATCAGGAAGGTCAATCTCGGCTTCCTGATCCCGTCCGTTAGGGTTCGTTAGGGTCCGTCAAGCAGGTAAGCCCGCGAAATTCTTGCCGAGCCTATGATTCCGTCCGAACCAAACGGAATCATGTTGGCCTGTCGAACGCCCTCCTTTCCATTCATTTCGAATGGAATCGTGAAGGTAGGAAAGTGGGTCGGGAGCTTCCTCTACAGGCAAACGTTGGTCCCGTTGCCATTCCATCGCCATTCACCCCCCCCAAGCAGAATTGCCTTGGAATGGCCATGGGATTGGAAGGATGTGGAGGGGGGGAACGGGGATTTGGAAGGTGGGGAGGGTGGTTCCTGATCCCGTTGCCACCCTTCCCCTTTCTGGCGCGAAATTTCGCGATTTGGCCATTCCCCCCACACCTATTCGGGAGGTTCCTCCTCTGGTTCGTGATTCCACGGCCATTCCGAGGCCTTTCTTTTTTTAGATGTGCTGGCGAACACCGCCCTAGCGTGCGATGCAAAGCATTGGCGGTGTTCGCCAGCACATGCAAACTTGGAAAAAAAATGAAGGCTGTTGGAATAACCGAAAGGTTATCACTAGCATTCCCGAAGACTCTCCACCATCGCGTCTCTCCATAGCGAAGCAGACGCCTGTACCAGTACCGCATGAGCTCATATAGAGCACGCGGAAGATCGAGGGTCACCCGAAGGTCAACAGTCGAAGACAGTCAACGGTCGTGACCCTTGACTGCCCAGTAACCGCACAAGGCAGTTACGAAATGCAACATGGTAACTGGTGAATAGCAATAGTCGTGGGTTACTGTAGCAATGCAATTCAGTTAATAAGGGAATGTACCCCTCAGGGTACATGGCTAGCTATGCTTGCTATTTATACTCTTGTACTCTTATCTTATATTTATCTTGTTCTCTTTCAAATTATCAACAAGGTCATTACTGAGACTTGACAAGTTCTCCTCTATACTTAGCAGCTTTATTCTATCCACTACGATCCTTCGGTTATAACATCATGGTATCAGAGCTAGAGTGGATTATAAGGCCTGCTAAGTTCTTGTTCTTGCTAGAACAAACTCCTTATAAATTATTCCTTACATCATTAAGGACTCTGCATCACTATGGCTCCAGAAGGAAAAGCCACCGCAGACTCTCCGGGCCCACCATCAGCAACATCACCCACTGCACCATCAGCGGTGACCTCCGTCAGCGCCGCTCTCGTTGAGCAGCTGGTCGCCCGCATCAACGCCCTCGAAAGCCATCAAGCGATGAGCATCGACGGCCCAAGCTATGCACGTGGAGTTGCTGGACTTCCTCTCCCTGGAGAAGACCGCCGCGTCAACTCCGAGAGGTCATTCACATTTGACAATCGTCAAGCTTCAGCTCCTGCGCAAGACAGTCAGCAACGCGCACATTCAGATACAATCGCAACAATGCAGACAAAATTCGTACTGACCTCAAAGCTGAAGACATCAGTTCCTTTCAACGGAAAGGACTTCTACACCTGGAGCTTCGAATTCGAACTTCTCGCGACAACAGCGCAAATCTGGATGTACTACGACGGGAGCTTACCGTTTCCAACGGAAGGCACCATTCAAGAGAAGAATCAGTACTACCACGAATCTCTTCTCGCGTACACCACTCTGCTCCGAAATCTCTCTCCCGAAGAACAGCTTGGCATTCGCTCCTACAAGTCAGAGTGGGCGCCCGCGTACGCCTCCTGGGAGCACCTGCGCAACTCATACATGGCAACAGACCCAGTCACTATGAGTCGCCTGCTCAGCCAGCTGAAATCGGTCAAAATGCATCAAGGAGAAAAGGCGGGACCATATATCAACCGATGCCGCAATCTGCGCGATCACATCAAGAAGTGCGGCGGATCCGTCCCTGACGACATGTTCGTCTCAATGGTCCTCTCCGGCCTTGGTCCCGACTGGCGTCAATGTCAATCTTTGCTCCGCGCTAGAGCATCCGTCTCCGAGTCGGCTCTGTGCGCCACGCTCCTCTCCGAACAAAAGGAGATCGATCTGTACAACGAGAAGAACACAAAGCGAGAAAAGTTAGTTTTCTACGTCGGAACTCCTGAAGGGGAGCAGCACGGGAAGAAGGGGACATTCTGCAAGTACTGCAAGAAGCCCTGACACACTATCGACCGCTGCTACAAAAGAAAGGCTGCTGACGAAAGACGCAACAACTCCTCCAATCATCAGTCACCCGCGCCCTCGACCTCCGCCACAACAACCACCGTCTCGCCTCCCTCCGTCGCAAGCACCTCGCAAACACCTACACGCATTACGACCAAGGACAAAGGCAAGGGGACAATCATGAGCTGCATGGCTCGCCGCAACAGAGGCTTCCGATACTACGATCGAGTAACATTCCCGACTGATGATCCAATCAACCCTGTTGCGCCCAGTCCGAACAACGACCCCACTACCCCTACTTGGACTACCTCACCACAGAGGCACCCACCTGACTTCGAACTGCCACCGCCAACACCGGAATCGCCTCCCAGCATTTCGGCGAATCGATACTTCGCTCTCTCGCCATACACCGGCGAAATGGATCGCGTGGTCACGCCGAAAATCGCCAACATCGCGAGGCAAAGCCGCGAGAACATCAACACCTGGTACCTGGACAGTTGCTGCGGACAGCGCATGGTGGGGTCGCCAACATTCATCACCAACTCCAAACGCATGCGATGACCCTGCGAAATCACAGTGGCAAACGACGGCACACTCAAAGCATACGACATCGGTGAGATCTTCCTTGAAGCTGACGACACTCACTTCACGATTCACATCGGCGACGGGCTCGTCGCTCCAGATCTACGATACAACTTGCTTTCTTCAGCTCAGCTTACGCGGTGCGGAGTCGACATTCGAAGCAATCGCAAGGAAAAGACCTTCGAACTTTTCTACGGCAACACTTACATTGGCAAAGCCGTGGATAACGACGGGGTCTTCGTGCTGCAGTTCTCAGCTCAAGGCACCTCAGGAGACTCTCACCGCACCTTGCTGTTGAAGACAACCACTACAGAAGCCCCAACCTGGTCGCATCCCACAGAGATGGATCTCGAACGACCCGCCTCGGACGGCCTCATGCGACTGCGCACCGTTCCGACCGCCTCGACCTCCAACCCAGCTGAAACCGGACCTGCATCAATGGAAGAAGACAGCGGAACGTCAGCATCTGCGGAACCATCCGCCAAAGGAAAAGAAAAGGTCGGAACCGAGCCAGTTAGTCCTGGCCCTGCACTCGGTCCCCTGGGAGAAGTCTTAACACCAGAGGAAGCGGCTGTAGGAGACCGCGGCACCATCTCGGCAACAGTAGCAAGCGGTGCCGCCGAAGGTGGCTTGAGCGCAGAAGGCGGCTGGGGCGAAGGAGCAGGCTGGGGCCCCGACGACAACCCCGGTGGCTGGGGCATCTCCGCTGGCGGAAGCGGCTGGGGCACTTCTGGAGGCCAATTAGAATTGAGGCAGGCAGCCCCTCCGTATCCCGAAGCTCCGGGACTCCCTTCAGCCGAAACCGCGGAGCTTGATCCCTACTGGGCGACACGTGGCACCAGCTGGGGCGGTCCTCCTCTTCCGGACCAGTACGCCCCTGACACACCAGAACCGATGGAAGAAGAGTTAGAGGAGCAGGAAATAATTTACGAGTTGTTCGGCGAACCAGCAGAGCTGCCAGCACTTACCGAGGAACCGCAGCCACCAGAACAAGGACCACAAGAAATTGAGGTCGTCGGAGCCGAGTTCAGCTACTTCCGCATCCCCATGAAAGGACTCCCAGTCCGAGACTGGCCTGATCGATGCCTGCTCGTCACTGGAGACCAGGTCGACGCCGGCGACACCGACGACATCATCGGCATTCCACTCGCACTTCTGGAACAAAAAGCAATCCGCGCATTCGCCGCCGACGCCGACAACGCCGCCAATGCTAGACCTGAAGGGGAGGCAAACGACGAAGCAGCACGACACAAGTATTATAAGAAAACGGTCGGCTATCGGGCGGAACCAGAAATCTGGCATCAGCGGCTGGGACATCCCTCTCACATAACACTTAAGAACTCACTGAAGGCTGGCGTCCTCGACAACGAAGCGCTGCTCCTTCCACGCGAAGGATTCCTCACTGTAGACTCCGACGACCCGACTTGCACAGTGTGCCCTACAGCATCGCTCGCTCACAAACCCTTCCCCGACTTACCGCCTGGACATGAACGCTATAAACCACTCGATAAAGTCTACAGCGACTTTATGTGCTTGACGCAAGGAGGACTTGACGGCGAATACTACATACTGACCTTCATCGACGCGAGCACTCGCTACGTCTGGGCTGTCAACACCGACTGCAGGTCGCTCGCCTTCGAATGCTTCATCGCGTGGATGAAGCGAGCTGAACGACAATCGGGACTTAAACTGAAGAGCTGGTAAACGGACGGAGCTCTGGAGTTCTTCTCAGACGAGTTCAAGGAGCTCTTCCGCAAGAAAGGGATTGAACACCTGGTGTCTCTACCCTACGCTCACAAGCAACAAGGAGTAGCAGAACGGACAAACAGAAGCCTCGCCACCAGGATAGGGCCCTGATGAAGCAGTCGGCCATCCCAACTCGTTATTGGCCATTCACCATGAACCATGCAGTCCGGCTGCACAACTTGCTGTCATCCCGAAGCCTCGAAAACAACAACTCCCCCTACAAGGCGTGGACGGGCAGAAAGGCAGACACACTTCTGCTTCGGGTGTTTGGCTGCATGGTACAGTACAGACCACACACAGCAAGGACCGGAAAGTTTGCTGACCGGGCTCGCTGGGGCATCCACCTCGGAATCGAAAAGGAATTCAAGGCGTGGATCGTGCTGGACTACGCGACACACGAAGTGACGAAATCATGTGATTGCATCTTCTACGAGAAACTGACCCTGCCACTGTTCAACGAACACCGCGAAGCTGACAGGGCACCGGAAAGGGAGGGACACCGCAGCTTCGCCACTCCACATGACGAAGCTGACCTGGCGGAAGATGTGAACGCAACAAATGTCTCCCAATTTGACAGCGCACCCAACATCCCCCTTACAAGCCCCTTCCAGACTCCAACCTTCGTCCCTCTACACCAACCTGATCCTGATGATACAACTCGCGAAGCCCATGACTTCAACAGCAACGCCCGCCAGTCACCAGATGCCAAGTTACCACCACCAAACACCTCGCGGGACTCCATCCGCCCCGGTAACGAAAGTGACGACGACGTGGTCGAAGTAACCAGCTTCCACGACTACGATCGCCTGCACTACGAAAAGACCAACGAAACTGGCCTCCGGATCCTTGGGCTCGCCGTCGCTGTTCGCCACACCTCCCCCAAGGAGCCCACCACCGTTCGCCAGGCTCTCTCCGGCCCCGACAGTGAGAAGTGGAAGGCAGCCATGGCCAAGGAGATCGCATCGCTCAAAAGCCGTGGCACCTGCAAGCTTGTTCCCCGGACATCTGCGAAGGGGAGGAAAATTCTCAGCGGAAAATGGGTGTTCCGCATCAAGACACTGGCGGACGGCTCCATTGACAAATACAAAGCACCTTGGGTGGTGCGCGGCTTCGAGCAAACACACATGGTGGACTTTGACCTCACCTACGCACCAGTCGGACGGCACACCTCCGTGCGAATCCTCATCTGCATCGCAGCCGTCAAACAGCGCCCCCTCCGTCAAATCGACGTCGGCAGCGCATTCCTGTACGCTCCGGTCGACGCCATCATCTTCGTCGAGCAGCCGCACGCCTTCGAAGAGAACGACGGCGCCGTCTGCCTGCTCCAGTAATCCCTTTACGGGATCAAGCAAGCACCTCGCCTATGGCAGCAGTATCTCCACACGGTGCTAACAAACCTCGGCTTCCAACAGCTACCTCACGACCTCGGGATGTACAGGAAGGAGTCGCGCGGCAAGTTCGTCCTCCTCGTCGCCTACGTCGACGACCTCCTCTACACCGGTGACGACACGGGGCTACTGGACCAGTTCGAAGCAGACATCAAAGAGCAGCTCGAAGTCACTATCAACCACGACGTCACACAATTTCTCGGACTCAACATCACCCAGTCCGCCTCCTCCATTCATCTCTCCGCCGCCAAGTATGCCGAGACACTCGCGAAGAAATTCGGCATCGCACCAATCAACCTCTCCATCCCGTTTCGCACTCCTCCTCCTAACCACGAACCAGATACCACGCCTCTCTCTCTTGAGGATCATCGGCTCTATCAGCAGCAGCTCGGATGCCTACTGTTCGCCGCCGTCACGTGCCGGCCCGACCTCTCCTACGTCGCAAGCCAGCTCGCTCAGTACATGAAGCGACCTGAAGGGGAGAATCTACAGGATCTACGCCGTGCACTCCAATATTTCATCTCTACTCCCGACGTCGGCCTCACCTACGAAACTAACTTAACGGCTACTCTGCAGCTGCACGGTTACGTAGACGCTGATCATGCGGGAGATGTTGACAACAGACGCTCCCGCACAGGATTCGTTTTTCAACTTCAGCCTGCTGGGCTCATCTCATGGAACTCTCAGAAGCAGGAACTCATTGCACTTTCGTCAGCCGAAGCAGAGTTCATCGCCGCCAGCGCAGCTGTTCGCGAAGGACTGTACCTGATGGAGCTCCTGCAGGAAGCGAAAGTAACGATGAATGGGCACTTCACGTTACTCTGCGACAACCAGAGTGCGATCAAGATCGCAAACAAGCCCGGCTTCGTGAACCGCACAAAACACATCGCCCTTCGCTACTTCTTCGTCAAGGACGAAATCGACAAGGGCAAGGTCAAGCTCACGTACTGCCCGACTGGTGACATGGCAGCCGATTTCCTGACAAAGAAACTGCCACGTCAACAGTTCCAGCACTGCGCCAACCTTTGCGGGATCACCAAGAAATCCCACGTGGCTCACCTTCAGGAATGAAGGGGAGTGTTGGAATAACCGAAAGGTTATCACTAGCATTCCCGAAGACTCTCCACCATCGCGTCTCTCCATAGCGAAGCAGACGCCTGTACCAGTACCGCATGAGCTCATATAGAGCACGCGGAAGATCGAGGGTCACCCGAAGGTCAACAGTCGAAGACAGTCAACGGTCGTGACCCTTGACTGCCCAGTAACCGCACAAGGCAGTTACGAAATGCAACATGTGTCAGAACATATATATAGCTTATGCTGTTGTGTAGGCTATAGTGGGGTATCCCATAGGGGGTACAACCCAATTAGGGTTTCCTATATGTACTCACTTCATTCATAGTTCATTCATTCTTGTTCAAATCTTCTCATGGTATCGAGCAGGTTCCCCCTTGGGAACTGTGCTTAGGGCCCACCACATCGATTTTTTTTTCCTGCCCGAAGCGCGCTCAGCCCGAGTCGCGCTCCGGGCCCTCACTTCGTCGAGCCGCCCTAGCGGCCCTTCACTGCGGCCCCGCCACTCGTCTCAGCGGCCCCGCCGCCCGTCTTCGCGGCCCCGCCGCCTCTCTCCTAGCGGCCCCGCCGCCCTACCTAGCGGCCCCGCCGCCCTACCTCGCGGCCTCGCCGCCCTATTGCGCGGCCCCGCCGCCCTACCTAGCGGCCCCGCCGCCCTTACTCGCGGCCTCGCCGCCCCATTGCGCGGCCCCGCCGCCCTACCTCGCGGCCCCGCCGCCCTTCCTCGCGGCCCCGCCGCCCCATCGCGCGGCCCCACCGCCCTATCTAGCGGCCCCGCCGCCCTTCCTCGCGGCCCCGCCGCCCCATCGCGCGGCCCCGCCACTCCTCTACAGCGGCCGAGCCGCCCAGCAGCAGCGCAGCCGAGCCGCCCAGCAGCAGAGCAGCCGAGCCGCCCAGCCGTCGAGCCGCCCTGCAGCCGAGCCGCCCGGGAGCCGAGCCGCCCTGCCGCCGAGCCGCCCTGCCGCCGAGCCGCCCGGGAGCCGAGCCGCCGAGCCGCCCTGCCGCCGAGCCGCCCGGGAGCCGAGCCGCCCAGCAGCCGAGCCGCCGAGCCGCCCAGCTGCCGGGCCGCCCTACTGCCGAGCCGCCCGACCTGCCCTGCCTGGTGAGCACAGCACCACTGTTACTGCGTGCCCTTCCCCTACTGCTTGCACTACTATACTGTCGTCGTCATGGCTACCCCTAGTGTCCTCGCTTTTGACGCTGAGGGTCGAGCCATTGACTTTGAGGTCTGGGTCGACGACCTGCAGCTGTTCTTACAGTGCGATAGGGCGGACGGTCTTTCCCTCTTTGACCTCACCTCTGGCGCCTCTCCTGCCCCTGCTGCTGATGCTGACCCCACTGTTCGCTCTCAGTGGGCCACCCGCGATGCTGCTGCACGTCTTGCTGTGCGTCGCCACCTGCCTACCACTGAGCGCGCGCACTTTAGTCAGTACAAGAGTGCTCAGACCTTGTACGACGCTGTAGTTGCGCGCTACTCTTCCCCTGCCACTGCTGCCCTGAGCCGCCTCATGCTACCGTACCTCTTTCCTGACCTTGCTGCCTTTCCCACTGTCACTGACCTCATTACGCACCTCCGCACTAGTGACACTCGCTACCGCGCCGCCCTTCCTGCTGAGTTCTGCGCCAAGAACCACCCCCCCATGTACATCACTCTCTATTACATAGTCACACGCCTCCCTGACTCCCTTCGCGTAGTCAGGGACCACTTCCTCTCAGTCTGTCCCACCACTCTCACTGTCGACCTCCTCGAGAAGTCCCTCCTGGCGGCGGAGAAGAGCATCGTCGCTGTAGGAGCCTCTCGTGGTGACCCTCGCACCCCCATCTTTGAGGGGTATTCTCCTTCCCCCCTGCTGCCCTCTGTTGCCTCTGCTGCTGCTGCCGACCTGCTTGGTCTTGAGTCGGTCTGCGCGGCGTCTGCCCCTAGCGGGAGACGCCGCCCTGGCAGGGGCAAGGGGGGCAAGGGCGCGGGTGGAACTGGCGGGGGCGGTGGAGGTGGCGGTGGAGGCGGCGGAGGGAGTGGGGGTGGCGGTGGGAGTGGTGGCGGGGGCGGTGGTGGCGGTGGCAGCAGCGGAGGAGGAGGCGGTGGTGGCGGCAGCGGTGGGAGCGGAGGCAGCGGTGGTGGTGGAGGTGGAGGCGGCGGTGGCGGAGGGGGTGGAGCTGGTCGGGGTGGTGCCCCGCAGCGTAGCGGCTCTGGTGGTGGCCAGCGTCAGCAGCAGCAGCAGCAGCAGCAGCAGCAGCGTTCGCGGGACATCCCCCCGCCCCAGCAGCTCCGTGAGTGGTACACGCAGCGTCAGCGGGGTGGGGGTTTTGGTCCGTGCACCTACGTCCTTCGTTCCGGCGACCGCGCGGGTGAGCAGTGTGGGGGTGCCCACCCCACCCAGCGCTGCTTTGGCCGCCTGACGGACGCTTGGCGTCAGCAGTTCCCCGAGGCCAGTGAGATTCCCCGTTGGGGAGAGCTGTCTAGGGCTGGCGTAGCTATCTTTGATCTTGACTTTGATGCTATCCTTGCTGCCATGTATGCTGTGACTATTAGTGAGGAGGGTGACTGTTACCGGTGTTTCCCGCCCGACCCGGGCATTGGTACTGCTGCGCCAGGTACTTCTGCGGCTGCTGCTCTAGGTGCCAGTGCGTCTGCACTCTCAGGTACTGGTGAGGCTGCGCTCTCAGGTACTGCGTCGGCTTCGGCCTCCCTCACCTTCACGCTTGACTCAGGGGCTTCTCGCTCCTTCTTTCGAGACCGCACCACACTCACGCCGCTTGGCCGGCCGGTTGCAGTCTCACTGGCTGACCCCTCTGGGGGTCCTGTCCTCTCTCACTTCTCCACTGTCCTCCCGTGTCCGGCTGCCCCCTCGGGCACCTTGTCTGGTCTGTACCTCCCCTCGTTCTCGACGAACTTGGTGAGTGGTGCTGACCTGCAGGATGCGGGGGTTCACCAGTTTACTCCTGCGAGTCAGCGGGTGACCCACTGCTCGGACGCCCGCACAGGCCGACACCTGGCCACGTTTTCGCGTCGGCCGGGGTCGAGTCTCTACACCCTGACCACTGAGTCTCCTCCTGTCCCTGCGTCTGGCCAGGTAGCTGCGTCGGGTCAGGTGTTTGCTGCTGCGTCCAGGTCTGGTCCTGAGTCTGCCCCCTGCTCGTGTCGCCGCCTGTCTCAGGAGACTCTCCTGTGGCACCACCGTCTTGGCCACCCCTCCTTGCCTCGTCTTCGGGGCATGGCTTCCCGTGTCCTTGTCTCTGGTCTTCCCCGGTCTCTCCCTCCCCTTCCTTCGGGACCCGGACCTTCCTGTGTCCCCTGTGTCGAGGGGCGGCTCCGGGCTGCCCCTCACTCCTCCCAGTTTCCCCCGACAGAGGCTCCTCTGCAGACGCTTCACATGGACGTGTGGGGCCCGGCCCGCGTCCATGGGCAGGGTCACGAGCGCTACTTCCTGCTGGTGGTTGACGACTACTCGCGTTACACCACAGTCTTCCCCTTGCGCAGCAAGGGTGATGTCACTGAGGTGTTGATCGACTGGATCCGCGCAGCTCGTCTCCAGCTCAGGAGGAGCTTCGGCTCGGACTTTCCTGTTCTGCGTCTGCACTCTGACCGAGGTGGAGAGTTCTCCTCTGGCCTTCTGCGAGCCTACTGTCGTGCACGAGGCATCCGCCAGACCTTTACGCTTCCGGACTCTCCACAGCAAAATGGGATTGCTGAGCGCCGCATTGGCATGGTCATGGACGTCGCTCGTACGTCCATGATGCATGCGGCTGCCCCCCATTTTCTGTGGCCGTTTGCGGTTCGGTACGCGGCGCATCAGATCAACCTTCACCCCAGGGTCTCCCGGCCGGAGACCTCCCCAGCTCTGCTGTGGACGGGGAAGGTCGGCGATGCGTCTGCGTTCCGTGTCTGGGGATCTCGGGCGTTTGTCCGCGACTTGTCTGCGGACAAGCTGTCCCCTCGTGCTGCTCCCTGTGTCTTCCTCGGCTTCCCCCCTGACGCCCCAGGGTGGCAGTTCTACCACCCCTCCTCTCGTCGTGTTCTGTCCTCCCAGGACGTCACGTTCGACGAGTCAGTCCCCTTCTACCGCCTCTTCCCCTACCGCACTCCTTCCCTCCCCCCGCCACCGCACTTCCTTGTGCCAGGTCCCCCCCCGGTAGACCCCCTTCCCCCTCAGGGTCCTGCCCCTTCAGGTGTGTCCCAGGTAGACGCAGTCGAGCCGGTCGAGGTTGCTGGTGACTCTGGTCCTGCTGCGGGTGCTGAGCCTGGGGGTGCTGACTCTGGGGGTGCTACGCGCGTGGGTGCTGAGCCTGGGGGTGCTGAGCCTGGGGGTGCTGAGTCTGGGGGTGCTGAGCCTGGGGGTACTGCGACTGGGGGTGCTGAGCCTGGGGGTGCGGAGTCTGGGGGTGCTGAGCCTGGGGGTGCTGTGACTGGGGGTGCTGAGCCAGGGGGTGCTGCGTCTGGAGCTACTGAGCCTGGAGCTGCGGAGCCTGCGGCCACTGGACCTCCCCTTGTGGCGTCTGGCGGTGCGGGACCTGGCGGTTCTCAGGGTGCTTCGCCTCGGCGGGAGCCCCTCTCTCCACAGGAGCTGCGCGAGTGGTTTGCTCGCCGCTGGAGACGTACTGCTGGAGCTGGAGCTCCTTCGGCTGCTGAGGGTACTTGTGCCGCTGGTCCCGGAGCTGCTGGGCCCTCGGGTCCGCCTGGAGCTGGAGCTGCCGCGGGTGTTGGTGCTGAGACTGCTGCTGTCCTTCCTGGCGGTGGTCCTGCTGCGGGTACTGCTGGTGCTGCTGGAGGTACTGGAGCTGGAGGTGCTGTTGGCGCTGGTGCTGCTGCTGAGGGTGCTGTCCCTGCTGTGTCTGGGGTCGCCGCGCGGCCTCGGCCGTACTTCGTTCCACTCCTACAGCAGGTTCTTGGTCTTTCTCCTCCTGCAGCGTGTCCACAGCCTGTTCAGTCACAGTCCCAGTTAGAGCCCGCCTCCCCACTTCCTGCTCCCTCTCCTTACACTGGTCCCACTGGAGGTCTTGCTGAGCGTCGTGAGCCTGCGTCTCGTCCTGCGTCGCCTGTTCGTGCTGCTCGCGCTAGTGGTCGCGGTTCGCGTCAGCGTCCTCCTCCTGTCCCTGGCACGCACCGGATGTCTTTGCGTCCGTCCACTGCTCCTCTGCGTGCCCCTTTGCCTTCTCCTCCTGAGTCCTCCCTTCCTGCACTTACCGACCCAGAGTCCGACTCTCTTCGTGCTGCTAGTCCTACTGTCACACGTCTCCTTGCTACTGTCGTCACTGACCCCTCTTTTGAGTCCACTGCTGCGTCTGCTCTTGTTGCTGAGCTCGTCGACTTTGCTGCTAGCTGTCGTCTAGACTACGCTGCCGGTCTTGTTGCTGAGTCTGCGTCTGTCTGTCCTCCGTCCGTCGGGGGTGAGTGTGCTCTTGGCATGGACGTCCTTGAGGACAGGCAGGAGGAGTTCCAGTGTCTGGCTGCTGCTTCACCTCATCTCGCGTCCGTACTACTTGCCCCTGAGGGAGACCCGGATGCACTAGACATCCCGACTCCGCGCTCTTACGCGGAGGCCGTAGAGGGTCCCTACTCCTCTCAGTGGCAGGCAGCTATGGATTCAGAGATGGCGTCCTGGAAGTCCACAGGCACCTACGTTGACGCGGTTCCCCCTCCTGGGGCGAACATCGTCAGTGGCATGTGGATCTTCAGGGTGAAGCGGCCGCCGGGCTCTCCACCTGTCTTCAAGGCGCAGTACGTCGCTCGTGGCTTCAGTCAGCGGCAGGGAGTTGACTACTTTCAGACCTTCTCTCCCACCCCGAAGATGACCACTCTTCGGGTGCTGCTGCACATAGCCGCTCAGCGCGACTACGAGCTCCACTCTCTTGACTTCAGCACTGCTTTCTTGCAGGGTAGCCTGCACGAGGAGATCTGGCTGCGCCGTCCACCTGGCTTCACTGGGACTTTCCCTACTGGCACCCAGTGGAGCCTCCGACGGCCAGTCTACGGTCTCCGCCAGGCACCGCGTGAGTGGCACGACACACTGAGGACTACGCTTGCGGCTCTTGGGTTTGCTCCCTCTACGGCTGACCCGTCGTTGTTTCTGCGCACCGACACTTCTTTGCCGCCGTTCTACATCCTCGTGTACGTCGACGACTTGGTCTTTGCCACAGCTGACACTGCTGGACTCGCCCACGTGAAGTCCGAGCTGCAGAAGAGACACACGTGCACAGACCTGGGTGAACTGCGCAGCTACCTTGGCTTGCAGATCACTCGGGACAGAGCACGCCGCACCATTACCTTGACTCAGTCACACATGGTGCAGCAGGTCCTTCAGCGCTTCGGCTTCACGTACTCCTCGCCTCAGGCCACTCCTCTGTCTACTCGCCACTCGCTCTCAGCTCTGCCTTCGGATGAGTCCGTAGAGTCGAGTGGCCCGTACCCAGAGCTTGTTGGCTGCCTCATGTACCTGATGACCTGCACACGACCTGACCTTGCATACCCTCTTAGCATTCTTGCACGCTATGTTGCTCCTGGGAGACACCGACCAGAGCACATGGCTGCAGCGAAGAGGGTGTTGCGCTACTTGTGCAGTACGTCGGGCATGGGGCTAGTGCTTGGAGGGCGGAGTCCAGTGGTCCTCACTGGGCACGCGGACGCTTCTTGGGCTGACGACCAGGCTACGCAGCGGTCGTCGCAGGGTTACACCTTCAGTCTTGGTTCCGGCTCTGTCTCGTGGCGGGCTACTCGCTCGTCCTCTGTTCTCAGCTCCAGTTGTGAGGCTGAGATCTACGCCGGGGCCATGGCTGCACAGGAGCTTCGCTGGCTCACCTACCTGCTGACTGACCTTGGAGAGCCGCCTCGTTCTCCTCCAGTGCTGTACGTAGATAACAAGGCCATGCTGGCCTTGTGTCGAGAGCAGCGCTTGGAGCACAGAACGAAGCACATTGCTCTCCGTTACTTTCTTGCTCGTGAGCTGCAGCAGCGTGGTCAGTTGCGACTTGCGTACGTGGCCTCTGAGGCCAACACTGCTGATGTGTTCACCAAGGCACTTGCGCCTTGTGACCATCAGCGCTTCTGCACTCAGCTGGGTCTTGTACCTGTCTTGCCTCACTTGCTCTCCTCTTGACCTTGCTTGTACTGTCACATATATATACATGCTCTTGCTTGTCTAGCTCTATATATATATGTGCACTCCTGCATGTGAACTGGCCTTGTGGCCTTGTCGTTGTGCTCGGACTGTGTGGTGACTTTGTGATCCACCCTGAGCTTGCTGTGCTTTGCGTGACTGGTCTTGTGACCCCTTGTTCTCCCCCACTTTGCCTATGGGGGTGTGTCAGAACATATATATAGCTTATGCTGTTGTGTAGGCTATAGTGGGGTATCCCATAGGGGGTACAACCCAATTAGGGTTTCCTATATGTACTCACTTCATTCATAGTTCATTCATTCTTGTTCAAATCTTCTCAACATGGTAACTGTCTAGAATAGCAATAGTCGTGGGTTACTGTAGCAATGCAATTCAGTTAATAAGGGAATGTACCCCTCAGAGTACATGGCTAGTTAGGCTTGCTATTTATACTCTTGTACTCTTATCTAATATTCATCTTGTTCTCTTTCAAATTATCAACAAGGTCATTACTGAGACTTTACAAGTTCTCCTCTATACTTAGCAGCTTTATTCTATCCACTACGATCCTTCGGTTATAACATCAAAGGCATCGGAATGGCCACGGCATCGGGAAGCGGGGCCGGAACCCTCCGAAGAGGTTTGGGCGAAATGCCACTCGCGAAATTACGGGCCCCGAAATGGGAAACGTGACAACCACATATGGAAACTGCCTCCCCACCTTCTTACTCTAGCCTCTGACAGCCAATGACATCGCCATCCCACGGCAATCCACCGTGAAATGGTGGATTGCCATGGGATGGCATGGGACTTTTCGTTTGCCCGGGGAGGAAATCACTTCCCCATTTCCGAATGCCATGATGCTGTCCGGAATTTGAGAAAAGTGAGGGCGTTCGCCAGGCACCAAAGTTCCATTTGGATCGGACGGCATAAGAGGCTCGGCAGTATTTTTACGGGCTGACCAGCCTGACGGAGCTTAACGAACCCTAACTGACGGGATCAGGAAGGCGAGACCGACCTTCCTGATCCCGTCGTTTTCCGTCGTTTTTGCTTTCAAAGGTGCTGGCGAACACCGCCATTGTTTTTCTATCCACACCTCATTGAATCCAAAACACCGAATAATACATTAACCGCGGAGAGCCTCTTATCGTAGGTAGATTTATCACATCTGGTGATTGCATTTCTCAGCATCAGCTTCTAGATTTGTTGCATGTGTCGAGCTCGGAGTTTCTAACTCTATGGGTCCTAGATCCCTCTTTCTTTTGCAGCTCATTGCCGCACGCCCAGATTTTATGCATCGACTAGACGATCCCGGCAACCTCTAGGCTGCTGGCAGCTTCGATCTGAGCTAACTTCAGAGGCGGCAAACATATCGTCCCTTACGTCACAGTCTGCCGGAGGATTCAAAAGTAGTGCTGGGGAGAATATTCGCGCCTAGAGAAACCAGCCCACTACTTCTCACTTGTTGCACGCGCCTAGACGGTTGCACGCGCCGAGACGGTTGCACGCGCCGAGACGGTTGCTCGTGCCTAGACGGTTGCACGCGCCTAGACGGTTGCACGCACTTGTTGCCCGCTCCGTAGGCCACATCGTGAGCGCCGCTTCCAGCCAATGGCATCCTTCCACGCGGCTGCTCGGTCGGCGCCCTTCGCCAACAACGCGCGCGCGGACCAGCCAGGAGCGAGATCCGTTGCGAATCAGGCGACGAGACTCCTCGTAGCCGCCTCGCGCAAGTCGGCTACTAAGTCGCCTCAAACGACTTTTGAGACGTCTCAAATAGCGGGCCCGTCAAGTGCGAGATCCGGCGCGGATCACGCGACGAGACTCCGCGTAGCCGCCTCTCGTAAGTCTGCCAAGTCGCCTGAAACGACTTTTGCGACGTCTCAAATAGCGGACCCGTCGCGAGCGAGATCCGGCGCGAATCCGGCCCTGAAACTCCTCGTAGCCTCTCGTAAGCCGCGTGAGACGTCTTTAAACTCTCGTAAATCGCCTAAGTCGCCTAAAGCGCAGCGGAGAGCGCGGTGGAGTAGCGAGCCACAGCAGCAGCAGCAGCAGCAGCAGCAGCAGCAGCAGCAGCAGCAGCAGCAGCAGCAGCAGCAGCAGCAAGTCGTGGGGACTTCAAGTCAAAGCTCGCCCGAGCAGGGAATCAAACCGGTTGTGACGCGCGAGAGGCCAAACCAGCGGCGAAGGAGCGAGCAGCAGCATCTTCAAGATGAGCTGCGGAGTTTTTCGGACAGACGAGTGAGCCTACAGATGTGTCATGTGCATCCGATAGGTGTGGGTTCCAGAGGTCTCGGATCGTCATTGCACCTCATGTGGGCGAAGGAGGCACGGCGGCTGACGCGCGAGGAGGAGATTAAGTACGTCCGGGCCGTGCAGGATCTGCTGAGATTAAGGAGGTCGCGAGAGCGGTGCAGTGCGGTCGAGTGGCGTTCGTTTCAGGATTCCCAGCACGCGACCTTGCCTGCAGAGACGGCCACTGAGAAGAAAAGGAGGGGGGAGAGGGGGACGGATGAGTGGGGGACGGAGGGGAGGGGGAGAGAGGAGTATGAGAGGGAGAGGATGGAGAGGGAGGGGATGGTGAAGGAGGAGTGGGAGACGGAGAAGAGGGGGAGGGAGGGGATGGGGAAGCTGCTGGGTGCGAATGGTGGGATGGTTAAGGCTCTGGCTCGGAGATATGCGAGCAGGGGAGTGACTATGGGGAACTTGATCGTGGTAAGATGTGACTTTAACGAATACAGGTTGATTACATTTGAGGGTGATTGAGGTGAGGAGTTGCGTGTGGAGGGATGGTGGTTGGTCTGGTGCAGAGACTGTGAGACTGTGCAGAGATACACGCGAGGGGAGCGACTGTGAGAATCTTGATCACGGTAAGAGATGACTATATTGAAAGAAGATTCAGGTGAGGGTATATTATAGTGAGCAACATGATACATAGTTTATCGTCAACTTGTTTGCAGTGAGATGAGATGTTAGGTGGCTTATTTATTCTTTGTGTTGTCGTCATTACTGTTCAATGTTCATCAGGATTTTTGTCAGTCTTTGTCGCTTCCATACATTCTGTTGCTATGTTCACGCTTTGTCTCGTCCCTGCAACAGGCGGGATACGGGGGGCTTATAAAGGGTATAGAGAGATTCGATCCTGGCCGTGGATTACGGCTCTCCACGTACTGCTATTGGTGGATCCGACACAGCATCATCCAATCATCCGTGGACCAATCGTCCATAATCAAGCTCCCTGTGAGTGCCACGTGGCACAAGCACATAGATACACGTGGCACATACACATGTCCTTGACCTCATGCCATAATTCTTGCACATACACAATCTGTCGTGATTCACATGTGTGGCAGAGGATAAGCAGATCTGCCAATGCAGAGATGCCACGTGTCATGAGATGCCATGTGTGATTAATTCACCACACTGCCTCCAATCGGCCGTTGCTGATTCAATTCATGCCCTCCCATTGACATCTCATCTTCTCACATCATCTTTAATAAGGTCTCCTTTCCACTCATTCTTCCTGCCCCTCTCCCCCCTTTCCATCCCTCGCTCTCCCTTTGCCCTTATCCTCCCCTCCACCAACTCACGTTCCCAAAATCTCCTGCTTCCAATCCCCCTTCTCTTCCCTTCAGGCGCACATGCACCGTCAGCACATGCTCGCCCGCCGTCAACGTGCACAGCCATCCACGTCAGCACTACCATCCACGTCAGCACCACCGTCCACGTCAGCACAGCCATCCATGTCAGCACCGCCGTTCGAGTCAAAGCAGAAGCGCAGACTCACCCCGGGATCTGTGCGCTCGCCTCGATCGTTGGAAGCGGACGCGGGGGCAGGGGAGAGCCTTGGGGTGAGTGTGAAACTATTCTTGAGTCCACTTAAAAATAGCCTTGGTCGTTGGAAGGGGACGTGGGAAGCGGGGAGAGCCTTGGGGTGAGTGTGAAATTATTCTTGAGTCGACTCAAAAATAGCCTGGGTCTTTGGAAGGGGATGCGGGGACAGGGGAGGGTCTTGGGGTGAGTGTTCGAGAAGGTGACTTGTGAGTTGACTCAAAAGCCACTTTGGAAGGGGACGAGGGGAGCAGGGAGAGTCTTGGGGTGAGTGTGTGAGACATAGGTCATGTATATTGAGTGTAGGTGAGTGTGTGAGACATAGGTCATGTATATTGAGTGTAGGTGAGTGTGTGAGACATAGGTCATGTATATTGAGTGTAGGTGAGTGTGTGAGACATAGGTCATGTATATTGAGTGTAGGTGAGTGTGTGAGACATAGGTCATGTATATTGAGTGTAGGTGAGTGTGTGAGACATAGGTCATGTATATTGAGTGTAGGTGAGTGTGTGAGACATAGGTCATGTATTTTGAGTGTAGGTGAGTGTGTGAGACATAGGTCATGTATTTTGAGTGTAGGTGAGTGTGTGAGACATAGGTCATGTATATTGAGTGTAGGTGAGTGTGTGAGACATAGGTCATGTATATTGAGTGTAGGTGAGTGTGTGAGACATAGGTCATGTATATTGAGTGTAGGTGAGTGTGTGAGACATAGGTCATGTATTTTGAGTGTAGGTGAGTGTGTGAGACATAGGTCATGTATTTTGAGTGTAGGTGAGTGTGTGAGACATAGGTCATGTATATTGAGTGTAGGTGAGTGTGTGAGACATAGGTCATGTATATTGAGTGTAGGTGAGTGTGTGAGACATAGGTCATGTATATTGAGTGTAGGTGAGTGTGTGAGACATAGGTCATGTATATTGAGTGTAGGTGAGTGTGTGAGACATAGGTCATGTGCATTGAGTGTACATGCGTGTTCCATAGCCTTGAGTTTGCCATGTCCCGTGTACCATGTACCATGTACCAAGTACCATGCACCATGCATCATGCACCATATACCATGTACCATGCGTCATGCTTCCTGGTCTATAAGCATGCCCCTGTAAAGCGAATCGCCCTTCTGCTCTCATGTTTCTCGCATCCCATTCATCCCGTTCAGCCCACCTTCCTCTCGTCCCCCACCTCCCCCACCTCCCCCACCTCCCAAAATTGAACGCCCCACCTTTCCCCCCCTCCAGTCCACCATCCCTGACCCCGCTATAGAGTGCCTTGAGACTCGCTACATGCAGCAGGAGGTGCAGGGCGCGTGGAAGCAAGCCATTCTTGGGCTCTCACCCAAAGAGCGAGCCGTGATTCAACTCTCCATTCGCTCTGGAGAGTGGTCCCATTCAAACTACTCCCTTTTCGCCCTCTCTTCCGGCTCACTTTCCTCTCTTCCAATACTTATTCTTCCTCGCCCCACTCCAGTCCACCATCCCTGACCCCGCTATAGAGTGCCCCGAGACTCGATACGTGCAGCAGGAGCTGGAGGTCACGTTGAAGCAAGCCATTTTCTGGGGCTCTCACACCCAAAGAGCGAGCCGTAATCCTCCCCCTTCCCCCCAATCCCTCCCTCCAGTCCACCATCCCTGACCCCGCTATAGAGTGCTCCGAGACTCGCTACATGCACCAGGAGGTGCAGGGCGCGTTGAAGCGAGCCATTCTGGGGCTCTCACCCAAAGAGCGAGCCGTGATTCAACTCTCCATTCGCTCTGGAGAGTGGTCCCATTCAAACTACTCCCTTTTCGCCCTCTCTTCCGGCTCACTTTCCTCTCTTCCAATACTTATTTCCTCCCAATCCCCTTCCTCGCCCTCCTCCAGTCCACCATCCCCGACCCCGCTATAGAGTGCCCTGACACTCGCTACATGCAGCAGGAGGTGCAGGGGGCATTGAAGCAAGCCATTCTCGGGCTCTCACCCAAAGAGCGAGCCATCATTCAACTCAGATTCGGCCTGCCAGATTCTCTTTTGGAAGACTGCTGCCCGGCGAACCTCGAAGATTGCTGCCCGGCTGATTTTTTCTTGGAAGGTTGCCGCCCAGACGATTCCCTTCTGAAAGATTGCTGCCCGGCAGATCCTCTCTCCATCGTTTGCCGCCCAAGTGATTTGCTCCTGACGGATGGCTGCTCGGCTGATTGCAACTGTGGGGGCAACGGGCTTGGGGGCGGCGCCGGGCGGCAACAGGGGCGGCAAATCATTGTCTGTTGTGCAAAGCAAGAGGGGAGGAGCATTGAGGTGAGGAAGACTGTGCAGGAGGTGGGGGTGATGGTGGGGTTGACAGGAGGGCGGGTGCAGCAAATACAAACTGCAGGGTTGGGGAAAATGCGGAGAAGTATGAAAGGGTGGGAAGGGTACGCGCATGTGTGGAGGGGTTGAGGGGTGTGCAGTGAGGTGTGGAGTGAGATTCGCAGGGAGGTATGCACATGATTGGAACACTGCTGTACATATTTCATGTGTTGATTCTATAATATTATGTTTCATATTATAATGGTATGTAGTAACATATTCTGCCAAGGTGCCATCATGACCTCTGATGTATGCCGCCCCTATGCATAGCATGCCTAGGGGAGTTTGTTCGATTGCTGCTGCACTGCACTCATGCAAAAAAGAGTATGAGTACCCATCTTTCTAGGCAGTCAACTCCCTCTTGTTGATACTTTCATTTGAGAGCCAGAACCAGTGATAGACGTGTTTTCTGTCCTCATTTCATAGCTACATTCAAAATATACAGCTGTAATAATCTAAAACACATGAGGTAAACAGGAACACTGCTGTGTACACGGCGCCTAGTGCTAGAGTGGCTAAGACATGGTAACTCTTAGTCATGGGGGATAGTGAAAGGGGGATGGGTGGAGAGCAATGCACAGGCATGGACATGGGTGCATGAATGGATGGATGGATGGATGGGTGATGGGAGGTTCTATTTACTAGCCCGGGGATGGTCGAGGAGGAGGTGGGATGGGGGATGGATGTGATGTGAGAGATAGATATGATGGTTCTTTGCCGGTCATCTGCTTTTGGGGTGTGGGATGGGTATGGGATGGGTATGGGATGGGTGTGGGATGGGTGTGGGAGGGGTGTGGGATGGGTGTGGGATGGGTGTGGGATGGGTGTGGGATGGGTGTGTTTGATTTGAGCAACGGTGGCAAGTGGGATGTGCTCATGGGATGATGGGCTTGTGGGATGGAGTTATGAGATGGGGGTGTGGGATGATGGGGAACGGGATGAGCTTGTGTGCGTGTGTGCGCCACATGCTTATAGTCTCTTCCGATGCTCCTCCCCTCTAGTGCTTGTGCTCATGCGCGTGCTGCCCCTTCCCTCTCTAGTGCTTGTGCTCGTGCGCGTGCTGCTCCTCCTTATGCGCCTTGTCCGATGCAAATTCCTCGATCCAGTCGAGCGTGATGCTCTTGGGGCGCTCTATGGCAAAACCCAGGGCGCGGTCCCACACGAGCTGCGGGTGAGGGAGATGGGGAAAGATGGGTTTGAGCAGCAAAGGAAAGGTGCCAGAAATGGTGATGCAATTTCCAGTCGAGCGTGATGCTCTTGGGGCGCTCTATGGGGAAACCCAGGGCGCGGTCCCACACGAGCTGCAGGCAGAAGCGGAGGGGAGCGAGGTGGGAGGAGGTGCAAGTGGAGGGGATGAGAAGACGAGGTTGGGAAGGATAAGAAGGGATAGAGGGAGGAAAGCAGAGGAGAAGGGAGGGGAGAAGGGGGGAGCGTTGCAAGGCGAAACAGTTTTGGAGGTCACTGTCTCAGCAACAACAACACAACTGTGAACATACCTGGAACTGCATATGAGAGTAGCATACCTGTCCAGCAAACAACCTGAAGGAGCACCTGAGAGCAACAGACCCACCTGAGACAGCACCTGAGAGCAACAGACCCACCTGAGACAGCACTCCCATGGCTCGCGAGACTCCAAAGAGCACCGTGTAGTAGCTGCAGGGGGGGGTATGGGGCAGAGAGAGGAGCGAGAACAGTGGGGAGAGAGAGGAAGTGGGGGGAGAGAGAGGGGGGGTGGGGGACGAGGAGAGGAAGTGGAGGGAGACAAAAAGGGGGGGGAGAAAAGGTCGTTCAGAGATAGATGATGTGACGAGCAGCACTGAACACTGAGCGTGGTGCACTAGGGGGCGCAGCACTAAAAGACAAACGGAGCTACCCACCTGGCCTGAGCGAGCCCATAGTGCTGCAGCAGAGGACAAACGAGCTAGCCACACACTAGAAACAAACGGAGCCACCCACTTGGCCTCGGTGAGCCCGTAGTGCTGCAGCAGAGGACAAACAAGCTAGCCACACACTAAAGACAAACGGAGCCACCCACCTGGCCTCGGTGAGCCCATAGTGCTGCAGCAGCACGCCACTGTGCGCGTCCACGTTGGGCCAGGGGTTTTTCACCTTGCCTGTTTCAAGGAGAATGTGAGGCACCACCTCGTAGAGGTTGGACACCTGGAGAATGGGGAGGCGAGAGGGCAGAATAAGGGAAGAAAAGGGATGAAGGGGCAGTGCTGCTGTGAGCGCCCACGTTGGGCCAGGGGTTCTTCACCTTGCCGGTCTCGAGCAGGATGTGCGGCACCACCTCGTAGAGGTTGGATACCTGCAGCACGGAGAGAGAAGGATGGGGGAGACAATGCACAGAGAAAGGTGGGGAGTGAGTGGCAGTGATGCTGTGCGCGTCCACGTTGGGCCAGGGGTTCTTCACCTTGAAGGTTTCGAGCAGGATGTGAGGCACCACCTCGTAGAGGTTGAGAATGAACTGGAGCTGGTAGATGTAGCGGGGATCGGTCACCCTCAGCACAGCGTGCCCATACCCCGGCACCACCTTGGGACCTCAACGAGTCATGGTAAAGAAAGAAGAACAACTCACGAGCTTGAACGTGGGGTCGTGAGGCAGGTGCTTGAGAGCGAACTGGCTCTGGCAGCTGTAGCGGAGATCCGTGACCCTCAGCACAGCATGGCCATACCCCGGCACCACCTTGGGAACTCCTAATAGAAGAATTAGACACTCACCAGCTTGAACGTGGGGTCGTGAGGCAGGTGCTTAAGAGCAAACGGGCGCTGGCAGCTGTAGCGCGGGTCCGTGATCCGCAGCACCGCATGGCCATAGCCCGGCACCACCCCGGGAACTCCAAATTTTAAAGCATCTCACCTACCAGCTTGGAGGTCGGATCATGAGGCAGGTGCTTGAGAGCGAACTGGCGCTGGCAGCTGTAGCGGGGGTCCGTCACCCTCAGCACCGCGTGGCCATAGCCCGGCACCACCTTGCCGCTCTGCAGCGTGCGCCACACAAAGTCCCTCAGCTCGTCCTTGCCATCATTATGGGAAACAACAAGGCTTACCAGCTTGAACGTCGGATCGTGAGGGAGATGCTTCAAAGCGAACTGGCGCTGACAGCTGTAGCGGGGGTCAGTCACCCTCAGAACAGCATGACCATACCCCGGCCCACCTTGGGAACTCCTAGAATAGAGCAAATCACGCACCAGCTTAAAGGTGGGGTCGTGCGGGAGGTGCTTTAGTGCGAACTGGCGCTGGCAGCTGTAGCGGGGGTCAGTCACCCTCAGCACAGCGTGGCCATAGCCCGGCACCACCTTTCCACTCTGCAGCGTGCGCCACACAAAGTCCCTCAGCTCGTCCTTGCCTGCTTCCTCCCCCACGTCCGCCTTCACCTCTTCCAGCCACCGCAGCACTTCCTGTGGTGGGGGCAAGACATGAGTGGAAAGAGGAGGGGGAGAGAGAGGGAGGGTGGTTTCTCTGCAGCGTGCGCCACACGAAGTCCCTCAGCTCGTCCTTGCCTGCCTCCTCCCCCACGTCGGCTTTGACCTCTTCCAGCCACCGCAGCACCTCCTGTGGTGGGAGCGGGCAGGAAGTGGGGAGAGTCGAGGGGAGCAAGGGAGTGAGGAAGAGAGGGATGGAGGTCTTTTCTGCAGCGTGCGCCACACAAAGTCCCTCAGATCGTCCTTGCCCGCCTCCTGCCCCACGTCCGCTTTGACTTCTTCCAGCCAGCGCAGCACCTCCTGTAATGTGGGGAAGGTTGGGAGGCAGAGGGTGAAGTTGAGGTGGAGGCAGAATGGAAGAGAAGCAGGGGACGGAGGGGATGAGAAGAGAGTGGGAGGTAGGTGAGCAAGATCTGCAATCCAAATGCTGCTGCAAGCAACTAGGCACTTCTATTTGCACTGAACCGTTTCAAACCGCACTGAATCGATGCATTGATGAGAAGGGCGGTTGGAAGAGCACTGGTGACTTGCCTGATTGGCGAGGCCGTGCAGAGGACCCGCAAGACCGTTGAGGCCAGCAGCGAAGGAGAGGTAGGGGTCTGACAGGGCGCTGCCCACCTGGTGGGGATGGGAGGGCAGTGAGGAGAGGAGAGGGAGAGAGAGACAAGGGTGAGGGGGAAACAAAATGCGGATAGAGTTGGAGCGACAAAAGAAGGATGAGGAGTAGACAGTTGGAATGAGCGGGAGAAATGTGAGGAGGCGAAAGTTGGGATGAGGGGGAAAGAGCTGGGGGGAGGAAGAGAGAGGTGGGGTCATATGTTTCCCGAGGTCGGGCAGAATGATGATTCACGGGATGGGATGGGGACGCGAGACAGCAGGGGTGGGGATGGGATGGCGGGGCGAGTGGGGAGAGAGGGCAAGTGGGAGGAAAGGAGCGAGTCGGGATAGGGGGTCGAGTGGGCGAGTGGGCACGACAGTGGAAATGGAAATGACAGTTGGTCTCACCAGGTGAGTGGCGTGGGCACTGACATTGCCTCCCTCGTGATCCCTGCTTGCCGTGAGACACACACACACACATGCATGCATGCACACACGGACATACATGCACACACCGGCACACATACACACACGGACACAGAGACACACAGAAGAAGGAGCACAAACAGTTGATTACACACGCATGGGATGCCACGACAAGGAGGACGCAGAGCAAGGAGACTGGCAGGTGAAGGTTCAGGGTTCAGAATAGGGCAAGGACTCACGCGTGGATGGTGAGGTAGAGGCGCATGAGGTCGTGGAACTGGGGGTCGATAAAGCCCAGCATGTGTTCAATGCCTCAGGACACTACCCGAACCTAGAACACTGTCTCAACCCACGCGTGGATGGTGAAGTAGAGGCGCATGAGGTCGTGAAACTGGGGGTCGTTAAAGCCCAGCATGGATTAACTGAACCAGAAATCTAAACCCGAAACAATAAACCTTGACCCGAAAGCCAAGGGCCTACGGTTGAGGGGCTCACGCGTGGATGGTGAGGTAGAGGCGCATGAGGTCGTGGAACTGCGGGTCGTTAAAGCCCAGCATGTGCGCAAAGTTGGCGGCGTAGTCGAGCTTCTCATTGGGTGGAATGATCTTGCCGTCCTTGAACGTGTGCCGGTAGATGTGCGCTGCTACCTGGTGGGGTTTGGGTTGGGGTACACGGGGAGGGAGGAGAAGCATTACAGTGTGCTAAGAAGCAACACGCTGAGTGGGATGATCTTGCCGTCCTTGAACGTGTGCCGGTAGATGTGCGCTGCCACCTGGTGGGATTAAGGGTTTCGGGGTTGGGGAGGTCGCAATGCAATGGGGTGAAGTGAATGGGAGGGGTTGGCGACATAGTCAAGTCGACCTTCTCGTTGGGCGGGATGATCTTGCCGTCCTTGAACGTGTGCCGGTAGATGTGCGCCGCCACCTGGTGGGACGATTGGCGTGAAAGGGGGGACACGGTCACATCGCATGCAGGAAACTCATGCACAAACGGATCTTGCCGTTTTTGAACGTGTGCCTGTAGATGTGTGCTGCTAACTGGTGGGGTGAAGGAGAGACATGGTCACATCACATGTAGGGAACTCATGCGCAGAAGGATCCTGCCGACCTTAAATGTGTCTGGTGAATGTGCGCTGCCACGTGGTGAGACATGCCCTTGCGGTACTTGGCTGGTATAGAACACTCACTCGGCCATTCAAAAACCTACCGACTGACCTGGGGCAGGGTCGCAATGAGGTGCGTCTTCATAAGCAAGGTGCCATGCTCTTGGGCATGCCCTCGTGGTACATGCTAAATCACAGCACTCAAGAATCACCTTGGAACACAAGGAACTGACCTGGGGCAGGGTCGCAATGAGATCCAAGGCATCCTCGTAAGCCAGGTGCCAGTACTTGCTCTTGGGCATGCCCTCGTGGTACGCTCAGTGGTGTGAAGCCATATTGGGCTGAACCGATGGTAATCTTGGCACTGACCTGGGGCAGAGTAGCAATGAGGTCAAGCGCATCCTCGTAAGCCAGGTGCCAGTACTTGCTCTTGGGCATGCCCTCGTGGTACATGGCTTGTATAGGGCACTCACTCTGTCACTCGATTGCATGCCTCCAACTCACCTGAGGGAGCGTGGCAATCAAGTCCACCGCATCCTCGTACGCCAGGTGCCAGTACTTGCTCTTGGGCATGCCCTCGTGGTACTTACCTGGCATAGGGCACTCACTCAGTCAATCAGTCACCAAACCACGGACCTGGGGAAGGGTCGCAATCAGATCCAGAGCATCCTCGTAAGCCAGGTGCCAGTACTTGCTCTTGGGCATGCCCTCGTGGTACGCGCGGGCGAAGCGGCTGCCCTTCTGCAGCGCCATCACTCCAATAGACAGCTGCGTCATGGGGTGCATGTCCCTGGGGAGGGCGTTCAGCACCGTGTGCACGTACTCTGATGGGAGAGGTGGTGGAATGGAAGGGGAAAGAGGGGAGGGGCTATGTGAGAAGAGGCATGACGTTGATGGACAGCTGCGTCATGGGGTGCATGTCCCTGGGCAGGGCGTTGAGTACCGCGTGCACGTACTCTGGAGGTGGGGGTTAGGGGAGTACAGAGGGAAGGGCAGGGTTATGGTAGAAGAGCCATGACGCCAATGGACAGCTGCGTCATGGGGTACATGTCCTTGGGGAGGGCGTTCAGCACCGTGTGCACGTACTCTGGTGGTTGGGTGTAAGGGGAATACAGAGGAAAGGGTCTAGTTGGGGTGAGAAGAGGCATGACGCCGATGGACAGCTGCGTCATGGGGTGCATGTCCCGGGGCAGGGCGTTCAGCACCGTGTGCACGTACTCTGATGGTTGGGGGTGTTCAAGGGAGGTGGGAGGAGAGAGGGAAGGAGGGATGATAAGAGTCTAATTCAACATTCTTCCACACTCCCTCCACACGAATCAGGGATCTTTCAAACACCCACAACCCATACGAGACGTACCAGGAAACTTGATAACCACACCCCCTGCCAGGCATACCAGGCAACTTGATACCCACGCCCCCTGCACAACATACCAGGCATCTTGGCTCGCTCGTGCAGCTCGTGCGTCACTGTGGCCGCCTGCTCCCTGGTGGGCACCTGTATTGGGGGCGAGGAGTTGACAGGGCACACAGCGGACGGGAAGCGGGTGTAGAATCTGGAGCGCTGAGAGCGTTTTCAAGTGAGGGAGTGAGTGCGTGCGTGTGCTCGGGCGTGCGTGCGTGTGCTCGGGCGTGTGTGTGTGTGTGCTTGTGCGAGCGGGAGCAGCGTACCTCGCCGGTGAGCAGCAGCCAGAGCAGCCCCTCGGGCATGGGCTCGCCATCTACCACGGCCTTGGGCAGCAGGTGCTGGCACTGGGAGATAAGCGAGAACCTGCGTACGCGTGTGTGATATGCTACAGTCGTCTATGTGTGCGAGAAGCGTACCTCGCCCGTCAGGAGCAGCCAGAGCAGCCCCTCGGGCATGGGCTCGCCATCTATCACGGCCTTGGGCAGCAGGTGCTGGCACTCGGGGATGCTGTACCCGCGGAACTTGATGCCCTGGGGAAGAGAGGAAGAGGGGAGGCAGAAGATGGGCGCGGGGAAGGGGCGTAAACGGGAGGGAGAGTAGGGGGAGGGGGGAAGGGAGGGAGAAGGGGAAAGGGGAAGGGGGCCGGGGTGGCCGAAAGGGGAACGGGGAGCATGACGGGGGAAGATGAGGGCAAAGGGGGAAAGTGAAGGGGGAATGGGAAAGAAAAGTTGAGAAAATGTCTCCCCCGGGGCACACACAGCCCAGACGGCAGATACAACCTCCCCTGTTACAGATTGGTTTGAGCAATCAAAGCGAACTGTTCATTCTCGGAGAGGCACTCATTGCGTGCAGTGCAGCTGTTATGCACCCGTTTGGAGTCGAGTCGTCCTTTGACTCGACTCACAACTCACCGCTGCAAGCAATTTATGAACTTGGTACACACCTGCTCGGGGTCGAGCTGCGAAGTCTCCCACACCAACCCCTTCACCCCTCGCATTCCTCCGATCGCCTGCTCACACAAATCACCAGGAAAAGAAGGGAAGCGCGAAAAGAAGATGAGCAATGCGACCACGTGTGTGTAGCCACAAGGGTTGAGCGCAGTCTCGCTCGTAGCAAGTGTAGTCAGGAGATAAATGCGACAAATGAATTGACTCAAAGCGGTAATACAAAGACGAGAGCGAGATAGAGAGGGAGGAGAGAGAGCGCGGCTCACCATGTTGACAGTGACCTTGCCCATGGACAGGCTGCCGTAGTGCAATTTAATGGGATGGGATGTGACGGTGATGTGGTGAATGCGAATGACCTTACGATCGTCTCAAGGGAGCCTCACCATGTTGACGGTGACCTTGCCCATGGACAGATTGCCGTAGTGCGACTTGATCTGCCGAATGCGCTCCTGCTGCTGCGGCACCACCTCCTGCAGCTTCGCGTGCAGCTCCTGAAAGACCAACGGCGGACGAACGCGGATGGAACAGAAAGATGGAACGGAACGGCAAGGATGAGAGAACGCCAAGCTTCTCAGAGATTAACCTGAATCTGCCCGCGAGCAGCATTGATCTGAGCGCCAGACGTGTAGTGGAGAGGGGAACGGCTTACTCTAAGACTAAGGCAGGGATCCGGCATGGTATGGATCAGGCATGGAAGGATCAGGCAATGAAATGATTACTTTCGGAAGGGATTCGGTGATGATTATCAGGCATGGTAAGGATAAGGCATGGAAAGGTTCAGGCATGAAAGCCATCACGCCAACCCGTGGACCGAGACATATCTTTCACACATTCAGCCTTTTCTCAAGTTCGTCTGGAATCTCATCTGTTATTTCGTGTCGCTTACAGTGGTCAATGGTCGAAATGCCTGATTGAACAGCCGCGAGAAACTCCCATCCTTCTGGCTCTGACATCAGGATAGATTTCAATATCACACGGAATCGCACGGAAAGGATGAAGATTAAACAGACAGCTGACATTGTAAGCAAATGATTGGCCGAATCATTTGATGTTCTGCACCAAATCAGGAAATTTTATTATAACATCGCGAATACCCACCCTCTTCACGGCGTTTGCCGCGCGAAACAGACTTCGCGAAAACGCCATGGGTGTCAGCTGAACCGGAAGTCGACTAGCGAACACAACACGCGCAGTGATCCGGGTTTGCACCCCGCTGTCAGGCTCTCTCTGAATGCCGAATGCCTGACAGTAATCAAAACAAGCAGAGAGCCAAGAGGACCTGGTGCTCTGATGAATCTTGGGAGTATTTGGCTTGATGAAGCCAGACCGGACCGTTGCGGTGTGCTGGTTTTTCTGCACCCGCTATAGGAAACAATCGCTGGATAGAGCTTCTCGCCAAGCAAGCTGCAGTAATATTGTCGCCACGCCACTTGGCAAGTTTTGATTGCTGGAAGGGCCGGAACAATTTATGGTCAAATCGGGTTCTTTGGGAACCACGTGGGACAGCGGTGGCAGCAGTTCCAGTGATTGGTGAATAGACCTTGAGAATACATTACAGCTAAGCAGGGAGTCTCAAAAGCAGGGGCAGCTCTTCGTACGTGATTGGTTTACGGTTTGACTGGGCCCGTATTTTTGCGGCATTTCCGAAACAATCACACACTTCTGACATGCAACGAGGGCAGTGTACTTATTTTTTTGATAAACCTACATCCTCTCATACAAGACCACATTACACGTTTTTCTGTCAACAAAATAAGTCATCCATTATGCGTACAATCTTTCGCAGAAGCAAGCTTCATGCACAACACAATTGCGTGCCATAGAGATTGCTTTTCAAGCACTACCCAATGTACTCTATGAAGCAAACCGATTGCTTATGCTACACCTTAGTAGCGACCCCTCGCCTTGTTGGCCTGATAAAACAAGTGGATTGAATCGGGCAGACCAAATGCAAATAGTCACAAGATATAAACAGATGGAACCATCTCAAAAAAATTTATTGCAGCAAAGCAAATTGAGCTACTTACGGAGACGCGTGTGAGCCTCTTGCCAGCCCCTCGAGGCCGATTTCTGGGCTCCTTGAGGCGATAAATGCGGACCATCCAGTGCTGCGAAGTGAACACCTGAAATGAAATAACAGGGTTGATTTGATAACCAAACAGCCCATACTTTTGACATTGAAGTTTCTAAGTATCAGACAGATGCAAATGTGGTTTGGGGAACGACAACAAAGTGCCGTTGTAAGAACTACACGAAACGTCATGCACCCAGTTTCTTCCTGCCTTAGTTTCATCACTTGACCATTTAAAGGAGCAGCAGCCTAGCAGTTTCTGCACATGTTGAGAGAGTCTACAACTCCACACAAACCTGCGGCCTCTGCTCTGACCGCCTCAAAGTGCGTCAAATTGATGTTCTTGCTCTTGCCTTCTCCGTAAGCCTTTTGAGGTGCAAAGGCTGAGCAGCTAAGCACATCATTGGCATGCGTATCTAATACTCCAAATCCCAATATATATATATATAAATATATATATATATGTATATATAAACTCACCTCCTCAAAGTGCGTGAGCTTGATGTTCTTCTTGCCTATCTCCGTGCGCCTCACTCGGTCAAAGCCCCTCCCGCCGTCCACCTCCGCAAACCTGTCAGCACCGAGCACGGAGGAGAAAACACACCCAGGCACATATACGAAGTGAGTAGAGCTGGAGTGAGCAGAGCTAGAGTGAGCAGTTGAGGAGAGCTTGTACAAGTAAGCGAGCTTATATCGAGTACACCTTGTATTGTGGCAGGAGAGCTTATACATGAGGAAGTTGCGCAGACCTACAGGTGAGCAGTTGAGAAGAGCTTGTACACACGAGCTACATCCGGTACATTCCACACTTAGGAGAGCTTGTACATGAGGCAGTTGAGCAGAGCTACAAGCAGGTGAGCTTATATCGAGTACGTATCTGACCTGTAGTAGGAGAGCTTGTACATGAGGCAGTTGAGCATGGTGCTGGTGGCCTCTCCATCCACCCGGTAGTTGCCGTTGTTCTGGCCAAGGGGAGCAAGGGGGAGGGCAGGGGAGGGGAGGGGGGGGAAGGGGGATGGGGAGGACGATGGGGTTTTGTATGTGCTTCAAAAGCATGGTGCCGGTAACTTCCGCACACACTCCGACCGTTCTGCTGGCCTGGGAAGTGGGAAGGGAGGTAAGAGGCGGGGAGAGCTTGGGCGGGTAAAAGGCGGCCACCTCCGATCCGCACCATCCCCATGCACTCACCAGGTAGTCGGGCTCCCTGATCCGCGGAAATACACCACCTCTGATCCGCACCATCCCCATCCATGTAACATGTAACCACGTTCAAGACTCTCAAAAGCAATCTCCCTATGCACTCACCAGGTAGTTGGGCGCCTTGATCCGCGGAAACACGCCGCCTCCATTTCAAACCAATTGACTTGTAGTCACATCTAAGCTTCTCAATCACCATCCCCATGCACTCACCAGGTAGTCGGGCTCCCTGATCCGCGGAAATACACCACCTCCGATGCGCACCATCCCCATCCATGTAACATGTAACCACGTTCCAGATTCTCAAAAGCCATCTCCTTATGAACTCACCAGGTAGTCGGGCTCCTTGATCCGAGGAAACACACCACACCGCCTCCAATCCGCACCATCCCCATTCATGTAACATGTAACCACGTTCAAGACTCTCAAAAGCCATCTCCCTCTGCACTCACCAGGTAGTCGGGCTCCCTGATCCGCGGAAACACACCGCCTCCGATCCGCACCATCCAGAGGAACTTGTTGATGTCGTCGCTGGGGTAGCCCACCATGCCTGTTGGATAGGGGGAGGGGAAGAGCAGAGGGGGGAGCGGCAGGAAGGACCCAGGTGAAAAAGCGGCATTAGCCCAGGAGGGGGGAGGTCCCGGTGTTGCAATCACCATGCAGAGGAACTTGTTGATGTCATCGCTGGGATAGCCCACCATGCCTGTGGGGTAGAGTGGAGAATGGGAAGGATGGTATGGGGGGAGAATGGGGGGAATCGGAGATCGTTATCTAGCTGCCCCATTCCCCCCATTCTCCCCATTCTCCGATCAACAGGCTGTTGACCAGGCTCCGATCAACATCCATAGGAGCCTGTTGATGTTGTCGCTGGGGTAGCGCATGCCTGGAAGGAGTGAAGAAAGATTGGAAAAAGCACAGGCATAGGGGTGCGTGCATGGCCCACGCGTCCTTCTCCTGCGGCGATATGGCCATGCCCACCGTGGCGATGTGCGTGTTGTTCCAACATGCCCTATATGTCTTTGACATATGCGTATGCCATTGCCCACCGTGGCAATGTGTGTGGTGTTCCAAGTGTTTAAACTTTGATGTGTGCGTATGCCATTTCCAGCATACCTCCGAACACCACGAACACGTATTTCACGTCGATGGAGCGGTAGATGGCCCACGCGTCCTTCTCCCTCGATGACATGGCCATGCCCACTGTGGCGATGTGCGTGTTGTTCCATCCACATGCTAAGACCCCCCTTCCAACACCACAAGACAGGCCTCTCAACCAACCAGCATGCCCGATATGTCTTACACATATGCGTATGCCATTCCCAACCCACCTCCGAACACCACGAAGACGTATTTGACATCGATGGAGCGGTAAATCGCCCACGCGTCCTTCTCCCTAGAAGACATGGCCATGCCCACAGTGGCGATGTGAGTGTTGTTCCATCCACATGCTAAGACCCCCCTTCCAACACCACAAGGCAGACCTCTCAACCAACCAACATGCCCTATATGTCTTAGTCATCTGCGTATGCCATTCCCAACCCACCTCCGAACACCACGAAGACGTATTTGACATCGATGGAGCGGTAAATCGCCCACGCATCCTTCTCCCTAGAAGACATGGCCATGCCCACCGTGGCGATGTGCGTGTTGTTCCATCCACATGCTAAGACGCCCCCTTCCAACACCACAAGGCAGGCCTCTCAACCAACCAACATGCCCTATATGTCTTTGACATATGCATATGCCACTGCCAACCCACCTCCGAACACCACAAAGACGTATTTGACATCGATGGAGCGGTAGATGGCCCACGCATCCTTCTCCCGTGAAGACATGGCCATGCCAACTGTGGCGATGTGTGTGTTGTTCCACGTGTTGTTATCGACAATGACTGTGCGGTTCGCCATAGCGGTCGTCTGGTACCCGTAATCCCACCACGATGCCACCTGGTGGGGGTGAATATGCAAGGGAGGAGAGGGAGGGCGTGCAGGGATGTGAGTTTTGTTCCACGTGTTGTTGTCAACTATCACCGTGCGGTTTGCCATTGCGGTTGTCTGGTACCCATAGTCCCACCACGATGCCACCTGGTGGTAGGGGGGAGTGTCACATGAGGGGAAGCGAGGGCGTGTGTCAATGTGAGTGTTGTTCCACGTGTTGTTATCCACTATCACTGTGCGGTTGGCCATGGCCGTGGTCTGATACCCATAGTCCCACCACGATGCCACCTGGTGGGGGTGAATATGCCATGAGGGGCGCATGCGGGGAAGGGAGGGGAAGGGAAGGTGAACAGTGGCAATGTGTGTGTTGTTCCACGTGTTGTTATCCACAATGACTGTGCGGTTTGCCATTGCCGTGGTCTGATACCCATAGTCCCACCATGACGTCATCTTATGGGGTATGTACGGGCATGGAATGCGAGAGATTTGGAGGGCATGTGGGAAAGGAGGGTGTGTGGGGAAAGAGGTGGTGCAGGGATGTAACCCACCTTGTCATTCTCATATGTGTTGTGTTGCAACCCCGTACGCCACACGGAAGTCATGAAAGATGAACTGCCCGCCGTCATTGGTGTCATGGGGGCAGTGCTGTCAGTGCTATCAGGAACCACCTTGTCATTCTCGTCGGTGTTGTGGCGCAGCCACCCATACGCCTCACGGAAGTCATCAAAGATGTACTGCCCTCCGTCGTTGGTGCCAGTGTGGGCAGTGCTGTCAGTGTGGCCAGTGCTGTCACTCGTTGGGAGCAGTGCTGTCAGTGTGGCCAGTGCTGTCACTCGTTGGGAGCAGTGCTGTCAGTGTGGGCAGTGCTGTCACTGTGGCCAGTGCTGTCACTCGCTGGGAGCAGTGCTGAAGATGGTATGCACACACACAACACATGTTGGTGGGAGGGACCCACCTTGTCATTCTCGTCGGTGTTGTGGCGCAGCCACCCATACGCCTCACGGAAGTCATCAAAGATGTACTGCCCGCCGTCTTGGGTGGGCGAGGAGAGCACGATGGATGGCGCTGAGTAGGCGTCTGCTGCCGCCCACACACAGTGCATCTGTGAAATGTGCGGGAGAGAGGCAGAGAGGAAGACCAGGGGACATAGGGGTGAACACCTATGGCTTGACATTTGCTGGTGGGAGAGGAGAGCACGATTGACGGGGCTGAGTAGGCGTCTGCTGCCGCCCACACACAGTGCATCTGTGAAATGTGCAGGAGAGAGGCAGAGAGGAAGACCAGGGGAGGGGAGGGTGAACATCTATGGCTTGACATTTGCTGGTGGGAGAGGAGAGCACGATTGACGGGGCTGAGTAGGCGTCTGCTGCCGCCCACACACCGTGCATCTGTGAAATGTGCGGGAGAGAGGCAGAGAGGAAGACCAGGGGAGGGGAGGGTGAACACCTATGGCTTGACATTTGCATGGAGGGAGAGGAGAGCACGATGGATGCGCTGAGTACGCGTCTGCTGCGGCCCACACACAGTGCATCTAGGGGATGGGAGGGGGGGGAGGGGGAAGGAGGGAGGCAGAGTGGAATACAGGAAGCGATGGGTGAACACCTATCCTATGGGGTTGCTGTTGCCGTTGTGGGAGAGGAGAGCACGACTGGCGAGTTCCCAACAGCACGACTGTCGAGTTTGAAACATCTCTCAACTCACCGTGTAGAAGGCGAGCCCCACTGCTGCAGCACCGCCCGGCACCACCCGAGGGGACTTCCCCTTCTGAGCCTCTGAGGCGCCTCAAAATTGCGGGATAAGAGACGACTTTTGAGGCGCCTCAAAACCACCCGAGGGGACTTCCCCTCCCCCACTGTGTAAAACACAAGCCCAATTCTGAATCTGAAACACCTCTCAACTCACCGTGTAGAAGGCGAGCCCCACGAGCATGAGAATGATGCCCACCGCTGCCGCATCGCCTTCTAAGACGACTCATAACAGTGTGGGAGGGAGGCAAGCAAATCACCTTGATCTAAACCAGCACAGCACTCACCGTGTAGAAGGCGAGCCCCACGAGCATGAGAATGATGCCCACCGCTGCAGCATCGCCTTCTAAGACGACTCATAACAGTGTGGGAGGGAGGCAAACAAATCACTTGATCTAAACCAGCACAGCACTCACCGTGTAGAAGGCGAGCCCCACGAGCATGAGAATGATGCCCACCGCTGCCGCATCGCCAACGGAAATTTCCCCTTCCCCACTATGTGAAATACAAGCCCACTGTTGAAACTGAACTCACCGTGTAGAAGGCGAGCCCCACGAGCATGAGAATAATGCCCACCGCAGCCGCATCCCCCGGCACCACCAGCGGAAACTTCCCCTTCGCCTTCTCCTTCTCCTTTCCCCCCTCCTTCCCCCCCTTCCCCCTCCCCTTCCCCTTCACCCCCTTCTTCCCCGCAGCGCCCGCAGCCCCCCCTGCAGGCTCCTCGTCAGACTCCCCCCCCTCCCCCTCGCCCTCCCTGCCCTTCTTCTTCTTCGCCCCTCCCGCCTTGCGCTCCTTTGCCTGGCTTGCTTCGCCAGTCTTGCTCGAGGCCTGTGGCAGTGGCAAAAGGGTGGATAAGGCTCATTGGGTCAATGGGGTCGATCCTGCTGCTTGCCCCTCTTCTTCCTCCCTGCCCTTCTTCTTCTTCCCCGCTGCTGCCTTGCGCTCCTTTGCCTGGCTTGCCTCACCAGCCTTGCTGGAAGCCTGCAGTGGTGGAAACAGGGGTTCATAAGGTCAAAGAGTCGATTTTTGAGTCGACTCAAAAATCGACTTGCTGAAAGCCTGCAGTGGTGGAAACAGGGGTTCATAAGGTCAAAGAGTCGATTTTTGAGTCGACTCAAAAATCGACTTGCTGAAAGCCTGCAGTGGTGGAAACAGGGGTTCATAAGGTCAAAGAGTCGATTTTTGAGTCGACTCAAAAATCGACTTGCTGGAAGCCTGCAGTGGTGGAAACAGGGGTTCATAAGGTCAAAGAGGTCAACAGTTTCAATGAGGTCATACTAACACTCCCCCCTCCCCCTCGCCCTCCTTGCCCTTCTTCTTCCTCGCCCCTGCTGCTGCCTTGCGCTCCTTGGCCTGGCTTGCCGCCTCGCCAGTCTTGCTGGCAGCCTGTGGCAATGGCAGTAGGGGTTCATAGTGTCAACAGAGTCAATGGGGTCATCAGTGACTACCTTCCCTCACCCTCCTAGCCCTTCTTCTTCCTCGCCCCCGCTGCTGCCTTGCGCTCCTTTGCCTGGCTCTCCCTTGTCCTGCTTGGCAGCAGCGTACGCGAGGTCGATGAGCTCAGCAATAGAGGCCTTGACGGAGCACCTCACCTGTCCCTCCCTCTCCCTCTCTCTCCCTCTCACCTCAGCGGCAGCACCATCAGTTGTCTCCTCTTTCTCGCCCTTGTCCTGCTTGGCAGCAGCGTACGCCAGGTCGATGAGCTCAGCAATAGAGGCCTTGACGGAGAGAGCAGCTCACCCGGCCATTTCTCACTCACTCACAGGATACGCCTCACGTCCTCGTTGCTCTCTCACCTCAGCACCAGCACCATCAGTCGTCTCCTCCTTCTCTCCCTTGTCCTGCTTGGCAGCAGCGTACGCCAGGTCGATGAGCTCAGCAATAGAGGCCTTGACGGAGAGAGCAGCTCACCCGGCCATTTCTCACTCACTCACAGGATACGCCTCACGTCCTCGTTGCTCTCTCACCTCAGCACCAGCACCATCAGTCGTCTCCTCCTTCTCTCCCTTGTCCTGCTTGGCAGCAGCATACGCCAGGTCGATGAGCTCAGCAATAGAGGCCTTGACGGAGCGAGTGAGGACGTCAAACAGAGCGCTCACTGCGATGCCCGCTGTGATGCACGCTGCTGGCGCCAGCACCAGCATCAGACGCACCTGAAAGAAAGGGGAGAAACAAAACCTGGTGGATTAAGAGGTTAAGCGAGAGAGGCAGTGAAGATCTCGAATCGAGAGAGGCAGTGAAGATCTCGAATCGAGAGAGGCAGTGAAGATCTCGAATCGAAGTGAGTACTGATTGCATGCCTGCCTGCTGTGATGGATACTCCGTTGATTCACAACTAACCCTCCAGATTCCATCGCCCCACCTTGATTCCATGAACTCAACATGAGTAACTGTTGACTCCAGCGACTCACCTTTGACTCCATTGACTCACCATGACTCCAGTGACTCACCTTTGACTCCATTGACTCACCATGACTCCAGTGACTCACCTTTGACTCCATTGACTCACCATGACTCCAGCGACTCACCTTTGACTCCATTGACTCACCATGACTCCAGTGACTCACCTTTGACTCCATTGACTCACCATGACTCCGGAGAAGTACACAGAGACGGCGAGGTACAGACGTTGCATTGACTCCATTGACTCCCATACCATTGACTCCCTTTACTCACCTCACCGTTGACCCAATCGACTCACCATGACTCCAGAGAAGTACAAGGATACGACACGGTAGAGATGTTGCATTGACCCCATTGACCTACCATTGACCCCATTGACCTACCATTGACCCCATTGACCTACCATTGACCCCATTGACCTACCATTGACCCCATTGACCTACCATTGACCCCATTGACCTACCATTGAACCTATTGATACACCACGACTCCAGAGAAGTACACAGAGAGGAGGAGGAGGTAGAGATGTTGCATTGACCCCCTTGACTCACCACTGACTCACCATTGACCCCCTTGACTTGACTCACCATGACTCCAGAGAAGTACACAGAGACAACGAGGTAGAGGGCCACAAAGGAGCTCGCGTCTGTGAGCGGCAGGAAGCACGCCTGCAGCAAGGAGGGGGTTTGGGTTCAGGGGTTAGGAATAGGTTATCAGGCTGTACACAGAGACAACGAGGTAGAGGGCCACAAAGGAGCTCGCGTCTGTGAGCGGCAGGAAGCACGCCTGCAGCAAGGAGGGGGTTTGGGTTCAGGGGTTAGGAATAGGTTATCAGGCTGTACACAGAGACAACGAGGTAGAGGGCCACAAAGGAGCTCGCGTCTGTGAGCGGCAGGAAGCACGCCTGCAGCAAGGAGGGGGTTTGGGTTCAGGGGTTAGGAATAGGTTATCAGGCTGTACACAGAGACAACGAGGTAGAGGGCCACAAAGGAGCTCGCGTCTGTGAGCGGCAGGAAGCACGCCTGCAGCAAGGAGGGGGTTTGGGTTCAGGGGTTAGGAATAGGTTATCAGGCTGTACACAGAGACAACGAGGTAGAGGGCCACAAAGGAGCTCGCGTCTGTGAGCGGCAGGAAGCACGCCTGCAGCAAGGAGGGGGTTTGGGTTCAGGGGTTAGGAATAGGTTATCAGGCTGTACACAGAGACAACGAGGTAGAGGGCCACAAAGGAGCTCGCGTCTGTGAGCGGCAGGAAGCACGCCTGCAGGACCAAGAGGCGACGCAGCGCAGGAGGTTTGAGTGAGGGAGGGAGAGAGACGTTCACACTTGAGGGTTGGTTGAAAACGAAGGAACAGCTATGGCAGCTTCGTGAGCCCCACTGGAGAATCGTGATGGCTGGTGTCTTTAATCGGCAGGCGAGGAAGGCGATGAAGACGAGGAAGACGAGCAATGGAGTTGGAGAGTGATTAACTGTGCTTATACGCATGTGGGCTTACATTAACCGTCCTGTTGTTCTCACAATGAGGCCAGCGGGCGCAAGGAAGGCGAGCAGCTGCAGGTGCTCATTGTGCCAGCGAGCACCAGCCGCCCATGAGGACCACAATGAGGACCAGCCGCTCATTGTTGTTCTCACAATGAGGCCAGCTGCTCGCATTCCTTGCGCCCGCTGGCCTGTCCTCATTGCGCCAGCGGCACATGGGCGTCCACATGGGCGGCTGGTGCTCGCTGCGAGTGAGGAGCTGGTGCTGACAAGTAGAGTGTCCTGTGCTAGAATCGTGTGCTGACCGACTGTGCTTACAGTGTGCTTATGATCGTGTGTGCTTACAATGAGGCCAGCGGGGGCCAGGAAGGCCAGCAGCTGTAGGCCCATGAAGCTTGTGGTAGGTTGTTTGTACCAGGCCAGAGCTGGTTGGACAGGTGAATGTGCTGACAATGTGCTTACCAACCAACGTGTGTGTGTGCTTATGAGCACGGGTGCTTACAATGAGCCCAGCAGGAGCGAGGAAGGCGGGCAGCTGCAGGTCCATGAAGTAGGACGTCCACATGGGCGGCTGGTGCTCGCTGTGAGCGGCTGGTGGTAGGCGTCACAAGTGTTGGGTGGTGACAATGTGCTGACAAACACGTGTGCTTATAAAAGGGTGCTTACAATGAGGCCAGCAGGAGCGAGGAAGGCGAGAAGCTGCAGGTCCATGAAGTAGGACGTCCACATGGGCGGCTGGTGCTCGCTGACACTCGCGATGATGGGGATGTACTTGGACGCGTATGTGCTGTGGGGAGGAAGGGAGGGAGGGGCGCAATGGGAGGTGTAGGGGGTACAATGCCAGAGGTGAGGGAAGGGAAGGGGAAGAGGGTGGGGCGCAATGGGAGGCGTAGAGGGCGGATTGGCAGATGTCTTGAATCCCTGCTGCTCGCTCACAGTGGCAATGATGGGGATGTATTTGAATGCATACGTGGTGTGGGGGAGAGAGAGAAAAGAAACGGGATATAGAGTGGGAATGTGGGGTTGGGCCTCCAAGAAAGTCATCATGCAAGGCAAAGTCAAACCAACAAGCAAGCAGCACTCACGGGTCCAGAAGGCTGAGGGAGCGACCAGTCCAGCCCAGCGTGGGGCTGGCGAGCACCATGGCAACGAGAGCAGAGAGCAGCGCCACTGCCGCCACTCTGAAAGAAGCAAGGAACAGAGGAAGAGAGGGAGGGTGGTGGAGAATCAGGAAAGTGAGCAGACATCTTGATGGCATTGCAGTGCTGTGAGGTGGTCTCTCTCTGTAACCATGGAAAACTAAATACGCGTGAGTGAAGGAGAGAAGGAGAGGGTGTGAGCGAATGAGACCATGAGAGAGCGACAGAGTGTGGGAGAGAAACGTACGCGCCGACCGAGACGATAAGGGTGAGTGAGTGAGTGAGTGAGTGAATGAGTGAGGCGAACGAGTGAGTGAGGGGGGATTGCGAGGGGGACGTACGTGCCGACTGAGACGATGAGAGTGAGAGCAATGCGGAAGGCCTTGGCGGGCAGGAGCGCCTTGATGTAGTAGCTGAGGGCCGCGATGTGCAGCACCACAAACACCTGCGGGGGAGAGAGAAGTGGCAGGTTGGCATGGGGGAATCAGCAGAAGGGCATGGGAAGATGAACACATAGACAGCAGCAGGAGAGCCTTGATGTAGTAGCTGAGGGCAGCGATGTGCAGCACCACAAACACCTGAGGGGCAGAGGGAGAAGCACAAGGGTGTGTAGGGAGAGACGAGCAGATACGGACGAGAGATAGCAGCAGCGCCTTGATGTAGTAGCTGAGCGCAGCGATGTGCCGCACCACAAACACCTGCGGGGGAGAGAGGGAAGAGGCAGGTTGGCGTGACGGAAGAGGCAGGTTGGCGTGAGGGAAAGGGGGGCAACAACAGTGAATAGGAACAGCAGTGGCAGCAGAAATGCCTTGACGTCGTGGCTGAGGGCAGCGATGTGCAGCACCACAAACACCTGAAGGTGGCACATGGGCGAGAGGTATGGGAAGAGGTGGGTGGGCAGAGGCGGTGGAAAGACAGCAGGAGCAATGCCTTGACGTCGTGGCTGAGGGCAGCGATGTGCAGCACCACAAACACCTGAAGGTGGCACATGGGCGAGAGGTATGGGAAGAGGTGGGTGGGCAGAGGCGGTGGAAAGACAGCAGGAGCAATGCCTTGATGTAGTAGCTGACGGCAGCGATGTGCAGCACCACAAACACCTGAAGGTGGCACATGGGCGAGAGGTATGGGAAGAGGTGGGTGGGCAGAGGCGGTGGAAAGACAGCAGGAGCAATGCCTTGATGTAGTAGCTGACGGCAGCGATGTGCAGCACCACAAACACCTGACGGTGAGAGGCAAGCGGAACAACAGGGGGTCAACAATAGGGTATGCGAACAGCTGCACCGAAGTGGTACGGGTGTATATTCAAAGAAACACAACACCACGCCAAGAAATTTGTAGATTTGAGAGCACGGGCATATATCCGAAGCAGCAGAGCAGCATGCAAGGAGAGGAAGGACTTAGCACAGCAAACTGCATGCACATGTAACAAGGAAAAGGGCAAGGCGAGGAGTGCATGTAAGCGACGCCTGCGGCAGCATGACGTGTCTGAGCCAGCCAGAGGCTCAGACATGTGAGTAAGTGACGTGTCTGAGCCAGCCAATGGCTGAGACATGTGAGTGACGTGTCTGAGCCAGCCAATGGCTGAGACATGTGAGTGACGTGTCTGAGCCAGCCAATGGCTGAGACATGTGAGTGACGTGTCTGAGCCAGGCAGTACCGCAAATCAAAGTCCTTCCTGACGTGTCAGTGCAAAGGCGAACCGCACTCACCAGGAACCCTTCAGACTGTGTTCAGACGTCGTGACAGCATTGAGATGTGATAATTCTCAAACCCACACACAATGGGGTGCCGAGCTGCACTGCACTCACCAGGAACCCTCCAAAGTGCTCAGACGTCATTACCCTCCAAAGTGCTCAGACGTCATTACCCTCCAAAGTGTGACCACACCCGTACCACACACAATGGGGTGCTGAGCTGCACTGCACTCACCAGGAACCCTCCAAAGTGCTCGGACGTCATGACGGCGTTAAAGCCCACCACTGGCACCAGCGCTGCCAGCAACGTGCCGAGTATGATCTGCCAGGGAGCACGTGGTGTGGGGAGAGAGGTGTACGCAGGTGAGAGGGGGGAAGTTAGCGGGAGAGGTGTACACTCGGAGCACCGCCAGCCGCGTGCCCAGAATGATCTGCAACGAGGGGTGGCGCGAGGAGACTTTTGAGTCGACTCAAAAGTCAACGCGTGCCCAGAATGATCTGCAACGAGGGGTGGCGCGAGGAGACTTTTGAGTCGACTCAAAAGTCAACGCGTGCCCAGAATGATCTGCAACGAGGGGTGGCGCGAGGAGACTTTTGAGTCGACTCAAAAGTCAACGCGTGCCCAGAATGATCTGCAACGAGGGGTGGCGCGAGGAGACTTTTGAGTCGACTCAAAAGTCAACGCGTGCCCAGAATGATCTGCAACGAGGGGTGGCGCGAGGAGACTTTTGAGTCGACTCAAAAGTCAACGCGTGCCCAGAATGATCTGCAACGAGGGGTGGCACGAGGAGAAGCGGCTGGTGACGATGCACAGCAGCACGTGGATGGGGATGAGGTTGATGAATGGCATGCCCGTGATTGCACTAGGGTAATGCAACACCCTGCTTACACGGGGAGCGAAGCATGAGGGACCTGTGAAAGAGGCAAAGCATGGGAGGCTCACCAGGGGAGCAAAAGCGACGTAGAGTCGCGAGGAGAAGCGGCCGGTGACGATGCACAGCAGCACGTGGATGGGGATGAGGTTGATGATAAAGGTGTAGCCGCCCCACGACATCACCATGTAGAAATAGGCCGCCGCGTTGGCCGTTGCATAGAACAGTGATCCCGTGTTGAGGGTCTGGGGTGGGGTTGGGTGTGGTGATGGAGGGATTTAGGGTAGGAATGAAGGTGTAGCCGCCCCACGACATCACCATGTAGAAATAGGCCGCCGCGTTGGCCGTTGCATAGAACAGTGATCCCGTGTTGAGGGTCTGGGGTGGGGTTGGGTGTGGTGATGGAGGGATTTAGGGTAGGAATGAAGGTGTAGCCGCCCCACGACATCACCATGTAGAAATAGGCCGCCGCGTTGGCCGTTGCATAGAACAGTGATCCCGTGTTGAGGGTCTGGGGTGGGGTTGGGTGTGGTGATGGAGGGATTTAGGGTAGGAATGAAGGTGTAGCCGCCCCACGACATCACCGTAGAAATAGGCCGCTGCGTTGGCCGTTGCATAGAACAGTGATCCCGTGTTGAGGGTCTGGGGTGGGGTTGGGTGTGGTGATGGAGGGATTTAGGGTAGGAATGAAGGTGTAGCCGCCCCACGACATCACCATGTAGAAATAGGCCGCTGCGTTGGCCGTTGCATAGAACAGTGATCCCGTGTTGAGGGTCTGGGGTGGGGTTGGGTGTGGTGATGGAGGGATTTAGGGTAGGAATGAAGGTGTAGCCGCCCCACGACATCACCATGTAGAAATAGGCCGCCGCGTTGGCCGTTGCATAGAACAGTGATCCCGTGTTGAGGGTCTGGGGTGGGGTTGGGTGTGGTGATGGAGGGATTTAGGGTAGGAATGAAGGTGTAGCCGCCCCACGACATCACCATGTAGAAATAGGCCGCTGCGTTGGCCGTTGCATAGAACAGTGATCCCGTGTTGAGGGTCTGGGGTGGGGTTGGGTGTGGTGATGGAGGGATTTAGGGTAGGAATGAAGGTGTAGCCGCCCCACGACATCACCATGTAGAAATAGGCCGCTGCGTTGGCCGTTGCATAGAACAGTGATCCCGTGTTGAGGGTCTGGGGTGGGGTTGGGTGTGGTGATGGAGGGATTTAGGGTAGGAATGAAGGTGTAGCCGCCCCACGACATCACCATGTAGAAATAGGCCGCTGCGTTGGCCGTTGCATAGAACAGTGATCCTGTGTTGAGGGTCTGGGGTGGGGTTGGGTGTGGTGATGGAGGGATTTAGGGTAGGAATGAAGGTGTAGCCGCCCCACGACATCACCATGTAGAAATAGGCCGCCGCGTTGGCCGTTGCATAGAACAGTGATCCCGTGTTGAGGGTCTGGGGTGGGGTTGGGTGTGGTGATGGAGGGATTTAGGGTAGGAATGAAGGTGTAGCCGCCCCACGACATCACCATGTAGAAATAGGCCGCCGCGTTGGCCGTTGCATAGAACAGTGATCCCGTGTTGAGGGTCTGGGGTGGGGTTGGGTGTGGTGATGGAGGGATTTAGGGTAGGAATGAAGGTGTAGCCGCCCCACGACATCACCATGTAGAAATAGGCCGCCGCGTTGGCCGTTGCATAGAACAGTGATCCCGTGTTGAGGGTCTGGGGTGGGGTTGGGTGTGGTGATGGAGGGATTTAGGGTAGGAATGAAGGTGTAGCCGCCCCACGACATCACCATGTAGAAATAGGCCGCCGCGTTGGCCGTTCCATAAAACAGTGATCCTGTGTTGAGGGTCTGAGGTGGGGAAGGGAGGGAGTGCACGGTGGGTTAGGGACAGAGGCAGCGGATTTCAAGGAAGCTCAGGGTAGAGATGAGGTTGATGATGAATGTGTAGCCGCCCCACGACATCACCATGTAGAAATAGGCCGTCGCATAAAACAGCGACCCCGTGTTGAGCGTCTGAAGAGAAGAGGGGAGGGGGGGTGCATGGGGAGTTAGGGGGGCGGCAGGAAGAGGAGGGGGGAGGATTTGAAGAAGGGTCAGGGTGTGGATGAACGTGTAAGCGCCGGGCGCCCCATGGCATGACCATGTAGACATAGGCCGCCGCGTTGGATCACGTGTATGAAGAAGTGTTTTGAGACGTCTCAAAACACTTCTTCAAACAAGAGGAGGAGGGAGAATTTGAACAAGGGTCAGGGTGTGGATGAACGTGTAGGCGCCCCATGGCATGACCATGTAGAAATGGGCCGCCGCGTTGGATCACAATCACACACTGGTTCCCATGCATGCACTCATTTCCATACGCTCGCACACTCACTCTCTAACCTTGATGTAGAGTAGAGGTAGAAGGTGACGACGAGGGCAAAGATGGCCACCCCCTCGTTGTCTTAGCTGCTAGCCCACTCGTCCACTCCTCATTCCGCAGGCACATGCACTCATTTTACACACACATACATCACAAGTCGGGGGCAACAATGCCACCACCTCTCATCCACCCACCTTAATGTAGAGGTAGAAGGTGAAGACGAGCGCAAAGATGGCCACTCCCTCGTTGTCGTAGCTGCCAGCCACGGAGCGAGAGATGTACGACGGCACCTGCAACGCACAGGTGAAGAGCGGTACAGAGGAGTGCAGAGCGGTGAAGACAAGATAAAGGATGGCCACCCCCTCGTTGTCGTAGCTGCCAGCCACTGACCGAGAGATGTGCGACGGCACCTGCAACGTGAAACGCACAGGTGGGGAGCGGCACAGAGGAGTGCAGAGCGGTGAAGACGAAAACAGCACTGGCAGATGGCCACCCCCTCGTTGTCGTAACTGCCAGCCACTGAGCGAGAGATGTGCGACGGCACCTGCAACGTGAAACGCACAGGTGGGGAGCGGCACAGAGGAGTGCAGAGCGGTGAAGACGAAAACAGCACTGGCAGATGGCCACCCCCTCGTTGTCGTAGCTGCCAGCCACTGAGCGAGAGATGTACGACGGCACCTGCAGCGTGAAACGCACAGGCGAGGTGAGGAACAAACTTTATTAATCGTCTCATCGTTAGCCACGGACCGAGAGATGTACGACGGCACCTGCAATGCACAGGCGAGGAGCGGTTTTTGAGCCACGGAGCCTCAGAAATTGTCTCATCGGTCACAGAGAAAGATATGTACGATGGGACCTGAAACGTGTGAAATGCACAGGTAAGGAACAGCACCATAGCAATACACGCAGCAGCGGTGATGCCAGACCCTCGACACGTAGCCTCCTTGTCAAACAGGAAAGTGGCCTATGCCATGCCATTACCCCAGTCAGCAGTTGAAGCCACATGTGCGCCACTGACCATAGCAACGAGTGCAGCATCGTTGAACCAGCCCCTGCGCCCCGGACCTCCTTGGCCAGCAGGAAGGTGGCCCACGCCGCATGCGCTGAGAACAGTCATGCGCTTATCAGTCAGCAATCAAAGCCACTCACCATGGCAATGAGCGCAGCAGCAGTCAGCCCAGCCCCCATGCCTCGCACTTTGTGTCGGGTCAGCAGTCAACCCCTTTGTGCGCCACTCACCATGGCGATGAGTGCAGCAGCAGTCAGCCCAGCCCCCGTTCCCCGGACCTCCTTGGCCAAGAGAAAGGTGGCCCACGCCGCAAACGCTGAGAACACTGGCGCCGTGAACACACACACCGTCTCCACTGAGAACGGGAAGTTGAGAGCATTGGCGAGCCTGGCAGGGAGGGATGGAAGTGATGGGGGGGATGGGGTATGGATGCAGCACTGGCGCCGTGAACACACACACTGTCTCCACTGAGAACGGGAAGTTGAGAGCATTGGCGAGCCTGGCAGGGAGGGATGGAAGTGATGGGGGGGATGGGGTATGGATGCAGCACTGGCGCCGTGAACACACACACTGTCTCCACTGAGAACGGGAAGTTGAGAGCATTGGCGAGCCTGGCAGGGAGGGATGGAAGGGATGAGACGAATGGCAGGGATGGGAGGGATGAGACGAATGGGAGGGATAGGTAGGAGGGATGGGGTATGTATGCAGCACTGGCGCCGTGAACACACACACCGTCTCCACGGAGAAGGGGAAGTTGAGCGCGTTGGCGAGCCTGTATTGGGGGGACAGCAGGTGCAGGAAGGACAAGGGGAAAGCGGAAGGATTAGCACTGGCGCCGTGAACACACACACGGTCTCCACTGAGAAGGGGAAGTTGAGAGCATTGGCGAGCCTGTTTGGGGGATGGGAATGGATCGAGCAGCAGGCGAACGAGGAACACTGGCGCTGTGAACACACACACTGTCTCCACTGAGAAGGGGAAGTTGAGCGCGTTGGCGAGCCTGGCAGGGATGAGAAGGCGGGGATTGCACAGGTGCAGAGCAGGGAAGAACGGGATGGGGAATGGATGGATGGATGCAGCACTGGCGCACTGTTCTGATACATGGTCTCCACTGAGAATGGGAAGTTAAATGCGTTGGCGAGCCTGTATGGGATGCGAAGGTGGAGGTTGCACAGGTGCAGAGCAGGGAAGAACGGGATGGGGAATGGATGGATGGATGCAGCACTGGCGCACTGTTCTGATACATGGTCTCCACTGAGAATGGGAAGTTAAGGGCGTTGGCGAGCCTGTATGAGGAGTACAGCAGGTGCAGGGAGGAAAAGCGGAAAGCGGGGACGGAAGGATGATGGGAGGGATGGGAGGGGATGGGAGGGATGGGCGGGATGGGCGGGATGGGAGGGATGGGAGGGATGGGGTATGTATGAATGCAGCATTGGCGCTGTGAAGACACACACGGTCTCCACTGAGGACCTCACCATGCACCCCACCCACGTCCTCTCGCCATCACGCCCAGCACTCACCACCACATGGTCCCAGCCGTGAGAGTGAGACCCGGGTACACCGTCCCACCAATGACTCCCACATGTCCTCTACACACCATGCATCCCATGCCTTCTCGCCAGCACGCGCTGCACTCACCACCACATGGTCCCAGCCGTGAGAGTGAGACCCGGGTACACCGTCCCACCAATGACTCCTCATGCCTTCACCTCACCTCACCATGTACCCACGCCCTCAGCTCGCCCAGCACTCACCACCACATGGTCCCAGCCGTGAGAGTGAGACCCGGGTACACCGTCCCACCAATGACTCGCCCCAGAGGGTACCTGCCAGTGCCACATGCCAAGAGGCCAACAGACGGCAGCAGGACACGAGGGTCATATGACAACACAAGGTCTGTGTCAGGCGGAGAGAAACAGGTGAGTGTAGTAGGGAGAGCACAGCAGCGTGTCCCATTCCATCCATCCCTTGCCATAGCATCTCTCCCAATGCTCGCTCGACATGCCATCGCATTTCCCACCACTCGCCATAACCTCCCCCACAACTCGCCATGCCATCTCATCCCCCCTCACTCACCACGTCCGGTCATCAAACCAGTTCCAGAAGTTATAGAAGCCCTCCGTTAAAAAAAACTGCACATCTCCCATCACTCGCCATGGCATCTCCCCCATAGCTAGCCATAAAATCTCCATCTCCTCTCCCATTACTAGCCATGCCATCTCATCGCCATCACTCACCAAGTGCGGTCATCAAACCAGTTCCAGAAGTTATAGAACCCCTCCTTTGAAAGAAACTGCACCGTGAAGCAGGGAGCGGGAGAGGAGAGGAGGAATTCAAGAGGAGCGCTTTAAGAGGGTGCAAGGATCCGCGACGACCCAGGTTGAAACTGCATCGCACAAGACAAGCACGAGCTCTGGGACGCGCGTGGGAGGCATAGGGAGAACGCGTGATGGGACGCATGCGGGACGCATCCGGGATGCCACAGCGAGACAGGACGCGCACGAGCGAGCAAGAAGGAGGCCATATGAGGCACCTGGAGACGGGAATCACGTGGGTGACGGGAATCACCTGGGAGACGGGAATCACCTGGGTGACGGGAATCACGTGGGTGACGGGAATCACCTGGGTGACGGGAATCACCTGGGAGACGGGAATCACCTGGGTGACGGGAATCACGTGGGTGACGGGAATCACCTGGGTGACGGGAATCACCTGGGTGACGCGGTAGTTGAAGTAGGGGTCGAACTCGTGAATGACGCTCTCGTACTTGATCACCTGCGCATGGACGGACGGAAGAAAGAGGAGAGGCAAGATTCGCGGGGTATGTTGAGCGTTCTACATGGTCATGGCAGCATGTGGGTAGGGGTCGAAGTCGTGAATGACGGTCTCGTGAGGGATCACCTGTTCTGGACAGACGCAAGGCAAAGGCAGCACCAGAATCCATGACCGCATGGTATTCGGAGCGATCCAGATGTTTCATTCAACTGCAAGAGATTACCGATAGTTGGCCTGGCCGTGTGTGTGTGCAAGAGGATAACGGCCATGAAGGACGCGAGTGAAAGATGAAAGCGGAAACACTCTAGTACTCTACTTCGGTCCTAGATCAAGCGCGTCGATTAAAATCGACCACTAGAGATCCAAGCCTGGTCGGACAATCGTCGGAAAGTATGACCCATCTGTGTGGTCAACGATACAGCCCCAGGTGTTCTCGGTTAGCGTGCGTTGCCGAGTAGTGGAGAACGGGAGACGAGAGCTGAAGTTTACCAAGGTAACGGTTTGCCTGGACACGAGAGCTGACGTTTGTGATCCAGATCTGACGGATTTCCGACGAAGCTAAGCCGCCTGTGGTTCAAGTGCCTGATCGTTGATCATCAAGTACGCGAAGTGGCCAAGACGACCCTTTTACATGGCTCGAGGCAGCAGCTAATAGCACCGAATCAAATCCGTAAAACTCGCACTTTTGCCTTTCGTGCTGCTGTTTGTAATTATATTTACGAATATGTTGTGAAATGTCACGGAGCTTAGCGTCCTATGTTACGAATATTGTGCTGGGACCTTCTTGACGACTCGTAAAATAAAAAACTCGTCCCGACCAGAAATTCTTGGGATAATCCAACGAGTAGAATTTGGAATCTCACCGAGAAGAGGCGGATCGAGAAAGCCATGACGCAGATCAGGATCAGCGCCAGGCCGCACAGCAGGCCTCCCCATGGACCCTGGCGGCTCGATGCCGCCGCCATTGCCGCGAGGCGAAACGAAGGAAAATCCTTCACAGAGTTATCGAGAGAAGCACCGGCAGGTGGCGCGGCGAACGCAGGAAATGCGAGCAAAGAGGTGTTGGATAAGGAAGTGAAACCAACCTACAGATCCAGTGAAGGGAGCCAGACAGCGGACAGGCGAGCATCAGAGATTTGAGCATCCTCGATTTGCACGAATCGCTACAGTATACCACAGATTGGAGCTGCTCTATTAGCAAGTGCCTGATATAATATCTTTGCAAGAGCATGGTGAGGACAAAAGCTAATTTACTAAAGAATACACAAAATTGAAAATGGCAAATTGACTAACTACTTATGTGTACTAATCCGTGAAATGCGACAATGATTTATAACCGGTTTTTCATGTATAAGATACGTTTATCAGAGTACAGCGGAATGATGAATTAGGTCAAAGGGGATGGGTACAAGGAGAGTGTCGAGTGAAATTATGTACCCCCTAGCATGCAACTCACTACAGGGTAAATAGCTATATAACATAAATCTGACACACCCCCATAGCCTAAGTGAGGGGCATCAAAACGATCAGAACAGGCAAGTGGTCACAAGACCTGTAAAGAGAAGAAACACAGCAAGCGCAGGGTGGATCACAATGTCACCACACAGTCCAAGCACAAGCACTCGGCCACAAGGCCAGTTCAAGAGTTCACAAGTATATATAAACGCAAGTACAAGCAACAAGAGGCAATACTACAGCAGTCGAGGGCCTGCCTAAACAAGGCCTAACTGCAGACAGAACCTGCGGTGGTCAAAAGGTGGAAGTGCCTTGGTCAAGATGTCTGTAGTGTTGGCCACTGAGGCCACAAAGTCCAAGCGTGCCTGACCACGTTGCTGCAACTCTCGCAGGAGAAAATAAGTGACGTCGTTGTGCTTCACTCTGCTCTCCAGTCGAGGCTCTCGACACAGGAGAATCATGACCTTGTTATCAGCGAACAAGGTCGGTGCAGAGCGAGGCCACTCACCAAGGTCGGTGAGTAAGAAAGTCAACCAGCGAAGCTCCTGCGCAGCTATGGCACCGGCGTAGATCTCAGCCTCAACATTGGATATAGCAACAGACGACGACCGAGTAGACCGCCACGACACAGCTCCAGCACCCAAACCGAAGCAGTACTCCTGAGTCGAGCGCTTAGTCTCCGCGTCTTCGGCGTAGAAAGAGTCGAAGTGACCGGTCAGCACAACTGGCTCTGTCCCTCCAAGCACAAGCCCCATGCCTGATGTAGTCGCCATGTACTTCGCCACCCTCACAGCAGCCGTCCAGTGAACATGACGGTGTCTCCCAGTCGCAACAAAGCGAGAGAGGACGCTGAGGGGAAAGGCGAGGTCCGGTCGAGTACGCGTCATTAGGTACATAAGGCAGCCACAAGCTCAGCGTAGGGACCACTGGACTCAAAGGGCTCGTCGGGAAAAGGGCCGGTGAGTCTGTGGTTGACGGCAAGAGGAGTGGGTTGTGTGGTGGAGAACTGAAACCCAAGGTGATCTGCAGGCCAAGGTAGCGCTGCAGTTCACCGAGGTCAGTGCACGTGTGTCTCTTCTGCAGTTTGGACTTCACCTCAGCCAGAGCCGCCCTGTCTGCTGTAGCATATACCAGGTCGTCGACGGAGACCAGTATAAAGAAAGGAGTGGAGCCAGCGCGATAAAACATCGACGGGTTGGCAGCGGAAGGAATTAACCCAAAGTCACAAAGCGTGGAGCGAAGAGTGTCGTGCCACTCACGGGGCGACTGGCGGAGACCGTAGACTGGTCGCCTCAGGCTCCACTTGGTCCCAGGTGGGAAGGTGTCAGTGAAGCCAAGAGGACGTTGGAGCCAGATCTCCTCGTGCAGGCGGCCCTGGAGAAACGCAGTGGAGAAGTCGAGGGAGTGCAGCTCGTTGTCTCGTTGGGCTGCTACGTGAAGTAACAACCAAAGAGTAGTCATCTTCGGGGTTTGGACGAAGTCAACTCCCTCAAGCTGACTGAAGCCCCTAGCCACGTAGCGCACCTTGAACACAGGCGGCGACCAAGTGGCCGCTTCACCTTGAAGAGCCACATGCCATCGACAACGTTCGCCCTGTGAGGGGGAACTACGTCGACGTAGGTGCCTGTGGATCTCCAAGACGCCAACTCTGAGTCCATGGCCGCTTTCCACTAAGAGGCCCATTCCCCTGACACTGCCTCACGAATGTCTATTCTAAATATTAAAAAACCAGCCACAATTCTTGATAGTAAGTCAGCACGGTACGTGCGAGGAGTCGGTATGTCAAGGGAGTCGGGGTCTCCCTCAGGGGAAAGCAACATGGCACAGAGAGAGGGAGAAGCGGCTGCCAAGAACTCCATCTCAAACTGCCTGTCCTCTAGGACGTCACACCCAAGGGAAGACTAACCCCTGACAGACAGAGGACGGGCAGCCACCACACGCGTGGCGTAGTCAAGGCGGCGGGTGGTAGCAAAGTCACCGACAGCGGCAGTAAGAGCCGAGACAGACGTCGGAGAGGCACGTGGGTTGGTGACAAGGGAGGCCAGAACTCGAGAGACAACATTGCGAGCAGCACAGTAGTAGTCAGAGATAGGAGTAGGGGAGACAGTGAGAGACGACTCAGGAGGTGACAGAAGAACAGACTCAAGCGGAGAACGGCGATGACTAGAACAAAGGAGGGCAGTGCAGAGGTCGTCAGAGGGAGAGGAGGGACGAGCACGAGGAGGACAGGGACGGACACGAAAGTGCGGGACAACGGGAGGAGGAGACGGGGACCGAGGAGGAGGTGAAATAGCAGGTGACGCGTCCGGAGGAGGAAACGTAGGACCGAAGGCAGGGGGAGACAGAGAGCGGACAGGAGAAGAGTAGGGAAGACCAAGAGCCCGAATGCCATTCACGGGTGGGAACAACTGCCGCACAAGAGGCAGCTGCGGCGGCTGCTGGTGCTGCTGCTGCTGCCGCTGCTGCTGCTGCTGTTGCTGCTCCTCCTCCTGCTCCTACTGGTCTAAGTGCTCCAGCTCCTACCTCTCCTGCTCCAACCGCACCTGCTCCTCACGCTCACGTCGGCAAAGAGCCTGGAAACGTGTGTCGTGGCGGTGGTGAGGCGCAGTAGTAGTGCCTCTAGCTCCAGCCTCCTCACAACTAGCACCTCCAGTGCCAGTACCTCCTGCTCCAGCACCCCCAGAACTAGCACCTCCAATGTCAGCACCTCCAGGTCCAGCACCCCCAGAATTAGCACCACTAGTGCCAGCACCTCCAGCTCCAGCACCCCCCAAACTAGCACATCTAGGGCCAGCACCTCCAGCTCCAACACCCCTCGAAGGAGCACCCCCAGGCCGAGTACCACCAGTGGTAGCACCTTCAGCTCCAACACCCTCTGAGCCCACAGTAACCTGTCGCGGAAGTGCTAAAGGCTGCTGAGGGGACTGTGAGGAGGACTACGGGAAGGGAGACGCTACCTGACGTGCGACTTAGGGTAGAGGGGTAGCGTGAGACACACCTGACGGGGCAGGACTAGGGGGTTGGCGGGGGTACCGAAGAAGCGGGAACATGAGGAGGAGAGGGTGCGAGGAAAAGAGGAGGAGGGGGGACCAGGAGACCTCGACAGGGGTACCGGTGTAGTAGGACACAGACTCGTCAAACCGGACGTCACGGAAGTCACGGAAATGGTGGAGGGGTGGGTGGTAAAACGAAAAGTCAGGAGATTCCACCGGAAAACCAAGGAGGACACAGGGGATGGCGCGAGCCAAGAGCTTATCCGCAGAGGTGTCGCGGACAAGCGCAAGTCAGCCCCAAATGTGAAACTCCGACGCAACACCAGGGGACCCGGTCCAAAGACTGGTCGGTGAAGCCCTTGGTCGTGAGACACGAGGCGAGAGGTTCAGCTGGTGGGCGGCGTAGCGAACCGCATAGGGCCACAGAAAATGGGGCGCACGGGCATGGATCATGGAGGTGCGGGGAATCTCCATTACTAAGCCAATGCGGCGCTCAGCAACCCCATTCTGCTGTGGGGACTCCGAAAGAGTCAAGGACTGGGTGATGCCCTCCTCGCCACAGAACCCGGCAAGTACGTCGGAGCGGAACTCACACCCACGGTCGGAGTGGAGACAGCTGACACGACTACCACGAGTGCCCTCAGTGGCCAGGAGCCACCGGATCAGCGTAAAAGTCACCTCAGACCTCTTAACAAGAAGAAACACCATGATGTACCTGGAGTAGTCGTCAACGACCACGAGGAAGTAGTGCTCCCGCTCGGGTCCAAGACGAGGGGCTGGGCCCCAGACGTCCAAGTGGAGGGTGTGGAAGGGAGCGGTGGCAGGACGAAGGGAGGAGGAGTGAGGAGTGGCGCGCAGTCGACCCTCGACGCAAGGAGTGCACGGCAGCGCAGGCGAACGAGGGAGCGACTCAAAGACCCGCGAGAGACCTGAGACAAGATGATGGCTGGCCATGCTATGGAGGCGTGGTAAGGACGGGTGACCAAGAAAATGGTGCCACAAGACTGTCGGGTGGGAGTGTGACCAACAAGAGCAAGACGCAGCAACCAGACCGGACACAGCAGCCTGACTGGACGCAATATTCTGACCGGACTCTACTACCTGGGGGGACGCAGTGTGCAGATCGAAGACCTGAGTGGGGCTTCCTGGTGAACGTGGCAAGAAGTGCCCCAGTGGAAGCATCCGTACAGATCGTCGTTCTCCCGTGCGCAGGAAAAGTGAATGTGATCCCACGGTCCTGAAGGTATCTAACACCCACCAAGTTCCGAGAGAACGAGGGGATGTAGAGACCAGTGAGGAAACCAGAAGGGATAGCCGGGCACGGGAGAGTGGTCGAGCTGCGAGCGAATGCTGGTCCTGAAGTAGGATCAGCCAGGGCAACTGGGACCGGAGCCGAAAGAGGTGTGACAGTAGTGCTGTCACGGAAGAAGCACTGAGACGTGCCTGAGTCCAGCGTGAAGGAGAGCGACGCGACAGCAGTCGTCACGGCTAGACTAGTGACTATACAAGCATCTATACTAAAATCACATGTACTTACACTAGCAACAGCCAAAGGTCCTAAGCTAGCCAAGAGATACATACGTGGCAGAATAAGCAGCATCCATAGACATATCAAATACAGGGTAACCACTACAAGAGAGACCGGGCCAGATCGGTGGTCTCGAGTCAGGCCCAAAACGCTCATTGTATAGGTCGTCGAGACGACTGTAGCAGCGCTATGCAGACTGGTTAGGACGCCAGCAGGTAGTGCCAGCACCAGGACCAGTCAGGATTCGGTACTGGCAGGGGCCGACGTCGCGGCCACCACGATGAGCCCCCCAGCTGGCTGGGCAGCTACTGCATCCAACGCTACCCGGACCACCAGGCCCCCACTACTGCGGAGGGCGCCACTGCTGTTGAGGTTCCCACCGCTGACACTGCCGCTGCTGCTGCAGAGCCTTAACGGACGCCATGGTAAAGGCTAGCTAGGAATAGGAGAGGCAGGATAGGAGTAGCTGGAGCTAGAAACGGCCAGAACGAGGAACCGCTATCATGTCTGGCCGTGGAAAATCCTCAGGCAAGAAGGCCGTCAGTCGTTCTGCAAAGGCTGGGCTTCAATGTCTCGTCGGAAGAATTGTCAGGTTCTTGAATGCTGGAATGTATGCTACCCCTTTACCTGGCCGTCGTTCTCGAATACTTGGCTACTGAAGTTCTTGAGCTTGCTGGGAACGCCGCTTGTGACAACAAGAAGACCAGAATCGTTCCTCGCCACATCCAGCGCGCTGTGAGAAATGACGAAGAACTAAGCAAGCTTCTAGGAGCTGTTACGATTGCGGCTGGTGGTGTGCTTCCGAACATCCAATCCGTCTTGTTGTCGAAGAAGTCCACAGGAAAGGGCGAGGAGGAAAGCGCCTAAGCCTTAATAGCTGATATAAGTTTCCTAACAAGTGGACCGCGTGTCTGCATGCCGCGTTAGGTTTTGTGTAATTTCTTTGTATTAATACCTATTGCAAATGTATAGCCTTTGACATAACGTATCGGTCGCGTTTTCTTCAATGCATCCATAGGACAATCTTTTGCTTGTAGGATTCCTCTATATTGGATTCCTCTACTGGTATGGGCTCCGACAAATAGTAGGAGAAAGGTAACAGAGGCGCCATGAAAAACAACTGATTTTAGGGTAAGTCGGAATGTCACGTTATCTGTTACGCAGCGAGGCTTATTGTAGGGCAGCTCAGAGGTAGGAAGAGTGAGTACAAGAGGAAAAAAAACACACCAGAAACAACACCAATGACATTGTTGCTGCTAAAGCTAAATTTCTTGTGTGGAACCATTTATAAGTGACTGGATCAATCCATAGACAAACCGTTTTCCATATGCGCATTTTGGTGTACCATCTAAACTACACACGAACGTCTGGTAGAGGTGATACAGTACTACATCGATATCAGGGATATGCCAAGCAAAGCTGATCCTTCTGCATTTGGAAACCGGGGTGACGTCGATGGATGTCGGGCCGTCAACTGACCGTGAAATAACAAACTCCCACTATACCCTGAAAGGATGGCAGGGGGTGTTTTTGTGCTTGCGGGCAGCTGACAAACCGTTTGGTTTCGCCACGGCGAACTTTCCACCTGAAACGCGGTTTCAGGAGTTGACGTTTTGACTGCCCGCTGACTAAGCTGCCGTTCAAACGCGGCTCATCTCAGTGGAAATGCTGGTGGTTCCGTACAGCCGGGCTGTCCGCGTTGACCTATTGGACGAATAGAGTTCGAGGGCCGGCGACAACTTTCTTGCCTGTCGCGAGCCGGCTTGGGTAACCCGATAGTCCCAAAGCCACTCCGCCCACCCCGCACAACCTTGATTCGCGAACTCACGGGAACCGCGAAAATAGTTACCTTCTTAGCGAGCATCGCGTTGCTACCGAACAGCGCTTTCGCGAATCCCACGGTATCGTTCTGCCGAGTCAAACAGTTGGAAACCGTACGACCTGGAGCAAACGGTGCCTTCAAAATGCTGATCACTACCCTCAATTTCTCACTCTTCCTTTTCACTCCCCGCTCTATTATTTCTCCTTTCACACGAGACTCTGACACGGGCAAACTAGTGATCCTGATAGCACCAGAGCAGGCGACACCGTCTACTACAAAGGTTCACAGTTTTCATCGTAATATCACTTTCAAACTTGAATTAATTAAATCCACACTTCGTTAATCGCCAGATCGACGCCAGCCGCTGAATGGCCTTATTTTCACCTTCTTTCAACGAGTTCCATCGCCAGTACGAGTTAAGAGAGGAGCTCGGTCGCGGGCAATACGGCGTGGTGCATCGCTGCGTCAATCGCGCCACTGGAGAGCAGTTCGCTTGCAAGCTCGTCGGCGACTCGCTCAGCTTGAAAAATCCCGTCACAGCCATGCACGCGGCTCGGCGAGAAATCCGGAACTTGTTGCTTTTAGACGACTGCAGCCACGTGGCGGCGCTTAAAGACATATACCGCGACGCGGAAGCCAAGTCGCTGTATTTAGTAATGGAGCTGTGCGCGGGAGGCGATCTCCTGCGCCGCGTCGAAGAAAGGGGGCGGATTCCCGAGCGCGAGGCGCGCAGCGTGTTCAGAGACATGGCGATGGCGGTGCGTCAGTGCCACGAACGCGGCGTGATGCATCGCGATATCAAGCTCGAGAACGTCCTCCTCTGCCCCAAGCCGCTGCACGAAATGCGGCACAGCCATGATGGCATGAGTCACCGTCACGCCGGTAGTGCCGCTGCGATGGCTGCACAACCGCGTGAAGTCCGTGCGTCCTCCAACGAAATGTCGTCTTCCGATCCAAACAGCAGCCCCTCCAGCAGGAGTAGTGCTACTTCTCTTGCTACTACTACTACCAATACCAGTGATGATCAAGTAATGGACGATCTAAGGCTCTATACGGCCAAGCTGGCGGATTTCGGCATCTCACTCCACCTGCGCGCCGATCAAGAAGCTGTGGGGTACGGCGGAAGCTTCCCGTACGAAGCCCCCGAGATGATTGCTGGAGATTCGTATGACTGTAGCGCGGATATCTGGAGCCTAGGGGTTACCCTCTATGCCATGCTGTCCGGGTGCTGGCCGTCGTTTGATGGCGGGGTGAGGCGATTGGATGAGAGCAGGGACTGGGAGGATTCCTGCTGGTGGTTTGTGTCGCGGCAGGCGAAGAATCTCGTCCGTCGGATGCTGTCCGTAGATCCTGAGATGCGGCCGACGGCTGAGGAGATTTTGAGCGATCCCTGGGTGAGGGGTCAAGGCGGAGAGATTGTGAGGTATAGGCAGACCCCCTTACAGCAACAAGCCATTTCAATCAGCAAAGGGCGGCCTGGTGGAGTGAGAGGGCGTCTCAGCTTCGCTGCTAGGATGCAAAGAGGAAATTCAAACAAGGGAGAGTGTGGGGCTGCTGCCCCTGCAGCTACGAGCAGCACAGCATCTACAAGTGTGATGACAGTGGAAACTCTGCATTCGTCTCCTTCACAAACGTCCGTATCCTCTTCCATTATCTCTCCGTCCTTTTCCTGGCTTTCATGGCCAAGAAGGCTGTAAGCAGCAAGGGTTCAGAGATTAACGTAATGTAAGGTGGCAAGTGTAAAGTGTACAGTCTAGTCAGAAACATAGGGTAGCTACGGTATTAGCCTATGCAAAGAGTTGCCAGTGGCAGTTCCTCTAGAAGTAATTAACCTACACGGAATGCCACCAGCTCGTCCTGCTCCTTCGCAGCAGGTGCTAGCTACCATGGCCACGCACGCAGCAACAGAGCTATGCAACATAGGGTAGCTATTAGCCTATGCAAAGGGTTGCCTTGCCAGTGGCAGTTCCTCTAGAAGATATTGACCTACACGGATGCCAGAAGCTCGTCCTGCTCCTTCACAGTAGGTGCTACCATGGCCACGCAGCAACAGAGCTTGACTTGACACCAATGTCTTGCAAAGCAACCCAACAGCAGCGTCCCCAAGGACATGTGGAGGAGATAAAAACTACACTTCATTATACAAGGAAAGAAAGTGCGCAATGAGGAAAGTGCTGCACAAGACAGTTGGCTCAACTCGACTGCTTTATCTGTCTCGTCGCACAGGTTTCTCGATAACACAGTTCAAATAGACATGCATTCCCTTCCGCTCGCCACTGTCGGGCTTAGGAGTAATGTTCCAATGTAGCTTCTTGTACTGTAGCTGCTCGATTATTGCGATATAGAGTGGCATTTCATCAAGAGGCGCGTAGAACATTTCAAACCACATGACTCCACCTGCAAAATAATGAGATTGGGTTGGCAAGTGGACGAGACAACAATGTATGCTAAACTTCAGTGTATACTAGGCATGAAATCCCAAACAAAGGCAGGGAAAATAACCTTTGGGGAAACGGAGGGAATTTGACATGAAAAGTTAGTGAAGACGACACAGGGTGATGGTCTCTTGTAACAGGACTCTCTAAACCAGTACATGCAAGTTTAATACTTGATCCGCATAACAAGACCAAAACATGCAAACCCCACCATAGCCATGACACAGGGATTCCTTGAGACTCACCTTGAGACAGTGGTACGAGCAGTACATTAAAAAACAAAAGCAAACAAACAAACAAACAAACAAACAAACAAACAAAAACAGAAAGCAAACGAAACATGGTATGTTTCCCACTCACCGACTCGGAGAACCCTGTCCCACTCGAATATGAGCTCCTCGAATTCCAACACAGGCAGATACTTGATGCTGTTCAAGCAGACGCGCGCGCACACGCACACACATGCGAGCACACGCAGACGCGCACGCACACGCACACACATGCGAGCACACGCAGACGCGCACGCACACGCACACGCATACACATACAATCTCCCACTTACCGACTCGAAGAACCCTGTCCCACTCGAATATGAGCTCCTCGAATTCCAACACTGGCAGATACTTGATGCTGTTGACGCAGTGAACGAGGTCTAGTGTGTTGTCAAAGAGAGGCAAGCGTGCCTGTGCCGGGGAAGGGGTGGGGAGACAACGCAAGGAGATACTGGATGCTGTATACAGAATGCACGTGTGAACACAGGCAGGTAATACATGCTGTCGACGCAGTGCACCAGGTCTAGCGTGTTGTGTTGTCAAAGAGAGGCAAGCGAGCCTGTGTGAGGGAGGGGGTGGGGAGACAATGCAAGGGGATACGGGATGCTGTAGGCAGACTGCACGTGTGAACACAGGGAGTTAATAGATGCTGTCGACGCAGTGCACGAGAAGGGAGCAGAAGACAGTGCGTGCCAACACAGGGAGATACTTGATGCTGTCGACGCAGTGCACCAGGTCTAGTGTGTTGTCAAAGAGCGGCAAGCGAGCCTGTGCGGGGGAAGGGAGTTGGGAGAGAGGGAGAGGAACACAGCGCGTGCCAACACAAGGAGATACTTGATGCTGTTGCTGGAATGCACGACATCTAGGGTGTTTTCAAGGAGAGTCGACGCAGTGCCATGAGCTTTGCCTTGTTTTCTTTTGACACTTGTAAAGAGCCAAGCGTTCGCGCTTAGCGTTCAAAAGCAAGCGCGTAGATGCTTAACGTTTGGCTAAGGGAGCGATTTCATTCACTCCATTAGTCACTTTCGAAAGTGCCATGTGCGCTGCAACCCACTCGCACACTGCCTTGTGTGGTAACCCCTCGCACACTGCCTTGCGTGCTACCTACTCGCACAGTACCTTGTGTGGTAACCAGAGGGGGATGAGCCCCCGGTGAGCCAGGGTGTCCATGTAAGGCAGTCCGCCTGTCCTCCCTGCCACTGTCTCCACATTCACCTTACTTCAGTGTTCAGCTTTTCAGTCCCTTTACTCGCACACTACCTTGTGTGGTAACCACTCGCACACTACCTTGTGTGGTAACCACTCGCACACTACCTTGTGTGGTAACCACTCGCACACTACCTTGTGTGGTAACCACTCGCACACTACCTTGTGTGGTAACCACTCGCACACTACCTTGTGTGGTAACCACTCGCACACTACCTTGTGTGGTAACCAGAGGGGAATGAGCCCGCGGTGAGCCAGAGTTTCCATGTAAGGCAGTCCGCCTGTGCGCCCTGCCACCGTCTCCACATTCATCGCTGTCGTGAGAATCGTCACGTTGTATAGCGCCATGTGCGCTGCAAACGTCCCCGAGCCTCCTCCCGCGTCTAGCCCGAGTCTGCAGGAGGAGGTGTGCAGGGAGGAGAGTCAGTTGGAGTTGGTACGTGGTGTAGGGCAATGCTAATGTCCCTGTGCCTCCTCCCGCGTCTAGCCCAAGCCTGCAGGAGGAGGTGTGCAGGGAGGAGAGTCAGTTGGAGTTGGTACGTGGTGTAGGGCAATGCTAATGTCCCTGTGCCTCCTCCCGCGTCTAGCCCAAGCCTGCAGGAGGAGGTGTGCAGGGAGGAGAGTCAGTTGGAGTTGGTACGTGGTGTAGGGCAATGCTAATGTCCCTGTGCCTCCTCCCGCGTCTAGCCCAAGCCTGCAGGAGGAGGTGTGCAGGGAGGAGAGTCAGTTGGAGTTGGTACGTGGTGTAGGGCAATGCTAATGTCCCTGTGCCTCCTCCCGCGTCTAGCCCAAGCCTGCAGGAGGAGGTGTGCAGGGAGGAGAGTCAGTTGGAGTTGGTACGTGGTGTAGGGCAATGCTAATGTCCCCGTGCCTCCTCCCGCGTCTAGCCCGAGCCCGCAGGAGGGAGAGCAGGCAGGAGAAAACAGGGTTGAGGAGTGATTGGCATGGATTTTTTCTGGAGTGTGATTTGTTCTTCTTGAAATCTGTCACAATAATTCAGTGAGAGAGGAACCGAGTAGTGAGAAAGGACATGCAGAATAGGGTTTTGGGTTCAACCCACTCTCACCTCTCAACGATCCTCGATTCAACTTGATGACAAAAGGAATTGGCAGCGACCCTCTGAAACCGCGCTGCCATCGCTTCTTCTCCAGCGGGAGGTTGAAGCAGTTGCGACACTCGCGACTCGCCAAGGCTGCTTGCTCTTACGGGAGTCCCACCCACCCCACACAGGGCTAAGGCAGCTTGCCTGTATGGGACCTTCGTCACCCTCCTCTCACCTCAATGACCCTCGCTTCATTCGGATGACGACGGGAATGGGCAGCGACCCTCTGAACCCGCGCTGCCATCGGTTCTGCTCCAGCTTTTGAGCAGTCATACCCACCCTACCCACCCTCCTCTCACCTCAACGACCCTCGCTTCATTCTGACGACAACGGGAATGGGCAGAGACCCTCGGAACCCCCGCTGCCATCGGTTCTTCTCAAGAGTGAGGTTGAAGCAGTTGCGACAGTCCCCCACCACACGCGTGTTGAGGCAGGGAAAGGACTTGCAGGAGTGCAGGCTCCACCGCACGTTCTCGTCCTTTAGCGCAGACTGCGTGAAGAGAGACGCTGGGAAGGGCAGGGGCTGGGAAGGGGGTGCGGGTGCGAGGATACAGGCAGGGGGGAAGGGGGGGAAACAGGGGGGTGGGGGGGGGAGCTATCAGAAAGTCAGTCAGTCCCCCACCACACGCGTGTTGAGGCAGGTAAAGGACTTGCACGAGTGCAGGCTCCACCGCACGTTCTCGTCCTTTAGTGCGGCCTGGGTGAACAGCGCTGCAGGGAAGGGGAGCGGCTGGGAGGCGGCAGGGGGGCGAGCAGAGAATTGGGAGGGAGGGGTGGTATCACACACACAGACATTTCCCCAACACCCTACCATCCGGGTGCTGAGGCAGGCGGGAAGGACTTGCACGAGTGCAGGCTCCACCGCACGTTCTCGTCCTTTAGTGCGCCTAAGAGAACAGGACAGTGCTACTGGGAAGGGCAGGGCTGGGGGAGAGGGGAGGGCCGCAGGCAGGGAGAGGAAGATCCGTCCCATGGGCAGCAGAGACAGGCGGGTGGGAGCAAATTGCAGGAGTGCAGGCTCCGATGAACGTTCTCGTCCTTCAGTGCGCCTAAGAGAACAGGCGAGGAGGATCTGTCCCACGGGCAGTAGAGACAGGCGGTAGAGAGGAGCATGCCTGTCTCTACTGTCACATGGGCAGTAGAGACAGGCGGGAGCAAATTGCAGGAGTGCAGGCTCCAATGAACGTTCTCGTCCTTCAGTGAACAATGCTGCTGGGAAGGGCAGGGGCTGGGCGCATGGGGGTAAGCAGATACAACGCACTTCGGTCTAGATTCAATCATCAATGTACCCCATTCTAGATTCACCGTACCACACTCCATCTCTGGTTGGTGCGCGCCATGCAGCGGCGCTTGGGCAGCGCGAAGCAGTTGTGGGTGAATATGAGCGCCTGGGTCGCCAGCCAGTCCAGATTCAACGTACCTAGTCCAGATTCGATGTTCTTCGGTCCAGATTCAACGCACCTCGGTCCACCTTTGATTAGTGCGCGCCATGCAGCGGCGCTTGGGCAGGGAGAAGCAGTTGTGGGTGAATATGAGCGCCTGGGTCGCCATCCAGTCATCCGGGCACAGCCTATTGGGGTCGTACTCTAGGAATGAGTAGATGTCATCATCCGATGCATCACATGCATAGCCCTGTGGGAGGACAAGACAAGAGAGGATAGAGGATAGAGACACACAGTCGGTTTGGGTAGCACTCGAGGAATGAGTAGATGTCATCGTCCGATGCGTCACATGCATAGCCCTGTGGGAGGACAAGACAAGAGAGGATAGAAGATAGAGACACACAGTCGGTTTGGGTAGCACTCGAGGAATGAGTAGATGTCATCGTCCGATGCGTCACATGCATAGCCCTGTGGGAGGACAAGACAAGAGAGGATAGAGGATAGAGACACACAGTCGGTTTGGGTAGCACTCGAGGAATGAGTAGATGTCATCGTCCGATGCGTCACATGCATAGCCCTGTGGGAGGACAAGACAAGAGAGGATAGAGGATAGAGACACACAGTCGGTTTGGGTAGCACTCGAGGAATGAGTAGATGTCATCGTCCGATGCGTCACATGCATAGCCCTGTGGGTAAAGAGAAGAGATTCAAGAGTGAAAGGAGAGTGGGGGGGGGGGGGGGGAATAGGCTGCTTGGGTCGTACTCTAGGAATGAGTAGATTTCATCGTCCGATGCATCACATGCATAGCCCTGTGGGGGGAAGAGGAGAGAGGAGGGAGAGAGAGGAGCGGAGTAGAGAGGAGGGCATGGAGGCATAATCTGTTTGGGTAGCACTCGAGGAATGAGTAGATTTCATCGTCCGATGCATCGCATGCTTAGGCAAGAAAGAAGTGCGGAGAAGAGAGCTGAGGGATGCGAGTGGACAGAGGAGAGAAGAGAGAGGAGGAAGGAGAGAGGAGAGAAGAGAGAGGAGGAAGGAGAGCGGATCACAATAATGAGCGGTGCCCAGCTTCCACAGGAGCGAGTTTTAATTCGACTCGAAGCAGGATTTAATAGATGCAATACTGAGCAAGTGTGCCGTGCCGTGTGCCATTGTAAAGAGGTGACTTTTGAGTCGACTCGAAAGTCACCTCAGTTTTCAGTCGATTCGTAGCAGGATGAATAGTTGCAACTTGCTATACTGAGTAACTTCCACATTCCATAGTCGCAATGATGAGCAATACCCAGGGGCAATGCTGAGCGATACCCAGGGGTAGTGCTGAGAAATACCAACCTCCTACAAGGGCACTAATGAGCAATACCCCACCTTCCATAGGGGCAAGAATGAGCAATAACCACCTCCCATAGGGGCAATCGTGAGCAACACCCACCCCACCTTCCATAGGGGCGTTCAGGAGAGATACCCACCTTCCATAGGGGCGTTAAGGAGCAATACCCGTCTTCCATAGGGGCAATATTGAGCAGTACCCACCTTCCAAAGGGGCGTTAAGGAGCGATACCAACCTTCCAGAGTTGCAGTTTCTTTGACGTGACAACAACACCATTGGCAGTGCAGCTAGCTATAGCCCGACGTGCATCCTCCATCCTCTGTAAAACCAATCACACCGCACAGCACCACATCAAACAGCATCACACCACCACAAAGACCATGACACCAGACCACACCACAGCGCACGACACAACACCACACCCAATAGCATAGCATAACACCACAAACAAAATCACACGACAGCAGCACAACACAGAGAATGCAGGGAATGAACACATCTTTGAGGCGCCTCAAAAATCACACCACAGCACAGCACAGCACACCACAGCACACCACAGCACACCACAGCACAGCACAGCACAGCACAGCACACCACAGCACACCACAGCACACCACAGCACAGCACAGCACAGCACAGCACAGCACAGCACACCACAGCACCACACCACACCACACCACAGCACACCACAGCACAGCACCACAGCACACCACAGCACAGCACAGCACAGCACAGCACAGCACAGCACACCACAGCACACCACAGCACACCACAGCACACCACAGCACAGCACAGCACAGCACAGCACAGCACAGCACAGCACACCACAGCACACCACAGCACACCACAGCACAGCACAGCACAGCACAGCACAGCACAGCACAGCACAGCACAGCACAGCACAGCACAGCACACCACAGCACAGCACAGCACAGCACACCACAGCACCACACCACACCACACCACAGCACACCACAGCACAGCACCACAGCACACCACAGCACAGCACAGCACAGCACAGCACAGCACAGCACACCACAGCACACCACAGCACACCACAGCACACCACAGCACAGCACAGCACAGCACAGCACAGCACAGCACAGCACACCACAGCACACCACAGCACACCACAGCACAGCACAGCACAGCACAGCACAGCACAGCACAGCACAGCACAGCACAGCACAGCACAGCACAGCACAGCACAGCACAGCACAGCACAGCACAGCACCACACCACACCACACCACAGCACACCACAGCACAGCACAGCACAGCACACCACAGCACAGCACAGCACAGCACAGCACAGCACAGCACAGCACAGCACAGCACAGCACAGCACAGCACAGCACAGCACAGCACAGCACAGCACAGCACAGCACAGCACAGCACAGCACAGCACAGCACAGCACAGCACAGCACAGCACAGCACAGCACAGCACAGCACAGCACAGCACAGCACAGCACAGCACCACACCACAGCACACCACAGCACAGCCACAGCACAGCACAGCACAGCACACCACAGCACACCACAGCACACCACAGCACAGCACAGCACAGCACAGCACAGCACAGCACAGCACAGCACAGCACAGCACAGCACAGCACAGCACAGCACAGCACAGCACAGCACAGCACCACACCACACCACAGCACAGCACAGCACAGCACAGCACCACACCACACCACAGCACAGCACAGCACAGCACAGCACAGCACAGCACAGCACAGCACAGCACAGCACAGCACAGCACAGCACCACACCACACCACACCACAGCACACCACAGCACAGCACAGCACAGCACACCACAGCACACCACAGCACACCACAGCACAGCACAGCACAGCACAGCACAGCACAGCACAGCACAGCACAGCACAGCACAGCACAGCACAGCACAGCACAGCACAGCACAGCACAGCACCACACCACACCACAGCACAGCACAGCACAGCACAGCACCACACCACACCACAGCACAGCACAGCACAGCACAGCACAGCACAGCACAGCACAGCACCACACCACACCACACCACAGCACACCACAGCACAGCACAGCACAGCACACCACAGCACACCACAGCACACCACAGCACACCACAGCACACCACAGCACAGCACAGCACACCACAGCACAGCACAGCACAGCACAGCACACCACAGCACACCACAGCACACCACAGCACAGCACAGCACAGCACAGCACAGCACAGCACAGCACAGCACAGCACAGCACAGCACAGCACAGCACAGCACAGCACAGCACCACACCACACCACACCACAGCACACCACAGCACAGCACAGCACAGCACACCACAGCACACCACAGCACACCACAGCACAGCACAGCACAGCACCACACCACACCACAGCACAGCACAGCACAGCACAGCACCACACCACACCACAGCACAGCACAGCACAGCACAGCACAGCACAGCACAGCACAGCACAGCACCACACCACACCACACCACAGCACACCACAGCACAGCACAGCACAGCACACCACAGCACACCACAGCACACCACAGCACACCACAGCACACCACAGCACAGCACAGCACACCACAGCACAGCACAGCACAGCACAGCACAGCACAGCACAGCACAGCACAGCACAGCACAGCACAGCACAGCACAGCACAGCACCACACCACACCACACCACAGCACACCACAGCACAGCACAGCACAGCACAGCACAGCACAGCACAGCACAGCACAGCACAGCACAGCACAGCACCACACCACAGCACAGCACAGCACAGCACAGCACAGCACAGCACAGCACCACACCACACCACAGCACAGCACAGCACAGCACAGCACAGCACAGCACAGCACAGCACAGCACCACACCACACCACACCACAGCACACCACAGCACAGCACAGCACAGCACACCACAGCACACCACAGCACACCGCACAGCACAGCACAGCACAGCACAGCACAGCACAGCACAGCACAGCACAGCACAGCACAGCACAGCACAGCACAGCACAGCACAGCACAGCACAGCACAGCACAGCACAGCACAGCACAGCACAGCACCACACCACACCACAGCACAGCACAGCACAGCACAGCACAGCACCACACCACACCACAGCACAGCACAGCACAGCACAGCACAGCACAGCACAGCACAGCACAGCACCACACCACACCACACCACAGCACACCACAGCACAGCACAGCACAGCACAGCACAGCACAGCACCACACCACAGCACACCACACCACAGCACACCACAGCACAGCACAGCACAGCACACCACAGCACACCACAGCACACCACAGCACAGCACAGCACAGCACAGCACAGCACAGCACAGCACAGCACAGCACAGCACAGCACAGCACAGCACAGCACAGCACAGCACAGCACAGCACAGCACAGCACCACACCACACCACACCACAGCACACCACAGCACAGCACAGCACAGCACAGCACAGCACAGCACAGCACCACACCACACCACACCACAGCACACCACAGCACAGCACAGCACAGCACACCACAGCACACCACAGCACACCACAGCACACCACAGCACACCACAGCACAGCACAGCACAGCACAGCACAGCACAGCACAGCACAGCACAGCACAGCACAGCACAGCACAGCACAGCACAGCACAGCACAGCACCACACCACACCACACCACAGCACACCACAGCACAGCACAGCACAGCACAGCACAGCACAGCACAGCACACCACAGCACAGCACAGCACACCACAGCACACCACAGCACACCACAGCACAGCACAGCACAGCACAGCACCACACCACAGCACACCACAGCACACCACAGCACACCACAGCACACCACAGCACAGCACAGCACAGCACAGCACAGCACAGCACAGCACAGCACAGCACACCACAGCACACCACAGCACACCACAGCACACCACAGCACAGCACAGCACAGCACAGCACAGCACAGCACAGCACAGCACAGCACAGCACAGCACAGCACAGCACACCACAGCACACCACAGCACACCACAGCACACCACAGCACACCACAGCACACCACAGCACACCACAGCACAGCACAGCACAGCACAGCACAGCACAGCACACCACAGCACACCACAGCACACCACAGCACAGCACAGCACAGCACCACACCACACCACAGCACAGCACAGCACAGCACAGCACAGCACCACACCACACCACAGCACAGCACAGCACAGCACAGCACAGCACAGCACAGCACCACACCACACCACACCACAGCACACCACAGCACAGCACAGCACAGCACAGCACACCACAGCACACCACAGCACAGCACAGCACAGCACAGCACAGCACAGCACAGCACAGCACACCACAGCACACCACAGCACAGCACACCACACCACAGCACACCACAGCACACCACAGCACAGCACAGCACAGCACAGCACAGCACACCACAGCACACCACAGCACACCACAGCACACCACAGCACAGCACAGCACAGCACCACACCACACCACAGCACACCACAGCACACCACAGCACACCACAGCACACCACAGCACACCACAGCACAGCACAGCACAGCACAGCACAGCACAGCACAGCACAGCACAGCACAGCACAGCACAGCACAGCACAGCACAGCACAGCACAGCACAGCACACCACAGCACACCACAGCACACCACAGCACACCACAGCACAGCACAGCACAGCACAGCACAGCACAGCACAGCACAGCACAGCACACCACAGCACAGCACAGCACAGCACCACACCACACCACAGCACAGCACAGCACAGCACAGCACCACACCACACCACAGCACAGCACAGCACAGCACACCACAGCACACCACAGCACACCACAGCACAGCACAGCACAGCACAGCACAGCACAGCACCACACCACACCACACCACACCACAGCACACCACAGCACACCACAGCACACCACAGCACACCACAGCACAGCACAGCACAGCACAGCACAGCACAGCACAGCACAGCACACCACAGCACACCACAGCACACCACAGCACACCACAGCACACCACAGCACACCACAGCACACCACAGCACAGCACAGCACAGCACAGCACAGCACAGCACAGCACACCACAGCACACCACAGCACACCACAGCACAGCACAGCACAGCACAGCACCACACCACAGCACAGCACAGCACAGCACAGCACAGCACCACACCACACCACAGCACAGCACAGCACAGCACAGCACAGCACAGCACAGCACAGCACAGCACAGCACAGCACAGCACAGCACAGCACCACACCACACCACACCACAGCACACCACAGCACAGCACAGCACAGCACAGCACACCACAGCACACCACAGCACAGCACAGCACAGCACAGCACAGCACAGCACAGCACAGCACAGCACACAGCACACCACAGCACACCACAGCACACCACAGCACACCACAGCACACCACAGCACACACAGCACAGCACAGCACAGCACACCACAGCACACCACAGCACACCACAGCACACCACAGCACACCACAGCACAGCACAGCACAGCACCACACCACACCACAGCACACCACAGCACACCACAGCACACCACAGCACACCACAGCACACCACAGCACAGCACAGCACAGCACAGCACAGCACACCACAGCACAGCACACCACAGCACACCACAGCACACCACAGCACACCACAGCACACCACAGCACAGCACAGCACAGCACAGCACAGCACAGCACAGCACACCACAGCACAGCACAGCACACCACAGCACACCACAGCACACCACAGCACAGCACAGCACAGCACCACACCACACCACAGCACAGCACAGCACAGCACAGCACAGCACCACACCACACCACAGCACAGCACAGCACAGCACAGCACAGCACAGCACCACACCACACCACACCACAGCACACCACAGCACAGCACAGCACAGCACAGCACACCACAGCACACCACAGCACAGCACAGCACAGCACAGCACAGCACAGCACAGCACAGCACAGCACAGCACAGCACACCACAGCACACCACAGCACACCACAGCACACCACAGCACACCACAGCACACCACAGCACAGCACAGCACAGCACAGCACAGCACACCACAGCACACCACAGCACACCACAGCACACCACAGCACAGCACAGCACAGCACCACACCACACCACAGCACACCACAGCACACCACAGCACACCACAGCACACCACAGCACACCACAGCACAGCACAGCACAGCACAGCACAGCACAGCACAGCACAGCACAGCACACCACAGCACACCACAGCACACCACAGCACACCACAGCACACCACAGCACAGCACAGCACAGCACAGCACAGCACAGCACAGCACCACACCACACCACACCACAGCACACCACAGCACAGCACAGCACAGCACAGCACACCACAGCACACCACAGCACACCACAGCACAGCACAGCACAGCACAGCACAGCACAGCACAGCACAGCACAGCACACCACAGCACACCACAGCACACCACAGCACACCACAGCACACCACAGCACACCACAGCACAGCACAGCACAGCACAGCACAGCACACCACAGCACACCACAGCACACCACAGCACACCACAGCACAGCACAGCACAGCACCACACCACACCACAGCACAGCACAGCACAGCACAGCACCACACCACACCACAGCACAGCACAGCACAGCACAGCACAGCACAGCACCACACCACACCACACCACACCACAGCACACCACAGCACAGCACAGCACAGCACAGCACAGCACAGCACAGCACAGCACAGCACAGCACAGCACAGCACAGCACAGCACCACACCACAGCACCACAACACAGAGAATGCAGTGCGTTGAAGGAATTGAACACCTCAATTGAAAAGGTCAACCAAAGTCAATCAAATGTCAACGGCAGTCACTTGGATTGGAAGTCACTAAAAGCAAGAACTCGGTTCTTCAAAACTCGCCCTGTGGATGGCATTTCGGTTCTCAGCATTAGGCATCATGCACCATGCATCATGCACCATGCCCCATGCACCATGCACCATGCCCCATGCACCATGCCCCATGCCCCATGCCCCATACCCCATACCCCATACCCCATGCCACCATGTCCCACCTACCTGTGGGGACAGCAGGCGGTCGTTCCAATCCCCAGTGGTCTCCGAAAGAGCGTGCCACCATGCACCACACCCGTATGCACCACTCACGGCTCACCTGTGGCGGCAGCAGCCGGTCGTTCCAGTCAACAGTGGTCTCCGAGAGAGCATAGTCCAGCAGGAGAGCCGGCACTAGTGCATAGTACCCATGCCACCATGCACCATGCCACCATGCCACCATGCCACCATGCCACCATGCACCATGCCACCACACCACACCACACCCATATGCCCCACTCACGGCTCACCTGTGGCGGCAGCAGCCGGTCATTCCAGTCAACAGTGGTCTCTGAGAGAGCATAGTCCAGGAGAAACTTCTGGTAGTTCACTCGGCCCACGGTGCGCTGCAGGGTTAGAGGGTTATTGGGGTGTGGTGTAGGGAAAGCACTGGGTCAGAGTGGGCTTGAGGGCGTAGACCCTGAGAGAGCATAGTCCAGCAGGAACTTCTGGTAGTTCACTCGGCCCACAGTGCGCTGCAGTGTGGGCAGGTAACATGTTACGGGGTAACAGGGGTAGAGGAGGTTAACGGGGTGAAGCAAAGGCACCTGCAGTGGGCTTGCGAGCGCAGCGTGGTCTCTGAGAGAGCATAGTTCAGGAGAAACTTCTGGTAGTTCACTCGGCCCACCGTGCGCTGCAGTGACATGGGGTAACAGGGGTACATGAGCGGTGATGAGAAGGCATCTAGAGTGGCCGTGCGTGCACAGCATGGTTTTGAGAGAGCATTGTCCAGGCGGAACTTCTGGTAGTTCACTCGGCCCACAGTGCGCTGCAGGGTTACGGGGTTACCGGGTCAAGGGGTTACAGGACGACAAGGTTATTGGGTTTTAGGTAAGGAACTGAGTTCGAGTGGATAGTCTCTGAGAGCGCATAGATATTAAAGGGTTACAGGAATGCAGAGTAAGCACTTAGACTGGGTTGAGGATTTTGAGGGGTTGAAGGTTTTAAGGGGTTTGGAGATTCCCTCACCTGCATGCATCTCCTCAATCTGCACTTGAGTCGGCCACAGCTACCTTGGCAGGCAGGTAGCCTTGGCTCAGGGTTGAGGGTTATAAAGGGTTTACGGTTTTAAGGAATTCAAAGAGTTTGAGGGGTTTGAAGGGTTTCCCCTCACCTGCATCTCCTCGATCTGCACTTGAGTGGCTCTCAGCTGCACCGCCTTGGCCGCCAGGTGGGCTCTGAGGGCGGCAACGCTCGTCTCATTCTCGGCGCAGGCGGCATTAGGGTTGAGGTTGGGAGTTCTGTATGTGTGACTCAGCAGCCGTCGCACAGAGGGTAGTTCTTCTGCAGCTGCTGACGCTGTTGTTGCTGCTGGGGGTGCATCGACAGGGGTGCATCGACAGGGGTGCATCGACAGGGGTGCATCGACAGGGGTGCATCGACAGGGGTGCATCGACAGGGGTGCATCGACAGGGGTGCATCGACAGGGGTGCATCGACAGGGGTGCATCGACAGGGGTGCATCGACAGGGGTGCATCGACAGGGGTGCATCGACAGGGGTGCATCGACAGGGGTGCATCGACAGGGGTGCATCGACAGGGGTGCATCGACAGGGGTGCATCGACAGGGGTGCATCGACAGGGGTGCATCGACAGGGGTGCATCGACAGGGGTGCATCGACAGGGGTGCATCGACAGGGGTGCATCGACAGGGGTGCATCGACAGGGGTGCATCGACAGGGGTGCATCGACAGGGGTGCATCGACAGGGGTGCATCGACAGGGGTGCATCGACAGGGGTGCATCGACAGGGGTGCATCGACAGGGGTGCATCGACAGGGGTGCATCGACAGGGGTGCATCGACAGGGGTGCATCGACAGGGGTGCATCGACCAGGGGTGCATCGACAGGGGTGCATCGACAGGGGTGCATCGACAGGGGTGCATCGACAGGGGTGCATCGACAGGGGTGCATCGACAGGGGTGCATCGACAGGGGTGCATCGACAGGGGTGCATCGACAGGGGTGCATCGACAGGGGTGCATCGACAGGGGTGCATCGACAGGGGTGCATCGACAGGGGTGCATCGACAGGGGTGCATCGACAGGGGTGCATCGACAGGGGTGCATCGACAGGGGTGCATCGACAGGGGTGCATCGACAGGGGTGCATCGACAGGGGTGCATCGACAGGGGTGCATCGACAGGGGTGCATCGACAGGGGTGCATCGACAGGGGTGCGTCTACACTGAGCAGGGAACGAGTGGCGGCATGTAAACCACTAAGCTCACCCCCCTGTGAATGCGGCCGAGTATCTCGGTGGAATCTGCCACTCAGCAGTGGCAGCACCGGCCCTCTATCCGTTGCAGCAGCGGCACTGGCAGACTGTGGCAGCAGCAGCTTGGCCTGTTGGGCGTTGGAGGCCGGAGTTCGAATCTCTGCGCTGGAAGAATGGAGTAACGGCAGGTTCTTGGAACGTGCGGTGATAGTGGTGGTGGAGATGGTGGTAACGGTGGCTGACGTGGCAGATGACGTGGAAAGATGAGATTGAGAAGCTGAATTGGCAGTTGTGGCTGCGTCAGGTCCCAAATCTGAAAATGGGTGGTGAAATACAATCAATTAATGTGGATGCGTACATAGGTGGTGCACAGGTTAGTGGTAAGACAAACAGAAGAAGACAGAACAAGGAACAGAAGAAGAAACAGAAGAACCCGGAACCCTTTAACCCCTGCTACCTGCTCACCTTCCCGCCATTCCCTTAGTCTCTGGAGCTCGTCCAAGCACCTCTGCTGCTCCTCCCGCCTTTCCCCGCAATGAACAGAAGAGGGGACGTTCGGGACAAAGGGAGGATAAGGGGGGGGGGAGGAAGGTGGGGGAGGGAGTGGGGGGGGGACGTGTTTTGTGTCGACTCAAAACACGACTCTCCAGGCTTTCCCTGCGATGAACGGAAGGAGGGACGTTCGGGACAAAGGGAGGATGGGGGGGGTTGGTGGGGGAGGGAGTGGGGCGGGGGCGGAAGACAAAAGGAAGGGACGGGGAGGTAGGGGCAAAGAGCGGGGGTTGGTTGGGGGGGGGGGGTTCGGGGGGAGGAGGGGGGGGTTGGTAAAAAAAGGCACGACAGGTGGGGGGAAACAACAAAGGGAGGGAAAGAGGGGCGGGATAGGGAAGATGGGGAAAGGGGGAAAACCGAGGAAGGGAGGGAAGAGGAGAGGGGCGCGGAAGGGGGAACGAGAAGGCGTGGGGCGGGGAATGGAGGGGAAGCGGGGGGAAATGGCGGAAACAGGGCGATGCATGGCGAAAGCTATCAGTTGCGAAAAGTTCTTTCTGTGAAATCCTCCTGCCAAAAGCTCGAGACTTTAAGAGCTTTTGAAGAGGTTCCGATACTATCATGTTTTAGGCTCCTGAAAAAACAGCTGCGAATCCGGATTACCTCGAGGAGGTTAGCAGCTTCGTGATTCTCCGAATCGCCGCTCCCAGCGTGATCCAGCCTTGTTCTGACGGGGGCTTCCGAGTCGCGTCAACCGTGAACCCGCCATGGCTCGACGGGAATTCGTTCAACGGCGCGCGTGGAATTTCGCTAAACGGTGCGAACACGAGAGTTCCTAGCAACGCTGCTGCGACAAACGCGGCGAGAAGCGCGGGAAACGACGGCATTGGCTGCGCGGAGAATGGCACGGGGGAACTATGACTGGGCACGGACGGCCAGGATTACTCCCGATTAACGTACGATCGCTCGCCGTACGGCCGCGTATCAACACAGAACGGGAAGCATATGTGCTATTGCTGCCACTTGATATGGCAAGCTATCCAGAAAAGGAAAAGTCACCGGCACATTGGGGAAAGGGGCGAGTCATGCTGACGCGATTCAGATAGCTTTCTGTTTTAGTGCTGAATAACGCTGGATGAAGATACCTTATTCACTAAATTGATACTACGACTACCATTAGAGATCGCCCATGGCTAATCGACAGCAAATAGTGTGGGAGGGAAAGGCGCTTTTCAAAGATACTAGATAAACGGCACTATCTTGGTCAGTCTAGCGATTTTTATCACTCTCTGGTTTCACCTGCCGTTTCGGCGAGAAAGCCCACGTACGTTACCAAACTCGTCGAAACCTAGAGATGTTCGTCACAATCGCAACAGGTTTCCAACTTGTTTCGAAGGTCCATTGTTTCGATTTCGATTGGAAGGCGAGGTTCTCTTGCAGGCTTCGTTAAAGCTAAACCTGTTCAGATATTGAGGAAAATTTTTATTGAGTTTGAGGATAAATTAAGCTAGACTGTTTCTGTAATTTCCATTAACGAACCGGTAATTTCCATTAAGAAAAGTGTCACCTGGAAATCGGATAATTCTTTATATATATTAAAATATCTCAGTTTACTTCCAGAAGGGTCACAGAGATCCTCAAACAGTATGTTTATTGCAAAAAACACCATCTTCAGGTTCTGTTGTAGTTTAGCCAGTCCCAGATTGTAACATAATTTGAATGCATGGGAATGATACCGCAATGTGCGCAACTCCAATAATTGTCCCAGGAAACGCGACACGATGCGAGTCGTGACTCCACAATTCCTTCGGCTGCGAACCCTGCCAGCTGATTTGCGAAACTAAGTTTCCCTTCTGCGACACGAAGAAACGAAACGACCTGCCTACGAGACGTATCCAACGAAACACAGCAAGCGAAATTTCTTCCGATTGAGCTAAACGGTGTTACCGGTCGCTCACTCCAGCTCTCCACTCCTCCCGTGCAATTCATATTGACAATTATCGAGCATGCGTGCGTAGGGTCCACCAAAACAGAGGGTCGGTTTTGTTTGCATAATCTCGACAACCATGACAGCCCCGCAACTTTGCGACACGCTGCTTCTCTGTGTGGTTTCGACTCCAGACCTGCCGCGCTTCTCGCCGGTTCTAGAGCTGCAATTCTCGCAACATTATATCACACCAGCCAGCTTCAACCAACATTATTTCGTCTCAAGCTGATGCCTTTTCGAATCGCGTTAAATGCAGAGCGAACCTCACTCTCGCGCATTACCATTATTGCGTAGTCCCGTTCCACGTTTCCCTTCGGATTTCCGCTCGAAAACCCCCCACGAAGAGACGCCAAGCGCACATCACGGTGATCTCGCTGCATGGAACATGGCAAATGACGATTATATCGCCACACTTGTCAGCCGCACCTCACCAATTATCGTGCGGTGCGCTTCGGTGTTGGAGCGGAGCGCGTTAGGTAATGTGGTGAATCTATGGCATCGGGTATGGGGGGGAAGAGGAAGGGAAGCAGCGCTGGGAAAAAAAGGGGTTGGGGGGTAGGGGGGGAGGTCGGAACAGTGCGGTGCGGTTGCAGGGGTTAGTAGGGCCGATTCCGCTCGTTGAGCCCATCGCGACGAGCCTAGACAAGCGCATCGCCCATCATTGCGCCAGCTCCGCAGATTTTTGCGCCTCGACCTGTCCGAGGTGACTCTTGGATCGACTCAAAAGGCCTTGCGCTAGGTCGCATTGGCGCGGCTCCGCGGCAGGGCTTGCGCCCGGGCCCATTGCCGCGCGCAACATTCGCTCTGTGCCATGGGTTTGCGCTTGTGGCCGTCCGGAAGGAAAGGGAGCGAGAGTGCGCGTGAGTTGCGCCAAGGTGGGTGTGAGTGCGCGTGAGATGCGTCGGCCAGGATGGCCGGGCATGGCATGAGCATAAATACGAGGCTGCAACCAAGCTTGAGCATCGCAGTTTCGAATCCGGTTTAGTTACTCCCGATTTGCCCCGTGCGTCCTTCAACGGGAGTTCGTCAGCAAGGTAGCTTTCCAAGAGGCTCTTTCTCCCCCCCCCGACTCCGGAGGTCGGACATCGCAGCGTTCAAAGTAACACTTGAGTCGTCGCAGGAGCAATCCACGCTGCAAAGCAAAACTCCCTCGTTATAGCAAACCAGCGGCAGGAGTGATTCTCAGGCAACAGCATCAGCCACAGCTCGCCCGAGTCCATATTCGAGGCGCCTAATAACGAGGATACTTGCAGCATCAGCCATGGCGCGCCGCAGCCCCCGCGCTCCGTGCCTCCTCCTTCTCTTGTTCCTCGTCGTTCTCGTCGTCAACCCTGCGCGCGCCGCCTTCCCTTCTCTTCCGCGGCGGGCGATGATGTGGGCGGAGGGTCCTGCCGACGCGCCGAGTCGCCACGGGCTGCGGGGTGTGCCAAGGGTGGCTTCTGCCGACCCGGCGCCGCGGAGGGCGCTGATTTCCGCCGCGGGCGTCGACGGCGCCCCGGAGACGCTTTCCGCGCGCGTGCTTGAAGAGGCGAGCGCGGACGGCGGAGACGGGATGGCGGAAGGCGGAGAGGCAGAGACTTTTGACGAGGGGAGAGTGCTGGCGTCAGAAGAGTCGGGGGGAGCGGAAGAGGAAGTGTGGGAGGGCGCAAGTGCTGCTGCGGAAGAGGCGGAAGAAGGTGTGGCGGAAGAGGGAGAAGCGGAGGTTGGAGAGGAGTTTGAAGAGGGCCGGCTTTTGGCGGAGGAAGGAGAGATGGGGGAGGAGGCGGTAGAGGGGGAGATGGGGGATGCGGGGGAGGGGATTGAGGAGGGGAGGGTGTTGGAGGACGAAGTGGAGGGAGAGAATGAGGATGAGGAGGAGGGGGAGATGCAGGAGGGAGAGGGGATTGAGGAAGGAAGGGTGCTTCAGGAGCAAGGACCGTCCGAGGGGGTTGGTAACCTGGAGGCAGACGAGGAAGAGGACGAGATGCAGGAGGGGGAGGAGGTTGATGCGGGCAGGGTGCTTCAGGAGCAAGGAGAGTCCGAGGGGGTTGGTAACCTGGAGGCAGACGAGGAAGAGGAAAATGAGGAGGAGGGGGAGATGCAGGAGGGGAGGGCATTGGCAGAGCAAGACGACGGTGCGGAGGAGGGTGAGTGGGATGAGGATGCTGAGAAGACTGAGGAGGAGGAGATGCAGGAGGGAGAGGGTCTTGAGGAGGGCAGGGTGCTGGCGGAGCAAGGCGATGGTGAGGAGGAGAGTGAGTGGGATGAGGATGCTGAGGAGGAGGAAGATGAGGAGATGCAGGAGGGGAGGGTTCTGATGGAGGGCGACGGAGAGTCTGAGGAGGTTGGTGATTTGGAGGCAGAGGAAGACGAGGATGAGGAGGAGATGCAGGAGGGGAGGGCGCTGATGGCGGACGAAGGCGAGTCCGATAAGGTTGGTGCTGTGGAGGGAGAGGCGGAGGAGGAGGACGAGGAGGAGGGGGAGGAGGAGGGGGAGATGCAGGAGGGGAGGGCACTGGCGGAGCAGGAGGGTGAATGGGACGAGGATGCTGAGGAGGAGGAAGAAGAGGAGATGCAGGAGGGGGGGGGTCTAGAGGAGGGCAGGGTGCTGGCAGAGCAAGACGACGGTGCGGAGGAGGGTGAGTGGGACGAGGATGCTGAGGAGGAGGAAGAAGAGGACGCTGAGGAGGTGGAGGAGATTGAGGAGGGCAGGGTGCTGGCAGAGCAAGGAGAGTCCGAGCAGGTTGGTGCTTTGGAGGCAGAGGAGGAGATCCAGGAGGAGCAAGAGGATTTCAGTGATGAGGAAGACGAGGAGATGCAGGAGGGGCGAGCTTTGGTGGAGATAGACGATTCTGAGGATGTGAATGAGGATGAGGAGGAGGAAGAGGAGGAGGAGGGCAGGGCTTTGGCCGAGATCGACGATTCAGAGGGCGAGGGCGAGGAGGAGGAAGAGATGCAGGATGAGGAGGAGGGGGAGATGGAGGAGGGGCGGGCTTTGGCCGAGCTTGACGATTCTGAGGGTGTGAATGAGGAAGAGGAGGAGGAGGCCGATATGCAGGAGGGGGTGGAAGAGGATGGTAGGGTGCTGCTGGCAGGAGAGGAGGATGAGGAGGGCGAGGAGGGAGAGAGTGTTGGGAGTGAGGAGGAAGAGCAGTGGGCTGAGGAGGGGAGTGAGGAGGAGGGGATGGTGGATGTGGCTTAGGGAGCAACAGGGCGTCTGAGTTTCAGGTGAGTTGTAAGCCAATGCAAAAGTGATGCGCGGATTTCCAGCAGAGTTGGTGAGCACAACTGACGCACGAGCTCCGCATCTCCTTTTCCCATGGTTTTTGCAGGGCTTTCCACTTGATCGACGGAGGCCATGCTTCGGGAAAGTGGTCTGTGGTAGACGGTAGAAGGCTGACAAGTGGACAGGCATGGATTGACAGGGTGGAACAGTGGCCAGGGGGTGGGAGGGACGACAACCCACAATAAGCTAGAATAAGGTTGAATAAGCTAGAATAAGGTTGAATATGAGCTGCTTTCAAGCGGTTTGTTTCGGCCATCTGCTCCTTTACTCCGGTTGCACTAGAGGAAGCACGTTTCCTTCTTTTCTTCTCTCACCTTTTGCTTGCATGGTGTGACCTTGTTAATCAGCGCAGCATGCGTGGCGTGTCTGGTGTGGTGGTTCTAGTGGCTGGTTTGCTGTACTCTCTTTTTATTACTATCATTACCCTCTGATACCATGTGTATTTCACTGTAGCGGGAGGGCAGGGCTGCTCCGACCTTCAACCTAATGCAGAACAGAGTGTGAACTAGGAATATGACACTTGAAGAGGAGCGAATCAGTATGGTAGCACTGCAACCGATACCAAGGTTCTTCCCTCCCCTAGGTTTCTCAGCAGGGACTCCCCACTCGTTTAGAATAGAGGGATTCTTTGCAAGCCTGTATCTTTGAGGCACCTCAAAAGTGGACTTCTTTGCAAGACTGTATCTCGACCTCAAGCTGGCTGTGATCTCTACAGTAACTGCGGTTGGTAGACGAAAACAGAACTAATTATCCTGGTGCTGCTTTTTCTTGCTGGAATACCGTATGTATATCCCCCCATAAGAGTTTCTTCTGTGCTCCTCCAACATTCCTTCCTTCATCAGCAAGGAACCTTGGGAACTCACCTCACGTTCCCCTGGCGACCTCGCCCCTGGGGACATCAGAACAGAAGATAACCAGTGTAGTCCACCTGACTCCTGTAAGCAGAGTTTCTACTTTCCACCCATAAAATTAGAAATTCTGTAGAAAGTAGAAAGTAGAAAGTATAGAGTAGAATGTTAGGAACTATGGCAGCACTGGCTTTAGGCAGCACTGCTTTCAACGCATAAAAGCAGAGTTTCGTTTTTCACCGCACCCTCCAACGTAGTATCGGCTTTCATATCAGCACACATTGTAGCATTTGATTAGCACAAAGAGATTATTAGCCAAGTAGTGTCAAATCTCCATGCTTCAGCAGCTTGCCTCCTCTATCAGCTGCCCGGGGGCAGGAAAAAAACCTCGGGCAGTTAGAACTGCAGAGACAACTGTAGTGAGTGCCATAGGCACCAGCAAAAAGAAAGTAACAGTCAACTGAAGATTAACCGCTTCTTGTGGCGGCATCCCCCCCATAAGCATCCCCACCATAGCGCCAGGGAGCTGAATCACACCGTAGGTCTTTATATAGTCTAGAGTCGGCCCAAAGCCCACTGCTACAGCCTTTCGAATGAGGGGGAGAGATGCTTGCCATTGGCTTGCACCTAGTGCTAGTGCCGCCTCTACCTGGGTTGGAAAAGGGGGGAGTGAGATGGGAAGGAGTGAATCACACGGTAAGCATTTATATAGTCTAGCGTTGGCCCAAAGCCCACTGCTACAGCCTTTCGAGGGAGGGGAAGGGAGGCCTGCCATTGGCTTGCGCCTAGTGCTAGTGCTGCTTCGACCTGGCAACAAAGGTGGGAGAACGGGGAAGGGAGCAACAATCGCGTGTGGGATGTCACATGGACACATAGTTTAGCAACAATGCTACAGCCCTTTCTGCTACAAATCCCCTTGCTACAGGCTAAGACCCTCAACTGGCCCCTCCTCTGTTGAAAGTCGTCTGCGAGTCGTTGCATGGTGTTGGCAGCGATGGTCAGCAAGGGTGAGCAAGAGTCTCACCTCTGTTACGCCTATGCTATTCACTTCCAGCTGACCTGCCCCCTCCTCTGCTGAAAGTCATCAGCCAGTCGCTGCATGGTATTGGCAGCATTGGTCATGCTGCTGCCTTAATGCTACAGCCCTTCCTGCTACACAGGCTACAGCTGTAAGGTAAGAAAACCCACCTGCCCCCTCCTCTGCTGAAAGTCGTCAGTGAGTCGCTGCATGGTGTTGGCAGAGACGGTGAGCAAGAGTCTCACCTCTGTTACGCCTATTCTATTCACTTCCAGCTCACCTCTCCCCTTCTCTGCTGAAAGTCGTCTGCGAGTCGTTGCATGGTGTTGGCAGCAATGGTCAGCAAGGCTCAGCAAGAGTCTCACCTCTGTTACGCCTATTCTATTCACTTCCAGCTCACCTCTCCCCTTCTCTGCTGAAAGTCGTCTGCGAGCGTTGCATGGTGTTGGCAGCAATGGTCAGCAAGGCTCAGCAAGAGTCTCACCTCTGTTACGCCTATTCTATTCACTTCCAGCTCACCTCTCCCCTTCTCTGCTGAAAGTCGTCTGCGAGTCGTTGCATGGTGTTGGCAGCAATGGTCAGCAAGGCTCAGCAAGAGTCTCACCTCTGTTACGCCTATTCTATTCACTTCCAGCTCACCTCTCCCCTTCTCTGCTGAAAGTCGTCTGCGAGTCGTTGCATGGTGTTGGCAGCAATGGTCAGCAAGGCTCAGCAAGAGTCTCACCTCTGTTACGCCTATTCTATTCACTTCCAGCTCACCTCTCCCCTTCTCTGCTGAAAGTCGTCTGCGAGTCGTTGCATGGTGTTGGCAGCAATGGTCATGCTGCTGCCCACCACGAGACCCGCAATGGGGATCACAAACCCCGGTCGCAGGGGAACCACCTGCGATGGGTGTGGTGCGGTGCAGTGCGGTGATGGGAGGACTGAGGAGGATGGGAGGGGGGGGTTACATTGCTGCTGCCAACGAGAATGCCCCCAATGGGAATCATCTGGGCGAGACACTGGGAAGAAGGAAGGATGATGGGTGCAGTGCGGTGAGATGCGGTGAGGTGCGGTGAGGTGCGGTGAGGTGCGGTGAGAGAGGGAAATCGATGGGAATCACAAGCGGCAGCCTCAATCAGACGACCTGGGAAGAACAAACTGCAGTTGCCCGGGGGGTGGCTTTGGGTATCCATGAAAGCAATAACAGATACCATTCCCAGATGCGCACATATGGGGAATGGGGGATGGTTTCGAGATTCGCGTCCCCGACTACTACGCACCTTGAGTCCACACAAGTAGTGGGAATTCTCTCAGTCGCAATGAGCCACACCACCGTTTGAGTCACAGGACCATTGAGACGTCTCAGAAGTGACGCACCTTGAGTCCACACAAGTAGTGGCAATTCTCTCACTCGCAATGAGCCACACCACCGTTTGAGTCACAGGACCATTGAGACGTCTCAGAAGTGACGCACCTTGAGTCCACACAAGTAGTGGCAATTCTCTCACTCGCAATGAGCCACACCACCGTTTGAGTCACAGGACCATTGAGACGTCTCAGAAGTGACGCACCTTGAGTCCACACACACAAGTAGAGGGAATTCTCTCAGTCGCAATGAGACACACCATTCGAGTCACAGGCGTAGTTTAGGAACACACAAGTTGATGAAATGAACCGTGTCAAACCACACAGCCACGAGACAGGATCTCGAACTGCCAGGTGACTTTTGAGTCGACTCAAAAGCGTATCAAACCACACAGCCATGAGACAGCATCTCAAACTGCCAGCAGCGCCACCCACCCCAGAAAGCCTCATCCATACTCAGAGAGCACAATCTAACTGCGCAGTGCGCATACATAGGTGCAAGCCCGCAAGATAACTTTTGAGTTGACTCAAAAGCCATACTCAGAGAGCACAATCATATCTGCGCAGTGCGCACACATACCTGCAAGCCCGCACGCAGTGTTGATGTTACTTTTGCGCCTGCAATTCTCAAAAGTAACATCATCTGCGCAGCGCGCTGCGCACACACGCCTGCAAGCCCGCACGCAGCGAGAATGCGAGTGTGACCGCAGCTCCTATTGCCCAGAGAGCCACCCAAACGCCCGCACCCAACCAGAATCCCCCAAACACTCCCATCTACCTATGCCACACATACGTGCGAGGCCGCAAGCAGCGAGAATGACTTTTGAGTCGACTCAAAAGTCGCCGCCCACCCCAGAAGGCCTCATCCATACTCAGAGCACACATACCTCAGCCGTTGGATTCGGGATCAAGTACATTGTTGCCATTGAAAGCGGGAAGGTGGCATATTGTGGAGTTGCACAGGTGCGTAGTGCGCACACACATACGTGCAAGCCCGCAAGCAGGGAGAATGCGAGTGTGACGGCAGCTCCTATTGCCCAAAGCGCCACCCAGAAACCCCCAACCCAGTAAAACATCCCAGTCCCCCAGAATTCCCCAGACATTCTCTTACCCCATCTACGGCAGACATACCTGCAAGCACGCGAGAAGGGAGAAGGCGAGTGTGACGACAGCTCCTATCTCCCAGAGCGCCACCCAGAATCCCCCTGCCACCCAGAATCCCCCTGCCACCCAGAATCCCCCAAAAGCCGTCCTCCCCTCTCTATCTATGCCAAGCATACCTGCAAGCCCGCAAGCAGCGAGAAGGCGAGTGTGACGGCAGCTCCTATCGCCCAGAGCGCCACCCAGAATCCCCCTGCCACCCAGAATCCCCCTGCCACCCAGAATCCCCCTGCCACCCAGAATCCCCCAAAAGCCGTCCTCCCCTCTCTATCTATGCCAAGCATACCTGCAAGCTTGCAAGCAGCGAGAAGGCGAGTGTGACGGCAGCTCCTATCGCCCAGAGCGCCACCCAGAAACCCCCTGCCACACGCTTGGCTCTCCTAGATGCAGTGTGTGCTGCTGCCAGCACCTGAAAGTTGGAGAGGTTCAGATGGGTTCAGATGGATTCATCAGAAAAGGCAGGATGTAAAAGCTGCCTCAACATCTCACACAGACTGCCACACGATTGACTTTCCTGTGTGCTGCTGGCAGCATCTGTGGGATAGATTGGGTTACAATGGGTTCAGATGGGTTCAGATGGGTTCAGATGGGTTCAGATGGGTTCAGATGTTTTCAGATGCATTCAGAGGAGCATGCAGGGAGAAGGACGATGAATGCTATCTGTTTGAGGCGGCCATTTCTCATGTGATAAATTGGAAGGCAGGGTACTATCAGCATTTGCCAGAAAGAGAGTCTGAGCGGTGAAGGAAAGGACAGCAGGGCGGGGAGAGCAGAGGTGCGAGGCGAGCAAGGAGGGAGAGCGCAGAAGATGATGGGAGTACAAGGGATAAAACACTCAATATGATCGCCCCAGACACTCACCACGAGTGCTCCAGACACTCACCACGAGTGCTCCACACACTCACCACGAGTTCTCCAGACACTCACCATGATCGCAACTCCACAATATGCCACCTTCCCGCTTTCAATGGCCACGATGTACTTGATCCCGAATCCAACGGCTGAGAGCTGCGCAGCTGCCCTTATCCCCCCTACAAGCAAGTCCGCTGCAGTGTTAACATCGATCCAGAGGCAGATGGAAAGCGCCACTAGAAACATCACTGTCATTGTGATGTGCCGCTCATGTCCCACGGAACTGTACCCCCATATTCCGATTTGATTTGATTTTAGGGTCGACTCTAGTGCTCCCACGGAACTGTAACCCCACATGTCGCCTTGCTCTCCCGAACTGGATGCGGTGAAGCTTCCTTTGAGTGTACTGCTTCTAAATAAAGTATCTTTTTGTACTGTACTGCTATTTGTTGTGCACAATCGTCCAATTCCCAAACTTTTAGCTAAGTGTCTCCCAATTGCATATTTTCCAGCTTCTAATCGCTGCTGCTGCGTTCTCAACGCTGCCACGGCTGCTTTCGTCTCAGCCGCCATAGCATCAACCCCCGAGCCTACAGCTTCTAAGGGATAGCCAGCCGCCATACTATCATATGGGCTACCAAACCCCACGGCTTCAGAACCTTCCCACGACGACGCATCGTGGCCTCTGTTAGCCGCTGTCATGACGTCAGCAGCGCCGTCACTCTTCGCGGCATCATTCGCGGCATCATTCGCGGCGTAATTCGCGTCATCATTCGCGGCGTCATTCGCGGCGTCATTCGCTGCGTAATTCGTGGCGTTAATCGCGGTGGTGCCGACATTCCCGGGGATACACGCAGCGGATCTAACGAGATTTGACCGCCTCACCCGCAATTCAACGCTGACCGCCGATGCCAATGCCGTTGCACCACCCACTGATACTCGCGGGCCACGGAAACCTCGCGGGCTCGGCTGATAACGAGGGTGATAAAATTGGCTGGAGGATTCAGCCTGTGCGGTTTTTGCTGGCGAATTCGCTGGCGAAATTGCTGGCGAAGCTGCTGACCGAGTTACTACTGTACAATTCGCAGCCGTTAGTGCTACAGTGGGAGTCGCGAGCATTCTCCTTGGTCTCCGTGCATTGCTCGTATTATTTTTTGAGTTCGTAGCCACTAAGTTAGTTGTAGCTGCTGAATGCGTGACAGCCAATCCTTCCATTTCTAGCTGCGAGCAAGGGAGAGGCGGCTACTAGTGAGGGTCTGGTCGGCATACTCGTCGCATTGACGGCAAATTTGAGGAGAAATAAGATTGACGTGCGACTGCCGTGCGACGCGACTCCGCTGCGGCTGCAGTGCGACTGCGAACGTACGAGTCATGCAGCACGCGACGTGCCTTTGTGGTGGGTTTCTAAGCAGTTGCGAACACGTCGCGACTCGCGAGACGGCTTTTGTGCGAACCTCAAATCCTCGAAACGCTGTCCGGAGATCACAGAAACGGAACGTTACGGGCCTCTGCGCGTTCCTGGGTTTCGTGTCAGGGAGTTTAGAGTTGCGTTTGACTGACGACGAAGAAGAAAAGGAGGCCTTTTGCCTGCTAGGAAAGCATCTTTAGTCACCTGAAGACCTACTTCCGTGCGCCATGAAATAACGGATGGTGATAACGGATTCTTGAACTTCTGATTCCCCCGATTCCATGCCAGCCCTTTTCAACCCATTCCAAACCATCCTAGCCCATCGTTTTCGCCAGATCTGCAAGAGACTACTCACTCATATTGCTGCCTCGAAATTCAATTTTGTTCACTCAGTCCTGGGCGCCTGGTGCAGGAGGGTGCTGCTGACACTTGTGGAGTGGTGGGAAAACTTCATTCTTGACTGGTTACAAAAGCGTGAACTCGCGAACCAAACAGATTGCCCTGATTACGCCGGCAGTCCAACAAGCATTATCCGTTCAGCCACTGAAGGCGCAGAATCGTGATTGGGTATAGCAACCCCGATCACTGTACAGAAAAAGATAAGATTATAAGGTTACTCGTGCTCTCTAAATGGTCGCGAAATGCATGTGTCTTCTATTCACAAAGCGCCTTTAGTCGTAACAAAACCTAAATTAGAATCCATAAGATCCTAATCCAATTGACGTCTTACCAAGTTTCTAACAGCTGTGCATGGCTATGAAAAAACTGGGGCGCAGCTAGAAGAGCCGACACAATACACGACAGCGAAAGCGCCCCCAACAAAAGAAACGTAATGGTAATCTGCAGATTGACTGCTTCCTGAGGGGAAGCCCCCCCCATGATCATCCCAGTCATGGAGCCTGGGAGCTGAATGATCCCCACTGTCTTGGTATAGTCTATTGTAGGGCCGAACCCCACAGCTACTGCCCGTTTAATGAGGGGAAGGGAGGCTTCCCATTGGCTAGCACCCAGGGCTAGTGCTGCCTCTAGCTGGATTGGAGGGGACAGAAAAGGGAGGGTGGGAAGGAGGCAAAAAGGGGTAGGGGATGGAGGGGCGTGAGTGTGATATGCAGATTGATTGACTGCTTCCTGAGGGGAAGCTCCCCCCATGATCATGCCAGTCATGGAGTCTGGGAGCTGAATTATCCCCACGGTCTTGGTGTAGTCTATTGTAGGGCCGAAACCCACGGCTACTGCCCGTTTGATGAGGGGAAGGGAGGCTTCCCATTGGCTAGCGCCCAGGGCTAGTGCTGCCTCTAGCTGGAAAGGGGAGGTGGAGGGAATTAGAGAAATTGGATAAGGGGAGAAGGATGGCGTGAGAAAGGAGTTACAGTGAAAAGGGGACGAGAGAGGCTGGAAAGAGAGGAGCATCAAGGTGCTTCGAGATGAATTGGAGATGGGAGAGAATGGGGGTGGAGAACGGGGCAGGCGGTGGGAATGGGTGGGAAGGAGTGGGGTTGGGGGGTGGGGTGCAAAATGGAGGGGTATAGGAACGAGGTGCAAATGGCATGTGACATTGTGGTTCCGGCTGGATCGGAGGTGGAGGAGGAAGGGGACTGTTGAAGTAAGGAGGCGTGCTGCACAAAACAGCATAGCAAAGAAAACTCGTGCCTCAAACTGGCATACAGTGGAGGTGGAATGAGGGACTATAGCACGGCATGGCAGTGGGGCCGTGTGTTGTCGTCGGCGAGTTGCGGCATGGTGTTGGCAGCAATGGTCATGCTGCTGCCTTCCAGCTACAGTTGCTCATGCTACAAGCCATAGTTGTTCGGTTAAACACCCACCTGCCCCCTCCTCTGCTGGAAGTCGTCTGCGAGTCGCTGCATGGTGTTGGCAGCAATGGTCATGCTGCTGCCCACCACAATGCCGCCAATGGGAATCACAAACCGCGGCCGCAGCCGAACCACCTGAGCCAAAAGTAGAACAGAAAAAAACAAAAGAATAGAAATGGATGCCCGGTGCAGTGTAAGAATCCCATCAGATGCCACTCCTCAGAACCCTCAAACAGTAGCTACTGCAACCAACACCAACCACAACCCCAACTCGTCATGCCATCTCGCAATGACCCGGACAGTAGGCCTAGGGGCTGACTAAGAGCGACAGTGCAGTGACAGTGCCAGCACCCACCACCACCAGCTATAGCCGCTACTGTCACCAACGCCACCCACAACCCCAGCTCGACATCCCATCCCTCAGTACCACGCTCATCTGGAAGCCTGGGGCTGCCTTTCTCACCTGCAGGCTAACGAGGAGCGAGAGCGCAGTGACAGTGCCAGTAGCCACCGCCACCAGCGCCACCCAGAAGCCCTGGCTCATCCCTCACTTGATCCCAAGCTCTAGTAACCCTCAAAGTAAGCCTAGGGCAGCTCTTCTCACCTGCAGGCTGACGAGGAGCGAGAGAGCAGTGACAGTGCCAGTAGCCACCGCCACCAGCGCCACCCAAAAGCCTCGAGGCACTGATTTGATTCAACGCTCTAATATCCCTCATCCGGAGGCCTGGGGCAGGCCGCAGGTCTCACCTGCAAGCTGACTAGGAGTGACAGCGCAGTGACAGTGCCAGTAGCCACCGCCACCAGCGCCACCCAGAATCCCCGAGGCACTGACTTGATTCAACGCTCTAATAACCCTCATCCGGAGGCCTGGGGCAGGTCTCACCTGCAAGCTGACTAGGAGCGACAGCGCAGTGACAGTGCCAGTAGCCACCGCCACCAGCGCCACCCAGAATCCCTGGCTCATCCCCCACTCACTTGATCCCAAGCTCTAGTAACCCTCAAAGTAAGCCTAGGGCAGCTTTTCTCACCTGCAAGCTGACGAGCAGCGAGAGTGCAGTGACAGTGCCAGTAGCCACCGCCACCAGTGCCACCCAGAAGCCTGGCTCATCACTCTCCCACTACCCCAATAGCCCTCACAGTAGGCCCAAGGCTGTAAATCTCACCTGCAAGCTGACGAGGAGCGACAGCGCAGTGACAGTGCCAGTAGCCACCGCCACCAGCGCCACCCAGAAGCCCTGGCTCATCCCTCACTTGATCCCAAGCTCTAGTAACCCTCAAAGTAAGCCTAGGGCAGCTCTTCTCACCTGCAGGCTGACGAGGAGCGAGAGAGCAGTGACAGTGCCAGTAGCCACCGCCACCAGCGCCACCCAGAAGCCCTGGCTCATCCCTCACTTGATCCCAAGCTCTAGTAACCCTCAAAGTAAGCCTAGGGCAGCTCTTCTCACCTGCAGGCTGACGAGGAGCGAGAGAGCAGTGACAGTGCCAGTAGCCACCGCCACCAGCGCCACCCAAAAGCCTCGAGGCACTGATTTGATTCAACGCTCTAATATCCCTCATCCGGAGGCCTGGGGCAGGCCGCAGGTCTCACCTGCAAGCTGACTAGGAGTGACAGCGCAGTGACAGTGCCAGTAGCCACCGCCACCAGCGCCACCCAGAAGCCCCGAGGCACTGACTTGATTCAACGCTCTAATAACCCTCATCCGGAGGCCTGGGGCAGGTCTCACCTGCAAGCTGACTAGGAGCGACAGCGCAGTGACAGTGCCAGTAGCCACGGCCACCAGCGCCACCCAGAAGCCCCGAGGCACTGACTTGATTCAACGCTCTAATAACCCTCATCCGGAGGCCTGGGGCAGGTCTCACCTGCAAGCTGACTAGGAGCGACAGCGCAGTGACAGTGCCAGTAGCCACCGCCACCAGCGCCACCCAGAATCCCTGGCTCATCCCCCACTCACTTGATCCCAAGCTCTAGTAACCCTCAAAGTAAGCCTAGGGCAGCTCTTCTCACCTGCAAGCTGACGAGCAGCGAGAGTGCAGTGACAGTGCCAGTAGCCACCGCCACCAGTGCCACCCAGAAGCCTGGCTCATCACTCTCCCACTACCCCAATAGCCCTCACAGTAGGCCCAAGGCTGTAAATCTCACCTGCAAGCTGACAAGGAGCGAGAGTGCAGTGACAGTGCCAGCACCCACCACCACCAGCTATAGCCGCTACTGTCACCAACGCCACCCACAACCCCAGCTCGACATCCCATCCCTCAGTACCACGCTCATCTGGAAGCCTGGGGCTGCCTTTCTCACCTGCAGGCTAACGAGGAGCGAGAGCGCAGTGACAGTGCCAGTAGCCACCGCCACCAGCGCCACCCAGAAGCCCTGGCTCATCCCTCACTTGATCCCAAGCTCTAGTAACCCTCAAAGTAAGCCTAGGGCAGCTCTTCTCACCTGCAGGCTGACGAGGAGCGAGAGAGCAGTGACAGTGCCAGTAGCCACCGCCACCAGCGCCACCCAAAAGCCTCGAGGCACTGATTTGATTCAACGCTCTAATATCCCTCATCCGGAGGCCTGGGGCAGGCCGCAGGTCTCACCTGCAAGCTGACTAGGAGTGACAGCGCAGTGACAGTGCCAGTAGCCACCGCCACCAGCGCCACCCAGAATCCCCGAGGCACTGACTTGATTCAACGCTCTAATAACCCTCATCCGGAGGCCTGGGGCAGGTCTCACCTGCAAGCTGACTAGGAGCGACAGCGCAGTGACAGTGCCAGTAGCCACCGCCACCAGCGCCACCCAGAATCCCTGGCTCATCCCCCACTCACTTGATCCCAAGCTCTAGTAACCCTCAAAGTAAGCCTAGGGCAGCTCTTCTCACCTGCAAGCTGACGAGCAGCGAGAGTGCAGTGACAGTGCCAGTAGCCACCGCCACCAGTGCCACCCAGAAGCCTGGCTCATCACTCTCCCACTACCCCAATAGCCCTCACAGTAGGCCCAAGGCTGTAAATCTCACCTGCAAGCTGACAAGGAGCGAGAGTGCAGTGACAGTGCCAGTAGCCACCGCCACCAGCGCCACCCAGAAGCCTCGAGGCACTGACTTGGCTCTCTGGGAGGCTGTGTAGGCTGCTATCACGATCTGGGGGGGGGGGAAAGGAGTGGAGTGGGAGGAGAGATTGAGCAAAGGGAAGCGGAACAGATAGAGGCGTAGGTTTGGGGGCGAGTGCACGAGAGAAAGGGACAAGCGGGAGGGAGGTGCGGTAGCGGGTTGGAACGCGAGGGGTATATGTGAGGACGACGAGGCAAAGGGGAGGGGGGGGGAGGGGAAGGGGAAGAGGGAATGTGGGAGAGGGGGGGAATGGGGAGTGGGTTGGGGGGGGGGGGGGGAGTGGGGAGTGGCTCTGGTAAATGAAGGTCATCAAATTCAACACCCAAGAAAAGTGAAGCCCACGTTCATTCCCCCCCACGTTGGTTTCCCCCCACGTTGGTTTCCCCCCCACGTTGGTTTCCCCCCACGTTGGTTTCCCCCCCACGTTGGTTCCCCCCCACGTTGGTTTCCCCCCACGTTGGTTTCCCCCCACGTTGGTTTCCCCCCCACGTTGGTTTCCCCCCACGTTGGTTTCCCCCCCACGTTGGTTTCCCCCCACGTTGGTTTCCCCCCCACGTTGGTTTCCCCCCCACGTTGGTTTCCCCCCACGTTGGTTTCCCCCCCACGTTGGTTTCCCCCCACGTTGGTTTCTCCCCCACGTTGGTTTCCCCCCCACGTTGGTTTCCCCCCACGTTCTTTTTCCCCCACGTTCATTTCCCCCCACGTTCATTTTCCCCCACGTTCATTTCCCCCCCACGTTGGGTTCCCCCCACGTTGACTTCCCCCCACGTTGGTTTCCCCCCACGTTGATTTCCCCCCACGTTCATTCCCCCTCACGTTGGTTTTTCCCCACGTTCATTCCCCCCCACGTTCATTCCCCCCCACGTTCATTCCCCCCCAACGTTCATTCCCCCCCACGTTGGTTTCCCCCCACGTTCATTTTCCCCCACGTTGGTTTCCCCCCACGTTCATTTTCCCCCACATTCATTTTCCCCCACATTCATTTTCCCCCAAGTTTATTTCCCCCCACGTTCATTCCCCTTCGCTCATTTCCTTCACGTTCACGCTCATTCCCCCCACACATTCACCCACCCCACCTTTGTCCCCGTTGTACAAATCTAAAAAAACCAAGCATTCATTCCCCATTTCCGATTCACGCATGGGCTCTCACACATGACTGCCACGGCAACAAAGGCCGGATGCGCGCTGTTTATTCCCCCCCACGTTCATTTCCCCCAAGTTCAATCTCTCCCCCCCATGGCCATTCACCCTGCATGCTCTTACCATGACGGCCACGACAACAAAGACCGGATGCGCGCTGTTCATTCCCCCCACCCGTTTATTCCTCCGAAGTTCAGTTCCCCCCATGGCCATTCACCCTGCATGGGCATGGGCTCTTACCATGACTGCCACGGCGACAAAGACGGGATGCGCGCTGTCAACGGTGAAGATGTACTTGAGCCCCAATCCGACGGCTGTCAGCTGCACGAACGCCCTCGTACCCGATACAAGCAGGTCCATTGCGGTTTTCACGTCCAGCCAGAGACACACGGAGAGGGCTACGAGGAACAGCATGGCTGTCGCTAGGTGCCGCTCGGTTCCCATGGGTGCTGCGGCTGATTTCACGCCTGACTTGCTGATCGCTGCTTGCCATTGCGCCTGCGACTGTTGGGTCTTCCCTTGTCCCGCTTTCTTCCCGTGCGACGCCTTCGTCCCTTGCTCTGCCTGCTCGTGCTCCTGCTGCTGCTGCTGCTGGTTCCACGGTTGCTCGTGCTGTGGTTGCTGTCTTTGCTGTTGCGATAGTTGCTCTTGTTGTTGGGTATGCCGCAAATCCCTTGATTCGTTTTGCCGCTGCGAAAGGAGGATGGATGTAAGTGGAGTAGAGAGGTTTGCCGAAGGACGAGTGCTAGAATGAGCAACAGGTCTAGCGTCGACCGAAAGAGAGAGGGTTTAGAATACACCGCACGAGGCTTACTTTGCTTTTGTTCGTTCTGAGCTAATATCGGAGCAACTTTGCCGAGGGTCTCGATCGCTCAGCCACTGAAATTTCGGAATCGGTGTTTTCGGCTTTTGCACGACATGTCAACCAACCTTGTCATTACCACATGGTGAGACGTTATTTGGCCATGAGAATGCAACAATGTGGGACCATATACATATTCATGAACCTGACGAAGATGAGACTGACCTGAGTCGTTGCGGCCTGACTGGAAGCTTCCGATGCCGACATAAAAACCCGAGAAGTATCGCGACGGTTCACGCTCTTAGTCCCACCAATGAACGCTGCTGAATGTAACGCCTTACTGGAAGAGAAGGATCCGCCTGTCCATTCGTCTCTGAACCCTTCCGACCACATACTGCTTCTCATGACAGTTCTCCCATTACTTCTCGAGCCGCTTCTTACCCTCCTTGAGTAATCAGATTCAGTGCAACGAGCCGCCTTGCCATTCCACAAACAGATTCTTCCGGAAACTTCTCTGCCGGAGTTTCCGGCATTTCCCTGTAGCTGACAGCTGAGGCGTGCTCTGCATTGCCTGTCTTCTAGAGAAGGTTCGGAAGAGGATCCAGGAGATGGAGCGAGGCAAATGCGGCTGGTTGGCGGATGGACCAGAGGCGAGTTGCGAATAGAAACGGAGGCTGCAACAGGTAAATTCATGGTTGCTGGACACGGAGCACTGACGAAAGTTGACTGAAGCGGACTGGCGCTTTCCAAATGCAGCGAGTAGCTGTATGGAGTGAGGAGATGAGCTAAAAAATGTTTCAGAAGCGGCGTGAAACGAAAACTGTTCCTGAGTGGCTAATGAGGAGCACGAGACGATAAGATACTACGTCAGCAACGGTTCCGAAGACGACTGATACAACTGAAAGAGGTGACGCGTCCTAAGACCATTGTAAGCTTCAACTCCTGAAACTTGCAATTGTGCTGCCTGAAGAAAGAAACTCCAAGAGACAGCTTTATTATTTTAGCAACTAATTCAAGCCACGTCAGGAAGAAGGTCTGCAGTGGTTCAGGGCCTGAAGTCTCAAGTCTGAAGAATGACAAGCAAGGGCAAAGGGGGGGATTTGAGATTTGGTTGGGATGGGGAGGAGCAGAGTGGATTGGCTGTGGGAGAACGAGATTTGCGGTGAAGTACTGACAGCGAATGTACTGTGATTGGTTCGGAGCTTGCGAGAGTTTTCAGCGACAGAAGTGCGACGTTGCTGATTCGAGGTTACCAGCAGTCGCCACGAGCCTGTTGCTTGACAAGGCGGTACTATGACGATGTGGCCACCTTCTGAGCCGACAGGTGTCGAATGGGATTTGTGACATGGTTTATGCAGAGTAATTGAAGCCACATCAGCATACTTCGATAGTACCTCATGACCTGGCAACTTACGATTTCGAACATTCGGGATAGACCCAGGAAACTCCAAAAAAACATTCAAAACTACAAATGTGCTTCTATAACGCGTATTTCGCTTGTTATCCTCCCTTTCCCTCCCTCACCAATTCAAAATGCTGGCTCTCTTGATCAGACACAAGTTCTAGGTCTAGGCTTCGTTAGTACGTGCGACGCACAGCGTCGCCAAGAGTTAGCGAAGCGCACGCAGGCCGCATTCGTCGTCCCTGTCACCTGCGTGACTCCTTCGGTTGCGACTTAGCGCGTTCTCCGCATTTCTCGATTATTTTCTCCAATGGCGTCCGTCCTCGCGTCGCATTGCATCGCGCCGACTTCCTGCCCGGTTCCCGGAGCAAGCCCCCTCGGGCCTGACTCGCGACCGCATTCAGTTTCGCAATGTCGAATTCGATCCACACCTGCCGAGCCTCGCGCGTCAGGCTTGGCGTCGTCGCGATCCTGGCTCGCTTCTCGCCAGTTACATTCGCGAAGCTCGACAATTCCTTCGCGAAGATTGTCGAAATTGTGCGGTCAGGCACGCGCAACCCTTGATTCTGCGGCCGAATCTGCCCCATCCGCAGGCTTCCCTGCCTCCACATCAGCAGCCGCGACGCGAAGGAACCTCCTCGCGACCACCGCCGCGATCTCCGCCGCGTTCTTCGCGCAGCCGCTGCTTCCGGGGCTCGCCGCCGCTGACGAGGCGGCGAGCGCGATTGAAACGAGCGTGATTGTAGGAGAAGCTACAACAGCCGCAGCAACAGAACTTGCACGAGCAGCAGCAGCGCCAGCGGCACCAGAGGCAGCACCAGCAGCAACCCTAGACGGGGGTTCCCCGGCTACTACCACCAACCCGAGCAGCAGCAGTAGCAGTAGCAGCTCCACCACTCCGACCCAGTCTTCCGCGCAGCCTTCCGCGCAGCCTTCCGCGCAGCCTTCCGCCGAGCAGGCCTCCTCCCGTCGTCCCGCCAGCGAGGTGCTCGACGTGGCGAGCTGGCAGCGAGTGCGCGGCGAAGATTTCGCCGTGCGGTTACCACCTGGTTTCGTCGATGTTACCCCCCAGCCAGACGAAGAGGCACTAGACGCGCCCATGTCAACCGTAGGCCTCGAAAACCGGGCAAAAAAATCTCCTCTGCTTGCCCGGTTCGTCTCCGCGGACGAATCAGAAGTCATTACGGTGATCTACCGCCGGGCAGCGGACGTAAAACTTTCGTTCTTCGAACCCAAAGACGTGTCCGATTTTGGCCCGATTGAGGAAGTGGCCAGTCTCTTCGTGCCACCTGGCTCGCGGGTACTGGCGAAACGCGCGTTCACTGCTACACCTAGGCGTGCTACACGCACGTATTACCTGTACGAATTTGTGACTGGAAAGGGGCCGAAGGCGCTGCATGGAGCGATGAGTGTGAGTGTAGCGAGGGGGCAGGTGTATCTGATGGCTGCGACTGCTCCAGAGGAGAAGTGGAGGCCTGCTGCTGCCAGGCTGAGAGCCGCTGCTGGGGCCTTTCTCCTGGTGATTTAAGCAGGTGTGATTGTATGAGGAGCCGGGGAGACGAGGGGGGCATGTGAGTATAGCGAGGGGCCTGCCAGGTGTATCTGATGGCTACCACGGCTCCTGAGGAGAAGTGGAGGCATGCTGCTGCCACGCTGAGAGCTGCTGCTGGGGCGTTCCTGCTGGTATCTAGTGAAATGTGATTGTATGAGGAGCAGCGGCGAGGAGTAGGCCGTGTGACTGTAGCGGGGCCAGGTGTATCTGATGGCTGCTGCTGCTGCGGCTGCTGCTGGGGAGTTCCTGCTGATGAATCGTTAAAAAGTGACTCTAGAAGGAGGTGTGTGTGATTCTATCAGGAAAGGAACTGGAAACGAGTATGTAATTCTGACATGAGGGTTTTAGGGAGGCTAAGTGTGCTTCTGGACGGGAACAAGTTACAGGGCCTCTTGTGCAGCTGAATAATTCTCAAGGCAGACAGATGTAGGTTTACTGAAGGTGTTTTGATGGAGTGGTTAATAGGGTTTAGATTTCCAAATGCCAATGTGTCTGTAGGGTTTCTGGGTGAGTTGTGCAGTGTAGTACGGTATTATCATGTCAAACAGTTGTGGTTTAGGGGGATCATACAGGAAGCACCCAGCTTTGGTGGTTGTTAACAGCGCGTGCCAGGAGGAACTAGTTTGTGTGAGCATCTTCCTGCTGAGGGTCAGCTCAATCAAATGCCAGTATCCTTATTTTTTTGCAGGGTATAGGGTTTACGAAGGTACTTTCTGTCTTTGGATGGGGCGCAAGAAAGAATCATCTCTGATGTCAAACTCTTGTTGTGTTGTCCAAGTGATTTGCGGCAGTGAATGCAGCAGGCAGCAGCAGGATGTACCGTAATGCACAAGTGCTAGCACTTTCCAACCCGATTCTGAAATTACGCATTGTACCGTACCGCCATAATTTACTTGTGAAAGAATTTCAGCAATAACCAGAACCAGAACACAGCTGTACAATCCCTAATCCGAGAGTGCTCAAATCAGACTAGAAAGCTGATGTGCCAACCTCCTCTGTTTCCTGAGTCTGCTACCGTACCTTAATTCTCGGCTTACCGGTACTAGGCAGTTCTGAGCCAGCCGATGTACAGTGGTATCCTATCCAGCTGTTCATGGGGGGGGGGTCCACAATGTCAACTTCAGCTGCTGGTACGAGCTAACATTGCTCCTCGAGCTTCGCACTAAAATTTACACAAATTTGAGTGGGGCACTGGGGCTCCCCATTTGAGTGGCCAGAGTTCACGACTGCCACTTGCACTCCTGGTGCTCCCCGCCGCTGCCGCTGCCAGGCTTGCACATTTGCTGCCAAACGAAGGAAGATTGGAGAGTTGAGCAAAGGGATGAAAGGAAGAGGGATGCAGCACCACCTGAGTAAAAGCCTGTGTAGTGGGGTCATGCAAATCAGCTAGGTTGTTTTTCAGGTTGTCTCAAAAAGCAGCACCACCTGAGTAAAAGCCTGTGTAGTGGGGTCGTGCAAATCAGCTAGGCTGGTTTTCAGGATGTCTCAGAAAGCAGCACCAGATGAGTATAAGCCTGTGTAGTGTTGGAAGAGGGACCTGACCACCTGAGTAAAAGCCTATGTTGTGTTGGAGAAGCGGGTCCGGCAAATCATAGGTTAATTTTTGAGACGTCTCAATAAGCAGCACCACCTGTGTAGTAGCCTTTGCAATGCCGGAGACGGGGGCATACAAAAGATTCGCCTTTTCATGGGCGAATCATAGGTGCTGAAGAAAAGATGCCATGAAATGAGCTTGTCTTCTATCAGTCACGTTGCCGGAGAGTGGAACACCTATAACATTCTTGTTATAACCAACACACACAGTCACAGACGGCGTATAGTCGCACTCACCTATGTGGGTTCAACCCCCTCTGCTGTGAACGACTGGATGATGATCTTTTGAGAATTCTCAAAAGTCGCACCAATATGATGATCCGGAACAGGTTTGCTACTATCCCCCACCCGACCCGCATGCATAGTAACGGACGTTATACAGCCACAAGACCCCTGCTGAGGCACTTGGAGAATAACTGCTGAAGAGTGCCTTCAATTCAACAGAATACCTGCTGAAGAGTGCCTTCAATTCAACAGAATACCTGCTGAAGAGTGCCTTCAATTCAACAGAATACCTGCTGAAGAGTGCCTTCAATTCAACAGAATACCTGCTGAAGAGTGCCTTCAATTCAACAGAATACCTGCTGAAGAGTGCCTTCAATTCAACAGAATACCTGCTGAAGAGTGCCTTCAATTCAACAGAATACCTGCTGAAGAGTGCCTTCAATTCAACAGAATACCTGCTGAAGAGTGCCTTCAATTCAACAGAATACCTGCTGAAGAGTGCCTTCAATTCAACAGAATACCTGCTGAAGAGTGCCTTCAATTCAACAGAATACCTGCTGAAGAGTGCCTTCAATTCAACAGAATACCTGCTGAAGAGTGCCTTCAATTCAACAGAATACCTGCTGAAGAGTGCCTTCAATTCAACAGAATACCTGCTGAAGAGTGCCTTCAATTCAACAGAATACCTGCTGAAGAGTGCCTTCAATTCAACAGAATACCTGCTGAAGAGTGCCTTCAATTCAACAGAATACCTGCTGAAGAGTGCCTTCAATTCAACAGAATACCTGCTGAAGAGTGCCTTCAATTCAACAGAATACCTGCTGAAGAGTGCCTTCAATTCAACAGAATACCTGCTGAAGAGTGCCTTCAATTCAACAGAATACCTGCTGAAGAGTGCCTTCAATTCAACAGAATACCTGCTGAAGAGTGCCTTCAATTCAACAGAATACCTGCTGAAGAGTGCCTTCAATTCAACAGAATACCTGCTGAAGAGTGCCTTCAATTCAACAGAATACCTGCTGAAGAGTGCCTTCAATTCAACAGAATACCTGCTGAAGAGTGCCTTCAATTCAACAGAATACCTGCTGAAGAGTGCCTTCAATTCAACAGAATACCTGCTGAAGAGTGCCTTCAATTCAACAGAATACCTGCTGAAGAGTGCCTTCAATTCAACAGAATACCTGCTGAAGAGTGCCTTCAATTCAACAGAATACCTGCTGAAGAGTGCCTTCAATTCAACAGAATACCTGCTGAAGAGTGCCTTCAATTCAACAGAATACCTGCTGAAGAGTGCCTTCAATTCAACAGAATACCTGCTGAAGAGTGCCTTCAATTCAACAGAATACCTGCACCCACAACATGCTCATTATTACCGACACAACAGGCTGATACTGACACTCTTAGTCATTGATGGTGTAGAGTCATGCTCTCCTGTGAGGGTTCGACCCTCTCTGGTGTGGTCGAGTGGATGGTGTGGAATAGGCTTGTTACTATCCCCCATCCGGTATTAACAACAGGCATTATACAGTCACAGATGGTGTAGAGTCACTCACTCACCTGTGTGGGTTCAACCCTCTCTGCTGTTAACGAGTTGTCTCGAGCGGACGAGAAGATGAATCCTTCCTGCACAGTCACACTCGCATTCACACTAGTTGCATGTGCACCAGCTACATTTGCAACAGTCACACTCACCTGTGTGGGTTCAACCCTCTCTGCTGTGAACGAGTTGTCTCCAGTGGACGAGAAAATGTAGCCTTCCTGCACAGTCACATTCGCATTCACACCAGTTGCATGTGCAACCGCTACATTTGCAACAGCCGCACTCACCTGTGTGGGTTCAACCCTCTGCTGTGAACGAGTTGTCTCCAGTGGACAGGAAGATGAGAAGATGTATCCCGACACTGGAGGAGAAGATGTATCCCTCAAGAGTTGTCTGCACGCAACAGTCTTACTATTACCGACACAGCAGTCCCAGATGGTGTGTGGAGTCCCATTCACCTGTGCGGGTTGGACCCTTTCTGCTGTAAACGAGTTGTCTCCAGTGGACGAGAAGATGTATCCTTCCTGCACAGTCACGTTTATGGAGGGTGGAACACCTACAACATTCCTATTAATACCAGCACACATACCTGTGACTAAACCATCTGAACTACACTCACCTGTGTGGGTTCGACTCTCTCTGCTGTGAACGAGTTGTCTCCAGTGGACGAGAATATGTATCCTTCCTGCACAATCGCATTCGCAAGAAACACAATCGCAACAGTCACATTTGCAACAGTCACAGCCGAAATAGCCTGATGTGCAATAAATGGGAAAAGCAAAGGAACACAACAAAGAAATGAGTGCGTGTGAACATTTCCAAGCACCCACAACCTGCTGTTGTCTGCATTGAAAAAATAATTCCTGCAATTCCAGTGCACCTTATTACTGCTCTTTCACACTATACCTTATTCAACTCCACGTGGTAACTGGCATCGTCGTACAGCGGACCCAGAATAACGTCCTCTGTATCATTCTCCCTCTCCATCCAAACCACTGACATGGTACTGCCACTCGAAGAACCCACCTTATTCAGCTCCAAGTGGTAACCCACCTTATTCAGCTGCAAGTGGTAACTTGCATCATCGTATAGCGGACCCAGAACAACCTCCTCTGTATCATCCTCCCTCTCCATCCCCGCCCCTGCTACTCTCCCCTCCTCCCCATCACTCTCCCCAACCTGTCCCCTCTCCTCCTTTCCTCTCCTCCCCTCCCGTCGTTCCCCCCTCTCCTCCCCTCCTCTCCTCCGCCCCTCAGTCAACCGCCATCCCACCACCTCCCCTGCCTGCCACCCCCCTGCGTCACTTGCTGAGTCAGCAACCACTGAGACGTTGACACCTGGCAGCGCGGGAGTGATCCGTGCTGTGAGGAGGATGCCTGGGCAGGCATGGACTGGCGGGAGGGGCGGCGGGCATTTGAAGGGGTCGATTGTCACCTGAAGATGGGGTGGTTAGAAAGAGCAATGCGGGGGAATAAGAGAAGGAGAAAGGCAGCAGTAATTCGGATTGAGCTGGGGTGTGAGATAGACGCCCAGGCGGGCATCGCCTGGCGGGAGGGGCGGCGGGCATGTGAAGGGCAGGACTCTCACCTGGGGGAATGTGCAGGGGGCAAGGGGAAGCAGCAAGAGGGGTTGAGTTGGGGGGTGAGGAAGATGCCTGGGCGGGCATGGACTGGCGGGAGGGGTGGCGGGCATTTGAAGGGGTCGATTGTCGCCTGAAGATGGGGTGGTTTGAAAGAGCAATGCGGGGGAATAAGAGACGGAGAAAGGGCAGCAGCCATTCGGATAGAGCTGGGGTGTGAGATAGACGCCCAGGCGGGCATCGCCTGGCGGGAGAGGCGGCGGGCATGTGAAGGGCTCGATTGTCACCTGAAGATGGGGTGGTTTGAAAGAGCAATGCGGGGGAATAAGAGACGGAGAAAGGGCAGCAGCCATTCGGATTGAGCTGGGGTGTGAGATAGATGCCCAGGCGGGCATCGCCTGGCGGGAGGGGCGGTGGGCATGTGAAGGGCTCAACTCTCATCCAAGGACGTAAGCAAACGTGCAGAGACGTTAGCAAACGTGCAGAGGCGTAAATGAACGTAGAGTGACGTAAGGAAACGAACAGAGACGTGACTAAACGTACATAGACGTCAAGAAACGTACAGAGACATAAGCAAACGCACAGAGACGTAAGCAGACGTGGCCAGGACGTACCTGAATGAGGGAGGCCTCTACTGCACTCACAGGAATGAGGGAGGCCTCTACTGCACTCACAGGAATGGCTGAAGGGTAAAACAGGAGCCGCGGGGTCGGTGGGGAAGGGAAGGTGCCATCTGGGGAGAGTTGATCCCTGAAATCCCCAAGGGACCTGTCGTGTGGGGAGCTGGTGTGAGACAAGGGACGGGAAGATAGGGCACCGGGTGTGAGGCATGCGGGATGACTTATGGGGCATGAGGCATGGGGGATAGGGCACAGAGGTAGATGCAGCAGGGAGCCAGGGCATTCGGCATAAGGAATGTGGGGTGAAGCATTACGGATGCGGCATGAGGGAGGAGGCATAGGGTATGGGGGGTAGATGCAATGCAACATGGGAACAATAGAGAAAGAGATGTGCTCCAACAGACATGTCCAAACGTGATTCTCACTCAGTGACTCGCTCACATTCTCACTCTCACCCACACTCTCACTCTCACCCACACTCTCACTCACACCCACACTCTCACTCACACTCACACCCACACTCTCACTCTCACTAGCACTGTCACTCAGACTCAACCAATCAACCTGTGAGCTCACTCATTCTCACTCTTATTCACAGTCACACTCTCACTCACACTCACCCTGTGGACTCACTCAGACTCACTGTACTCTCTCTCTCACATACAGACTCACCCTATCAACTCACACTCAGACTCACCATATCAACTCACACTCAGACTCACTCTATCAACTCACACTCACACTCACTCTATCAACTCACACTCAGACTCACTCTATCAACTCACACTCACACTCACTCTATCAACTCACACTCACACTCACTCTATCAACTCACACTCACACTCACTCTATCAACGCACACTCACACTCACTCTATCAACTCACACTCACACTCACTCTATCAACTCACACTCACACTCACCCTGCAGACGAGATTCCTTCTTTCAGATTCCCCTCACCACCCTCTTGCCCCTCCTGCACTTCCTGCTCCCACTCCTCCCCCAAAACCACCTCCCCTAAATCCACCTCCCCAATATCCACCTCCCCTGCTTCTACCTCCCCAGCACCAACATCAGCAGCAGCACCACCAGCACCAGCACCAGCACCAGCACCAGCACCAGCACCAGCACCAGCACCAGCATCACTAGCATCAGCACTAGCAGCACTAGCAGCACCATTAGATGAGTGTGTGAGAGGTGCGGATGGGAAGCCAGAGTGGTGCAGAGAGAGCAGGAGACTGGTGTGTGGTTCAAGCCAATACGACTGCACGGCATAGGGAAGAAAGGGAGAAGAAAGGAGTGGGCGGCAAGGAAGCAGAGGCACGATAAGGATGATGAGCAGTAGAGTAGATTGCCACAGGATCCTCCCTGGATGGTGGGCAGAGCACTGAGGGAGAGACGTAACCGGGTAATAGATGACCAGGGAAAGGACTTGCACACCCACCGTCATATGACAGTGGTGTGGGTGATCATCACGCCTCACCACTGCTCACCCCTGCTCACCACGTCTCACCACGCCGCACCTGCTCGGAGATTGCCACAGGGTCTTCCTTGGATGGTGGGCGGCGCACTGAGAGAGAGAGAGAGAGCCGCAACCTGGAAAATGACTTGCACTCCCAGAGTCATATGAGAGTGGTGTGGGTGCTCACCACTGCTCTCCATGCCCCACCATTTCTCACCACTGCTCACCACTGCTCACCACTGCTCACCACGCCTTGCCACGCCTCACCATTCCTCACCATCCTTCACCACGCCTCACCTGCTCGTAGATTGCCACAGGGTCCTCCTTTGATGGCGGGCGGCGCACTGAGAGGGAACCGTAACCTGGTAACAACTGACTAGGTGATGAATGACATGGTGCCGAATGTCTTGCACTCCCACCGTCGTTCCCACTGATGCGCGCGACGATGCTTGCTTCGAGAGAGAGGAGGGAGAGCGATGGCGGGAGGAGGGAGGTGTTGAGGAAGAGTGGGCCAGATACGCGGTAGGCCGTGGGAGTAAGGAGAATGGGCTGCAGCAGTAAGAGTGGAGAAAGGGTAAAACAGCAGAAAGAGCAAACAGGGAGGTGTTGAGGAAGAGTGGGCATGACATGCGTAAGCCATGGGCGTCAGCAGTAAGAGTGGAGAAAGAGGGGAGAAAGAGGGGAGAAAGAGGGAAGAATGAGCATAGCAGCAGAAAGAGAAGACAGGGAGGTGTTGAGAAAGACTAACCCGGATACTACACAGTAGGCCGTGGGAGAGAGGGACTACCTTAGGTTGGCGGGTGTGAAAGGAGAAAGAGAGAGCGCCATAGTAGGCACAGGCGTGGGACATGGCGAGGGTGTATTCCCCTGGGGATTCCACACAGAACTCCTGCACTCCGGGCTGCAGAGTGGTGGAGAAGTGTGCAGAGGGGTGGAGAGGAGTGGAGGGAGGTATGGCAAGCAAAGAAGAGCGCACAACATGGCGAGGGTATACTCTCCTAACTCCACACAGAACTCCTGAATGTCAGGCTGGAAAACGGTAGAGAAGGGTGGAGAGCGGTGAGGGGAGATTATGGCAAGTAAAGAAGAGCATGTGACATGGTGCAGGTGTGCTCCCCTGCTCCAGTCAGTGGGGTCATAGTCCCTGTGAGTCAATGTGAACCCGTCATCCCCTGCTGCCCGCACCACCATGCGCCACCCCTCTCACTCTCTCTCTCGACCCTTTAATACAACCTCAACGCCTGCTCTTGCCATTGCTGCCTGCTCTTGCCGACACAGAGAAGTCAGCGGGGTCATAGTCCCTGTGAGTCAATGTGAACCCGTCATCCAATGCTGCCCGCACCACCATGCGCCACCCTTGCTGTGTGCAGCAAGTCTACTCACCTCTCTATGCGAGCAGCATAATCCCACCATATCGTGCACCTACCGAAACAGAGAAGTCAGTGGGGTCATATTCCCCGTGGGTCAACGTGAACCTGTCCTCCATGGCTGCCCGCACCACCATGCTACCATTCTCCCCCTGTGGCACCAAACACTCACCAACACAGACAAGTCAGTGGGGTCATATTCCCCATGAGTCAACGTGAACTTGTCCTCCATTGCCGCCCGCACCACCATGCGCCACCCGCGCTGCGCCAGCTGTACGTTCGCCACGGGCGAATCAAACACCGCCACGTCAGCACGGCCCTCTTCCTCCCAGCACCACTCGTCCTGCTGCAGGGCAGTGGCGTTGGCGGGAGCCTTGCGGGCCTGTTGTGAGGGAGGGGGAGGGGGAGGGGCGGTGGGTGCCTTTTGCGGCGCCTCAAAGGACGCGGCCCTCCTCCTCTCAGCACCACTCGTCCTGCTGAAGCTCATTGGCGTTGGTGGGGGCCTTGCGGGCCTGTTGTAAGGGAGGGGGAGGGGGAGGAAGTGGGTGCCTTTTGCGGCGCCTCAAAAGACGCTGCCCTCCTCCTCTCAGCACCACTCGTCCTGCTGAAGCTCATTGGCGTTGGTGGGGGCCTTGCGGGCCTGTTGTAAGGGAGGGGGAGGGGGAGGGGGAGGAAGCGGGTGCCTTTTGCGGCGCCTCAAAAGACGCTGCCCTCCTCCTCTCAGCACCATTCGTCCTGCAGCTCATTGGCAATGGCGGGAGCCTTGCGGGCCTGTTGTGAGGGAGGGGGAGGGGGGAGGGGGAGGGGGAGGGGGGGTGGGTGCCTTTTGAGGCGCCTCAAAGGACGCGGCCCTCCTCCTCTCAGCACCATTCGTCCTGCAGCTCATTGGCAATGGCGGGAGCCTTGCGGGCCTGTTGTAAGGGAGGGGGAGGAAGTGGGTGGGAGGCGGGGCGAAGGAGGAATGGGAAGGGTAAGGGGAATGGGAGATAGAGGAGAGGAGAGACAGAAAACGATCCGGCAGCAGCCGATCAAAGGAGAACGATCCGACCGAGCTTCTCTCTTCGTTGGCTGCCACGTCTTCCCCACCTCCGGCTACCTCCCCTCCCCTTCCCCTCCCCTTTCCCATGAAAAACACCTCTCCAATGTATGGCCAACTCACCTCGATTTGATATGATTCAGGCAGCAACCGATAATGAACAAAACGATTCTACCAAGCCACTTCTCCACCGCCTTTCCTCCAATCCTCCTCTTTCAATGAACCCCTCTCCCATGAAACACACTCTTCCAGTGGCCCACTCACCTCGATTTGGTACGATCCAGGCAGCAGCCGGTTAAAGAAGAACGATCCGACCATGCCTCTTTGTCACGGCCTTTCCAATCCTCCCCTTCCCCTGCCATCCTCTCCCACGAAACACACACTTCCAACGAGATAGACCACTCACCTCGATTCTGTACGACCCGGGCAGCAGCCGGTCAAAGAAGAATGATCCCACTGCACCTCTCCATTCATTGCCTGCCACGCTTTCCAATTCTGCCAAGTCGCCAACCAACTTTGTGTGGCACACTCACCTCGATTCGGTACGACCCAGGCAGCAGCCGGTCAAAGAAGAACGATCCGACAGCACCTCTCCTCTCCACCACAACTGCACTCCTCCCCTTCCCCTCCCCTCTCCCCTTTCCATTCCCTCTCCCCTCCGCCTTTCCCCCTACTTCCCCCTCCCCTCCTACCACCACCACCCATTGTAAAAACGTGCCCTGCTGCTGCTCTGTCTCTCCACCTGCCCCTTCATCTGCCCCATTATCTGTGAGAGCCCAGAGTGTGACAGTAACGGTGGAGTCACACTGCTCCAGGCACCGCACCTCGCCGGATACGAACAGGTGTGACTGTAAGGGAAGTGGGGCGGGGAGAGTGGAACAGGTGTGACTAACAGTTGTGAGTGTAACTGGTGTGACTGTGCAGGTGTTCATTGTAACAAGTGTGACTGTCAACAGGTGTGACTAAAAGTGAGAAATTCTATGCAAAGACAATTTGCGCTGCATAGGTAGCATTTCGCAACGGTGCCACGCGGGTAGGCAAAGGGACAGGAAGCCAAGCAGGCAGGTGTATTTTGGGTCGACTCAAAAGTATTTTGGTGTACTTAGGGCAGAAGGAAAGCGCAGAAGGGTGTCGGTTACAATACGATAAGATACGATACGATACGATACGATACGATACGATACGATTCGTCAAAGCGAGGGTGTCGCGGTTTCGCATACCCGTTTGAAGACCATGTTTGTGACAGGGGCGGATGTGACAGTAACAAAATTCAGCCCAGAGAGGAAACATCAACCAGTGCCGGTGATACAATACACAATATAAACGTAAGGTTTTGTGTTCTAAACGTATCACACCTGTTTGAAGACTATGTTTGTGACGGGGGCGGATGTGACAGTAACGGATTCCTCTATAGAGGGGGAGAAGACCAGCCCTGCTGCCACCTCATCCGGGCTGATCTCAGGCACCAATTGGTAGCTGCCACGTGGCACCTGGGGGCGGCCGGGGAGGGTTAGGGAGGGGGAAACAGCACAATGGGTGAGGGGGAAGAGAGAGGGGGTGAGAGAGGGAGTAGGAAGCAGAACCGGCCATCTTTGTCCGCCTCTGCAATCACCGGCGCCACACTCCAGCTGCTCGCTTCCTGCCTGCTCAACCCCTTGCTGCCACCACCTTGCTCGCTTCCTGCCTGCAGCCACTCACCACCACTCACCACCGCTCACAACCTCTCACCCCCACCCACCATGAAGCAGAACCGGCCATCTCTGTCCGCCTCTGCAATCACCGGCGCCACACTCCAGCTGCTCGCTTCCTGCCTGCTCAACCCCTTGCTGCCACCACCTTGCTCGCTTCCTGCCTGCAGCCACTCACCACCACTCACCACCGCTCACAACCTCTCACCCCCACCCACCATGAAGCAGAACCGCCCATCTCTGTCCGCCTCTGCAATCACCGGCGCCACACTCCAGCTGCTCGCTTCCTGCCTGCTCAACCCCTTGCTGTCTCTGCCGCCACTGCTGCTGCTGCGACCAGCGCTGATTCCTCTTGGACTTGTGCTGCTGATCGTATCCCAGCTGGCATCCTGAGAGCCGTCCATGTGAGACCCGTCGAAATCACCACCTCGGCTTAGCTCCACTCGCCGCCACGGCACAAAGGACGACTCGCCGCCCGCCTCCATCTCCACCCGCCCGCACAGCGCGTACCGGGCGGCACGGATGGGCGGCAGGGCAACGGCGGTTAGCGCTTCAGCTGTTGTTTCGCTACCACCGGTGGTGGTGGTTGTGGCAGCAGCAGAAGTGGCGGCAGCAGCAGTGGCGGTAGCAGCAGTGGCAGTAGCAGCAGTGGCAGTAGCAGGAGCAGGAGGGAGGGTGATGTTTGAAAGGGATGGGAAGACATAGAGGGGACGGACTGCTGTTATGGTGTGAGTGGTGGGGGGAGGAGAGGTAGGAGTAGGAGGAGGGGGAGGAGGAGAGAAGGATTTTGCAGAGGAGGGATGGTGCAGGGGTGCAGAGGAGAGGAGGGAGGCTGGGAGTGTGAAGGAGTAGTCACCCTGCAAAACGAGAAGGGGGTAAATGAGGAGAAGAGAGGGGCACATGAGGAGAAGGAAGGAGGGGTGAGGAGACGAGGGAGGTGGGGAGTGAGGAGGAGTAGTCACCCTCCAGAGAAGGGAAAAGGGTTGAGGAGAGGAGAGGGAGGCGAAGACGCGAGGAGGAAATGATACTGGCATGAGAGGTCAGGGGTGCAAGGAAACGGAATTGGGTGGTTGCAATCACAATAGGGTTACACAGCAACAACCCTAAAGCAACCGTAACACAGTATCACCTTGTGAAACTCATATCATGGTGACAATCACAGCATACCCTAGAGCCTTGCACAGATATCATGGTGACACTCACAGCATACCCTAGAGCCTTGCACAGATATCATGGTGACACTCACAGCATACCCTAGAGCCTTGCACAGATATCATGGTGACACTCACAGCATACCCTAGAGCCTTGCACAGATATCATGGTGACACTCACAGCATACCCTAGAGCCTTGCACAGATATCATGGTGACACTCACAGCATACCCTAGAGCCTTGCACAGATATCATGGTGACACTCACAGCATACCCTAGAGCCTTGCACAGATATCATGGTGACACTCACAGCATACCCTAGAGCCTTGCACAGATATCATGGTGACACTCACAGCATACCCTAGAGCCTTGCACAGATATCATGGTGACACTCACAGCATACCCTAGAGCCTTGCACAGATATCATGGTGACACTCACAGCATACCCTAGAGCCTTGCACAGATATCATGGCCGCTTATGCCGCAGCCACACTCATGCGAACCATCTTACAGCTCACTGTACCAGAGCAGAGCGTCTGTCACACCGCCACAGAGAGCCCATCCAGCATCACTGTTGCTCCCTCCACCCCGCGGCCCTCCCCGTCCTCCACTCCACCCACTTAAGTTCTAATAGGCTACAGCACCCCTAGCCACAGGTAGCACTAACATCCCACCAGAGCGTCAGCGACAGCCAAGGTGACTTTTGAGTCGACTCAAAAGCCAAGGCCATCCAGCAACACTGTCGCCCAGCATCCATCCTCTCCAACCCACGGCCCTCCCCATCTTCCATTACACCATAGCATCAAAGGCAGCACGTACAGCACCCCTAGGTGACTTTTGAGTCGACTCAAAAGTCACCTCCCCATCCTCCATTACACCATAGCGTCAAAGGCAGCACGTACAGCACCGCACCCCCAGCCAAAGGGAGCACTAGCACCAATAACTCACGGGAGAGTCATTCACAGCCACTGACGGGCCACCCAGCATCACTGCTGCTCCCTCTACCTCACGGTCTACTCTTCCCATCCTCCTCTCACTGTAAACACCACTGGTGGCACCAACAACTCACCTCAGCATCGGTCACAGCCACTGAAACACCATCCAGCATCACTGTCGCCCCCTCCACCCCACGGCCCTCCCCGTCCTCCACCCGACCACTGCCTGTCAACAGAGCAGTATCCAGCTGGAAAACGGTGGGGGGAAGAGGGGGAAAGGGCAAAGAGGGGAAAGACTTGAGCAGCAGTGGAGCCGTAGCTGGGCACATAGAAGAGTGCCCTTGCGTTCTTGAAGTCCCATTCCACCTGTACAGGCACTCACACAATCGGACTGCTGCGTGTGATTGAATTGACTGGAGAGAGACAGCAATGAGAGACAGCAAAGGGCGTACCTGGTCCTGAGCAGCAGTAGGAGGAGAGTAGCTGGCCACGTAGAAGAGTGCGCCTGCATCTTTGGAGCCCCACCCCACCTCCACGGGCACTCTAGCAAGAGAGAGGGAGGGAGAATGCATGCGCGTACCTGAGCAAGAGAAGGACAGCAAGAGAATGCATGCGCGTACCTGGTCCTGAACAGCAGGAGGAGAGTAGCTGGACACGTAGAAGAGTGCGCCTGCATCTCTGGAGCCCCACCCCACCTCCACGGGCACTCTAGCACTTGCACTGTTGCAATTGCTGTGATTGGATGACGCAGCAGAATCAGCGGGTGTTGAATTGAGAGTGCTTGTAGCGAGGGGCTGGATGGTCCAAAGAGGATGCGAGGAAGACAGATCATAAGCTCCTGTTGACGGCAGTGGGTGGGTGGGTGGGTGGGTGGGTGGGTAGGTGTGTAGGAGGCGGGTGGGTGGGTGGTCAAATAAAAACCAGAAAGGCCAGTGAAGCACCCCCTCTTTGCTACTCTAGAAACGCCCCATCCCCTTTCCCAAGCAAGCACTCACCCACTGGAAGGCCCGTGAAGCTGAAAGCACCACTGGCATCAGTGACAGCCGTTGCTGCCACCCGCTGCTCTTGTTGGTCTTGCTGCTGCTGCTGCTGTCCCTGTTGTGACACCTCCCTCTCTGCACCATCGTTGCCGCTGCTGCTGCTACTGCTGCTGCTGCTGCTACTGCTGCTGCTGCTGCTACTGCTGCTGCTGCTGCTACTGCTGCTACTGCTGCTACTGCTGCTACTGCTGCTACTGCTGCTACTGCTGCTACTGCTGCTACTGCTGCTACTGCTGCTGCTGCTTTCGATGGTCCCGTGAACGGATTGTAGGGTTACGAGGATACCAGCCGGCCCTATCAAAGGTCCTTCAGGTGGCTTAACTGCTCCTGTTGCTGCTGGTGAGTGGCTGAGTATGTGGCCTGAGAGGCCAAACCTGTTCCAGGAGAAAACAACAATGTTCCATTGCACTTTCAGGTGAAATCAACAAGCTAATAGTGTGTGTGTAAAAGCATACGCAGTCAAAAGTTTTCAAAAAAACTAGAAAAGAGCTATCGTAAAGACACGCACCCGTGAATGTGGAAATCCATGTCATTGCCAGCATTGCAGGAAACAGCATCGACCACCACCATCTGCATGCAAGCATGAAAGAGAGGATCAGACGAGGTGCGAGGATGAAATCAAGAGATGAGAGGGAATCGGGAGCGAGGGTTAAGTGAATTAAAGCCGAGGACAGTCAGAGGGAATCTGGTCACTCGCCAAATGGGATTGTGCTGATATCTGGCATGGGGATAAAACGGGGGAGAGGGGGAGAGGGCAGGGTGGGGGGGTGATTGAGTCCCATTTAGTGATTTGCGGACAGGCATATTGATCGATGCAATAGAGGAAGGAGTTGAGGAGATATGGGCGGGAAGTGAGGAGATGAAGGCAGGAACTGAGGAGAGAGGCGGGGGGAATGGTGGGGGAGGGGAGGGAATTAAGAAAATAGGGGCGGGAATAGAGGAGGTGATGGGAATTGAGGTAGATACTGGGACTGAATATTGATTAGGCAAGCGGGCAAGGAGCGAAAGTCACCTTAGGAGAGTCTACAGACCAGCCGGGGGGGGCACGTAGGGCGATGAGAAAGGACTCCTGAGAGGAAAGGGAAAGGGGAGGAAGAAAAAAAGGCGGGAGGAGGATGGCGGGGGAGACGGGGAAGGGCGAGGTGGGGGAAGAGGGGGGGAAAGGGGAGGGGAGGGGAAGAGGGGGGGGGTTTGCATCAAGAAGCAAGGTCATGGCAAAGAGATTACAGCGAAGTCAGCCAGAGCAAGACTACGGACTAACTGGGGGGAGGGAATGGCCACGTGATACAAGTGCTGTTTTGAGACGTCTCAAGATTACAACGAAGTCAGCCCGAGCGAGCCTACGGACTAACTGGGGGGAGGGAATGGCCACGTGATACAAGTGTTGTTTTGAGACGTCTCAAGATTACAACGAAGTCAGCCCGAGCGAGCCTACGGACTAACTGGGGGGAGGGAATGGCCACGTGATACAAGTGTTGTTTTGAGACGTCTCAAGATTACAACGAAGTCAGCCCGAGCGAGCCTACGGACTAACTGGGGGGAGGGAATGGCCACGTGATACAAGTGTTGTTTTGAGACGTCTCAAGATTACAACGAAGTCAGCCCGAGCGAGCCTACGGACTAACTGGGAGGAAGGAATGGGGGAGGAGGGGCCTGGGGGAAGTGGATGTAAGGGCGATGAGGAAGGACTCATGTGACGGGAAAATCAGGGGGGGAGGCGAAGACGAGAGCAGAGTAGAGGGAAGAGGGAAGGGGGGAGACGGGAGGAGACCCCTCAAAAGGGGTCACGGGGAAGTGGAGGGCGATGAGGAAGGACTCGTGGGAGGGGAAAATGAGGGGGGAAGGCGGAGACGAGAGCAGAGTAGAGGGAAGGGGGGAGACGGGAGGAGAGTGGCATGTGGGAGATGGAGGGCGGGAGGAGAGTGGCATGTGGGAGAGGGAGGGCGGGAGGAGAGTGGCATGTGGGAGAGGGAAGGTGGGGAGGGAGGAAGGGAGGGAGAGAGGAGGGGAGGGAGCAAAGGTAAACCGGGGGGACTAATGCAGATTGAGAGAAAAACGCACCTGGAGGGAAGGAGGCATGAGCAAGTAGTATCCATCCTCGTCACAGTGTGTCCTCTCATGAGCGTTTTGAGTCGACTCAAAACACATCTTATGCGAATTGAGAGAGCAAGGCGCACCTGGAGGGAAGGAGGCATGAGCAAGTAGTATCCATCCTCGTCACAGTGTGTCCTCTCATGCACGAAGCTGCCGTCATGGGACTGTAGCTCGACCTGTACAGCATAGAAAATTCATTGCAAAAAAACAAAGACAACCAAAATACATCTTGTTTTACATTTCAAGCATTATTCCTTAGAATGATAAGGAATTGCTCATGAGGACGTCGTCACCATAATTTCGCATTCAATAAGAACACACAAGCCATGATTGACCAATCACAAATGCAGCTGACACACCAAATACCATGGTGCAGGTGTAATTAACAAGAAATTTCCATGACAGATGTGTAAATTAGTCAACACATTACCATGATATGGGTGTAGTCAATTGCCTCGGTGTTGCTCGCTTGGGGCAGTAGGGATGTCAGACGAGAACTTGGCTGCATTATAGTCACATCGAAGTGAGTTCACAATCACAAAATTGTCAAACATGAGTCACAGCCCATCATAATCACATGCGCACAACCACCTGAACGCCAGTGTCAAATCCTGGCATTCATTGTCATGTGCCAATCTTCATCATCTGTCATACATTGCTGAGTGTCATACATTGCTATGTGTCATACATTGCCATGTGTCATACATTGCCATGTGTCATTCAATGCAATCTGTCATTTATTGCCATGTCCCTCATTCATTGCCATGTGTGTTGCCATGTGCCATGCATTGCCGTGCGTCATTCATATCCATTTGTCATTCATTGTCATACGTCCTTCATAGCCATGTGTCATTCATTGCCATGTGTCAATCATTGCCATGTGCCACGCTTTGTTATGTGCCACACAATGTCATGGATGGATCACACACAATGGTATGCATGCTGTCGTGTCATGACCTGTGTCAGGTACCATGCCATGTGTGAGATGTCATGTGTGACCCGACAGCATGCGCCTCACCACACACCACGTGATCCGCCTCACCACACACCCCGTAATGCGCCACCTCACCACACGATGCACCACACCAGACGACAGCATGCGCCTCACCACACGACAGTACGCGCCTCACACACGACAGCACGCGCCTCACACACGACAGCACGCGCCTCACACACGACAGCACGCGCCTCACACACGACAGTACGCGCCTCACACACGACAGCATACGCCTCACCTTGACGAACCCGCTGCAGCCCACCAGCACAGCCTCATCCCTCGCGACAACTCTCATCGCCGCCCCCGTTATAAGCACAGTCACGCATAGCGACCACAGAGCACGGCGCTGGTGACAACACAGCGTCAGCTGAAGGCGAAGCATGACTGGTGGGGAAAGCCAGTCAACGGTGGTTGATGTAGCCTTCGCGATCCCTTTACAGCCGACTCAATATAGCATGCGGAAGCGGTGCTCTGATGAGGCAACCTTGCCGATATCTGAGCTACTTCCTCAAAGGAAATGCGCCAACGAAATGTCAGGTGCTTCAGACGACCGTGAGCGACTCGTCACGGTTCAATGTCACGTAGTATGGACAACCGAATCCCGTGAGCTACTTTTCAAGATTGCAAAGAACAGCATATAACTTTCAAGAAGACGGTTCTTTGCTTTGTGTACGGAAACCGAACTCCAAAAGGATTCATGGCAAATATTTCAGCGTGTTTGTTCATACATTATGAAAGTGTCTGATGTGTCATTAGCTATCACGTTATGAAAAGCTACAAAACGGGGCTCATATGCATCATATGTCTGGGATAAAATGCAGGCAGAATTATGCCTGGCACTAAAAGTTCATTGCCACAACCAGCGGGAAAACGGAATATGAAAACGGGTGCCTTCGTTTTTCTGACGTGTTTTACTTAGCTGCATCATCAATTCAGAATTGCCTTTCTGTTTGGAACGATGCAATTGTGTACAATCAAGCACATAATGAATCGCTGTTGCTACAAAAAAAGGATGGCATACAAGAAATGGTGTTTGGCACCAAGTAAAGATATGTTTGGGGATGTGGTGGTTTAGCGCTAGAAGCTTGTCAAGTGAAGCGTCTATGGTAGTACGATCCTCCTGCGAATGCTGCACCGCTGGAGCCCAGCTTAGTCCTGCCAAAATTGAAGGTAATTTGTTAACTCTTATGATGACACGTCGCCAGTATGGAGGTAACTTTCCCAAAACTGAGTTAACGCACCTTTGACTGGATGTTGTTGGACAGCCAGTCGAGACCCTCATAGAGACCTTCTCCTGAGGTAGCGCAAGTACTCTGGATGTACCTGAAATGGACGAAGGTGGTATGACAGTCAAGGCAAGAACTCAATACGACATCTCGACGTGGATCAAACAGAATGTCGACCGGATTTTCACGCTTATGATAGTTTAGAACCAAATCGTCTACTTAAAGGGTCACTTACCATTGACGCTGGCGCAATGAATGAAGACCAAGCTTATCGGTAATCTCTGCAGCGTTCATGGCATTCGGAAGATCCTGCTTGTTAGCAAACACAAGCAGCACCGCGTCCCGCAATTCGTCCTGGAAAAAGGAGGCGGAGAAAGAGTCAGCAAACAAACCAGGTCACCAGCACACTCGAAGAATTTCAATAAGAGACAAAAGATGATGCTGACCTCGTTGAGCATTCTGTGCAACTCATCCCTGGCTTCCATCACACGATCCCTATCGTTGCTGTCGACAACGAAAATCAGACCTTGTGTGTTCTGGAAGTAATGCCTCCAAAGGGGACGGATCTGTACAACGAGATACACGGCGAAATTAGTCCAATCACGAAACGACCTAACAATTGAAGACCTAGTTGCAATTTGCTTTTCTTACCTTGTCCTGACCTCCCACATCCCACACAGTGAAGCTGATGTTCTTGTATTCCACAGTTTCGACATTGAATCCTGGATTGGAATGAAGATAGGGTCGCTTAGCAAACATATAGGTGTCTTAAGCGAGTCTGACAGCAGATCGACGAAGGACTGCAATCATACCAATGGTTGGAATGGTGGTCACGATCTCTCCCAGCTTCAGCTTGTACAGAATGGTCGTTTTACCAGCGGCATCTAGACCAACCATAAGAATACGCATGTCCCGTTTCCCAAAAAATCTCGCGAAGAGCTTCCCAAAGGACAATCCCATGGTGAACTGCTTTTAGGAACTAGAGCTAGAGTGGTAATGAAAATCAATAAGATGGGAGTAATCTGAGATTCCTAACGAAAGGCCTGCTTGAGAGAATGAGCTATCAGTGGCCTTTTTGGTTCTGGAGAGCTATCAAATGATCCCTTTTTCCCTACCAACCAGCTCTCGCACGGTGTTCTCAAGGCCAGACTTTCCCCCCAATGGCACGTCGCATGCCTCCCGCAAGATTTCGCAATCCGTCGCATCGGGCTGACCAAACCAACTTTCCTCGCACGGTGGAGGCCGTCTGACGCGCAACGACTGGAATTCCCCCGCGCGAATCTGCTGCACCGTTCAGGACGCTGACAGGGCTCCTTCGTTGTGGGCGCGTAGGGCACGGTGGAGTCACCGAGATCCCACCGTTAGGTTGATAATATCGAGTGCCACGTAAAAATTATGAGGTTGACTAACCAGTTCTGTATACAAGAATGATATATGATTATAAGGGAGATATTATTTGTTTGCCTGATTTAATTCCTTCGCGACCTGGATCATGGGCCTCAATGCTTATTGATTTAATGGAAATGATATATTAAATAAACTTTCCTATATGTTATTCTCGCTTTTATTGTCGCTTGGTCGGAGACCTATATCAGCATCAGCAACATAGCAACAATCATTTAGCAGCACCAATACACTCGAGTGTATCCGCATTTTGATTGATCTTTAAGTGTTCGCCCTTTGCCAAGTGGGTTAGGCGTATGTGGGGCAGGGCGGAAACATAGAAAGGCAGAAAAATCCAGGGGAGGTGGTGGGGGAACCGACAAGCGCCTTGTTACCCTAGCCAGGCTGTTCGCGAACCACTTGAAATTGAGTTGTCGGGGGCACTGGTAGAACCAACGCTAGAGATGATTCGTGTGTGATCGGTCATCGCGCAGTGTGTGTGGCACTCTGTACATCCAGCCCTACACCAATCACAGCGTTCCAAGCCAACATCGTATATCTAGCGAAAGACATCTATTCCGAGTCCCCTTCGCAAATCGCTGGCATGAACATTGTTTTCTCGTCCCATGGGCTCTATCCGTGACGAGTCTGTTTACAACGAGGATTTTGACCTTTCATACTCCAGCTCTCACCTTTCCCTCCCTTGGCATAGAAATTCTCGCCTTCACCAAACCAACCATCCAGCTCTCCCAGTTTCCTTCTATTATTCAATTGTTCCGACCGAATTGGCGTGCGTGGATGTGTTGTTGATGGTATTTCTGTCATTAGCTGATTCTGTTCAGTCTCTCCCTTGTTATCAGAGGTGCTTTCAGCAGTTTCACGCGACGCCAACGATCGGCTATGAAAAAACGGTACTAGAAAAGGAGCCCGGTGCTTTTAGCTATCGGTCGGATGCAGAAATTCTCTGACGTAGTTATCTCGGATGCAGCAACTCTCGGATGTAGCAAGCACCAGAGCCGATGGCCTACCCGAGGTTGACTCGCACGGAACGGAGGCGGGTGGCACTTCTTGTCGTTTTGCTCTGTCTTGCCGCCTGCACGTCTGCTTGGCGTTTCTCTGATCAGATCTGTATCTTTTGCACCTCGAAACGAGCTGGCACTGTAGTCGCGAACAGCAGAAACGAGGCGACCTTTATCGGGGACAGCGCGGGCCCTGTTGCTTCTGAAGATTCGAGCAGCAACAGGGATAGCGCGAATGACGGCGGCAGAAGCAGAGAGGAAGGGACCCGGTCACAGTCCGAAGGCTCAGGAGCGGCTGCGAATGATGATGTACGTCGTCCCCCTCCTCCGCATCCTCCTCCTTCCTGCGACTTTTGAGTTCCCTTCTCCATGATTATTAATGTGGTACTCACAAGTCACTTGGTTTCAGGAGCGGCACCCAATGATGATGTGCGTCGTCCCCCTCCTCCACATCCTCCCACTTCATGCAACTTTTGAGTAGACTTAAAGGCCGCGTACTCAAAAGTCACTTGGGTTCGGGAGGAGCATTCAATGATGATGTGCGTCGTCGCGCTTCTTCGCCACCCCTTACCCGCTCCGCTCTCCCACGCTTTCCGCTGTCCCCCCCGCCCCCCCTCCTCCTCCCCTCCGCTCCCCATTCTCTCTTCTCCCCTCCTCCTCCCCCCTTTCTCCGATCCCCCCTCCGCTCCCCGTTTTCTGATCCCCCTTCCTCTGCTCCCCCCTCCGGCGCTCCTCTTCCTTCGCTCCCCCCTCCTCCGCTCCCCATTCTCCCCCCTCTCATCGCCTCGCATTCTCCGCTTACCCCTCCCTCCCCTCCTTAGCAGTGTGTCTGGTGGGGGGCGCGGGACTTAGGCCACAGGCCCCACCATCACACACCACCTGCTGCGCGCCCTGCTGCCCTCCCTGCCGCCTTCACTTCATCTCCCCTTCCCTCTCTTCTCTCCACTCCTTTCCACCCTTCCCCAGCCCTCCCTCCCCTCCTTAGCAGTGTGTCTGGTGGGGGGCGCGGGACTTAGACGCCACAGGCCCCACCATCACACACCACCTGCTGCCCGCCCTGCTGCCCTCCCTGCCGCCTTCACTTCATCTCCCCTTCCCTCTCTTCTCTCCACTCCTTTCCACCCTTCCCCAGCCCTCCCTCCCCGCCCTAGCAGTGTGTCTGGTGGGGGGCGCGCGGGACTTAGACGCCACAGGCCCCACCATCACACACCACCTGCTGCCCTCCCTGCTGCCATTCGACCTCTTCATCCATGCACCGTTGGATGAAAACGCCGCGAAGATCTCAGCCCTTGCTCGTGCACATGCCATGCACAGGGAGCGTGCTACAGCCAGAAGCAGCAGCAGCAGCAGCAGCAGCAGCAGCAGCAGCAGCAGCAGCAGCAGCAGCAGCAGCAGCAGCAGCAGCAGCAGCGGCGGCGGCGGCGGCGGCAGCAGCAGCAGCGCGCACAACCAGGATGGCAGCAGCAGAAGTGACTATAACGAGCAGCAGGGAGCAGCCGGGAGCATGGCTGGTGCTATAAAGGGGGTGAGGGTGTTTCCTGTTGTGCCTGTAGACGCATCACTCTATCCCGGGTCTATTATCATTCTCCCCTGGGGATCTCCGAATGGGGTTCAGGGGATTTTGCAGTATTTCAGGTTGATTGAGGGCTGTTTGCCGCTCATAGAACGTGAGGAAAAGACGAGCCGTGCCGGCCAGCCGTACCGGTGGGTGCTGCGCACGCGGCTTGATGGTTATTGGTCGGCGCCGGCACCCCCGCTTTCGTCTTTTATTGGCTGGGCGGGGAAGGGGGTGGAGAGGAGGGAAGGGGGAGGAGGAGGAGGAGGGGCGGAAGGAAAAGAGGCCGAAAGCATGGGGGAGAGGGCGGCATATGTTGTCCCATATGGGTCGAACTGGGGCGGTGTGAATGACCGGTTTGGATTTGGGAGGAGGGAGGAGAGTGTGGTGGCGCTGTCTCGACTGGCGATGTTGGATGAAGTCAACAGATACAGGCAGAGGATTGGCGTCACATGGTGAGTGTGCTTGGTTATATAGTAACTATGTAACACCAAGAGATGGATGAACTCAACAGATACAGGCAGAGGATTGGCGTCAAGCGGTAGTAGTTTTTGTGTGTTTCGATGTGATTCTAATTGATGCAGTTATTATGTGACTGTAAGGGGGCAGTGGGGTGGGGATGGGAGGAGAGTGTGGTGGCGCTGTCTCGACTGGCGATGTTGGATGAAGTCAACAGATACAGGCAAAAAAGCCGACCACCCACTTCCTCCCTTCCCTGCTCCCGCCTTCCCTCATCCCCATTCCCATCCCTCCCTCCCTGCCAGGCAGATGAACAGCGAGATCACATTCAAGCTGCATCTGTCGAGGGACATCACCATGCCACCCTGCCCTTCTGTGTGCTCTCCCGGAGGGCCTCCCTGACACCTGCAGCAGCATCCGAGCCGCCTGTCATTCCTTGACGCCTTTCCACCCCCCCTGTCCATTCCCATCCCTCCCTCCCTGGCAGGCAGATGAACAGCGAGATAACATTCAAGCTGCAGCTCAAGTCGCGGGATATATCAGTGCAACCAGCCAGCCTGCCCTTCTGCGTGCTCTCCCGCCGGGCCTTCCCCGACAGCTGCAGCAGCATCACAGTGTCCATCAACGCGTCTGTGCCTCTGAATGGGGCAAAGTGTCAGCCCTGCCACCCCTGTGCCGAGGGCAAGGAGGTGAGATGGAAGAGAGGGTTAGGTAGGGTGGTGCCAGTAACCGGGTTGTCGCCTGCAGCAGCATCACTGTCTCCATCAACGCGTCTGTACCTCTGAACGGAGCCAAGTGTCAACCGTGCCACCCGTGTGCCCAGGGAAAAGAGGTGAGATGGAAGGGTGGTAACCAGACACACAAGCGCCTGCAGCAGCATCACAGTGTGCCAGCCCTGCCATCACAATTAGCGCGGCAAAGTGTCAGGCGTGCCACCCTTGTGCGCAGGAAAAAGAGGTGAGACGGGGCAAAGTGTCAGGCGTGCCACCCTTGTGCGCAGGAAAAAGAGGTGAGGCGGGGCAAAGTGTCAGGCGTGCCCCCTTTCTCCTTCCCCAACCCCCTCCGCTCCTCCTCTTGCCCGCACCTCCCTTTTCCTCACGTTCACTTTACCTCAATGCTTTCTCATCTCACTACAAATCCTCACAGGGGTGGCTTTAAGAGTCGCCTCAGAGGCCCACCTGTTCTTTAATCGACCTCCTCGTTCTCCCACCTCTCAACAAATCAGGTTGAAGCCATTCTAAATGCCACGTCACCATCATCTGATAAGTGGCTGGGTCCCGTCCAATCAGGCGTCGCCTTCTGTCCGGGTGGGAAAGGGAGAGGGAAGGGACGGTCTGGCGCGGAGGGATCGTGGCCGTCGGATTGGGAGGAGATCTACCAACGAACGGCGGGAGATGAGCTGGGTGCACGGCAAAGAAGGATCAGAAGGAGAGTGTCTGAGATTGACACCTGCACTCGATTTTTGGAAAAGGTGATGATTTTATATAAGAATGTGATGAAAAAAGTTGGAAATTGAGATGGAGGTGAGTATAGAAATTGTGGTCACGGTTTTTTTTTTTTTTTTTTTTTTTTCAATTTATTAAATTACTGTATCCCAATGTGTGCTCACCACTCTCGTTCCTCTGAGCCTGCTTGCTTGCTGCTCTGCCTTCCACTCCAAACTCCTCTGACCTCTCCCCAACCCTCTCCACCCTGCATCACCCCTCTCCATCGCAGATGAGAGCGACGGTATCCAACTGGGACGCCCCCTCCCCACTCGCCCTCTGTGTCCGCTCTGCCCTCGCTGCTCCCAGCTTTCTTGCTTGCTTGTTACTCTGCCTTCCACCCCAACCGTTCCCCACCCCTCTGTCCACCTCCCATCACCCCTCCACACCCCTTGCCACCGCAGATGAAAGCAACGGTATCCAACTGGGACGCCCCCTCCCCACTCGCCCTCTGTGTCCGCTCTGCCCTCGCTGCTCCCAGCTTTCTTGCTTGCTTGTTACTCTGCCTTCCACCCCAACCGTTCCCCACCCCTCTGTCCACCTCCCATCACCCCTCCACACCCCTTGCCACCGCAGATGAAAGCAACGGTATCTAACTGGGACGCCCCCTCGCCTCTCGCCCTCTGCGTGCGCTCTGCCCTCGGTGCTCCCAGTGTGCTCGGCGCCCCACACGACTCCTTCCCCATCTTCTCCCCTCTGCTCTCCCCTGAAGGGTAAGAACACGGCTCAACCAGGTGTATGTGTGTGTGTGTATGTGTGTGTGTATGTGTGTGTGTGTGTGTATGTGTGTGTGTGTGTGTGTGTCTGTGTATGTGTGTGTGTGTGTGTGTGTGTGTGTCTGTGTATGTGTGTGTGTGTGTGTGTGTGTGCGCGTGTGCGTGTGCGTGTGCGTGTGCGTGTGCGTGTGCGTGTGCGTGTGCGTGTGTGTGTGTGTGTGTGTTAGTTTTACCCCACCCCCATTCAGGTAACCCTCTCGTTTTCTCTTCTGCTCTCTCCTTCTTGTCAAGCCCCTCCTCTTTTGCCCTCTGCGCTTACATGACTCTTTCCCTCCCTCTCGTCTCCCACATGACCCGCTCTTTCCCCCAAGGGACATTCTCCCTTTACTCCCCTCCCCATCGCATCACTCGCATCTTTCACTTGGAATACACAGCACTGTAAGCGGCAGTGGCAGCACTTGAAAATCGAGTGTTGCTCCCCCCCCCCCCCACCCCCCCCTTTCTCCGCTCCCCATTTGCATCACTCGCATCTTTCACTTGGAATACACGGCACGGCAAGCAGGAAAGCGGCACTGGCAGCACGTGCAAATCGAGTGTTGCTCTCCCCCCTCTCCCCCCGCCCTCCCCCCCCCTTTCTCCGCTCCCCATTTGCATCACTCGCATCTTTCACTTGGAATACACGGCACGGCAAGCAGGAAAGCGGCACTGGCAGCACGTGCAAATCGAGTGTTGCTCTCCCCCCTCTCCCCCCGCCGTCCCCCCCCCTTTCTCCGCTCCCCATTTGCATCACTCGCATCTTTCACTTGGAATACACGGCACGGCAAGCAGGAAAGCGGCACTGGCAGCACGTGCAAATCGAGTGTTGCTCTCCTCCCTCTCCCCCCGCCCTCCCCCCCCCTTTCTCCGCTCCCCATTTGCATCACTCGCATCTTTCACTTGGAATACACGGCACGGCAAGCAGGAAAGCGGCACTGGCAGCACGTGCAAATCGAGTGTTGCTCTCCTCCCTCTCCCCCCGCCCTCCCCCCCCCTTTCTCCGCTCCCCATTTGCATCACTCGCATCTTTCACTTGGAATACACGGCACGGCAAGCAGGAAAGCGGCACTGGCAGCACGTGCAAATCGAGTGTTGCTCTCCCCCCTCTCCCCCCCGCCCTCCCCCCCCCTTTCTCCGCTCCCCATTTGCATCACTCGCATCTTTCACTTGGAATACACGGCACGGCAAGCAGGAGCAGAACCTGCCGCTTCTCGAGAGTGTTTCGCTCGCTTGATCGACTCCCAAACGCTCTTCCCCTTCGATTTTCCTCCTTCTCCCGCCCCTGTCGCCTCACTCTCATTCTTGGAATATTCCTCCTCGCTGCAAGCAGGAGCAGAACCTGCTGCTTCTTGAGAGTGTGACTTTTGAGTCGACTCAAAAGGCATCTTGCACTTGGAATACACAGCACGCCAAGCAGGAGGAGCAGAACCTGCTGCTTCTTGAGAGTGTGACTTTTGAGTCGACTCAAAAGGCATCTTGCACTTGGAATACACAGCACGCCAAGCAGGAGGAGCAGAACCTGCTGCTTCTTGAGAGTGTGACTTTTGAGTCGACTCAAAAGGCATCTTTCACTTGGAATACACAGCACGCCAAGCAGGAGGAGCAGAACCTGCTGCTTCTTGAGAGTGTGACTTTTGAGTCGACTCAAAAGGCATCTTTCACTTGGAATACACAGCACGCCAAGCAGGAGGAGCAGAACCTGCTGCTTCTTGGGAGTGTGACTTTTGAGTCGACTCAAAAGGCATCTTTCACTTGGAATACACAGCACGCCAAGCAGGAGGAGCAGAACCTGCTGCTTCTTGAGAGTGTGACTTTTGAGTCGACTCAAAAGGCATCTTTCACTTGGAATACACAGCACGCCAAGCAGGAGGAGCAGAACCTGCTGCTTCTTGAGAGTGTGACTTTTGAGTCGACTCAAAAGGCATCTTGCACTTGGAATACACAGCACGCCAAGCAGGAGGAGCAGAACCTGCTGCTTCTTGAGAGTGTGACTTTTGAGTCGACTCAAAAGGCATCTTTCACTTGGAATACACAGCACGCCAAGCAGGAGGAGCAGAACCTGCTGCTTCTTGAGAGTGTGACTTTTGAGTCGACTCAAAAGGCATCTTTCACTTGGAATACACAGCACGCCAAGCAGGAGGAGCAGAACCTGCTGCTTCTTGAGAGTGTGACTTTTGAGTCGACTCAAAAGGCATCTTTCACTTGGAATACACAGCACGCCAAGCAGGAGGAGCAGAACCTGCTGCTTCTTGAGAGTGTGACTTTTGAGTCGACTCAAAAGGCATCTTGCACTTGGAATACACAGCACGCCAAGCAGGAGGAGCAGAACCTGCTGCTTCTTGAGAGTGTGACTTTTGAGTCGACTCAAAAGGCATCTTGCACTTGGAATACACAGCACGCCAAGCAGGAGGAGCAGAACCTGCTGCTTCTTGAGAGTGTGACTTTTGAGTCGACTCAAAAGGCATCTTTCACTTGGAATACACAGCACGCCAAGCAGGAGGAGCAGAACCTGCTGCTTCTTGAGAGTGTGACTTTTGAGTCGACTCAAAAGGCATCTTTCACTTGGAATACACAGCACGCCAAGCAGGAGGAGCAGAACCTGCTGCTTCTTGAGAGTGTGACTTTTGAGTCGACTCAAAAGGCATCTTGCACTTGGAATACACAGCACGCCAAGCAGGAGGAGCAGAACCTGCTGCTTCTTGAGAGTGTGACTTTTGAGTCGACTCAAAAGGCATCTTGCACTTGGAATACACAGCACGCCAAGCAGGAGGAGCAGAACCTGCTGCTTCTTGAGAGTGTGACTTTTGAGTCGACTCAAAAGGCATCTTTCACTTGGAATACACAGCACGCCAAGCAGGAGGAGCAGAACCTGCTGCTTCTTGAGAGTGTGACTTTTGAGTCGACTCAAAAGGCATCTTTCACTTGGAATACACAGCACGCCAAGCAGGAGGAGCAGAACCTGCTGCTTCTTGAGAGTGTGACTTTTGAGTCGACTCAAAAGGCATCTTTCACTTGGAATACACAGCACGCCAAGCAGGAGGAGCAGAACCTGCTGCTTCTTGAGAGTGTGACTTTTGAGTCGACTCAAAAGGCATCTTGCACTTGGAATACACAGCACGCCAAGCAGGAGGAGCAGAACCTGCTGCTTCTTGAGAGTGTGACTTTTGAGTCGACTCAAAAGGCATCTTGCACTTGGAATACACAGCACGCCAAGCAGGAGGAGCAGAACCTGCTGCTTCTTGAGAGTGTGACTTTTGAGTCGACTCAAAAGGCATCTTTCACTTGGAATACACAGCACGCCAAGCAGGAGGAGCAGAACCTGCTGCTTCTTGAGAGTGTGACTTTTGAGTCGACTCAAAAGGCATCTTTCACTTGGAATACACAGCACGCCAAGCAGGAGGAGCAGAACCTGCTGCTTCTTGAGAGTGTGACTTTTGAGTCGACTCAAAAGGCATCTTTCACTTGGAATACACAGCACGCCAAGCAGGAGGAGCAGAACCTGCTGCTTCTTGAGAGTGTGACTTTTGAGTCGACTCAAAAGGCATCTTTCACTTGGAATACACAGCACGCCAAGCAGGAGGAGCAGAACCTGCTGCTTCTTGAGAGTGTGACTTTTGAGTCGACTCAGAAGGCATCTTGCACTTGGAATACACAGCACGCCAAGCAGGAGGAGCAGAACCTGCTGCTTCTTGAGAGTGTGACTTTTGAGTCGACTCAAAAGGCATCTTTCACTTGGAATACACAGCACGCCAAGCAGGAGGAGCAGAACCTGCTGCTTCTCGAGAGTGCTTCGTTCACTCAATTGACTCTTAATCAGCATTTCTCCCCTCCCTTTCCCCCACCCAACCTCCCCTCCCCTCCCCCTTGCAGCCGCATCCTTCACTTGGAATATTCGTCATTGCAGGCAGGAGCAGCAGCAGTGGCAGCACTGGCAAATCGAATGTTGCTCTCTCCCCCTCTCTTCTCCCCTCCCCCTCTCTTCTCCCCTCCCCCTTGCAGCCGCATCCTTCACTTGGAGTATTCGTCATTGCAGGCAGGAGCACCAGCAGTGGCAGCACTGGCAAATCGAATGTTGCTCTCTCCCCCTCTTCTCTCCCCTCCCCCTTGCAGCCGCGTCCTTCACTTGGAGTATTCGTCATTGCAGGCAGGAGCAGCCGCAGGGAAGGACGCAGCAGGAGCAGCAGCAGGAGGAGGAGGAGCAGAGGGGGGAGCGATGGGAGCGGAGGGAGAGCAACCTCAGGAAGGGCTTTCGTGGGAGGAGGCAGTGGAGAGGGCACAGGCAGGGGTGCGGGTGACCAGAACGTCATTTGCTGACCTGCAATTGGCTGCTGACCGGCAGGAGATTCTCCCTGTGTTGAAGGTGAGCGTCTTGCAGTGAAAGGGAAAACAGTGGGGGAGAGAAAGCACAAGAAGGGCAGTCGTGGGAGGAGGGTGCAGTGGAGAGGGCACAGCGAGGGGTGCGGGTGACTAGAGCATCGTTTTCCGGCCTGCAATTGGCTGCTGACCGGCAGGAGATTATTCCTGTATTGAAGGTGATTGTGGTGAAGGTGATTGTGGTGAAGGTGATTGTGGTGAAGGTGATTGTGGTGAAGGTGATTGTGGTGAAGGTGAGTGTGGTGAAGGTGAGTGTGGTGAAGGTGAGTGTGGTGAAGGTGAGTGTGGTGAAGGTGAGTGTGGTGAAGATCTTCTTTCCTCATGCCCCCTCCTTATCTCCTTCCCCCCCCATCTCCCTCCCCTCCTTCCCACCCCACCAATCCCCTCCCCAGGTCGCTGTGCGCAACACGGCAGCACATCCAGCTGCTCCGTTCGCCCTGTCCCACCCCACTGCACCCCACTCCACCCCACTCCACCCCACTCCACCCCACCCTCCCCCCCAATCCTCGCATCAGGTTACTGACCACGTGCCCACACAGCCCATCGACTTGCTCTGCTCGCTCGTCTCCTTCTCCCTCCCTGCTTCTTGAATTTCTCCTCCTCCCTTCCCCCTTGCCCTCCCCTTCCCTCCCCCTCCCCCTCCCCATGTTGCAGTGCACGGGCCAACACAGCCAATCAACCTGCTCAGCTTGCTCCACCCCACCCCATCCCATCCCATCCCACCCCACCCCACCCCACCCCACCCCACCCCACCCCAACCACCCTCCCAATCCCCTCCCCAGGTCACAGTGCACGGGCCAACACAGCCCAACGAACTACTCAGCTCACTCGCCTCCTTCTCCCTCCCTACGCTCTACCTCTTCCTCCTAAGAATTCCCCCTTGCCATGCCTGTCCCCCTCCCCCCCCCCTTCCCTTACCCCCCCACTTCCCCAGGTCACAGTGCACGGGCCAACACAGCCCATCGAACTCCTCAGCTCACTCGCCTCCTTCTCCCTGCCTCCGCTCTGCCTCCTCCTGCTAAGAGCCCCCCCTTGCTCCCCTGAGAGTATCCGGCGCTGGACAGGGGGCGAACCTGAAACCTTGGGAATGCCGCCCTGTGCGAAGCTGCTGATTGGCTGGGCGGGTAATGCTGGTTTGCAGGCGGAGAGATGTGAAGTGGAACCGAATTTGAGGTGTACGTTTTATTCTCCTAAGCATTGTGCGGCGTTGTTAAGAAAGAAGAAACTAAGATTGTGAGTGCGATATTGATTTATCAAGTCTGAACCTTTTGAGTGATGAAAATGGCATCCACAAAGAAAATAAGTACGGTAGTTCACAAGAGTGTTCTACGTAATTCTCTTGAGAAACTCCTCGCTTGCTTCATTGTGCGGTATTGTCAGTTTACTTGGTCACCACACCAGCCTCGTTATTACTTCATTCTGTGCTCTCTTTTCACAACTCGTTAGAGTATTGTAAACGCTAGCTTTTCCAAATTAATTACAGAAACGTACCATGCTTGAAACAGCTTGAACTCACATAACCGAGATCAGTGTAGAGCAAAACCGAGACTCGCCGACAACCTATTTACTGGAAGCGACCTCACGCCGTTTCGTGGAGTATCTTCCAGCCTTTACGAGGGAGATTTATTTCGAGGTGATGCGGGTTACAAGGATTCCGCCTGTCGCCAACCAAGATCTGGCTGCGTGTTCGCCATCGTGGAGTCTGGCTCCATGCCTCCTCCCCATCCCCGCGTGCTCTGGTTTGACAAAAGATCCATGTTGCGGCTGTTGGAAGCGAGCCAATGGGGCTTCACATTTAGCGCAGATGCTATTGGACGACGAAAGTTATCTGGCGCCAGCGTGACTCTTCGCTAGGATAACTGACGGCTGCAAGGGATGGCTTGAGGTAACCTTGCGCTGTCCCTCCCACCAGCTTGAATATGCCAGCCTCTAGTCGCCAGCCTCACTAAACCTTTACGCCATTCCTCTCCTCCACTCCATTCCTAGACGATAGACGCTACCAGAACAACCCGAGCAACGCCAGTTGCCGGAATCGAAGGAAGTTTCAGTTCCTATGCTGGTACAATCGCCAATGGTCGACTCCACGAGTCATAACACAGCGCAACACTCATTTCATTACTACCCTCTCCAGATTCTTTCACTTCAGTCGGTTACACTACCACCATCACAATTAGTACCGCAGGTGATGTTAGTAAGAATCGAGGCTGAAACACTAGCAGCGCGACTCAGCTGACGCGACTCCATGGCCGCGAGAGTTATCCGCGCACCAGAGAGTTACTTCGAGGCACAGGAAAGGTACGGAGTCCCTTCCTCCTCGGCAATTCACTATCAGCGTTCCACGAATTACCGTGACGGCGATTACTACCCCGCCGCGCATCCCGCCGCGAATCCCGTAGATGCGCAGCGTAGCTCGGCGGCTCAACCTCGTTTCATCGCGCCGCCTCTCGACGCCAGCTGCTTCCAATCTCCGTCGACATTCGATTGGTCCCTGTCAACTTTTGACGGATCTCCGTCAGCCCTTGACGATTGTTCGTTCGAAGCCGAGGATTCAGCCATCGAGGCATTCCAAAACACATCTCCGCATTCGCTGTTACCAAGTTACGCCAGTATCGGCAGCCACGACTTCGCCGAGTGCCACGCTGACGGGTTCGCGGATCCCACGCGGCCCCGCTATTCCTCCGCGGCGTCTTGGAGCGGCGGAAGCTTAAACGCGGCTTCGCTTCCGCAGAATCCTTCCGGCAACCGCCGCGCCTTCCGCGCCTCCCGCGTTTCCTGCGACTCACGCATCTCTTGCCCCTCCCCACGCGGAGCTTGCGCCGTTCGCGGCCCCTCCGCTGGCGATTGTGCGGCGGTAACGACACACTTCGGCGACACTGTCGCACGGCGACGAGACGGTTGCGTCGCCGCCCCCAGCCCAACCCCGGCGATTTCCGCGGCGGCGTGCGGGCGCGGGATGATCGTGCAAGCGGCGGGCGCGCGGCGACGCCCCGCCATCGGCATCCGAAAGCTCCGCGAGCTGGAAGCGGCGAAGCAGAGAACCGCCAACCAAGCGGCGTCCGCGGAGGCGCAGGCGCAGGTGCAGGAGCATGCGGAGACGGCGGCGGAAACAAATGCGGAGGCTGTGGCGCAGACGGAGGCGGTGTCGGAGGCAAATGCGGGGACGGCGGCAGAGGAGGTGCCGCAGCTGCGCGCGACGCGCACCGTCCGACGGCCGTTACAAGCGGCGAGGAGCAACTCCACGCCGCCGGAAGTGACGGAAATGGCGGTGATGGCGGCGATCGGGAGGGGGAGGACGCCCGGCGGCGCGGAATCAGAGCGCGCGGGCGACGCCCCGGGGGAGCCTGAAGGGGTCGGGGGAACCGCGACGATGATGACGACAACGACGTGCATTGGTCACGCGGAAAGCCGTTTCCGGACGAACCGGGAAGAGCGAGCCGCGATTCTCGGGCTCCATTCCACGTCAGCGCCTCCCGAGTTGGGCGAGCACGATGATCGCCGCGATTCCCGGCTCGGCGCATCGAACGGCCGCGGAGTCCCCGCGATGTTTCCTCCTCCTGTCGCACGCCGTCCGTCGCTCGAGTCGCTCGAGTCGCCACACCAATCGAGCAGCTCGCGCTCTCCGAGTCAGTCGCCGTCGGTTAGACATGCTCCCTCGCTTCAGTCACGCTCTAGTCTCCCTCCGTTACAGTCACACTTGCACCGCCATCGCAATTCCCAGTCGAGGTCCCGCTCTCCGTCTCCGTCGCCATCCCCGTTACAGTCTAATCGCGCGCGGTCCCCGTTACGAGCACCACTACACCGCCATTCGTCGCAGCCTTTCGCCGACCCCCTCGCGAATTCGCCATCGCAGCGGTTTTCCGAGGACCTGTTACAGCCCGTCCCTGCACGCACCACGAGCGACTACAGTGAAAAATGCAGAGCCGACGCGCAACCAACGAGGAGCCTCCACGCGACGCGGAAAGCTAGACCACTAGGGTTTCCGAGGAGTGGGAGCGTGGATGGTGGTGCTCGGCGAAATTCGGCGATTAGCGAAGACTCGATTTCAAAACCCGATGGGCAGAGCGCCTTCGGTTTGTACCTGTTGAAGACTGATTCGTTTAAAGATCGGAAGCCTAGATCGCACCAATATGCAGTGTCTACTCACCAGCACATGCGACGTGGCAGCCTCCCAACTGCAGCTTCGTCTCGTATGGAGTCTACACAAGCACGGCTCTACAGTACCTCGTCTACAACGTCTACAGTACATCATACTGAAACATGTAAAAGTTTCAACTCCTCATCACCATCTCAATCTCCATCTTCTACCAAGCCTCCACCGTTGCTCTCCCGCTGCTCGAGTCCCCGCCGAACCTCCCTCCTAAAGCTGCCCTCTGACAACCTCGATGTGGTGGTAACCAGCACCCATTACAACCGTTACATGCAACACGGCGCTCTGAGGCAGAAATCCAGGCTCGGCCTCCGAACCACCTCGGTAGACCTGGGCGACATCGCTGCAGGCTCGGCACACGCCGGACTTGCGGCTCAACAGGCTCGGAATAGCATCAGGTCCCACCAGGGGGAGGTGGATGTGGGGGAGCTGCAGCACGGGCAGGAGCAGGGTAATTTACCCCACAAGTCGTTTCAGAGGAGGGCTAGACCGAACAGCTTGTCTGTTTGGCCCTCTGCCTACACCCCACTCTCTCCCTATGAGGGTGCAACTGTAGCAAGGACGGCTGTAGCACCAGCGGCTGTAGCAGCTGCACCTGCTGCTGACCAGCAGCCTTCCCAGCAGCACTGCTACAAGCATCACTCACCCCAGCGTCAGCAGCAGCAGCAGCAACAGCAGCAGCAGCAGCAGCAACAACAGCATCGGCATCACTCGCAGCATCAGCAGCAGCAGCATTCCCGCTCTCCCCCCCACCAGTCCCACTCCCACTCCCCCCCACACCAGTCCCATTCCCACTCCCCCCCCCAGCAGTCTCATCCCCTTTCTCCTCCCCACGAGACTATTCGCTCCCGCCGTGCGCTCCCCTCCCTGGCTGTGCACCCTCTCTTCACCACCCGGGCATCTGCAGCTTCCATCCTCCGTACAAGCAGCCTCGCTACCAACACAACAGCTTCTACAGTAGAGCATTATATATCCCCGCCTCTCCTGTTTCCGCCCCCGGGTACCACCTCCCCTGGTATCACCTCCCTGCATACGACCTTGCCAGGTGCCACCTCAACAGGTACTGCCTCCCCTGCTACCACCTCCCCTTGCGCTGCTTCTGCTGGGGTTTCCCCTGCAAGGGGCATTTCTCCCTGCCGCCTGCCCAAGTCGATCCTCACCGTCCGTCAAGAGGGGGCGATTGGACGCACCAGATCGCTTGGCCGGCTTGTCAGGTTCAACAAGGTAGCTGAAGTGCACGTGATATTGTAGGTGTTCATTTATTCTTTTATGTAGCTTCTGTACAGTTAAATTTGCAATTTGCCATTTATGTTTAGTCTGTAGTACCCTTGTACATGAACCTCTTATCCCATACCTATACAGTCCAGCTTTATTTTAAACAGCACAATCTGATTGATCCGCACATGGCAGTGTAGAGTATCTATGATGTAATTTATTCTTATTTTATTGAACACTGGGCTCTCTTACAGTACCCACCACTGCCTGCAGAGTTAAAGTAACCCCAACAGTGTTTCTGTAACATGTAACACATAATACACAGAACTAGTGTTAGTTCAGCAACAAGACGTTAATTTTGCCGATCAGACAGCTTTAGTCTATGTTTATCCTGTGCCAGGCCTCCCACAATTGTTGTTTATGTTAACATTTCCTTGCCGTTCCACTCGTGTCTGTCTTCAAGGGTCAAGTATCCAAGGGTGACCTACAGCAGAGGGGGGGTAGGGGGGCAGAGGAGGGGGCCAGGCAGAGAGTGTTAGCTTTGCCAATCAGGAGGCTACAGTCAGTTACACAATGCCATTCCACACGTGTCTGTCTTCAAGGGTCAAGTATCCAAGGGTGACCTACAGCAGAGGGGGGGCAGAGAGGGGGGCAGAGAGGGGGGCCGGGAAGAAAGGGTCAACGTCGCTAATGGGAAGATGTGGAGCAGTCAGTGCCTTCATGCCACGCCATGCCTTCATGAGCAGTCAGTGCCTTCATGCCACGCCATGCCTTCATGAGCAGTCAGTGCCTTCATGCCACGCCATGCCTTCATGCCACGCCATGCCTTCATGCCATGCCATGCCTTCATGCCATGCCATGCCTTCACGCGCCCAAACCCCCTCATCTCACTCAGAATCTCCTCGGCTGTGATCCGCTCATCCGGATCCACTGCCAGCATCCATGACACCAAGTCCTTGGCTACTAGCGCTTGGCTTAGCTACTAGCTAGCAACACCCAACCCCCCCTCCCACTCCACTCACTGAGAATCTCCTCTGCTGTGATCCGCTCATCCGGATCAACCGTCAGCATCCTAGACACCAAGTCCTTGGCAGCTAGTTAGCTAGCAACATCCATCCCATACCCCCACCACAACTCCCCCCCCTCCCACTCCACTCACTGAGAATCTCCTCTGCTGTGATCCTCTCATCGGGAACAACCATGAGCATCCATGACACCAAGTCCTCCTTCGCAGCTAGCGCTTGGCAAGCAGCCACCAACACCCCCCCTAACTTTCCTCCTAACCCAACCCCCCCCCCTCCCCTCCCACCCACTCACTGAGAATCTCCTCGGATGTGATCCGCTCATCGGGGTCAACCGTCAGCATCCATGACACCATCTCTTTGGCAGGCAGCTAGCAACAGAGCCCTCCCTACTCCTGCCTTCCCCCACACATACCCCCACCAACAATCCCCCAACATCCCTCCCACCCACTCACTGAGAATCTCCTCTGCTGTGATCCGCTCATCGGGATCAACGGTCAGCATCCTAGACACCAAGTCCTTGGCAGCTAGCGCTTGGCAAGCAGCCACCAACACCCCCTCTTACTTTCCTCCTAGCCCAACCCCCCCGCTCCACTCACTCAGAATCTCCTCGGCTGTGATGCGCTCATCCGGATCAACGGTCAGCATTCTAGACACCAGATCCTTGGCAGCTAGCGACACAATCGGCCATGGCGCCGCCCGGAAATCCACTCTGCCGTCCAGAATCGCCTCGAAGACGGCCTCTTTGGACGGCGCGCGGAAGGGGAGGAATCCCGAGAGCAGCAGGTGCAGTAACACGCCGAGGCTCCAGATATCGGTGGGGCAGGAGTAGGTCTGGGCGAGCATTTCAGGGGAGAGGAAAGAGGCCGTTCCCACAATCTCAGAGCAGCTCGTGCCTGCAATCCGGGGTTCAAAGCGGTGAAAAGGGGTGGAAAGGGGTGTAAAGGGAGGGATTCTAAGAGCAGGAGCAGCAGGTGCAGCAGCACGCCCAGGCTCCAGATATCGGTGGGGCAGGAGTAGGTTTGGGCGAGCATGTCAGGGGAGAGGAAAGAGGCCGTTCCCACTATCTCACTGCATGTTGTTCCTGTGTTGGGTTAGGGTTGCGTGGGGCGAGAGTGAAGGACTGAGGATTGAGAAGCAGCCGAAGCTCTGAACCTGTGGTTGGGTGGAAGGCTAGAGAACGAGGGTTGGGGAGGGACAGAAGGCTGAGAGAGAGCAGGAGTGTGGTGCATTGGGGTGTGGTAGGAAAGGTTTACCTCGGATCTACCTCCCCCGAGTACACCCAAATACACACATTTTATGGAAGAGGTCGTCATGGCACCAACCAAGCAGGATTGACTCTTCTGAGATCCTACCTCCCCTGGTTACACCCTCCTCTGGCGCACCAACCAACCCACCTGGTTGGAAGAAGGTCAAGATGCCAAAGTCACATATTTTCACATCCCCAGGCAGGCACGCCAAGTTTCTACCCCAGGTCACAAGATGTACCTCCCCTGCATACGCCTTCCTCTCCAGCACGATTGCCTCTCCACAACCCACCTGGCTGAAAGAAGGTGGAAATTCCAAAGTCGCAGATCTTCACGTCCCCAGGTACGCCTCCCCCAGAAACGTCCAAACGATCCCCGAGCAGGATGTTATCGGGCTTCACGTCGCGGTGAATGATGCCGTTGGAGTGGCACTGCAGCAGCGCCTCCGCTGCTGCCGCCACCACCGCTGCTGCCTGGGGCTCGTTGAACGGCCCTTGCTCCCTGATTGCCTGCTGTAGTGTCCCTCCTTGGCACAGCTCCATCACCAGATAGACCGTCTGGGTTGGGATTGGGGAGGGGAGTAGTAGAGGAGAGGAGAGGAGAGGAGAGGAGGGAGGGGAAGCATGAATAGTGCTCGTTGAACGGCCCTTGCTCCCTGATAGCTTGTTGCAGTGTGCCCCCCTGACACAGCTCCATCACCAGATATACCGTCTGGTAGCGGAGGGCGATGGGAGGGGAGGGTGGATTCATAAAGCATGAGCGGGCTGCGGGTGTCATACCAAGAAGCCACTTCCGCTGACTGCTCGCTGCAGTGTGCCCCCCTGACACACCTCCATCACCAGATACACCGTCCGGTAGGTAGCGGGAAGTGGGCAGCGGAAGGGGGGAGAAGGGTGAGGGGCATTCGGGGGCCACAGTCTCATACTTGTTATAAGCAGACTCGTTTACCTCTGGCTCCTCCACCGTCTCTATGAGCTGCACGATGTGCCGGTGCCCTCTCAGCGCCTCTCACCCAGCCCACACACAGCAGTATTATACTCGTTATAAGCAGAACAAACCACCACGGGCTCCTCCATCGTCTCTATCAGCTGCCGGTGGCCCCTCCCAGCAATATACTCGTTATAAGCAGACTCGTTACAGTTGATAAACGAGTTCACTAACCTCTGGCTCCTCCACCGTCTCTATGAGCTGCACGATGTGCCGGTGCCCTCTCAGCGCCTCCAGGGCCGCCACCTCGTTCTGCACGTCCTCTGCATCCTCGGGAGTCTGGTGGTGTGAGGGGACAGCAAGCAAGGGGTTACTTTATCAGAGTGCATACAGCAACGCAACGAGGGAGTATGGCCCTCTCAGCGCCTCCAGAGCCGCCACCTCGTTCTGCACGTCCTCTGCATCCTCTGGGGTCTGGTGGGGGGGTGTTAGAGGGGAGGCGGGGAGGAAAGGCAGGCAAGGGGCAGTGCATGATGGTACAACAAACCAAACCAGTCGGGGAGAGAGGCACTCTCAACGCCTCCAGCGCCGCCACCTCGTTCTGCACGTCCTCTGCATCCTCGGGGGTCTGGCGTTCAAGGGAAGAGCACACAAGGGCAGTGCATTGCATTCTCATCAGCCGGAGAGAGACCCTCTCAGCGCCTCCAGAGCTGCCACCTCGTTCTGCACGTCCTCCGCGTCCTCTGGGGTCTGCCGAGTGGGACCGCGGGTGGCTGGGGTGGTAGAGGAGAAGGCAAGGGGCACTGGGTTCACTCACAGCAGCACAGCCAGCGCTGCCTCCTCATTCTGCACGTCCTCTGCATCCTCTGGGGTCTGGTGTGGGGGTGTTTGGGATGAGGGTGTTTGGGAGAGTAAAGGAAAAGCCAAGCGGCACTGCATTCTAATACAATGCACAGACTGGGGCGAGTGGGCACATCCGCACAGCCAGAGGTGCCACACCACCATAGAACCGCACTGCACCACACCGCACCCCACCGTCCACTACATACCTTCACATTCGCCTTGTTGATCACTTTACATGCAAATTGCTCCCCGCTGTCCCCCTTGCCACGCACACCACCACGCCTCCAAAGTACCTCTTCCCCAGCACCTCCCCTGTCAGCTAAACACATAACACCGCACTGCACCACACTGCACCACACTGCACCCCACCGTCCACTCCACTACATACCTTCACATTCTCCTTGTTGATCACTTTACATGCGAAATGCTCCCCGCTTTTTCTCTCCACGCACACCACCACGTCTCCGAAATACCCCTTCCCCAGCACCTCCCCTGTCAGCTCAAACCGGGCGGCAAAGCTCTCCAACGGCCGGCCAATGATATTGCGCCACCTGGACCACCCAGCTAGCGACGCACCGGGCGGCGGCGGCGTCAGCACCGCCGCCCCTGCCGCATCCCCGCCCCTTCCCCCCCCTGGTGACACGTGGCCTCTCGTGAGTGGTAAGCTCTGGGAGTTGGATCGTGTATGGCCAATAGGAGAACGCCCAGTGGCAAATGACAAGGATCGGCCTGACATTGCCGCTCCTCCAGGAGCAGCAGAACTGCCACCTGCACCGCTCACAACTCCTCCTAACCCAGGAGAACCAGCTGCAGCAGGACTCCCACTGCTGTAGGAGGCGGTTCTTGTGTGGCCCGGGGCAGAGGGATGGGTTTGTTGCCTGCTATGCTGCTGCTGCTGCTGCTGCTGCTGCTGATGCTGTTGCTGATGGTGCTGATTGTGGTGCTGCGTGTGTGGGGAATAGATTTTGCCCTGTTGCTGCTGTGGCAGCATTTTCTGCTGCTGATGGTGGTGCTGCTGCTCCTGCTGGTGTTGGTGGTGGTGCTGCTGCTGCTGGTGGTAGTTGCTTGGAGGAGAGAGCTGGGAGGGATGTTTGGGGGAGGAGGACACTCGATGCTGCTGCTGCTGCAGGTGCTGGGAGGGGGATCTCAAGTTCTGGTTATGATTAGAAGGAGATCGCGCCACTCCCTGCTGCTGCTGTCTCTGTTGGGAGGGCGAGGTCTGTGAGTGAGGGAAGGAGTGGTGAGACGATTGTTGCGGGGAGGACACAGCAGGCGAGTTTTGGTGGGAATATCCGCTGGGTGGTTGTTGAGGGGAGTAGCTAGCAGACCGATGGTGGGGAGAGGAGGAGTATTGAGAAGGATGGCTGGCAGTAGCGTGTCTTGATGGGGTGGTGTTGTGGCTACTATGGTGGTAACCACCTATATCATCATCGTAATTATCCTCAGCAGCAGCATAAGCATCTTGGTGGTAACCGTCCCGCTGGTAACCGTCTTCTTGGTAACTGTCCTGCGGGTAACCGTCCTGGTGGTTACCATCTTGGTGGTAACCATCCTGAGCACCTATATAAGCATCCTCGTTACTCTGTCTACTGTGAACTGCATGATTGGCATGCCCATCCTCACCATAAACATCCTCACTATTTCCATGCAACTGATCCCCGTCGTAGCCTTCATGCACATCCCCATCATATGCCCCATCAACACCCCCATGCTCCCCAGGATAATCACCACCACTATAAGCACCACCATCACCATACTCCTCTTCGTTATAATGCCCCTGATGGCCAGCTGCCACGTCATCAGGATGCGCATGAGGATCTTGTGCCAGCTCAGCAGTGACGTCATTGTGGTAACCAGAATCTTCGCCACGTCTGTAACCATAACCCCCCCTCCCCGGTGGGTCAACCTCGTACGCGCCCTGCCCCTCATCCTCCTCTTCTGCTTCCTCCTCCTGCTCCTCCTCCCTCACTCTCTCCATACCCATCTCCTCTCCGCCTCTCCCCATCTCCCTCACTCCATCCTCTATAACCTTCAACTCCTCCTCCCCATACCCATCATCATACTCACACCCGTGCCTATCTCGACCCATTTCCCGCTCGTTATAGTCACCCTCCACACTGTCTCTCTCAACATAGTCACTCTCCCTCTCTCCACTACCCTCGCTAATGTACCCTTCCCCACCCTCACCAACCCTCCCCTCTCCTCTGTCCTCCTCCCTTTCCCCTCCTCGCACTTCCTCCCTCCACTCCTCCCTCCTCTCCCTTCCACTCCCTCCCCCAGGATCTCTGACCACTTTCCGCCCATCCCCCCAATCCCCCCTCTCGCCATCCCCCCTCCCTCCATAACCCCTCCCCCCATCCCCTCTTCCCCCAACCCCTCTTCCCACAACCCCCCTTCCATCGTTTCCCCTACCTCCATCCCCTCTTCCCCCATTCCCTCTCTCCCAATCATCTCGCGACCGCCGTTCCTCCTCCTCATCCGCCTCCTCGTATCTGCCCCTCTCCCTGTCCCATCCCTTCTCCCCTTCCGTCTCCCTCCCCCTCTCCCTCTCCCTCTCCCTCTCCCTCTCCCCAACTCTCCCCCCATCTCTCTCCCTATCCCGCCCAGCCCCCCTCGGGTCATACCCATCGTCATCACCCCCCCTCCTCCTCCTACCATCATAATCATCATCTCTCCTCCTATCGTCATAATCATCATCTCTCCTCCTCCTGTCCCCATCATCAGCATCATCATCTCTCCTCCTCCTCCTGCCCCCATCATCATACTCATCACCCCTCCTCCTCCTGCCCCCATCATAGTCATCACACGAAGACCCAGATCTCGAGTCATCATCACACCCTCCTCTACCCCTCTCAACCTCATCATACCCATTCCTTCTCAGTCCGCTGCTTCCCGCCCTTCCGCCTCCTCTCCCCCCACCCCTCCCCTTCCTATCGGGGGAGGGGCTCCGACTATAGTCATCATACCCCTGACTCCCCCGCCCGTCTTCGTCTCTGTAATGCTGACGCGGCGCTGACGTGGCGCCTCCCCCGAGCGGGCGCGCGGGGGAGCGGCTAGGGCTGTTGTCCCCCGAATGCCCCAGCCCGCGCGGGGCAAGGATTCGCTGCCGCGGATCCTCCCCCCTCCGCGCGCCCACACCTCCGCCTGGCGGCGCAAAGCTGCCCCTCGCGGGCATTGGCGCGGAGTTGAGCGCGCGCCTATCTTCCGAAAACGCTCGCCGCAAGTGCAGGTCCCCGCGCGGGCCAGCAGCCATTCCGCCCACGCTCCCCCGCCCGCCTCCGCCCCCGCCTCCGCTGCTGCCCTCCCCCGCGTACCCATACGCGCCCGCGTGTCCGGGGCTGTAGTTTCCCCCCACGCCCCCGACCGGCCCCATCCCCCCCACTCCCAGGTTAACCCGGTCGTTCTTTTTCATCGCACTTAGTGACCGCGTAAGGCGGCGGTCCGGCGGCCGGTTTAGCAGCATCTTAACTTTCTCCGCTGCTTGCTCCGTCCGCGATAGAACCTTCGCTAGGTCTTTATTCCCACCCGGTCCGCCTGGCATTCCTGGCCTCCTCCCTACAGAGTCGTAGGGAGAACCTGTTCCTAATGCCCCTCCTGCTCCTCCTGCTCCTGACGGTCTGTACATCACTCCAGGGCCCTCTACCGAACGCGATCTAAGAACGCTCCCTGATTGGCCCATTTCGCGGCACGATTGCGACCGCTTGAACGCGCCGCTGTCCCCCTTGCCGACCCACTCCGGCACGTGCTGCGACGAAAACACCCGCGTCGCGCATTTCCGCAAATCCTGCGGCGCCGGCGGCTTCCCGTGCGGAGGCGGACCGTGCGCGTCCCCCCGCCTCGGCGGAAGCCCTTTTTTCCCCATAGGCGGAATTTCGAGTCCGCCGACTTCCTCGAAAGGAGAGGCGGCCGGCGGGGGAGCGGTGATTGGCGCACCTTCCGACTCCGATTTCGTAAACCATGCCATGACCTTCGTCTTAGACTTAACCATTTCCTGCTCCATATCAGCCAACTCCTCCGCCGTTAACGTCACGTCACCGGCAACTCTCTGACTGACGGACCGGTTCAACCGGCCGTGCGGGGGCGCGGGTTGCTGGCGCGCGGCGGGAGCGGCGGGAGCGGCGGAATTGAAGTTTTTGAAGTCCATCGATTGGGAGGATACTCCGATGGATCTGGAACGGCGGAGATCGGTGCCGCTGCCGACGCTCTGTCTGCGCGGGTCCAACCGCTTCGACATCGTCGTTAGTTCGAAAAATGCGGACGGGATTAGCTAGTGGACGTCAGTCGACGTACGGGTGATTGAAACCCTAGCAGTGAGAAGTAGAGAATTTTGAAGAGACTAATAAAAATATAGCGTGCTCGCATATTTAGCAATGCATGTGACAGAGAACAACGGTATAGACGAGGGTGTCATCAGGTGCCAGTTGCGAAGCTGTCTTTACTGAAACGTCAGACTACATAGTTCCTACGAACGCATATAGCAGGCCAGCTGCAACGCATGTGCCGAGCTACAATCTTGCCGTGAATATCCAAACAAATTCTAAACTGTCGAAAATCGCCATTTGGTTCCTAACATGCCGACAAAGTGAGGGCAGCTGAATACAAAAAAGCCATGCGAGACTCACACAGAAGCCATTCGATACGACCTAGTACATTGTCGTAACGAGTATATCCCATCCTATGTTGTTCCTATCCCACCTCGGCTTTATCTCCAACCTAGGGACTTCAAGTCACTTGGCGCATAGAAGGTGGGGAACAGCGGAAGGCAACCCCAGAGTCTCCAAACCAAAAGCAGGGAGCCCAAAGCACGATATCGAGGGAGGTTCCGAGCCAAATCCCTGCCCAAACCTGGCTCGGGAAAGCAGGTGTATTCTCAGGCGAGCGGGAAAAGCCGCCACATGAGAAGATCCTCTGCTCACGTTACTCGGGCTGTGTTTCGCGAAAGAATTTGGTTGCGTAATTCGTCAACGAGATCTGACGGAACACGAGGAATTACCACTTGCCAAAAAATGCACGACCTCTTCTGTGGTGGTGCCATCAAGCTCGGAAAGTGGTGGCTGGGGGCAGGCGTGGTATGCTGGTTTGGTTGGGTGCGTCAATACCCAGGGAACATAGGCTTGGCCTCAGGTTACCCAGGTCAGGATTCCTAGGCGAAAGGCTTCGCACGAACCGGCTTCAGATTCCTAGGGAAACGGCCAAAGGCTCCAACATGTCTCCTGTCCGATTGCCGTAGTTGATAGTGGGCGGGCGGGTATCCTCTATTTGAGCCTTATAACAGATTGAAAATGTTTTGACTTCATATGCTCACTATGTTCCTTCTCATGATATGTGCCATCTTCACCATAGCTAAGTGGAGTATCTCTACTGTTGGAAATATAAAGCATAAGAAAATATATATGCTGTTAGGTTGTAGTTTAATCCTCTATATAAGCCTCTAGGCCCTACAATAATTGTACAATTATTGTAGGGGCTCCATTATTGGAGTCTAGAGGTTTGGGGGTAGAATTATTGGTACTCTATTGTTGAAGCTGCCATTATTGGAGGTAAAATTATTGGTGGGGATGACTAGACTTTGGCAGGGTAGCTGCATGGATAAATACTATGCTGTGTGCTTTTGTTGGAATAACCGAAAGGTTATTATAAACACTCCCAAAGGTTCTCCACTCCCGCGTCACTCCATAACGAAGTGCACGCCTGTACCAGTACCGCAATGGCTCATATAGAGCACGCGGAAGTTCGAGGGTCACCCGAAGGTCAACAGTCGAAGACAGTCAACGGTCGTGACCCTTGACTGCCAGGTAACCGCACGAGGCAGTTGCGAAGTGCAACATGGTAACTGCCTAGAATGGCAATAGTCGTGGGTTACTGTAGCAATGCAATTCAGTTAATAAGTGAATGTACCCCTCAGAGTACATACTAGCTAGGAATGCTATTTATACCCTTGTACTTCTATCTTATAATCATCTTGTTCTCTTTCAAATTAATCAACAAGGTCATTACTGAGACTTCACAGTTCTCTTTTACACTTGGCAACTTTATCCTATCCACTTCGATCCTTCAGCTATATCAACAGCTTTCATTATCAATCCAATCCATTGTTCTGAACCCATTCAGTTGCAAGGTTCTCTTGCTATTCTATTTCACAATCAAGGCTTCCGCTACGCCGGCACTATGCCTTTCTAGCATCTACCACCATGCGCCTTGACCTCCCATAGAGAAGCTGATCGTGGCTAGCAGGGTTGACGTTTCATTTTAGGCCTCCCTGATTCCGGAGAAATTTTTCCCCCTCTATTATGGGTGCACATTTTCCAGAAAAGCAGTACCCTGATTGCTCAGGGTTGTAAAGTAGTTAACTCTGATTGTTCAGGGTTGAGAACTGAACATCAGAGTAGTAACACGCGCTTTGTTACCGAGGAAAAAATCCCCACGCTGCGACTGTAGTTAGTCACCCTCAGAGGCGTGCATCCTGGGCGAGTGTACCGACCGAACGGGCGAGTCACACCCGTTCGAGTCAAAGATTTCCGCTGTCAGAGCCTATTTCGACCAATCCCAGCAAAGTATATCTGACAGTGCAGATTCGCGCGATCTCGATGGTAGGTGTATCAGAACGAAGTTTCGAAGAAACTTCGTCGCGATAAAGCGGGAGGGGGGGGGGGGGGATTACGCACATGTGGGGGGATCACTGCGATCAATCCAAGGCGGGGTCATCGGAAGGAAACTTCCGAGAAACGTCTCGATAAGTCAGGGTCCACAGAGTCGATACTCTGTTAAGTCAGGGTCCACTAACAGCCTAGTCTATTACACTGTACTCGAAATCAGGGATAGCTAAACTATTACTCTGATTGGATCAGGGTTGAAAATTCAATAACTCTGAAATTTCAGTCTCCACGAAGTGGAAAGCCTGAAATCACCCTGAAATCAGCCCTGGTGGCCATTTTTATAGTAAGGGATTTAAGTTTATTTTTCCCTGAAAACCAGATGCATGGATGGATCGCATTTTGGCATCTTATTTGGATCACTGTCTCGTTGACGTACGTTCCAGAGTGTAGCAAATTGTTACGATAAGGAAAAAGGGGTTGCATTCCTGTACGTAACAAGGCACAGTCATAATCGAGTATGAATGTGAACGATCAAGACTATGCCGGGTCCCGTCAGGCGAGCAACCGAGAATTTTGCTCAAATCCGCGGAAGCGCGGATCATTTTATTTTCGCCACGTGGCAAGCCTTCGATCGCGCGAACCGCGATCTGTTTTATTGTTCCCACAAAGTTCAAGAGAAACTTAGTTAAGTTTTGTACCGCGCTGCCCGCGGGCAAAAATAAAACCCATTCGGGCATGGCATGCGTTAGGGAGGCATCAACCCTAAACACCTTGCCTCTATGTGTTTAGGGTTGATGCATCCCTAACGCATGTTTTTCCTATAGGGGTTTTATTTTTGTCCGCGGGCAGAGCAGTACATGTGATTCACTAAGCCTAACTATATTTCTCTTAAAGCTGCGATCTACATACTTCGAGCGGGGGGGTCTGGTTTATCACTTGAAAACCAGGTGACCAGGTTTTTCACTCGGCCCCTTAGCCTGCAAATAGAACGGTTGAGGGGGGTGGAGAGAGGGGGGTGGGGGTCCCTTTCCCGATATCGAACTCTAAACACATAGAGGCAAGGTGTTTAGGGATGCATCAAGTGGTTTCCGCCCTTCCGCGGACTCTTCTCCCAACCCACGAAAATGGGTTGGATTCGCGTGTTTGCTTGACTTCATCGCTCCTGTGTTTCAGAAACGAGTTGAATTCGCTTCCCAATCAGGCTGCGTGAAAGGGTGTGCATCGACAATACCCCCAAAAACGCAACTTAGTATGTAGACCGCAGCTTTAAAAATTGTGGGAACAATAAATCAGATCGCGGTTCCCACGACCGAAGGCATGCCACGTGGCGAAAATATAACGAACCGCGTTTTCAAAAGATTGAGCAAAACTCTCCGAGCAACCCCAATCGTTGGTTTGTAACCGGTCGACACCAAAATTTCCGACAAGTCGTTTTTTGGGCAGGTGAAAACGGACAGGCGACCGAAAAACAGAAACAAAAAATCCCGCACTGTAACTGACTACGCTTCCGTAGTTATCCTTCGTTCCTTCGCCAGTCACCACCTGTGCTTCCAGAGCAGCTGTAAGGGATTTGCGAAATCGCGAATTGTCAACCTGTGGTGTCTGTCCTTCGTCGACGCTGGTTGATCGTTTCTTCTGACCCTGTTTGATATTTCTGCTGACTTTGTGCTACAGTGTTCAGCGTTGCACGACAAGCGGGAACGACACGAGGGTCGTCGTGTCAGCCAGAGCTGCTCGGAAAAACTTGGGATGGGACACGCTGCATACCTCCTGGACACCTGACAGTACTAACGCCTAACCCTGTACAACCGTTCTGGTTAATGCAAACGCCGAACTGAAACGATCATTTCTCAGGCGCTTGTTGAGATATCCTGCCAGCATGTTGTATTCCCAAGGTGTTTCTGCCAATCAGTCGTCATTACTGTCACAGGTAGGACAGACTAGAGTCCAGCTGGAACTCCCTGACTGGTTTATCATGATTCTTGGTCTGTCTGACCCGTGAGATCGCGGGTGAGACAGACCTAGAACAGTCTAGGGACATCGCGTCTTTCCCAGCTGGAACTCCCTTACTGGTTTTCCTTGCATGGACAATACCTAGGGTCTTTTCTGGTCTAGACCAGCACTTTGAACGAATTCTGAACGCGTCCTGGTTGCGCAGCTTTCCGGTCGCTGCTTGGCGATAGCCACTCCAGAATTATCATGGCGTCTAGGAATCGTACAGGTAACGGTATACCAGGCCAGGCGGGCACGGAAGTCGATTGCGCGACGACTGTGCGACCCGATCCTCCGTTCGTTCGGTGGATTAAGGAGCATCACGCTGCCCCGTTAACCCGCTGCGACGCCGACGAAAACGACGAAAGCCACCACGACGACTTTGGCGACGACTTTAGCGACGACTTCGGCGACGGAGACGACGATGGCGAAAGCGACGCCGAAAACGACGGCGAGTCGGACGACTCGTACGATATCGACGAGTACCACCTCAGAGAGCGGTTTGGAAGGCCGTATGACTCAACAGAAGACTTGTTTCGAGACAGAGAAAGGGATGCAGAGGCCGAAACGGGTCGCGTGGAGGAACCGGGTCGCGTGGTGCAACCGGGTGGCCTCGAGGTCCCTTGGTACGAACTTCAAGAAGGCGAGAAGGAAGGAGAGGAATTGGCGGAGCTCGCGGCGCGGAAGATGAGTCAGTGGAGTGATGCGGAGCTGATGGAGCTCGCAGCGGCTGTCGTTTTCTGCCGGCACAGCGGGAAAGTTACGATACGGAGCGGCGGCAGGGGGGACGTATACTGGCGGCAGGTGTGGCGCGCGATCCGGCGCGCAAACCCCGAATGGCGGCGCATCCCGACAGCGATGGCGAAGCAGTGGGTGCGCATGAAAGCGCGATACGACGCGGAGACGCACGACCCGCGGCGGAAGCGGCGGCGGCGGAAGCGGGGGGGGACGGGGCGGTGCCCTGCGATGGGGAGGCCGCCGGGGGGCGCGGAGCAGCAGGCGGGGGGGGGCTCAGTTGAGCAGCGGCAGGGAGGGTCTACTAACGCGGATGAGCAACTTAATAACGAGTCAGGGGGGAACACAGGGGCGAAGGCAAAGGTGAGGGGAAGGCCCAAGGGGGGAGGGGGGAATAGGACAAAACCAGCATGGGGGCCGGGGGCAGAACCAGCATGGTTTGAGTACATTCGACTGTTCCATGAAACTGAGCTTCAGGCGAGGAAAGACGTGGCAGCCAAAAAGGCTAGAAGAGCAGGTAGAGTGCCTGCTGCTGCTACTGCTGCTGCTGCTGCAGCTGCTGCTAAGGCGTTTACGGCAAGGAAGCAGCCTGCTGAAATGCCGGCTTATGCGTTCCCTGAGAGCATAAATTCAGGGTGGGGAGAGTCTGTTAGGCAACGGCAGGAGCAGCAGCAGCAAAAGGAGCAACAACAACAGCAGCAGCCGCAGCAGGGGCAGCAGGGGCAGCAGGGGCAGCAGGGGCAGCAGGGGCAGCAGGGGCAGCAGGGGCAGCAGGTGCAGCAGGTGCAGCGGGGGCAGCAGGGGCAGCAGGGGCAGCAGGGGCAGCAGGGGCAGCAGGGGCAGCAGGGGCGGCAGCAGGGGCAGCAGCAGGGGCAGCAGCAGGGGCCGCAGCAGGGGCAGCAGCGGCAGCAGCAGGGGCAGCAGCAACAGCAGCAACAACAGCAGCAACAACAGCAGCAACAGCAGCAACAACAGCCGCAACAACAGCCGCAGCAACAGCCGCAACAACAGCAGCAGCAACAAGAGCAGCAACAGCAGCAACAACAGCAGCAGCAGCTGCAACAGCCGCAACAACAGCAGCAACAGCAGCAGCAGCAACAGCAGCAGCAACAACAGCAACAGCAGCAACAGCAGCAGCAGCAACGGCCGCAACAACAGCAGCAACAACAGCAACAACAGCAGCAACAGCAGCAACAACAGCAACAACAGCAGCAACAGCCGCAGCAACAGCACCAACAGCAGCAGCAGCAGCAACAACAGCAACAACAGCAGCAGCAGCAGCAACAGCAGGGATACAATGGGCCATTACCATTACTATCACCATCACCGTCACCATTCCCGTTCCCGTTCCCATCACCGTTCCCGTTCCCATTTCTACCGTTCTCTTCACCCTTCGCGCTTCTCCCTTTACCAGCAGCAGCGCCACCCACTGTCTCTCCCTTTGCACCTGCTGAGAGGCAGAGGCAACCCTCTGACTCAAGGCAACCCTCTGACTCAAGGCAACCCTCTGACAGCTATTTGCAGAGCCTGCGTAACAAAGTCTCTCCTATTCCTGCTCCCACCGCTTCAGATCCGATTCTTGACATCATGCGAAAATATTCTGACTCGACGCAAGGACATGGGGACTCGACGCATCAGGCAAGGGAATATGGTGGATCAGGGAACAGCATGTTGCGCGTGCCTGGTAACAGGGTTACGTTTGCTGCCGGTGCTACATCCCCCCTGCCTGCTACACCCCCCCTGCCCGCTACAGCCCCGCCGCCTGCCACAGCCCCACTTCCTGCTACAAATTTTCACCCGGCGAGTTATGAACCGGCATCAACCCACAGGCAAGGTGCAGAAGCACCAGCTGATGATTTGACTTCTGGGGGTGTCTCACCACGTGAAGGGGATGGTAGAAGGGAGCAGCGAGATAGGGATGGTAGGAGGGATCAGCGAGAGCGGAACGAGAGAAGATTTCCAAGGAGGGGAGCCGAGGGACGCACAGGAGGTGGAAAGGATTCGAGCGCAGGGGTTTTGGGTGAGAGGCGGGGTGAGAGGCGGGGCGAGAGGTTGGGTGAGAGGTTGACTGCAGCGATGGGTGCTGCGGTGAGAAACGCGTGCATTCAGTTTGATGAGCTCACTCGGGAGTTGCTGCATGATGCGTACTCGCGGTTTGAGGAGCTTTCTCAGCAACTGGCAGAGGATGCTTCTGTTCAGTTTGAGGAGATTGCGCGAGAGTTGATGGGAGAGTGTGCGACGGCTTGCCGCGATCACAAGAAGCGGAAGAGGAGGTAAATGCTACTGTATGAGTGAGTGAGATGGAGTTATTTGGAAGTTGCTAGAGGATGCTCACTCGCGGTTTGAGGAGCTGTCACAACGAGTGGCGGAGGATGCTAGCATGCAGTTTGAGGAGATTGCGAGAGAGCTAATGGAGGAGACTGCGGTGGCTTGCCGAGACGGCAAGAGGCGCAAGAGGAGGTACATAGTACTGTACGCATAGTTGAATTGAATGGAAGAAAATTGGTGTTACGTAGAATTACGGAAAGCGTTTTGTACCGTACGGTATAAGCGCAGGTGCGCCTCCAGGTGTGGTGTCTCGGTACTACTGCTCGGAGCTGTTGACAAATGTGTAGAGGCACGTGGGGTAAGCCACGCTTGTTTGATAGTCAGTTTTGCTGAAGTATACGAGGCTAGATAGGATGCACTGCACAGTCAGTGATGATACAACTCATTATAACAGATGTACCCCGCATTAAAGTTATATCGTTGTGCCAGAATGCTTACCGAGCTTCCTTGTGATACCGTACAACTCTCACAACTCCAAACCTTAGGGCCCACCCGCACACAAATGTCCGCGCCCTAAAGTACACTTAGGTGCTTGGAAATCAAGAAGGAAACGCGCCCTTGAGATCTGAAGCCAGCCCTTTCCCGCAAGTCAACCATTGCGCAGGAGCTTGAGAGAAGGTTCGACTGGCAGCATTCAAGGTTTCGAGTCGCGAATGCTGCATACCATCGTGAAGCCTCTCTCAATGTGCGAATTCAAAGTATCGAGACGAAAATGCTTTGACACCTCATAAACCTCTCTCGTTTTGCTAACTTCAAGGTATCGAGTCGAGACGCCTTCAGACCATCATAGTAACGCCTTTCACGATTTGCATTGAAGAGTGGAATCTAAGACTTACGCCCCGTCATGGAAGCACGTCGAATCGGCGTTGAAAGCGCGATTGGAGTTGACTTTCTGAGTCTACTCAAAGGTCACCTCGATTCGCAGCGATCACATGATTTTAGTAGAGCTCACGCCCCGGTGGAAGCAAGTCGCATGGGCTCCGATCGCGCGATTGGACTTGGGAATGATCGTAGCCTCGCTCTAGCAACAGAAGCATCACTTGGACAGCAGGGGCCCGGATCTCGGGCTCAGGCTCGGAATCAGGTTCGGGATCGAGAATGCCATTTGGTTCGGGATCAACCCGTTTGATAGAGATGGGATTAGGGAGCTTTCCCCGAATTTGGCTAGATTGGAGGAGGAGATTAGGGATTCGCGGTACGGGAATGCGACACGGCGCTCAAAGGTCGTAGTGTATGGCGCTTCGGGATCGGACGACGCCGGAAAAGCGGGTCTCGGGTCGCCTGAATGGGCGAGGGGCGGGGCGAGTACGACAAAATCGCGTCCATGGGTTTTCGGCTACTATGCGGGACCGCTTCTGGTGCTTCTCGTTATCGTGCTTCGCTTGCTCGCCAAAAACCAGGTGAGATTGTGACAAGACTCTGAAAGGAGTCTGCAATGCAGTCGCCATGTCGGTAAGAGCGTATTCCAACGGGGCCACCTCGTATCAAGAATGAAATTGACTTTTGTTTACGGTATAAAACACCTTATATCAAGAATAGACCGAACCAGCGCACCAATGAAAATGCTCGCACACCCAGAAGTGAACGTGCTGATTTTCCGACGCACGGTTCCAGTTGACGCGAAGTCGTCAGTCCAGTGAATGCGGCCGACAAACATTCATGCGAAACTGCACACGGTGGCAGTCGTGCGCCGCGCGCAAACGTGCAAAGTGTGCAAACTTGTTCATGCTGGGTCGCAACATGCCACATCAGCTGTTGATGGAGTCGCACATGTGGGTTAACCGGCAACTTTTACTGATATGAGGTTTTGGCGAACTTGTCAATTTACAGGCAGGAGTACCATTCTTGATACGAGGTGGCCCCGTAGGAATACGCTCTAAGTCTAGCAGCAAAAACGTCGTGAAGGAGGGTTGAGGGTTGTAGAGATCCAACTCTAACCATAGGAAAGAGAATGTGCCAACTCAAATTGAGATGATGAAATGAGACTAGGTGGCAGGTCTGTAAACCTGCCGAGGGATAAGGTGGGAATGCCTCCTTATTGCATTCCCCTTTTTCCGAATCTTGTCACAATCATTAAATTTAGAAATATATTTCTAAATGATTCATATTGTGACAAGACTCTGAAAGGAGTCTGCAATGCAGTCGTCATAGGGCAACGAAACATTATGGTAGGGGGCGATGACGGACGCGGCCGACAGTAGCCGTCATAGGTTATCATCATCAATTACGTGGCACAGTTTGTATAAGTAACGATACAGATAAAGTTAAAGCTGGCAAAACAAGCTATCTAATCGCCGATGTGTGTGAGGGGTGGGTTGGGCGGGAACTCAAATTGAGATGATGAAATGAGACTAGGTGGCAGGTCTGTAAACCTGCCAAGGGATAAGGTGGGAATGCCTCCTTATTGCATTCCCCTTTTTCCGAATCTTGTCACAATCATTAAATTTAGAAATATATTTCTAAATTATTCATATCATCAGCTGCGCTGCTCGACAATGCAACCACCCTGGAGGAATCGTGGCCGTATATATAGGAATCATACCTCATTTTCTGCGAGTGCGTGCCTATTGAAGTGTTTTTTGGCATGTGAGTGCATCTGCGCTGCTTCGATTTTCAGGAGTCGTAGAAAACGAATGAAAGAGACGTAGTAGGGTAGTCAATGCCTCTTGTTGTGCTTCGTTGAAGCCTCTCGCTGGCATCGACTATAGTAAACGGATGTCGATCCTCAGGATGACTGCGTCGCGCTCGCTCTTAGTCGACTCATCCTGAGCGCGTCGCGAGTCGACTAATCCTGAACGCGTCTCGCATTGAGTCGACTCATCCTGAACGCGTCGCGCTCTGAGTCAACTCATCCTGAACGCGTCGCTCTCTGAGTCGGAAAAAAATCTCAAAACTCTAAACTAATTGCTCGCGAATCTAGTGAAGGGGTATGTGCGGAACTGCGTCGTGAACAATTATCGCTTTGAGTCAATCCAATACTATTATTTCACGTATTATTCAAAGATACATGGCGAGTTCCATAGTTTAGTGTTTATCCCTCCCTCTATGTCTCTCTGAAACACGCATGACTTTCATTATTTCCTGTTCATGGCGTAATTCCCTTCTTCGTGTATGTTTGTTTGTTTGTTTGGTTTTTTTTTTTGTGTTTTTTTTTTATACATTTGTGATAAAGTGCTGGAAAAAAACGTAAATAAGATATGTAAAACAAGATCTGTGATGCTCAAGATGAACCTTATAAAGTCACTGGATTGTGTTAATATCATGTTTGAAACAATACAGAAATTTCCAATTTTATAAACCCAACTTTTATTGATAGGCAGCCAGCATGTACCATCGCGTGTCCTAGAAGCTAACCATATCGGGGAAGTCAACCATTTCGCGGGAGGGAAGCAGGAGAAGTCGGCCCAGGCATTTCGTTGGAGCCAAGGGCCCAGGGCCAAGAAGTCAGATGTCGCAGAAGTAAAAAAAAATCGCAGCAGGAGCCAATCGACGTCGCAGGAGGCAGGAATTGTCGCGAAAGCCAGAAATATGTCGCAGGAGCCAGGAGAAGTCGCAGGAGCCAGGAGATAGAAGTCAGGAGAGGTCACAGGAGCCAGGAGAGGTCGCAGGAGTCACGAGAGGTCGCAGAAGCCAGGAGAGGTCGCAGGAGCCAAAAATGGAGGCAGTACCTTCTGTTTTTGTGTACTTTCTGTCCAGCGCGTTCGTTTTCCGTACATTACAGTTCATCTAGTACGGTAATCTGTACTGCGTCACGGTTCAAAACGGTGCAATTTCGAAACCGCTGTGCACCGCCTGATATCGTTTCAAAACACGACGAATGAACTGTATAGTACCTGTAAACGTACGCGCTGGACCCCCCCTTAGTGTCTGTTTCTGGTAATCGTGTGAAGGCAGTATTGAACTGTCATAAGCCTCTGACAATTCACATTTCACGAGACGAGTCCGCATTTTCTGAGACTCACGCCCCGTCATGGAAACGCGTCGAGTCGGCTCTGATTGCGCGATTGGTTCCCGATCACGAGATTGGGGTCGGGGACGGGATCAAATTGAGCTGGGATTAGGGATCTTTCTGGAATTTTGGCTGCATTGTAGGAAGATATTGGGGATTTCGTGACACGGGGATGGGACACGCTCAAAACCCGTAGTCGCGGGCGCTTCGGGATTGCACGGCGCCGGAAAAGCGAGTTTCTTGACGCCTGGATGCGAGAAAGGCGGCGGGACGAGTAGTACGAAAAAATGGAGGGCGTGGAGTGGCTATGCGGGACCGCTTTTGGTGCTTCTCATTATCGTGCTTTGCTTGCTCGCCGCAAACAAAGTGAGTGCATCTGCTGCGCTGCTCGACGAACCTGCTGCTTTGGTAGAATCCTGGCCGTAGATGTCGGTGTCGCCTCTTTGCGGCCGCGAATCTAGGGAACGGCCGCGTGCGCTTGGTTTACGGTAGCGTTACAGTGCCGTGTGTCATGTCGGGGTACTTACTTTGTTGTGTAACGTACGATGGCGTGGTGTAGCGTGTGTTATGTTATGTTTGATTGTGTAACGTTACGAATCTATGTGTTACGTTCAGTGAGTTATGTATATTTCTGTAATGTTATGATGTTGTGTGTAATATATGGGAAAGTTATGTTTATTTGTGTAACGTTAAGGTGCAGGTGTAACGAGGGTACGTTATGTTTTTTTTTGTGCAAGATTAAGATGCTAAATACTACGCTAGGGCAAGTTATTTGTGGAAATGATGCTCTGTGTAATATTCTGTTAAGCTATGTTTATTTGTGTAACGTTATGATGCTGTGTGTAACGTTCTGGGTATGTTTTCTGTATTTGCCCAACGTTACGATGCTGTGTGTCTTACGATGCCGTTATCGTTTTGGATTGACATCGCTCTGGTACACCACCAAAAACATATGCGTATTCACAACTACAACCTCTCCTCACCTCCCGGACCACCCTTAATTTCCGAACCTCAGGCTTGGTTGGACAACTCCAAGGTTCGGAACCTCCCCAGATTGAAGAAGCTGCCTACAGTGGTTTGGGAGGAGGGCCCCCCGCGACCCGGCTGCATTCTCACTCTGGACTCGCGCTACAACCCTGAGGGGGTGCTGGCTGTGGAGGCGGCTGTAGCGCGGCTCCTGAGGGACCTGGGGGCGGAGGGGGTGGGGGGAGGAGGGGTAAGGGGAGAGGTGATAGGGGGAGAAGGGAGAAGGGGGGAGGGGGTTGAGGGAGAAAAGGTAAGGGAAAGGGAAGCGGATAGAGAGGGTGTAGAGGATGGAGTGGGGGATGGAGGACAGGAAAGGGGGAGACGGCAGATGTGGGGACGGGATGAGAGGGAGGTGGAGGGAGAGAAGGTGGGGAGGAGGGAGAGGGATGGGGAGGGTAGGTGGTATGGAGGACAGAGGGGGAGGTGGCTGAAGGGAGGAGAGGGGGCGGGGGATGGGGAGGGGGAAGGGGACAGTAAGGGAGAGGGGAACGGGGAGGGGGGGGGTTACGGGGAGGAGGAAAGGAAGGGGGAGGGTAAGGGGGAGGGGGAAGGAAAGGGAAAGGGGGAAGGGGAGGAGGAGGGAGAGGGTGAGAAGGTGACGGAAGAAGGCGGGGGAGGGGGCGTTCAGGAAATGCCTGAGATATGGCGGAGGTTTTATGATGGGCTGCCTAAGATGATGGATGGAGATGGGAAGGAGTATGTGGGAAAGATGCCGATATGGGTCGCCCTGGCTGTAAACATGTGAGTACTTTTGAGTCGATTCTAAAGATGATGGATGGAGATGGAAAGGCGTAAGTGGGAAAGATGCCTATATGGGTCGCTCTAGCTGTGAACATGTGAGTACGTGTTACCATGTCACCATGGGTGCATTTGTGTTACCATATGGCTGCCTAAGATGATGGATGGAGGTGGGAAGGAGTATGCCTATATGGGTCGCTCTGGCTGTGAACATGTGAGTACGTGTTACAGTGTTACTTTTTGAGGCAACTCAGAAAGAAAGTATGTGGAAAGATGCCGATATGGGTTGCCCTGGCCATCATTACGTGAGTACTTTACAGTCGACTCCAAAAGAGGTGACTTTTGAGTCGATTCTAAAGATGGTGGATGGATATGGGAGAAAGTATCTGGAAAAGATGCCTATATGGGTCGCTCTGGGCGTGTTTGAGTCGACTCAGAACACACCTTTGAGTCAACTCAAAACACACCTTTGAGTCGATTCTAAAGATGGAGGATGGGGATGGGAGAGAGTATCTAGAAAAACCTATATGGGTTGCTCTGGCCGTCAACATGTGAGTACGTGTTACAGTGTTACACAGTACCCGCCAGGTTGTACGCGCGGTGGCATGGGTATCGGCTGGTGGTGGAGAACGGGTCAACTCGGTCAACGCAAGTCAACATGATTTCTTTCTTACACGCCCCTCTCTGTCAGGTTGTATGCGCGGCGGCATGGGTATCGGCTGGTGGTGGAGAACGGGTCAACTCGGTCAACGCAAGTCAACGTTAATTTCCCTCATCCATGCTATCCCTCTGCCTCTGTCAGGCTGTATGCGAGACGGCATGGGTATCGTCTGGTGGTGGAGAACGGGACGAAATACACCCAGGATAGACACCCCTCGTGGTTCAAGGTGAGAGTCAATGAGGTGAGGCCAGCACCTAGCATAGACACACCCTGAGGTGTGCCTATCCTGAGGTGTGCCTATCCTGAGGGGTGCATATCCTGAGGGGTGCCTATCCTAAGGTGTGCCTATCCTGAGATGTGCCTATCCTGAGGTTAGGCACACCTCAGGTTAGGCACACCTCTGGTTAGGCACACCTCAGGCTAGGCAGGTATATCGGAGTCACTTATGAAAATTCTCAGAAGTAACTTTAGCACCTCACGTTTATGCAGGTATGAAGTCTCAAACGGCATCTCAAATAACTGCATTGACCGCATAGACCGCATTGACCACATTGACCACATTGACCACATTGACCGCATTGACCGCATTGACCGTATTGACCACATTGACCACATTGACCGCAGTGACTGCATTGACCACATTGACCGCATTGGCCACATTGACCGCATTGACTGCATTGACTGCATTGACTCTCCCCTGCTCTCCTTTGCAGGTGCCGTTTCTGCAGGAGCAATTGGCGTGCTGCTGCCAGTGGGCTTTCTTTCTCGACTTAGATGCCTACATGCGCATGAACCACCACCGCCTCTCAGTCGAAGCCTGGATTCAAACCCTCAAGCAAACTGTGAGTGCATGCTCATTCCCTGTTCAAGCCTGCACTAACCCTTCTCTCTCGACTCAGACGCATACATGCGCATGAACCACCACCGCCTCTCCATTGAAGCCTGGATTCAAACCCTCAAGCAACCTGTGAGTGCATTCTCGTCCCATAATGCTCATCCCATCATTCTCGTCCCATCATTCTCGTCCCATCATGCTTGTCCCATCAGCTGCCTACATGCCATGGGCCTTCTTTGTCGACCCAGCTGCCTGAATGTGCTTGAGCGTATTCTCGTTCCATCTTCAAATTTGAAACATGCTGCGTGTCAAACTTTGTGGATTCTGTTTTTCCAGGCTGCCTGTTCAATTCCAAGTGCGTTTCAAGCGAACCGTTGATTTGCGTCTACATGCTAGCGTGTAAACGCAATACACTCTCCCTGCTGAGGGTGTTCTCTAAGTTAGCCTCTCACGTGGCTTTAACTAACAGATTCTTGCGCCTCTCATATCCCTGTATGCCCCTTCCATCAGAATTATTTCGATTGGCTGTTGAAGGCCAACCGTACAGAATCACTGGAGGGACAGGTGTGGGTCCCACAAGACCCTGTCCTGCTGCTACAGCCGACCAACGCGCTACAGCCAGAAGGGCCTGTGGTTTTGTTACCTCCGAATGGGGACCTGGGAGCGGGGTTTGAGGGGGGGGGGTAGGGACGCTGTTCAAGGATCAGACGAATTTCATCAATGCAGGTTTGATGCTCTGGCGGAGGTCTCGAGATAGCTTTAAGGTTAGTCTGGGTTTTTTTTTTTCCTTATATAGCGAATGTCAAACATCATACATGTTTACATTGTGTAGGCTATAGTGGGTTTAGCCTTAGGGGGTACAACATTGCTAGGGTTTCCTACTTGTATCTCCCTGCTGCCTTGTTTCACACATTCTCGTTCAGTTCTACATTCTAACATGGTATCCGACGCCTAGGTCAGGACCTAGGACCGACGTTGGTTAGGGCCCACCGTTCCGCCGCGCCCTTGCGCGACCGTGTCTGATAGTACCTAGCGCCGTCGTGCGCCCCTACCTGCGCCGTCGAGCGCCCTTACTAGCGTCGTCGTGCGCCCCTTCTAGCGCCGTCGAGCACCCTTCCTAGCGCCGTCGAGCGCCCCCCTTCTCGCGCCGTCGTACGCCCCTACTCGCGCCCTTGAGCGCCTGCCTACTCTCGCGCCGTCGTACGCCCCTCGAGAGCCACCTTACCGCCCTGCCCTGCAGGCCGCGCGCGGGCCTGCTCTGCACCCGCGCAGCCGCCCCTGGTTTAGGGTTTCGTGGCCCCTGGACCCCGCGCCGCGTCGCCCTGCTCGTCGCGGCGCCTCTGCGGGACCCCGCCGTCGCCCCTGTCTCGTCGCGATGCCCCTACGGGTCCCGCGCGTCGCCCCTGCCTCGTCGCGACGCCCCCTGCGGGACCCGCGCGTCGCCCCTACCTCGTCGCGACGACCCTGCGGGACCCGCGCGTCGCCCCCCACCTCGTCGCGGCGCTTCTGCGGGACCCGCGACGCGTCCCCCTGCCTCGTCGCGACGCCTCCGCGCGACACGCGCGTCACCACCGGGACTCGCGCGCGTCGCCCCTGCCTCGTCGCGACGCCCACGCGCGACCCGCGCGCGTCGCCACTGGGACCCGCGCGGAGCCCCTGCTCGCCGCGGCGCCCTGCCCTACCCCGCGACCGCCCTTGGGACGGCCGCCCCTGGCCTCTGGAGCAGCCGCCACTGCAGCAGCCGCCCCTGGCCCCTGGAGCAGCCGCACCTACAGCCGCCCCTGGACCCTGGAGCAGCCGCCCCTGCAGCAGCCGCCCCTGGCCACCAGGTGCTGCTGTGGTAGACCCCCTCCCCCCTCAGGGTGCCGCTCCCTCAGGTGTGTCCCAGGTAGACCCAGTTGAGCCTGTCGAGGTAGCTGTCGACTCTCGTCCTGCTCGGGGTGCTGAGCCTGGGGGTGCGGAGCCTGGGGGTGCGGAGCCTGGGGTTGCGGAGTCTGGGGGTGCTGAGCCTGGGGGTGCGGAGCCTGCGGGTGCTGAGTCTGGGGGTGCTGAGTCTGGGGGTGCTGAGCCTGGGAGTGCTACGTCTGAGGGTACTGAGCCAGAGGGTGCTGCGACTGAGCGTGCTACACCTGGAGGCGCTCTCTCCTCGCAGCAGCTGCGTGAGTGGTACTTACAGTACTGCAGCCTCAGGAGAGGTGCTTCTGGAGCTAGGGGTGCTGCTGGAGCTGGTGCTCGTGCTTCCCCTCCTAGGCGGGAGCTGCCCTCTCCCCAGCGGCTCCGAGAGTGGTACGCTCGGCGCTGCAGTCTCCGGAGTGGCGCTCCTAGTGTCACGGACCCTGCTGCTGGAGCTGCTGCTGGTACTGGTGCTGCTGGTACTGGAGCTGCTGGAGGTGCTGTTGCTGCTGGCGGTGCTGCTGGCGCTACTGGAGGTACTACTGCTGCTGGCGCTGCTGGAGGTGCTGCTGGTGCTGGTGCTGCTGGAGCTGCTGGAGCTGCTGGAGGTGCTGCTGGCGCTGCTGGAGGTGCTGCTGGTGCTGGTGCTGCTGGACCTGCTGGAGGTGCTGCTGGTGCTGGTGCTGCTGGAGCTGCTGGAGGTGCTGCTGGTGCTGGAGCTGCTGGAGGCACTGCTGCTGCTGGCGGTGCTGCTGGCGCTGCTGGAGGTGCTGCTGGTGCTGCTGGCGCAGGAGCTGCTGGTGGTGCTGCTGGAGGTGCTGCTGGTGCTGCTGGAGGTGCTGCTGAAGCTACTGGAGGTACTGCTGGTGCTGGAGCTGCTGGAGCCGCTGGTTTTGGAGGTGCTCGTGCTGGAGGTCCTGGAGCTTCTGGGGTTGCTGGTGGTGCTGCGGGAGTTGTAGCTGGAGACCCTGGGACTGAGGGTACTGGTGCTGTCTCTGCTGGTTCAGGAGGTGCTGAGCGGCCGCGGCCGTACTACGTTCCGCTCCTTCAGCAGGTTCTTGGCCTCCCGCCCTCTCCTGGTCCTACTCCTCCCCTACTGACTCCACCGCCTGTCCAGTCGCAGTCACAGTTACAGCCAGCCTCTCCACTGCCTGGTCCTTCTCCTTACGCTGAGCCGACGGGAGGTCTTACGGAGCGTCGTGAGCCTGAGTCTCGTCCTCCGACTCCTGTCTGAGTCGCGTCCAGAGTCGCCTGTCCGCGCTGTCCGCGCTGGTCGTCGTGCTCCGCGTCAGCGTCCTCCTCCTGTCCTTGGCACTCACTATATGACCCTGCGTCCTTCCACTGCTCCACAGCGTGTCCCTCTGCCGTCTCCTCCTGCGTCCTCTCTTCCTGCTCTTGCTGACCCAGAGTCTGACTCTCTTCGTGCTGCCAGTCCTACTGTTACGCGTCTCCTTGCCACTATTGTCACTGACCCTTCCTTTGAGTCCTCTGCTGCGTCTGCTCTAGTCGCTGAGCTTGTTGACTTTGCTGCCGCCTGTCGTCTAGACTACGCCGCTAGCCTTGTTGCTGAGTCTGAGTCTGTCTGTCCTCCGTCCGTCGGGGGTGAGTGTGCTCTTGGCACGGACGTCCTTGAGGATAGACAGGAGGAGTTTGAGTGCTTTGCCGCTGCTTTACCTCATCTCGTGTCCATGCTGATTGCCCCTGAGGGAGACCCGGATGCACCAGACATCCCGACCCCGCGCTCTTACGCAGAGGCAATAGAGGGTCCCTACTCCTCTCAGTGGCAGACAACCATGGACGCAGAGATGGCTTCCTGGAAGTCCACAGGCACCTACGTCGACGAGGTTCCCCCACCTGGGGCGAACACCGTCAGTGGCATGTGGATTTTCAGGGTGAAGCGGCCGCCGGGTTCTCCGCCTGTCTTCAAGGCGCGTTACGTTGCACGAGGCTTCAGTCAGCGAGAGGGAGTTGACTTCTTCCAGACCTTCTCCCCGACCCCGAAGATGACCACTCTTCGGGTTCTGCTGCACGTCGCCGCTCAGCGTGACTACGAGCTCCACTCTCTTGACTTCAGCACTGCGTTCCTACAGGGCAGCCTACACGAGGAGATCTGGCTGCGCCGCCCACCTGGCTTCACTGGTCCGTTCCCTCCTGGTACCCAGTGGAGCCTCCGGCGGCCAGTCTACGGTCTCCGCCAGGCACCCCGTGAGTGGCACGACACACTGAGGACTACTCTTGCGGCTCTTGGGTTTGCTCCTTCTACTGCTGACCCGTCGCTGTTTCTACGCACCGACACCACTCTGCCGCCGTTCTACGTTCTCGTGTACGTAGACGACTTGGTCTTTGCTACTGCTGACACTGAGGCACTCGCCCACGTGAAGTCGGAGCTGCAGAAGAGACACACGTGCACAGACCTGGGTGAGCTGACAAGCTATCTTGGCTTGCGGATCACCCGGGACAGAGCACAGCGCACCATCACCTTGACTCAGTCACACATGGTGCAGCAGGTCCTTCAGCGCTTCCGCTTCACGTACTCCTCGCCTCAGCCCACTCCTCTGCCTACCGGTCACTCGCTCTCAGCTCTGCCTTCGGATGAGTCCGTAGAGCCGAGTGGCCCGTATCCAGAGCTTGTGGGCTGCCTCATGTACCTGATGACTTGCACACGACCTGACCTTGCATACCCTCTTAGCATCCTAGCACGCTATGTCGCTCCTGGCCGTCACCGGAAGGAGCACATGGATGCAGCTAAGAGGGTGTTGCGCTACTTGTGCAGTACGTCGGGCATGGGGCTTGTGCTTGGAGGACGGACTCGAGTTGTCCTCACTGGGCACTCAGACGCTTCTTGGGCTGACGACCAGGCTACGCAGCGGTCGTCTCAGGGTTACACCTTCAGCCTTGGCTCTGGTTCAGTTTCTTGGCGTTCTACACGCTCGTCTTCAGTTCTCAGCTCCAGTTGTGAGGCTGAGATCTACGCCACAGCCATGGCTGCACAGGAGTTACGCTGGCTCACCTACCTGCTGACCGACCTGGGAGAGCGGCCTCGTTCTCCTCCGGTGCTGTACGTCGACAACAAGGCCGCCATTGCCTTGTGTCAGGAGCACAGACTGGAGCACAGGACGAAGCACATCGCTCTGCGCTACTTCCTTGCTCGAGAGCTGCAGCAGCGTGGTCAGCTTCGTCTTGCGTACGTGGCCACTCGGGCCAACACTGCTGATGTGTTCACCAAGGCGCTTCAGCCTTGTGATCATCAGCGTTTCTGTACTGTTCTCGGCCTTGTGCCCACTGTGCCTCACTTGCTTACTTCTTGACTCTGCTTGTACTGTGATCTCTATATATATACCTGCATGCTTACACTTGCTAGGTTGTGATCACCGTACCTCTTGTTTATTATCAAACTGCATGTGAACTGGTCTTGTGACCGCTTGCTTGTGCTCGGAATTTGTGTGGTTTCCTTGAGATCCACCCTGAGCTTGCTTTGCTTTGCTTTGACTGGTCTTGTGACCATCTGGTTGTCTCCCACTTAGCCTATGGGGGTGTGTCAAACATCATACATGTTTACATTGTGTAGGCTATAGTGGGTTTAGCCTTAGGGGGTACAACATTGCTAGGGTTTCCTACTTGCATCTCCCTGCTGCCTAGTTTCACACATTCTCGTTCAGTTCTACATTCTAACAGCGAATGCTGCGAGTAAGAACCTGCGTTTTTGCCCTTCAATGAAGTAAGTGAATGCATTTGTTATTGGATTTTTAAGGTTGGCATGCTCTTTTCTCACCTCAAGCATCCTCTCATTAGTGTCACACAGGTATGATGTTTGTCCCTTCTCACATTGTCTTTCACAATTCTTAGATATTTTAGACGTCTCAATCCTTCCACTCTCCTCTCACTGTTACCCGCGGTTATATCAGCAATGGTACAATGTGCGAGACGACGAGTACGAGCTGTTCCATCATGTGTGGGAGCAAGCAAACCTGAATGTTGAGTCGGCTGAGGAGTCACCTCATCCTGTTGTTCCGCTGTCCACCCATTGTTCCCTGCAGTTCTATCAGCAATGGTACAGTGTATGTGCCGATGAGTACGAGCTGTACCATCACGTGTGGGAGCGACGTTTGAGTCGACTGAAGAGTCACCTCATCCTGTTGTTCCGCTCCCCTCCCTTTGCCTCCTGCATTTCTATCAGCAACGGTACAATGTACGCGACGACGAGTACGAGCTGTAATGAGTTTTGAGATGTCTCAAACCTGGCTGTTCCCCTCCCCTCCCTTTGCCTACCGCAGTTTTATCAGCAATGGTACAATGTAGGTGGCGACGAGTACGAGCTGTACCATCACGTGTGGGAGCAGGCGATTCTGACTGTCGAGGCATCTCACAAGTTGTTCCCCGCTCCCATTGTTCCATGCAGTTCTATCAACCATGGTAGAATGTACATGAAGGCGAGTACGAGCTATTATCGAGTTTTGAGGCGTCTCAAACACGACTGTTCCCCTCCCTCCCTTTGCCTCCTGCAGTTCTACCAGCAATGGTACAATGTACGTGACGACGAATACGAGTTGTACCATCACGTGTGGGAGCAGGCAAATCTGAACAACGTTGCTCGTGAACCAGAGTGGAGGGGGAAAGTCATAGTCGTGCCGCATGCCGAGCTTACAGGCCCGCAAGGGGCGTTTGTTCGGCATGTGTGGGGTGGGTTGGCCGAGGGAAAGCACGACCGGGTGGTGGTTGAGGCGTTGGAGGAGGCACTGGGGTTTCTGCAGAGTGGAGGCGGAAGGTGATAGTCGTGCCATGTGTTGAGCTTACCGGCCTGCAAGGGGCGTTTGTTCGGCATGTGTGGGGTGGGTTGCCCGAGGGAGAACACGGCCGGGTGGTGATGGAGGCGTTGGAGGAGGCACTGGGGTTTCTGCAGAGTGGAGGGGGGAGGTGATAGTCGTGCCATGTGTTGAGCTTACCGGCCTGCAAGGGGCGTTTGTTCGGCATGTGTGGGGAGGGTTGCCTGAGGGAGAACACGGCCGGGTGGTGGTTGAGGCGTTGGAGGAAGCACTGGGGTTTCTACAGTAGAGCTGTGGTTATAAGTGTTGGTTTCATGGGTATTTATGTCTAGATTTTGTGGGCATGTCTAGGGTTGTGGGAGTATATGTCTTGCCTTCGTGAGTGTATATGACTAGGTTTCATGGGTAGATATGTCTGGCTTTCGTGAGTGTACGGTGCGGTATATGTTTAGGTTTTGTGCTATGTGCTTACATGTCAGGTGGAGTTTCAAGCATTAGGGGAAGCACTAGGGTTTCCATTGTACATTGGTTTTCTGCACCGCCTTTACAGTATATGACAGGCACTATGGCACTACCGGGCGTCTGGAGCGTTGGAGGAGGCACTAGGGTTTGGCGGTTAAGGCCGCATGTATACATGTCCAGCGCTGCGAGTGAAGGTTTAAAAGGAGAGTGAGCAGCACTTTGATGCTATATTTGCCATATTGGCTATGCCCGCGCTATAACAATACGGTAAGCCCCGTGTCTTATAAAATTCGTACAATTTATATAGACCCCCCACCTTTTCTTTTTTGAAAATTTCATAAGACCCTAGGGTCTTTTAGCCTCAGATTTCAGGAATTTTACCCTGATTTTGACTTTGAACCCTGATTTTCAGGGTTATTTTTGACAGAACACTGATCGAAACGTTTTTTTTTTGTAACCTATACTTTTTATTCAGCTAACATTCTTGTACAAGGCCTGAAATTTCAGCATATATTTCCTAGGGGCCCCTGATTCGGGTCATACAGTAGCGGGGCCATCCTTGTTGCTGACATAGCCTAGATTCAGTGAATCCATTTTTTTTGCGCGGATTTTCCGCCGTCACCGTCAATCACGGGAAACGGCATCTTTCCTGTATACGTACACTCTCACCTCACATGATGTGTTGTCGCCAGCATCTTTAAATTTCGCCATTGATTGGGCAGTTTCGGGCAACAACACGCCGTACCCAATCAGGACGCCAGGACTGGCAAGATTCCACGGCATTTCGGTTTTAAACCGAGTCGATGTGGAATGTTGCCGAAAACAGAGGCACAGGCACGACCGTTTTCGTGGATGTGCCATCGGGGACCATCCACGCCTGCATGGTTTGGTTCGTTCTTGGCAGGCAACCAATCACGTGCGAGGGGGGTGTCCCTCCCTTGCCCATCTTCTTCACCCCGTTCTTGGATTGTGCTTGCCGTGCTTCGTTCTTTGTTTTCTCGTCTGACTCTCTCCACCCTTCTCCTCTCGTCCTCACTGCCGCCATGGCTCTTCCCGTAGACGGCGTTGCTGCCGACGACGAGCCTGCCGACATCGAGGTTGAGATAGCACGCACGGGTCTTGACCATTGCTGTGCTCGCTTTCGAAAGCGAGTAATCCACGGCGTAGCAACAACCTTACCGATACTACACCAACAGCAATTCCTACCGTTACTTCCGCCCCACCAGATTCGATTGGCGCCCCAGTCATAGATACAACAACGCAACGCACGCATCTCACTGAGACTGTACTGATGACGGTACAGTTTTTCCCGTCAACACCAGCAGAGGCTTCCCCGCCTTCTCCAATCATTCCTCCGCCATTTCAACCACCAGATCCTGCGGATGCGTCCCCGGCTTCTCGCCCCGATCCTGCAGCATCGCAACCACCTGCTCCCGTCGTGGCGTCCCCGACTTCTCGCCTCGATCCATCGGCAACTCACCCTACAGCAGCAGCCTCGGCGTCCCCGGCTTGTCGATTTGTACTGTCCAAGCTGAACTTCGTTCGCGACAAATCAGCGCCATCAGAGACGTCCCGCTTCCGCCTGCCGAAGCTGCGGCCTCTAACCAGCCATCAGCTTCTACCGAAGAGCTTTACGCCGTTGCTCTCGAAAGGTTTAAATCGAGGTGGCAGGGTCAATTTTCCTGGTTGCAGCTTGTGAAAACCTCAACTAGTTACCCTGCTTTTAAATGTTCAGTGTGCCTGGAACATGCAGGACTGTCTGGCAAGGCCGGCAAGTGCAGCGAAGGTGCAGTCGACGTTCAGAAGCAGGCTTTCACGCGACACGCTGCCACGAATAAGCACAAACTCGCGATACAACGGCAGGATCTGCTTGTTGGAGCGACGAGGCAGCCGCGGATTGATGAGCATCCGCTCGCGCACGACGGCGAAAAGGTCCGGGTGGTGGCGCTGTTGGACGCTCTCCTCTTTGTCAGCAGACAAGACGCACCCATGGAGCTTTGGGTCGGATTGGTGCGTTACCTTTCTGAGAAGGGTGTCGCCGGATTCCCGAAGAAGGGGTACGGGATGTACTACACCACGTAAGTTCATGTTGACTTAATGCTTGCCATCATTGAGTTTTTAAAGCACGTTATAACCTATACATTTTTGCTTTCCTGTGAGGTGCGGATTCGGGGAGCTGACGCAGTCTACCGCAATGTGGCTGCAGACAACACAGCTCGAGAAGCTCCTGGCAAGTCCCTACATCGGCATATCGTGCGATGAGAGCACCGACCGCTGCAGAGGCAAGCACCTCATTTTGTTCGTGACGTTCATCCGCGACGAACGCATCGTCACCGAGTTCATGTTGCTCCTGACGGTGGACAAGGTGGATGCTGTTGAATGTGCTGCTGTCCCACTTGCAGTCGTGTGGCGTTGACCTTCGGCGCATCCTGGGGATAAGCACAGACGGGGCTTCCGTCATGATGGGCGCGAGGTCGGGCTTGGTGGCACGGCTGCGGCTTCGCATACCCCAACTCGTCTCCTGCCACTGTATTGCACACCGGTGAGTGTCTATCGTTCTCTACACTGTTGTCTAACCTTTTCATGTATTATATTACATTACTATGCTTTACTGTGAGTGTGCCTGCAGGGAGGCCCTTGCCGCTAAGGATGCAGCAGAGAGCATGCCTGTCTTCAACATGATCGACGGCACTATCCGTGCCAATCGCAGAGCATCTGGGCCGTTCAGGTCCATGGTATCAGCGGTTCAAGGACCTGCAGGAAGTCTTCACCGAAACATTCCTGGAGCTGCAAGGGATTCATAACGTGCGGTGGCTGTCACGTGGTGACGCCATCGCCAGGTTTGTGGCCGTCCTGCCTGCCGTCATCACGATGCTGAAGGAGTGGAATCAAGATCTGTACGCTGTGGTGACGTCGTATAGGTTTCACTTTCTGCTCCTCTTCCTGTCCGAAGTCCTTGACCAGATGAACGTCCTGAGTAGGACGTTCCAGCGACGAGAGTGCACTGGCTTTTTTGTTGTCATGACTCGCACTGCCATTCTAATCTGTTTTCCTTGTTTATGGTACAGTGTACTGGCTTCTGCTTTGCTTCTGCCTTGCTTTTGTTTAATCTCTCTTGCTTCTGCTTTGCTTCTGCTTTGCTTCTGTTTAATCTCTCTGGCTTCTGCTTTGCTTCCACCCCAGCTCGATCTGGCAGGTGTTCACGCGCAGATTCGGCGTACAACGGGACATCTGGAGGCTCGTTACGTTGACTGTGGGGACGAGTTCGACGCGGGTCTCAGTCCAAGGCTCTCACCGTGGCTAGAGAAGCATGGTCCTGAAGGCACCCGGGAGGTCAACATCCAGGGCGTGGACTCGGACGGGCAGCCGAGCACATTCACATTCACCCTGCATGAAGATAAGCTTCTCGACTACCCTGGACTCGGGCAGCACAACGCGTGTCTGGACATCTGCACCGAGTTCGCAGAGCTCATCGTGGCCAACCTCGAGGATTGGTTGGGTGACCTTGACAAGCTGTCGGGCGTTGGATTGTTCACCCCTGACTCTTGGCCGCTTGGCAGGCACGAGCGCCAGGCAAAGTGTCAAGAGCATCTTGAGTCGCTGATCACCCTCTTCCGCGTGGAAGAGTGCGAGGAAATCGTACCTGGTGAGTCGATTCTCCTTGTGTTGCTTGATGAGTTGCTATTTGTGAGATTGATTTATGTCAGGTTTATTAACATTACTGTGGTGTTGCTATCTATGCTTGTCTTTCCTGACTGCAGGGGTCGACAAGAAGAGAGCAGTAAAGGAAGTGCGGCTGCTCATCCCCGTACTTGCAAGTGCACCGAAGATCGAGCGCGGGTTCCGCCCGGGGCTTACCGCCATGCTCAAGACCAAGGACTAGCAGGAGCACTACCCGAACCTGGTGCGGCTTTGGGTGGCGGTAGTGGTCATGCCGCTGAGCACCGTTGAATGCGAGCGCGTGTTCTCGCGGCAGAACGTCATCAAGTCCTGGCAGCGAGGCAGCCTCAAGGATGCTCGGCTCGGCGACTTGATGTGCATGTCGCTGCTCCGTTACGAGCCTAATTGGGACGAGATAGTGGAGATCTGGCGCAACTACAACAACACATGCAACATAGCAAGGCAGGAGGCGGATAGGAGGCGGAGAGGGAAGGAGGAGGAGGCTGGTGGAGATCAGGCCAACCCGGTAGACCTAGACATAGAGGAGGTTGAGGGAGATGGTGGTGATAATGACCAGAATGAGATGTGGTAGGATAGGAGGCGGTAGCTATAATCTAGAACAGACTGGTTGCTGTACTTGATTCATATTAAGTAATGCTGCAGCACCAAAACATTCCCTTCCCTAGTCAAGCACAACATATAATGTAACATAACGGATGTTTTGGTTAAAAAAAGTCTAAAATATAGTCCCTACACTGAGCGAAAAGTTTTTTTCCAATAGTCAACACTGGTTTTTCAGGGTTTTTTTTTCATGAGGAGGCTGACAGAAAGTTTCCTTTTTTTGTACCAACACAGTCAAAAAAGCGTGGCCTCAAACGAATATGAGGCCCTGTCTTTTCCGGGGGATTACGCTAAGATGGCATCAAAGGCCAGGTACCGTTGCCCCCTGGGTATCCAGCGCCTCGGGGGGTATAATATAACATGCTTTTTAGGGGGTGCGCTTATAATCGAAGATTTTTATAAGCGTCGGGGTTAATATAATGACATGTATAAAATCTTGTTTTTTCTACACCAAAGTGTGCATCTTGTCCGTGCGATTTGAATCGAGTCAAACCCTAAACCCGGAGTTGTTAATATGAATCTCGCGTAAGTTGGCAGGGAATGATTCCTTCCCTGCCAACCAGGTGTTCGAATATAACTTTATGTAGTGAAGACTATAGTGTATGTAATCTTTTGCCGTAGGTGGTGTACCTCCTTTTCCTTGCCCATATCCCTGCCTGTACTGTTTCTGATTATTCAACCTCTTTCGTCCAACCTTCTCGTCATCTCGATTCCTCTTGTTCCTAGCCTAGGTTTCTCGTAAACCTGAGCTAAGTTAATCTCTTGACATGGTATCAGAGCTAGGCGTTCCTACGCCGGCCCTCTCTTTTTTTTCTAATGGCGCTCGTCACGTTCGTCGCCCCCGGCTGCCCGTTCGCAGCACTGGCGTTCGCCACGGACAAAATGCCGCATTTCCAACCGTACGCAGCCCACAACCCGCCCCGTCCCCTACCCGCCCCGTCCCGCGCTGCCCCGCCCCCCGTCCCGTTACGAGCAGTAGCAGCCGCGCACGCAATCGCGCGCGCTGCACCACACGATGCCCCGCCCCCGTTACGAGCAGGAGTAGTCGCGCGCGCGGCCGCACGCGCAGTCATACGCGCTGCCCCGCTTCCGTCCCGATCCGTTCAGCACAGGCCCTCATATTGGTTTTGGGCTAGGCTGAAAAATCAGAGTTGGTACACGACTTTACTTTGAAAATCAGACAAGAAAGGGCAAAAATACCACTGCACACTAGGGAAAACCGCATTTTTCCTGTTTTTTTTCCAAAAGAAGGCTGAACTTTCAGAGTTCACTTTAAAAAAAGGCTGAAATATCAGAGTTTTTAGGGCAAATCAGAGAAATTTCTCTGACTTCTGAGAGCCTGGTTTAGCAGCAGCTGCTGCGCGCGCACCTGCAACCAGAGCGCACGCACGCCTGCACAAGCGCTGCTGCCCGCGCTCTGCGCACGCGCCCCCGCCTCCGCCAACGGCCCGCCAATGGAGGCGGTGTGCCCGTGCCACGCCCACCGCCCTGCCACGCCCCACCCGCGGCATTAGCTGTTGGGGTGGGGAGGTGGCGGGGCTGGAGGCCGTCAAAACGGGGGTGCTGAAGCCCCCTTGAACCAACCCCGCCCCTCCCTTATCCTCCTCCTCATCGCTGCCCGTGCATCTGTAGTGTGTGCCGCGTTGGGGGGGGGGGGGAGGGTGAGGGGGGGAGGGGGGGGAGGGTGAGGGGGGGGGGGGGGGGGGGAGGAGAGGGTGTGGGAGTGGCGGGTATGCGAAGGCAGCCGCCCCTTCCTCTCATTCTTCCGCTGCACTTCTTCTTCTCGCTCTTCCTCCTCCTCTCATCTCCTCCTCATGCCCTGCCTACTTGTCTTTTGTTCTCTCGTTCTCTCGTTCTTTCGTGCTGTTGCTGCCTGTTGCTGGCTCGCCCCCGGAGGTGCTGAGCCGTGCTGTCCTGCAGCCACAGCGCCTGCTCTCTCGCCCAGCTACAATCGCCTGCACCCGCCACTACTGCTCTCTCTGCCGGTGTACCCCTACAGGGGGTGTTGCTGCACATGGTCATCCACTGCATGCAGTTAGGGGGTGTGTTGGAATATAACTTTATGGAGTGTAGATTGTAGTGTATGTAATCCTTTGCTGTAGGTAGTGTACCTCCTTTTTCCTTGCCGATATCCCTGTACTGTTTCTCAGTATTCAACCTCTTTCGTCCAACCTACTCGTCACCTAGCTTGTTCCTAGCCTAGGTTTCTCCTAAACCTAGGCTAAGTTAATCTCTTGACACCAGGGCCTATTTATCAGTGTAAATTACCTTGATACAGTGATTATAATTTTTGGGTGTAACATTTATGCCTCAGAATTTGTTTTTGTAGAATACAATTTCCCTGATAACAAAGGTTGACGTTGTAGGCCACACTGATGGTCCCGTATATTTTTTCCCTTAGCGAGCATTACCCTGAACAGCGTACAGAAGCCCCCCCTCCTCCCCACCCCCCTAAAACTTCCCGAGCGTGATTTCTGTAACCTCCGCAAGTACCAAAATTTTCGAAAGTACGGTCAATGAGTTGGCAGCAGTCATGTGTATGTTTGGTCCATTACATCGTTTTACCTTGCCAGCATGCCACGACGCAAAAACTCGGCATCATGTTGTGGATTGCTGCCTTCATGTACTCAACTGCCTGACCATATTCATACTGTCGGTGGGTACAGCAGCAAGCCGCGTCACCGTACCAGGCACATGAACGAAAAACAGCCAAATGCTTGCCGTGCTGGTTCAGCAACCACAACACAGGGGGTCAATGAGTTTCACGATGCACAGGCATTTCACTCCCCCCCTTTTCTCGTTTCTTTAACCAGCGCGCATTGATCCACATAGTCAGAACCACCAAGCCATGGCTGATCCTACCGACGACGATGGGGCAGATGCCGACAATGACCCGTCATGTAGCCATCGCCCAAGAACAGGACTATACATTTTGCGTGGCTCATTATTGGAACCCTCACTTCGCCCTCTGTCCGAACCATCTAATGCAAGTGAAGGATGGTAGCTTCTCGTGCGTAAAGCTGCGGCCCCTGCCGTTCTCGACAGTCTTCAATCCACAAAGATCGTGTCGGAAATTCCACAGACGTCTGGCTTTGTTGCGATGAAAGAAGCGCCGGTATACGTAGTCTGTTTTGGGGTTCGGTGGCACGCCTCCCACGAAACTATCCCCGCCGCCAACGCCTGCTGAGCCGCCTGCACCGTCACCCCTTAAAGCCGTTGTTGGCCCAAAATTGCACAAGTTTTAAAAAGATGACGAGAGGGAGTTTTACTGGTTTGGGTTTTGGCGAGTGTTTCCGATTTCGTGAAATTCGTTTTTTTCGCCAAACCTAGCCAGCCCCGAGTTTTTACCCTGGTGGGTGTGTCAGACTTCGAAAGTCCCAAATTGCAGCAGCGCTACTTTTCAAAGGTTCCACAGCCCACTTCGTCAAGTTTGTAAAACTTGACCCGCGCGGTCCGCAATTTAGGCTGCGGGCTTTAAACAGACTGCTGCTGAACTTGCTGAGGCAAAGTTTCTCGAAGCGCGAAATAACTACACTTCGAAATGGCTACCTCAGTAATGGCTACCAAAGTTTCTCGATTGGCTTCTCCTGGATAAGTTTTCTGGCGGATTGCCCTGTTTGCAATGCAATGTGTGCTCGGAGCATGGTCCTGATAATGCATGGTACGGGCGCAATGGCAGCGGTGGGAGGGACCTTCAGCTCGGGTCAATTCGGGCTCATCAAGTGAGTAGGCGGCAGGAGGACGCCATCACAAAACAAAAGAAACTGTTTGCAAAGATTGCCGCAAAAAAACAAATTAAAAAAATCGACGACTACGACAAGGTGGAACCGGAGGGCGGCGCGCGTGACGAGGATGATGCAAAGCATCAGGTTCATCTGCGACAACGACTCGCCTTCCAGCATGTACTCTCGGCTTGACGGTTATTTGGCGGAGGAGGGCGTCGCTGACATCCCGCCACAGACCTGTGGAGTTTATATCACGCAGTGAGTGTTTTTGTGTTTCTGTCTTCTCTCATTGCAGTATTGCAAGTCACCTTTCCGCAACGAGCATAACTTCGCTTAAATCTTTGTCGTGCAGATACGTCTTCAAGGAAATGGTGAAGGTCATGACCACATGGCAACAACAACAACATCTGCAACACGCCGTGGATTGGTCTCAGCTCCGACGAGAGTACCGACCGGGCGCATGGCAAGTACCTCGTGGTGTCTGCCATTTTCCTGAAGCACCGCGTTGTCGTCACGGAGTTCTTGGCGCTATTGACGATCAACAAGTGTGACGCGACATCTCTCTTCACTTTGCTCCTGAGTCATCTGGAGTCCCTTGAGATCGGGTTGCAACTGTCACAATGAACAAGAGTGATTGCACTAGGAAAGAGTTGGGTACAAGTAGCAAACCCTAAACTTACTGTACCCCATAGTAACTACCCCACTACAGCCTAAACAAACTGTAGCAGATACAACATTTGACACACCCCCATAGGCAAAGTGGGGGAGAGCAAGGGGTCACAAGACCAGTCAAGAAAGACAAAGCAAGCTCAGGGTGGATCACAAAGTCACCACACACACTGAGCACAAGCAAAGGGCCACAAGGCCAGTTCACATGCAGAGGCATATATACAACACAAACAACACAGTGATCTCGACCTAGCAAAGCAAGCATGCAGGTATATATATATAGAGATCACAGTACAGGCAAAGCCTACAGCAAGTGAGGAAAAGTGGGCACAAGCCCCAGCATAGTGCAGAAACGCTGATGATCACCAGACTGAAGTGCCTTGGTGAATATATCAGCGGTGTTGGCCTGAGTGGCCACGTAACGCAGACGAAGCTGACCACGCTGCTGCAACTCTCGAGCCAGGAAGTAACGCAGAGCGATGTGCTTCGTTCTGTGCTCCAGTCTGTGCTCCTCACACAAGGCAATGGCAGCCTTGTTGTCGACGTACAGCACTGGAGGAGAACGAGGCCGCTCTCCCAAGTCGGTCAGCAGGTAGGTGAGCCAGCGTAACTCCTGTGCAGCCATGGTTGTGGCGTAGATCTCAGCCTCACAACTGGAGCTGAGAACTGAAGACGAGCGAGTAGAACGCCAAGAAACTGAACCAGAGCCAAGGCTGAAGGTGTAACCCTGTGACACCGCTGAGTAGCCTGGTCGTCAACCCAAGAAGCGTCTGAGTGCCCAGTGAGAACAACTGAGCTCCTCCCTCCAAGCACGAGCCCCATGCCTGATGTACTGCACAAGTAGCGCAGTACCCTCTTAGCAGCATCCATGTGCACCTTTCGGTGCCGACCAGGAGCCACGTAGCGAGCCAGAAGGCCAAGAGGGTACGCGAGGTCAGGACGAGTGCAAGTCATCAGGTACATGAGGCAGCCAACTAGCTCTGGGTAAGGACCACTCGACTCTACGGACTCGTCCGAAGGTGGAGCTGAGAGCGAGTGACCCGTAGCCAGAGGAGTGGCCTGTGCCGAGGACCAGGTGAAGCCGAAGCGCTGAAGGACCTGCTGCACCATGTGTGACTGAGTCAGTGTGATGGTGCGGCGTGCTCTGTCCCGGGTGATCTGCAAGCCAAGGTAGCTGCGCAGTTCACCCAGGTCTGTGCACGTGTGTCTCTTCTGCAGCTCCGACTTCACGTGGGCGAGAGCTCAGTGTCAGCAGTGGCAAAGACCAAGTCGTCGACGTACACGAGGATGTAGAACGGCGGCAGTGAAGTGTCGGTGCGCAGAAACAGCGACGGGTCAGCAGTAGAAGGCGCGAACCCAAGAGCCGCAAGTGTAGTCCTCAGTGTGTCGTGCCACTCACGTGGCGCCTGGCGGAGACCGTAGACCGGAGGAAACGACCCAGTGAAGCCAGGAGGGCGGCGCAGCCAGATCTCCTCGTGCAGGCTGCCCTGCAAGAAAGCTGTGCTGAAGTCAAGAGAGTGAAGCTCGTAGTCACGCTGAGCGGCAACGTGCAGTAGCACCCGAAGAGTGGTCATCTTCGGGGTGGGGGAGAAGGTCTGGAAGAAGTCTACTCCCTCTCGCTGACTGAAGCCTCGAGCAGCGTAACGAGCCTTGAAGACAGGCGGAGAACCTGGCGGCCGCTTCACCCTGAATATCCACATGCCACTGACGATGTTCGCCCCAGGAGGGGGAACCTCGTCGACGTAAGTGCCTGTGGACTTCCAGGATGCCATCTCTGCGTCCATGGCTGTCTGCCACTGAGAGGAGTACTCACACGCGATCGCCTCAGCGTAAGAGCGCGGGGTCGGGATGTCTGGAGCATCCGGGTCTCCCTCAGGTGCAATCAGCATGGACACGAGATGAGGTACAGCAGCGGCAAAGCACTCAAACTCCTCTTGCCTGTCCTCAAGGACGTCCGTGCCAAGAGCACACTCACCCCCGACGGACGGAGGACAGACAGACTCAGACTCAGCAACAAGACTCGCAGCGTAGTCGAGACGACAGTGCGCAGCAAAGTCGACAAGCTCAGCAACTAAGGCAGACGCAGCAGCTGACTCAAAGGAAGGGTCAGTGATAGCAGTGGCCAGGAGACGCGTGACAGTAGGACTAGCAGCACGAAGAGAGTCAGACTCCGGGTCAGCAAGGGCAGGAAGGGAGGACGCAGGAGGAGAAGGCAGAGGGACACGCTGTGGAGCAGTGGACAGACGAAGCGTCATCTGGTGAGTGCCTGGGACAGCAGGAGGACGCTGACGCGGGACACGACGACCAGTGCGAGCAGCACGAACAGGGGACGCAGAACGAGACTCAGGCGACACAGGACGAGACTCAGGCTCACGACGCTCCGTAAGACCTCCTGTCGGACCAGTGTAGGGAGAAGGACCAGGAAGTGGCGAGGCAGGCTGTAACTGTGACTGCGACTGGACAGGCGGAGGACACTCTAAGGAGGGAGCAGGACAAGGAGGAGGCGGCTGACCAAGAACCTGCTGAAGGAGCGGAACGAAGTACGGCCGCGGCCGTGAAGTGCCCCCAGAACCAGCAGAGACAGTACCAGAACCCCCAGCAGCAGCTCCAACTCCCGCAGCACCACCAGCAGCTCCAGTAGTGTCAACTCCAGTACCTCCAGCAGCACCAGCTCCAGCTGCACCGTCGGCTCCAGCACCTGCAGGAGGACGAGCGTCAGCACCTCCAGCTCCAGCCCCCGCAGCACCAACCCCAGGGTCAGCAGCTACACCAACCCCAGCAGGCCCAGCGGCCTCAGCTCCACCGGTAGGTCCAGCAGCTCCAGCACCTCCAGCTCCAACTCCAGCACCAGCAGCACCTCCAGCAGCTCCAGCACCAGCAGTACCTCCAGCAGCTCCAGGGCCTCCAGCGGGCGGCACCCCAACGCTAGGAGCGCTGCTCCGGAGGCTGCAGCGCCGAGCGTACCACTCACGCAGCCGCTGTGGGGAGGGAGGCTCCGGCCGCGACACAGTACCCGCAGCACCACCAGCTCCAACTCCGGCAGAATCCCCAGCTCCAGTAGCCCCACGCCGGAGGCTGCAACGCTGAGAGTACCACTCACGCAGCTGCTGTGAAGAGGGAGCGCCACCAGGCGCTGCACGGTCAGTCTCAGCTCCCCCAGGCTCAGCACCCCCAGTCTCAGCACCCCCAGGCTCAGCACCCCCAGGCTCAGCACCCCCAGTCTCAGCACCCCCAGGCTCAGCACCCCCAGTCTCAGCACCCCTAGGCTCAGCACCCCCAGTCTCAGTACCCCCAGGCTCAGCACCCCCAGGCTCAGCACTCCTCGCAGGACCAGAGTCGACAGCTACCTCGACAGGCTCGACCGGGTCTACCTGGGAAACACCTGAGGGAGTAGGACCCTGGGGAGGGAGGGGGTCTACCGAAGGGGCACCTGGGGTGAGGAAGAGAGGCGGGGGGGGGAGCGGTGCAGTGCGGTAGGGGAACAGACGGTAAAAGGGAACCGACTCGTCAAAAGTGACGTCCTGAGAGGGGAAGACACGGCGCGAGGTGGGGTGGTAAAACTGCCAACCAGGCGCGTCAGGGACAAAGCCAAGGAAGACACAGGGCACAGCGCGGGCGGAGAGCTTGTCCGCGGTGGTATCGCAGACAAAGGCACGAGCACCCCAGACCCGGAAACGCGACGCATCGCCAACCTTCCCCGTCCACAGCAGTGTGGGCGAGGTCTCCGGAGCAGAGACACGGGGCCAGAGGTTGAGCTGATGCGCAGCGTACTGGACTGCAAACGACCACAGGAAATGGGGGGCAGCCGCATGGATCAAGGAGGTACGAGCGACCTCCATGACTAAGCCAATGCGGCGCTCAGCAACCCCATTCTGCTGCGGAGAGGCCGGAAGCGTGAACGTCTGGCGGATGCCGTGCTCCGCACAGTAGGCTGCCAAGAGGTCGGAGGAAAACTCACCACCCCGGTCAGAGTGCAGACGCAGGACGGGAAAGTCCGACTGGAACCGCTCGCGGAGCTGGAGACGAGCAGCGCGGATCCAAGGGATCAAAACATCAGGGACCTCACCCTTGGTGCGCAAGGGGAAGACAGTGGTGTAGCGCGTGTAGTCGTCGACAACCAGCAGGAAGTACCGCTCGTGGCCCTGTCCACGGACGCGGGCTGGGCCCCACACGTCCAGGTGGAGAGTCTGCAGGGAGCCTCTGTGGGAGGGAACGAGGAGGAGTGAGGAGTGGCGCGCTGCCGCCCCTCGACACAGGGAAGACAGGGAGGAGCAGGCGAGGGTGGGAGGGGAGTGAGAACCCTGGGAAGACCAGAGACAAGGTACCGGGAGTGCATGCCACGAAGGCGCTGCACTGACGGGTGACCAAGACGGTGGTGCCAGAGAACTGTCTGGTGCGACAGGGAGCGACACGAGCAGGGGGCGGACAACTGACCTGACGCAGACGCAGACGCCGCTACCTGAGGGGACTCAGTGGTCAGTGTGTACAAGTCCGACCCCGGCTGCCGAGTGAAGGTAGCCAGGTGCCGACCCGTCTGGGCACACGTGCAGTGTGTCACACGCTCGTAGGCAGGGGTGAACTGGTAAACACCCGTATCCTGGAGCGCAGAACCCGCCACCAAGTTCGTAGAGAACGAGGGGAGGTAAAGGCCTGACAGTGTGCCGGACGGGACAGCAGGACAAGGGAGGGCAGTGGTGGAGGTCGCAAGGACCGGACCCCCGGAGGGGTCAGCCAGGGAGACAGCAACCGGTCGAGGGAGCTGCTCTAGGGCAGTGCGGTCGCGAAAGAAACAGCGGGAAGCACCTGAGTCCAGTGTGAAGGTGTGCAGTGCCTCAGTAGACGTAGGACCTGAAGGCGCAGACTCACAAGCACCTGAAGCAGCAGACTCACGAGTGCCTAGAGCAGCAGCCTCACCAGCACCTGGAGCAGGAGACGCACGAGCACCTAGAGCAGCAGCCTCACCGGCACCTGGAGCAGCAGACTGGATACCGGGGTCAGGCGGCACACACAGGTGACAGGCTCCCTCGGCACTAGTAGACAATGCATACATTGCAGTGAGAATAGCATCATAGTCAAGAGCAAAGATATCTACCCTCTGCCTAAGCAGCTCCACCCAGTCGGGGAGCTCAGCGTCGTCGCCAAACTCTGTACGCCAGGCGTCGCTCAGACGGGCGAAGCAGCGAGACGCTGTGTGACCAGGCGTCCCGCAAGGCTGACCAGTCCGGACACCCGTGCTAATAACGTACGGGCAGCGAGCAGGACTCAGCGACCCTCTACTCTGAGCGTACCACTCACAAAGCTGCTGGGGCGAACGAGTCTCGCGCAGACGACGCTGCTGTTGCACCGGGCCACTACAAAAAGCTCCCGAACTACCCACTCCAGGACGACTCCCACTACTGCCACCCCGACAACCCCAACTGGCGTACCACTCACGAAGCTGCTGGGGCGTGAGGGACACACGCGGAAGGCCTTGGGGCTGCATCTGGCCACGCCAGGAGCAGCAGTAGAAGCAGCAGCAGCAGTAGTAGCGGCAAGAGCAGCAGTAGCAGTAACAGCAGCGCGGACAGGGCAGTGCTCACCAGTAATAGGAAGGGCAGGCGCACGACGGAGGCGACTGCGGGGCCGCGACCGCGGCAGGGAGCTCCGCAGCAGCTGCTGCAGGGCGGGGCCAGGGCCACGACGGTCGCTGCTGCAAGGGCGGCTGCTGCAGGGGCGGCCGCTACAGGGGCCAGGGGCGGCTACTGCAGGGGCGGCTGTTCCAGGGGCCAGGGGCGGCTGCTGCAGTGGCGGCTGCTCCAGGGGCGGCTGCTCCAGGGGCGGCTGCTCCAGGGGCCAGGGGCGGCTCTTGCAGTGGCGGCTGCTCCAGTGGCCAGGGGCGGCTGCTGCAGTGGCGGTTGCTCCAGGGGCGGCTGCTCCAGGGGCGGCTGCTCCAGGGGCCAGGGGCGGCTCCTGCAGTGGCGGCTGCTCCAGTGGCCAGGGGCGGCTGCTGTAGAGGCGGCCGCTCCAGGGGCCAGGGGCGGCTGCAGGTGCGGCTGCTCCAGGGGCCAGGGGCGGCTGCTGCAGTGGCGGCTGCTCCAGGGGCCAGGGGCGGCTGCTCCAGGGGCGGCTGCTCCAAGGGCGGCTGCTCCAGGGGCCAGGTGCGGGGTAGGGCAGGGCGACGTGGCGAGCAGGGGCGACGCCGCGGGCAGGGGCGACGCGGCGGGTAGGGGCGACGCCGCGGGGAGGGGCGACGCGGCGGGCAGGGGCGACGCGGCGGGCAGGGCGACGCGGCGGGCAGGGCGACGCGGCGGGCAGGGGCGACGCCGCGTGGGCCCCGCAGGAGTGTGGCGACGAGCGGGGGGGGGGCGACGCCCGGGTCCCGCTGGGGCGGCGCGACGCGCAGGAGTCGCGCCTCGCGGGTCCCGCAGGGGCGTCGCGAAGAGGCGGGGGCGACGCGCGGGTCCCTCAGGGGCGTCGTGACGAGGCGGGGAGGGGACGCGCGGTTCCCGCAGGGGCGTCGTGACGAGGCAGAGGGGACGCGCGGGTCCTGGCGGGCTGCAGCCGTTGGCGTGCGGCAGCCGCGGCGCGCGGGTGACGGCCTGCGCGCGAGCGTCGGCCTACGGGCGGCGGCGGCCTACGGGCAGCGTACGAGCGGCCTACGGGCTGCGTAAGGGCGGCCTACGGGCGGCGTACGGGCGGCCTACAGGCGGCGGCGGCCAAGGGGCGACGGCGGGCGACGGGCAGCCTACGGGTGGCGGCCGACGTGCAGGCAGGTCGCGGGCAGCTCAAGGGGTCGCGCGAGGCCGGTACGAACTGCGTGGGCAGCTAGCGGGCTACGCGCGCACGGGCAGAGGACGGCGCGCGGGCAGAACGAAGGGCGGGGCGCGCGAGGGCGCACTAGCAGTAAACGGGCGCACGAGGGCGCACGAGCAGAGAAAGGCGCACGAGGGCGCACGTAAGGTAGGGCGCACGAGGGCGCTTCTAGCGGAATGGTGGGCCCGTAGTAGTAAGCGGTCCTAGGTGGCTAACCTAGGCTCGTGATACCATGTCAGAATGAACAAGAGTGATTGCACTAGGAAAGAGCTGGGTACAAGTAGCAAACCCTAAACTTACTGTACCCCATAGTAACTACCCCACTACAGCCTAAACAAACTGTAGCAGATACAACATTTGACAGCAACGAATTGCAGGCATTAGCACCGACGAAACTTCGGTGATGACGGGCGACAAGAGTGGGCTCGACGTGAGATTGCGAGTTCGGGTGCCGCACCTCGTCGCATGTCATCGCATAGCACACAGGTATGTGTAAATCGTCTTCAACCGTTCAATGTATATAAAGTAAGTCTAATATTTTTCCTTTACTTTTTGTTATGGTATGCAGGAGGCGCTAGATGGTTGAAGTTGAAGTTCCCCGACTTTGCGATAGTCAACAACGCCGTGTGTGGGCTGGGTGAGATCATCGGTCGCTCGTCTGTATGGTACGAGCACTGTAGGGATCTGCAGCTGGAGATTCACAACGAACTTGGAGCACCAAGGACTATTCAACATCCGCTGGCTTTCGCGCGGTGAAGATGTTTTGCGTCTGTGCAGAGTGCAGGGGGCATCGATTGTGGTGTTCATGGAGTTTAAACACAAGATGGCGGCAACGATCGAGACTCTCAAGTTTCACTTATGTCTCTATTTTTTTAGCCGATTTGTTGGGCGAGATCAACACACTCAACAGGTTCTTCAAACGCTGTAAAGTAAGTGTACGAGATTTAATGCCCTTGTTTAGTGTTGTCGCTTGCTTGAACTTGCATTTTTAATCAACAATTTTAACACAACCCCACTGTGTACCCCCTTTATCCAGGTTGACATCACACTTGTGCATCAGGAGGTGGATCGCACGATCAGCTACATCAAGCTTCTCTACATCGCTCACGACAAAACGTTTGTGGGGAGGGGGGGGGGGGGGGGGGGGTCAGCAAGCTCCTGTCGTCGTTCATCGCGCGACGTGCTAGTGGGGATCGCACAGTATACGTGGATGGCGTAGATGAAGACGGGCAACCCTCGTCCCATCGCATCACTCTGAGCGATCCCCGGTCACAAGTACGGCGGGTCGCTCGGCGATTGCATCAAACTGTGCAAGGCATTTGCGCAGGGAGTGGCGAGCAAATTTTACGTGCGCATATGGAGTCTGAAGCAGATTGAGGGCAGCAAGCTGTTCAAAGTCGACGCGTGGCCACAAACGACGGAGAAACGCGATCGCCGGGTGGTCACATGGCTGGACCAAGACGCAAAATTATTCAACAACAGGGTGCCATGTTTATTTTTCAATTTTGTGCGAAAGTATATTGCAAGCGACGTGTACAATTTATGGTTTGCGATAATTTTGTATTGAGCGCACGTTCTGTGTTTTTTAATCCACGTGGCAGGCTTCAACCACAAGGCTGCAGAGATGAGCTGAAGAGTTTCTGCCATGAGGATGACGACTTTCATCAGAACATGCTCAAAACAAAGGATTGGCCTCGCAGCTACCCCAACATGATGAACCTGTGGCAGGCAATGGCGGTGTTGCCGCTAAGTACCGTCGGGTGCGAGCGCGGCTTCAGCCGCCAAAACGTGATTAAAAGCTGGATGCGGACGTCACTTTGCAGTGCCTGTATAAATGAGATGATGACTCTCAATATGCTGGACTACGAGTACAAGTGGCCTAAGGTCATGGAGATCTGGTGGAAGCAAGAAAAAGAAAAAAAAAAAAAAAAAAAGGAAAAAAAAAAAAAAAAAAACCAACGAGAACACATGCCCAAGTCAGACCGTGCGAGGGAAAAGGGAAGGCGGAAGTGCAGGACTGCTCGGATAATTATACCGATGCAGAACCTCATTGTGATTTGTCTGATGATGAGTGAATATTTTTTAATCTAAATATAAAATCTGCTTACGTTCATTGATGTAGGTAAGAGAACAATTGAGACTCATCTGGGTAAAAGAAAAGAAAAGAAAAGAAAAGAAAAGAAAAGAAAAGAAAAGAAAAGAAAAAAACTACGCTGATGCCTCAGGGTAAAATTCAAAATGCAGAGTTACATCGACGGGTAAAAGTAAGCGTCAAGCCTGAGGCTGATAATCAGGTTGTATAAATAGCCTACACTCCTAATTAGAGAACCCAAAATCCAAAGATAAGCCCTGTTAGTTTGGGCGCGGTGGTCTTGATGGCGTGAACACTATCAAGACGATTGTCGCGAGGTGGTAATGGAATGCTTTTGGGTGTACAGTGGCGGGAATAGTACTCTACCCCGCATGTGATGTGACGTGAAGTAAGGAAAGTAGTTTCCTTCACTAGGCTGTATAATAGTTGCTAGTTTTGAGCGTTCTTACTCTTTGTGCGTCACGTAAGTAAAAGCGAGGCAGTTTTTATTAAGGGCGAAAATATCATCTGAAGGCCGGGAAGTTGTCGCGTCTGGAAAACATCCGCAATGATAGCTCCAGATTTCCGGTGCGTTGGTTTCTCCGTGGCAGCTTCCCGTGTAGGTTCGCAGTGAAATTGTTCGAGGCTAGGAAGGTTGCACTGTTACCTAGTTGCATTTGACGGTGCTAATGATACCAGAACCACACATATAGAGGTTAAAGTGGACTTTTCTCCACCTTGTTAAGTGTGGGCGGCTCTTTATTCTGTTGCCAGGTTGATGGTTTGCGAAAACCTTTCTCGTTTTCTTACGGACTCGATGAAGCGAGGGTGTCCGAAACCCACGTTTCGTTGTCGGAAACTTAGGGTTAAAGTAGAGAATATTCCGTGGGTGGAAAAACAAGTTCATCTCTATCTAGTGCCGCGAGTTCAAACTGAAAGTAGACAGTGTCTTTCATATTTTAGTTAAGACAAACTTAGTAAACAAAGATGGTGCTACATGATCTGGGTCTGGCGAGAATCCTGCTCATAACACCAGTTTGAATATGTAACGATGTTTGGATAGCCAAGTGCATTGTCATTGGGTGTACCAACGAAGTGGCTCTGAGTACACTGCATTCCACGCTCAGCCTGCCCAGATTCTATCGTAATCGCAAACTCCAACACCGACCTCCAGCAGCTGGGACCTGCAAGAATTGCAAGTGAGACATCTACAGTCGCAGATGCACTTGGACGGGAATGGCATTCCAAGATTTTCTCTTGCAATCACTGACTTCGCGATATTTTCGCAACCTGGTATAGATTTTTTCGGTAAATCGTTTTCTGAAGGTAGCGTAAAGCATTTTTAGGCGATCTCAGGGGAAACCCGCAACCCTCGCGGGCTACGGCTAGCATCAAGAATGTCAGGGGTAACCTGCCCACTCACTCGGACTACAAAGTGCGAATTTCGTGTGACTGACCCCTTCTGGTTGTCAATTGATAGACCAAGTGCTACCAGTGCTAAACATTTAGCAAGGCGTATTTAGGCCAAACATCTGTGCTGGATTCAGTGTACACTTCTACCAGGACGTAAAAACTAAGGATGTAAATTTTTAAATCTGGTGAAAGTTTTGGGATTGTCAACCAGTTTCGTTTAAAGCAAGGGTGCACTTTGGGGGGGGTGGTGGCAAAGGTTTATCACTTGCCTCCCCTTCTGTCGTCTGTTCCTCCAACCCATTCGCGGACGAATTCGATTTTAGTTCGCCAGCACATTCTTCAACCCTCGCTCCAGTGTTTCAAATGGTTGGATTCTTCGTCAACCATTCGTGCACCCTAAGGGGTGTACCAAACCAATACACCCAAAAATCACCCCTAGGAATGTGCACCCTTGCTTTAATCTATATCTACTGCAGGGCACAGTCCAAAGTGGGTCCTGCCACAAGATTCTTCGGGCCCTCTTTTCGTGCCCCTACGAACCCTTTTGATGGACTTTCTCACGGTCAAGAAGGGTTGTGTTCTGTATTAAACACAAGGCCCAATATAGGCCCAATATACAAAACACTGGTCGACGTCCACAAGCAACTGCCCACGAGCACTCTAGCACTGGTCGACACGAAGGAGCACTCTAGCACTTTGGGCCGTTCCTCCTTGGTGTGTTGAAAAGGGGTCCACCTAGTGTGAGTGTCAAACCTCAAACTATCAAGGTTTTAGGGTGTAAGAGTGTTCATGATGGCAATTAATAACTGCCATCCCCATTTTCATTATGGCAACTTTGAAACCTGCCGCCCGCTAGGATATCGTTGTCAGCCCAATGCGATGAATGGAAAGTGGCCTTTTGGGTGGTCCGTTGACGAAATGGAGTCACATGTTGCTGTCCCGTCCAGACTCCCGACACCTCGAACCTCTGGTGGATCAACACAGCAAATTTACGAAAGAATTGGTTTACAACTACCCTGCCTCTCATGCTCATACAAGGGCATAATGTTTTCATGGGGCTACTTCAAGTGCTGCACGGATCTAAACGTAGGCACTAAACCATACGCTTAATTTTATTTGACATGACAAGTCCAATTAGACCGCATTCAGTTCCAGGATTATCGTCACCATTTTCGTCAGCTACTGTAGACGAAAGCCTTGTTAAGTACTGTACTGTATTGCTAAGTCGAAGTCGAAGTGAACGAACGTTGCCTTCCCCTTCCTTGCTGCAGTGAACGGAGTCGAGAGCCTGTTTGCTGTTACCGCCCACCCTTCGATTCGCTTCAAGCACACTAACGACGTGGACGACCACCTGCTGCAGTTACGTTGTGTCTCGTTCACGAATCGTTCCCGCCTCGGACGGTGGTGGTGGTGGGGGAAGAGCGATCATCTTTGCCACTCATCTCTCAGCTGGGCTGTCTGCTGTAAACTGAGTTGCAACCCTAGCTTGTCGCTCACCAATTCTTTCCATCTCAAAACACCAACCCCTCCAGTAATGCTAGTATGGATTTTGCCAATCCAGAAAATCCAACAGCTGTCTTTGGCGTGCACGCCATGGCTTGTCGTGATATATCCTGAATATAAGCAGTCACCGCCTTTACTTGCTGCCGTGGCATGTCATTTCCTGACGCACTATGACATGCTTGTTTCCGATATTGTTCCAGAGGCAATTCTGAGGGTTTTCGACTCGCAGACTGGCCCACGAGGATTCTTTGCGGAATCGATCAATCCCGTTGAATCTTTTTGAGTTCGAGATTAACAGGTGATTGCGACCCACCAGATGCTTCATGCAGAAATTTGTACCGCCCAACCTGAGCTGAGCGAGTTAAAACAATCGGATTTTGTGTCATCAGTGAACGTGTTCCTATAGAGGGAAATCCAGGGGGAAGCTTTGATGTCGCGCAAAACTTTTTTTTGGATGGATGAGCTTCGTGTGATTCGAGCAAGTCAGCAGACGCGTGGTTACAAAGGAGGCCTGAAAAATTCGGAGGAAAGTGACTAACAGCTGAAGGTGGATCTTCCTTCAGAAATTGCCGTTCACAGGTCAGACCAGAAAAACAGCACTACTAAACAATCGCGTTTCTTACTCTCGAGTGTGTCAATTTCATCATGTCACCGTGACGCTATTACATATCCAGGACTTGCAAATGGTGCAGATCTGTTCTTTCCAGCAGTACTGCTAGCTCTAGCCTAAGTACCAGTGCTCTTGTCATTAAAAAAATATCTGCACGTCACGTGGTAACATATAGAATACGTATTGAAACCCCATTCTTCCGCAGCGGCACAAGACGGCAGTACTATAAAAATTGAACCTCCTTTTCCCTTCTTGACATCTCCTTTCACGTGCTTCAGGTTGGCAAGACGGCGCCTCAGATCTCCTAATGCGGGGGAGACTCAACCTTTCAGTAGTTTCCGAAGCTCATCTCACTGGACCCAGCATCTCTAACTACCAGGAGCCTGCAGTGACTCTGTCTCTGTCAGATAATGATTTCTGAGTCACTACTGGCACAGGCGTCAGGTGACTTTGCTACTGCCACACAACAGATCGTTGAGTCTGTCTAGACGACCATCCGACGGTGACCACATGCTGTCTCATAGGCAAGCTATAAAAGCCAAAAGCTGTCGCAGCACCCTTGCCATTCCCCGCTTCCTTTACCGCACATATTGTTCTTGAGTCGACTTGCAAACAAGCCCGTTTGAGTTGTCTCCTCGCCTGGATGCTCTCTGTCTCCTCGCCTTCTTGAGTGGAGTGGGCCCCACTGGGTCCTCATTAGCACTGGTAGTATGGCCTCCTCCTCTCACCCCTCTCTCACACCAATGGCTTCCTTGCCTGAAGACCGTCCTTCCCTTAGCGCCATGGCTGTTGCACATCATAATCCATACAGCGATCCCACACGAACCACTCGTATCGCAACCCCGGCACACCCGAGAATCTCCAGTACTAGTCCACCGCTCTCCACCACTCCGGTTGGCGTTTCCTTCAGCAGCCCTGCTGTGCTCTCGGCCTTCTTGGGGTCTCTGAACCCAGCAGCTGACCGCACAAGACAAATCACTTCAGGATTGGGCGGCACGATCGTCTGGTTGGAAACGTTTCTTCCGTGGAAGTGCCGCAAGAAGGGTTTGGATCTGTCGCTGGTAAGGACTCTGATAGAGGGAGAGGGCCTGGAGGCATGGTTGCCGCAACGGCTGAGATCAGTGGCGCTACTACTGCGCCCTTGGCTGGTCCCAGAGTAGGTGAATCTGATGGTGAGAGGAGGGGTGGGTCTCACGGAGCGAGTGTGAGCATGACACAAGAGGCTATGGTCCAGCTTTTAGGATTTCTCCAGCGGCAGCAGCAGCAGCAGCAGCAGCAGCAGCAGCAGCAGCAGCAGCAGCAGCAGCAGCAGCAGCAGCAGCAGCAGCAGCAGCAGCAGCAGCAGCAGCAGCAAAAACTACAACAGCAGCAACACGAGCTTATTGAAAGGCCAGCAGCACAACAGTCTGCAACAATCGCCCCATCTGCTGCTGCACGCCCTGATTCATCCCCACGGCCTACGCCGTCTCAGCGAGCTTCTGCACCTCAAATCTCCCCGGGAATGTTGGCACCGCGACATACACAGCAAGGGATAACTGGCCCTGTGGACGCACGCCCAGCGCCTGTCTTATCCCCACTGAGTACCTCATCTCATGGACTCTTTTCAGCACCCACCGGGGCCTCTCTTCCCCGACCGTTCGCATCCATGCAGCAAGTTCCTGGCCAGCCCCTTGCTGCTGCTTCCTCTGCTGCTTCCTCTGCTGCTTCCTCTGCTGCTTCCTCTGCTGCTTCCTCGCCTGTGTCTGCCTCATCACTGCTGCTTTCCCAGTCTTTTCACGCCCAGTCGCTATCGCCAACGTTTCATGCAGGTTTCGCTGCACCGTCTGGATTGGATGTGGGGTCTTCTGCTCTGGTTTCGTGGCAGATGCAGCTGCAGCGTTTGATGCAGCAGCCGCTGCAACAGCAGCAGCAGCAGCAGCAGCAGCAGCTACGTCAAGAGAGGCAGCAGAAACAAAAGCAGGAGCAACAGGGATGGGAGAAGAAGGAGCATCAGGAGCAACATCAGCACCAGCAGCAGGAACAGCAACACCAGATGCAGCAGCAGCAGCAGGAGCAACAACAGCAACAACATCAACTGCAGCAGCAGCAGCAGCAGCGGCAGCAACAGGAGTGGCAGCAGCAGAAACAACAGCAGGAGCAACAGGAGAGGCAGCAGAAGCAACATCAGGGGAAAGAACGGCATCAGCAGTGGGAGCAAGAACAGCAACGAAATCAACAGCAGCAGCAACAAAAACATAATCATCATCATCTCAATCAGCAACAGCAGCAGCAGCAGGAATGGCGGCAACAACAGCAACAGCAGGAGCTACACCAGCAAAGGATCATAGCTGCTATTTTAAGCATGACCGCTGGAGCACCTTCAGAAGCCCGAAGGGGGACAGGATTGCCAAATGTAGCAATTTTGCCAAATATAGATGTGCATCGGGGAGTTCCTGCAAGTGCAGCATGCTCTGGTGCAGGAGCAGCAGCTTTACTTGCCGTTCCTCCTCCGGGATCACAGCTTATGAGCAAAGGGATGACTGGGCCAGGTACAGACGGGGTAGCGGCACCTTCTTTGCCAAATCTGGCTGCCTTTCTAAATATAAGGGGGCGTCGAGGGAGTGGAACAGGAGCAGAAGGCGGAGAGGAGTCAGCTGGTGGGTTGCTGAGAGGGGTGGGTGCGATTGAGGGAAATACGGTAAGCGGAAGTGGCTGTGAAAGGGATGTTGGAGGATGGAGAGGAGGGAAAGGAGGAATAGGAGGAGCAGGAGGAGTGGAAAGAACCGGAGAAATGAAATTTTCAGCAGATCTGCGGGAAGGTGGGGCAGGATCGGCAAGAATTCGAGCAACCGAAGGTGGAAGCAATGGTATCAGCGTCTCAGATGTCCTCAACTCCCAGCCCTCTGTTTCTCCAACTGACAGATCTGTCAGCACTGCAAGGGTTCAGAATACAAACTCAAGCACAAGCTTAGCTACTGTTGCAGCATTCGGAGAGGAGGCCACCCCTCATGCAGCAGCGGGACCTGCCCTGGGAAGCAGGAGAGATGCATGTAGCGGTGTGGAAAATGGGTCGCTCAAGCATGAAAGCACGAGCCTACACCAGGAAAATCTTGACCTCTCCTTGTCCCTGTCCCTGTCCCTGTCTCCTGCTCCTCCCGCTGCTGCTACTGCTGCTGATGCTGCTTTCCCTGCTCCTGATGGCACTGCTGTTACTGCTGCCCGTGGTGCTGTTTCTCCTGCCTCTACAGCCTCACCTGCAGCTCGTTATACCTCTACGGCTGACAAACAGGCGGAAATTCATCTTATGAGAGTAAGTGCGGCAGCTAGTTTTGAGGCGGCTAAAAACTCAGAGGGTGATAAAAATGCGGGGAATTCTCAGATGGGGGCTATTAGGGCTGAGGTTGGGACACGTGAGATGCAGATGGGCCTTGTGCGGTTTGATGCGGTAGGAAGAGAGGAAGGCCACATGGGGGAGTCAGGACGATGGGGAGGACGAGGAGAAGGGGTGAAGGGAGGAGGAGGTGGTGAGTGGGGAAGTGGAGGAGGAGGAGGAGGAGGAGGAGGAGGAGGAGGAGGAGGAGGAGGAGGAGGAGGAGGAGGAGGAGGAGGAGGAGGAGGAGGAGGAGGAGGAGGAGGAGGAAGAGGGGGAGGAGAAGGAGAAATAGGATTGAGAGGAGGATTAAGAGAAGGAATAGACGGTGGTTCAGTTGAGACAGCAGCAAGGGTAGCGAGAAGTGAAACCAGGACCGGAGCAGCCCATTTCCGCATGCGATCAGGCGGCCCTCCTGCTACTTCCATGCATGCTCATGCGCTCATGACCTCACCTTCCTATTCATCTTCGTACTCCCATGTTCATCTGCCCTCAGTAGTTGCTTTAGGGGCACCTACTCCTGTCGCTGCTCCCTCTGCTGCCGCTTTCACTCCTTTTGCTGTTCCCACGGCTGCTTTTTCTGCTTCTGGTGGTCCTGCCTCTGCCGCTTCCTCTCTTGCTGCTGCTCTTAACGCTGGTGCGCTTTCTCCCACTAATGCAGCTGTAGCATCTGCTGCTGTAGCAACCAATCCAGTTGCTCCTCCGTTTCTTCCTTCCCCTGCTCCTTCCCCTGCCCTTGGCCCTCCTCCTGATCACTCTGCCTCTGCTGCTGCGATGGCATCAGCAGTTGCTGCTAGCCCCCTCCTTGCGGCACTCCTCTCCCGTCAAGCATCCCACCTGAACAGCTCTTTTTTGCAGCGCTCCTCTCCTCCTTATCCCCCTCCTTCCCCTGCCATTGGCCCTCCTCCTGGTCGCTCCGCCTCTGCTGCTGTGATGGCATCAGCAGTTGCTGCTAGCCCCCTTCTTGCAGCCGCTGCTGCTGCAACCACTCCGGTTGCTCCTCGCTCCCCTGTTCCTTTTCCTGCTCCTTCTTCTCCTCCTTCCCCTGCCATTGGTCCTCCTCCTGCTCGTTCTGCCTCTGCTGCTGCTGTCATGGCATCTACACTTTCTGCTGGCCCCTTCCTTGCAGCACTCCTCTCCTATCAAGCATCCCACCTGAACAGCATCAGCTCACCACAAATTTCCTCTCAAGCCGCTGCTGCTGCTTCTGCTTCTGGTGGGGCTTCTGCTTGTGCTCCTGCTGCCGGTAGTGATGGTGGCGGTGTTGGTCTCTTTCTGGCGAATCACCAACTTGCACCTCACCTTATCAACGCACAGCTTGCATTTGCTTCTGCTGCTGCTGCTCCTACCACCGGTGGCGCTTCTGCTGTTGGTGCTGCAGCCCCTTTTGCTGATGTTGTTGGTGGCGGCTGCGGCGGTGCTATGTCATTTCTGACGAATCACCAAGCACCTCATCGGCGCAACACACAACATGCACTCGCTGCTGCTGCTAATCGTACTGCTGGCGACGGTGGTGGTGGTGCCGGTGCTGCTGCTGCTGCTGGTACTGCTGCTGCTGCTGCTGCTGCTGCTGCTGCTGCTGCTGCTGCTGCTGCTGCTGCTGCTGCTGCTGCTGCTGCTGCTGCTGCTGCTGCTGCTGCTGCTGCTGCTGCTGCTGCTGCTGCTGCTGGCGCTGCTTGTTCTACAGAAGAAGTTTGGGGAAGCAAGGAGGGAAGGCAGGTCAAATTGGAGCAGATGGGAGATGCGGTAAGCAGGGGAGAGGGGAGATCTGAGCGTTTCAGGCTGGATGGTCAAGTGGGAGGGGTTTGGGGAAAAAGCAAGGAGGAGAGAGGTAAGAAGAGAGGGAGAAAGGAAGAGAAGGAGGAGGAGGACGAGGACGAGGACGAGGAGGAATTTGAGCGAAAAGGAAAATTCCTGCCAATGCGAGTTGTCCTGGGGGAAACAGGTGCAAGGAAGGGAATTGGAGGAGGAATGGCAGCGAGAGATGGTGGTATGGGGGGGGGCGGTGGCAGTGGGAGTGGTGGTGGGGGGCATGGTGGGGGAGGGGATGATGGTAGGAGTGGTGGTGGGAATGGTGGTGCGAATGGTGGGGGTAATGGTGGAGGGGTAGGCGGTGCCAGGGTTGTTAGCAGTGGGAGTGGGCATAGTAGCGGGTGCAGCAAAGCAGGCTCGAGCAGCAGAGCAAGGCGGAAAGCAGCAAAGACAAGTAAAGCAGATAGAGAAACACCTACAACTATTCCCAAAGATGCTGCTGCAACGGCGTCGATTCGCTCTGATGGCGGTGAATCGCACAGGAGAGGTGCACCTGTTGATGCTTCCTCTAATGAACCTACAGGTGCCAACACTGTCCCATCTTTTCTGTCCACTCTGCCGGCCGGGAAGCGAGCAAAAAAGGACAAAAACAGGTACCGTGGTGTGCGGCAGCGGCACTGCGGGAAGTGGGTGGCGGAGATCCGATTCCCCAAGAAGAAATCCCGCGTGTGGCTCGGAACGTTCACCTGCCCAGAAGAGGCTGCCCGAGCATACGATCGGGCAGCTGTGAAACTTCGTGGGCCCCGAGCGCTGACGAATTTTCCGGATGAGTATGAGAATTGGCAAAATGGGGCGGGAGATGACTTGTTGGGGTTTAAGGGGGAGGAAGGAGTGGAGAAGGAGGAAATGGGGAAGGATGAGGTGGGGTTTAAGGGGGGAAGTGCAGCAGAGAGAGGGGAGGGAGGCAGCAAAGGGGAGATGTATACGGTTAGAGATGGTGAGGATGAGGGGAGGGGAGCGGAAGGTAGTAAGCAGCTGGGGAAAAGGGCGAGGAGCAAGGGTGGAGGAAAAAATGAGGGAGGGGAGGAAGAGAAGATGGACGTGAGTGGAAACGGTGGTGCAGAGTGGAAGGCAGATGGCAGGGACAAGTGAAAAGAACAGGAGAGCAGGGCTGTAGGGAGATGATCCTTACCACTTCAGAGTGCATCGTTTCAACTCAGAGTGCAAGCCTGCTCCTGCTGCTGCTGCTGGTGGTAGTAGTGGTGGTGCTTCTGCTTCTGCTGCTGCTATTGCTGGTGCAGCTGCTGTTGCTCCTGCTATTGATGGTGGTGCTGCTGCTGCTCCTGCTGTCGGTACTGATGGTGGCGGTGTTGGTCTCTTTCTGGCCAATCACCAAGCACCTCACCTTATCAACGCACAGCTTGCACTTGCTTCTGCTGGTGGTGCTGCTGGTGCTGCTCCTGCTTCTCCTGCTGCTCCTGCTACCGGTGGTGCTTCTGCTGGTGGTGCTGCTGGTGCTGCTCCTGCTGCTCCTGCCATCGGTGGTGCTTCTGCTGTTGGTGCTGCAGTCCCTTTTGCTGATGTTGTTGGTGGTGGCGGCGGCGGCGGCGGCGACGGCTGCAGCGCTGTTTTATTTCTGGCGAATCACCAAGCAACCCATCGGCTCATCACACAACATTCACCTGCTGCTGCTGCTGCTGCTGCTGCTGCTGCTGCTGCTGCTGCTGCTGCTGCTGCTGCTGCTGCTGCTGCTGCTGCTGCTGCTGCTGCTGCTGCTGCTGCTGCTGCTGCTGCTGGCGCTGCTTGTTTTACAGAAGAAGTATGGGGAGGCAAGAAGGCAAGGAAGGTCAAATTGGAGCAGATGGGTGATGCGGTAAGCCGGGGAGAGGGGAGATCTGAGCGTTTCAGTGTGGATGGCCAAGTGGGAGGGGTTTTGGGGAAAAGCAAGGAAGAGAGAGGCAAGAAGAGAGGGAGAAGGGAAGAGGAGAAGGAGGAGGACGACGAGGAAGAGGAGGAGGAGGAGGAGGAGGAGGAGGAGGAGGAGGAGGAGGAGGAGGAGGAGGAGGAGGAGGAGGAGGAGGAGGAGGAGGAGGAGGAGGAGGAGGACGACGACGACGACGACGACAAGGAATTTGAGCGAAAAGGGAAATTCTTGCGAATGCGAGTAGTCCTGGGAGCAACAGGTGCAAGGGAGGCATTTGGAGGAGGAATGGCAGCGAGAGATGGTGGTATGAGGGGGGACGGTGGCAGTGGGAGTGGTGGTGGGGGGCATGATGGGGGAGGGGATGATGGAAGGAGTGGTGGTAGGAATGGTGGTGCGAATGGTGGGGGTAATGGTGGAGGGGTAGGCGGTGGAAGGGTTGTTAGCAGTGGGAGTGGGCATAGTAGCAGGTACAGTAGAGCAGGCTCAGGCGGTAGAGCAAGGTAGAAAACAGCAGAGACAAGAAAGGCAGATTTGGCCGCACCTACTACTGCCCCCAAAGATGCTGCTGCAACGATGTCGATCCCCTCTGATCGTGGTGAATTGAGCAGCAGAGGTGCACCTGTTGATGCTTCATCTAATCAACCCACAAGTGCCAACACTGCCCCGTCTTTTCTGTCAACTCTGCCAGCTGGCAAGCGAGCAAAAAATGACAAAAACAGGTACCGGGGGGTGTGGCAGCGGCACTACGGAAAGTGAGTGGGAGAGATCCGATTTCCCAAGAAGAAATCCTGCGTGTGGCTCGGAATGTTCACCTGCCCAGAAGATACTCCGAAGTGGGTGCGCACGTCACAAGCGGTTGCAATGCTGGTAGGCCACTTTGCTGCAGCAGTGCCAAGCTGCCGCGTTGCAGCGTTGGCAGGTCGCCGACTTGCAGCGCTGGAAAGCCGCCATCGAGCTGTGTTGGAAGGCCGTTGACTTGCTGCGCGGGTGGTCGACCAGCCTGCCTGTTAGGTTGCTTTGCGTGTGATATAGTCATTATTGCCATTGCAATTCCTATCCTTGTTCTCAACTTCTGCTAGTGAAACTCTTGCCGTTTTGCCTCGTAACACGCAAGTGCTAAAGAACACAAGGAACGCTAACATCACTCGTACCACCGTGCATTCCCGCGTAGTCCAACTCTCGGTGGAGAGTGACTCTCCGTAAGCCCGCGCCTCCGCCGCCGACGCCAGATGATACAGTTGCACCACCACTCCATTTACTGACTGATGAGGAAAATGAAGAGGAAATGTTTTCGAAGGCGCATAATATTTGCAATGCGAAATGGTTGCATGAGTTCGACTTGCTGATCTCTGACAAAACTTCTGACGAATTGCCTTGTTTGCGATGCAATGGGTCCTCCGAGCTTGGACCAGATATCGCATGATAAGGTTGCAATAGCAGTGATGGGAGGGATCTTTAGCTCACGGCAATGCCGGACTCAGAGTATAGCGGAATTGATGTCGACTAGTAGGGGAAGGGGTAGTACGGTACAAGTAAAGTGTCGTGAGAAACATGTACCTTCTACTTTGAACCTCACTGTAGCGTAGAAGTATAGCAAACGCATAATCAACATTTGACACACCCCCATAGGCTAAGTGAGGGGCATCAAAGCAAGCAAGAGGAACAAATGGTCACAAGACCAGTCAAGAGAAGCAAACGATCACAAGGTCAGTTCAGGGGTTCACAGATATACAGGTACAAGGACAAACAGAGCAAGCAACAAGAGGCAAGACTACAGCAGTCGAGGGCCCAACTGCAGACAGAACCTGTGGTGGTCACAAGACGGAAGTGCCTTGGTGAATATGTCTGTTGTGCTGGCCACTGAGGCCACAAAGTCCAAGCGTGTCTGGTTGCGTTGCTGCAACTCTCAGAGGAGAAAGTACCGGACGTCGATGTGTTTCACTCAGCTCTCCAGTCGAGGCTCTCGACACAAGAGAATCATGGCATTGTTGTCAGAGCGAGGCTGCTCACCAAGTTCGGTGAGAAAGAAAATCAACCAGCGAAACGCTGAAAGATCTGCTGCACCATGTGTGACTCAGTTAGGGTGATGGTGTGAACGGCTCTGAGGTTGGTGATATGTAGGCCAAGGTAGCGCTGCAGTTCCCCGAGGTCAGTCCACGTGTGTCTCTTCAGCAGTTCGGATTTCACCTCAGCCAGAGCTGCCCTGTCTACTATAGCAAAGACCAATTTGTCGACGTAGACAATTATAAAGAAAGGAGTGGAACCATCTCGAACAAACAGCGACGTGTCGGCAGAAGAGGGACGAAATCCAAGGTCACAAAGCGTGGAGCAAAGAGTGTCGTGCCACTCACGGGGTGACTGGCGGAGACTGAAGACTGGTCGCTTCAGACTCCACTGGGTCTCATATGGGAAAGTGCCAGTGAAGCCAGGAGGACGTCGCAGCCAGATCTCTTCGTGTAGGCGGCTCTGGAGAAACGCGGTAGAGAAGTCAAGGGAGTGCAGCTCGTAGTCTCGCTGTGCTGCTACGTGAAGTTACACCTGAAGAGTAGTCATCTTCGGGGTCGGGGCGAAGGTCTGGAAGAAGTCAACTCCCTCACGATGTCTGAAGCCCCTAGCCACGTAGGGCGCCTTGAACACATGCGGTGATCCAGTCGGCTGCTTCACTTGAAGAGCCACATACCGTCGACAACGTTCGCCATGGGAGGGGAACTGTGTCGACGTAAGCGACTGTAGATTTCCAAGACGCCATCTCTAAGTTTATGGCCGCTTTCCACTGCGAGGCCCGCTCCCCTGACACTGCCTCACGGTACGTGCAAAATCGGTATGTCAAGGGCGTCGGGCTCTCCCTCAGTGGATAGCAACATGGCACAGAGAGAGGGAAAAGCTGCTGCCAAGAACTCCAGCTCAAACTGCCTGTCCTCTAGGACGTCACAGCCAACGGCAAACTCACCCCCGACGGAAAGAGGACGGGGAGGTGTAGCAGCAACCACACGCGTAGCGTAGTCAAGGTGGCTGGTGGCAGCAGAGTCAGCGACAGCGTCAGTAAGAGCCGAGACACACGACGGAGAGGCACGAGGGCCGGTGACAAGCGTGGCGAGAAGACGGGAGAGAACAGGGCGAGCAGCACAGTAGTAGTTAGTGATAGGGTGAGAGGAGACAGTGAGAGACGACTCAGGCGGTGGTGGGTGTGAATCAAGAAAACAGGAATGAAATGACTAAGTGAAAGTTGGGTACAAAAGGCAAACCCTAGGCAACTGTACCCCATATGTGCTACCCCACTATAGCCTACAGTAGCTATGTCATATAACTCTGACACACCCCCATAGGCAAAGTGGGGGAGAACAAGGGGTCACAAGACCAGTCAAGCAAAGCAAAGCAAGCTCAGGGTGGATCACAAAGTCACCACACATTCCGAGCACAAGTTCAAGGCCACAAGGCCAGTTCACATGCAGGATTACATATATATATAAGGCTAGACAAGCAAGAGCAGGAGTATATATATATGTAACAGTACAAACAAGGTCAAGAGGTGAGCAAGTGAGGCAAGGTAGGTACAAGACCCAGCTGAGTACAGAAGCGCTGATGATCACAAGGTGCAAGTGCCTTGGTGAAGATATCAGCAGTGTTGGCCTTAGAGGCCACGTACGCAAGTCGCAGCTGACCACGCTGCTGTAGCTCACGAGCAAGGAAGTAGCGAAGAGCAATGTGCTTCGTTCTGTGCTCTAGTCTCTGCTCTCGACACAAGGCCAGCATGGCCTTGTTGTCTACGTAGAGCACTGGAGGAGAACGAGGCGGCTCTCCGAGGTCAGTCAGCAGGTAGGTGAGCCAGCGAAGCTCCTGTGCAGCCATGGCCCCGGCGTAGATCTCAGCCTCACAACTGGAGCCGAGAACAGAAGACGAGCGAGTAGCCCGCCACGAAACAGAGCCGGAACCAAGGCTGAAGGTGTAACCCTGTGACGACCGCTGCGTAGCCTGGTCGTCAGCCCAAGAAGCGCCTGCGTGTCCAGTGAGGACCACTGGACTCTGCCCTCCAAGCACAAGCCCCATGCCCGACGTACTGCACAAGTAGCGCAACACCCTCTTCGCTGCAGCCATGTGCTCCGGTCTGTGTCTCCCAGGAGCAACATAGCGTGCAAGAATGCTAAGAGAGTATGCAAGGTCAGGTCGTGTGCAGGTCATCAGGTACATGAGGCAGCCAACAAGCTCTGGGTACGGGCCACTCGACTCTACGGACTCATCCGAAGGCAGAGCTGAGAGCGAGTGGCGAGTAGGCAGAGGAGTGGCCTGAGGCGAGGAGTACGTGAAGCCGAAGCGCTGAAGGACCTGCTGCACCATGTGTGACTGAGTCAGGGTAATGGTGCGGCGTGCTCTGTCCCGGGTGATCTGCAAGCCAAGGTAGCTGCGCAGTTCACCCAGGTCTGTGCACGTGTGTCTCTTCTGCAGCTCGGACTTCACGTGGGCGAGTCCAGCAGTGTCAGCTGTGGCAAAGACCAAGTCGTCGACGTACACGAGGATGTAGAACGGCTGCAAAGAAGTGTCGGTGCGCAGAAACAGCGACGGGTCGGCAGTAGAGGGAGCAAACCCAAGAGCCGCAAGTGTAGTCCTCAGTGTGTCGTGCCACTCACGCGGTGCCTGGCGGAGACCGTAGACTGGCCGCCGGAGGCTCCACTGGGTGCCAGGAGGAAAAGACCCAGTGAAGCCAGGTGGGCGACGCAGCCAGATCTCCTCGTGCAGGCTGCCCTGCAAGAAAGCAGTGCTGAAGTCAAGAGAGTGCAGCTCGTAGTCGCGGTGAGCAGCTATGTGCAGCAGTACCCGAAGAGTGGTCATCTTCGGGGTGGGAGAGAAGGTCTGAAAGTAGTCAACTCCCTGCCACTGACTGAAGCCACGAGCCACGTAACGCGCCTTGAAGACAGGCGGAGAACCCGGCGGCCGCTTCACCCTGAAAATCCACATGCCACTGACGATGTTCGCCCCAGGCGGGGGAACCTCGTCAACGTAGGTGCCTGTGGACTTCCAGGAAGCCATCTCTGCGTCCATAGCTGCCTGCCACTGAGAGGAGTAGGGACCCTCTATCGCCTCCGCGTAAGAGCGCGGAGTCGGGATGTCAAGTGCATCCGGGTCTCCCTCAGGGGTAAGCAGTACGGACACGAGATGAGGTGAAGCAGCAGCTAAACACTGGAACTCCTCCTGCCTGTCCTCAAGGACGTCCGTGCCAAGGGCACACTCACCCCCGACGGACGGAGGACAGACAGACTCAGACTCAGCAACAAGACTGGCAGCGTAGTCTAGACGACAGCGAGCAGCAAAGTCGACGAGCTCAGTAACTAGGGCAGACGCAGCAGTGGACTCAAAGGAAGGGTCAGTGACAACAGTAGCAAGGAGACGCGTGACAGTAGGACTGGCAGCACGAAGAGAGTCCGACTCCGGGTCAGGAAGAGCAGGAAGAGAGGACTCAGGAGGAGAAGGCAAAGGGGCACGCAGAGGAGCAGTGGACGGACGCAGAGACATCCGGTGCGTGCCAGGGACAGGAGGAGGACGCTGACGCGAACCACGAGCACTAGTGCGAGCAGCACGGACAGGCGACGCAGGGCGAGACGCAGGCTCACGACGCTCAGCAAGACCTCCAGTAGGACCAGTGTAGGGAGAAGGAGCGGGCAGTGGGGAGGCCGGCTGTAACTGTAACTGTGAAGGGACAGGCTGTGGACACGCTAAGGGAGGAGGAGGACCAGTAGAAGGCGGGAGACCAAGAACCTGCTGAAGGAGCGGAACGAAGTACGGCCGAGGCCGCGCGGCGACTCCAGACACAGCAGGGACAGCACCAGTACCCCCAGCGGCAGCACCAGCGCCAGCAGCACCTCCAGCTCCAGTACCTCCAGCAGCACCAGTAGCACCCCCAGCAGGACCGCCTCCAGGACCGACAGCAGTAGCCTCAGCGCCAACACCCTCAGCAGCTCCAGCTCCAGTCGTACCCGCAGGCCCAGCAGCTCCAGTACTCCCAGTACGAGCACCTCCGGGACCCGCGGCACCAGCACCCTCAGCAGCCGAAGAACCTCCAGCTCCAGCAGCACGCCTCCAGCGCCGGGCAAACCACTCGCGCAGCTCCTGTGGAGAGAGTGGCTCCCGCCGAGACGAAGCACCCGGAGAACCTCCAGGCTCAGCACCGCCAGACGCCACACGAGCAGGCCCAGCTCCCTCAGGCTCCGCACCCCCAGGCTCAGCACCTCCAGGCGTAGCACCCCCAGGCGTAGCACTCCCAGGCTCAGCACCCCCAGGCTCAGCACCCCCAGTAGTAGCACCCCCAGGCTCAGCACCCTCAGGCTCAGCACCCCCAGTAGTAGCACCCTCAGGCTCAGCACCCCCAGGCGTAGCACCCACACGCTCAGCACCCCCAGAGTCAGCACCCCCAGGCTCAGCACCCTCAGCAGCACCAGAGTCACCAGTAACCTCGACAGGCTCGACTGCGTCTACCTGGGACACACCTGAAGGGGCAGGACCCTGAGGGGGGAGGGGGTCTACCGGGGGGGGACCTGGGACAAGGAAGAGCGGTGGCGGGGGGAGGGACGGAGTGCGGTAGGGGAAGAGGCGGTAGTAGGGGACCGACTCGTCAAACGTGACGTCCTGGGAGGACAGGACACGCCGAGAGGTGGGGTGGTAGAACTGCCACCCTGGCGCGTCAGGGGGGAAGCCAAGGAAGACGCAAGGAGCAGCACGAGGGGACAGCTTGTCCGCAGACAAGTCGCGGACAAACGCCCGAGATCCCCAGACACGGAACGCAGACGCATCGCCAACCTTCCCCGTCCACAGCAAAGCTGGGGAGGTCTCCGGCATGGAGACCCTGGGGTGAAGGTTGATCTGATGCGCCGCGTACCGAACCGCAAACGGCCACAGAAAATGGGGGGCAGCCGCATGCATCATGGACGTACGGGCGACGTCCATGACCATGCCAATGCGGCGCTCAGCAATCCCATTTTGCTGTGGAGAGTCCGGAAGCGTGAAGGTCTGGCGGATGCCTCGTGCACGACAGTAGGCTCGCAGAAGGCCAGAGGAGAACTCTCCACCTCTGTCAGAGTGCAGACGCTGAACAGGAAAGTCCGAGCCGAAGCTCTGCCTGAGCTGGAGACGAGCTGCGCGGATCCAGTCGATCAACACCTCAGTGACATCACCCTTGCTGCGCAAGGGGAAGACTGTGGTGTAACGCGAGTAGTCGTCAACCACCAGCAGGAAGTAGCGCTCGTGACCCTGTCCACGGACGCGGGCCGGGCCCCACACGTCCATGTGAAGCGTCTGCAGCGGGGCCTCTGTCGGAGGAAACTGGGAGGAGTGAGGGGCAGCCCGCTGCCGCCCCTCGACACAGGGGACGCAGGTAGGGCCAGGCCCCGGAGGAAGGGGAGGGAGGGACCGGGGAAGACCAGAGACAAGGACACGGGAGGCCATGCTTCGGAGACGAAGCAGGGAGGGGTGACCAAGGCGGTGGTGCCAGAGGAGAGTCTCGTGAGACAGGAGGCGACACGAACAGGGGGCAGACTCAGGACCAGACCTGGACGCTGCAGCAAACACCTGACCCGACGCAGCTACCTGACCAGACGCAGTGACTGGAGGAGACGCAGTGGTCAGGGTGTACAGGCTCGAGCCCGGCCGACGGGTAAACGTGGCCAGGTGTCGGCCTGTCCGAGCGTCCGTGCAGTGGGTCACCCACCGACTCGCAGGAGTGAACTGGTGAACCCCCGCATCCTGTAGGTCAGCACCACTCACCAAGTTCGTAGAGAACGAGGGAAGGTAAAGACCAGACAGGGTGCCAGAGGGGGCCGCCGGACACGGGAGGACAGTGGAGAAGTGAGCAAGGACAGGACCCCCAGAGGGGTCTGCCAGAGAGACTGCAACTGGCCGGCTAAGCGGCGTGAGTGTGGTGCGGTCTCGAAAGAAGGAGCGAGAAGCCCCCGAGTCAAGGGTGAAGGTGTGGGAGGCCGAAGCCGACGCAGAACCTGAGAGAGCAGACTCACCAGCACCTGAGGGAGCAGACGCACCTAGAGCAGCAGCCTCGCGAGCACCTAGAGCAGCAGCCTCACCAGTACCTAGAGCAGCAGTCTCAATGCCCGGGTCGGGCGGAAAACACCGGTAACAGTCACCCTCATCACTAATAGTCACAGTATACATGGCAGCAAGAATAGCATCAAAGTCAAGGTCAAAGACAGCCACACCTGCCCTAGACAGCTCACCCCAGCGGGGGATCTCAGTGGCCTCAGGGAACTGGTGACGCCAAGCGTCCGTCAGGCGGCCAAAGCAGCGCTGGGTGGAGTGCGCACCCCCGCACTGCTCACCCGCGCGGTCGCCGGTGCGGAGGACGTAGGTGCACGGACCAGTACCCCCACCCCTCTGGCGTGCAGTGTACCACTCACGGAGCTGCTGAGGGGAGGGGATGTCACGAGTGCGCTGCTGGTGCTGCTGCTGCTGCTGGCGCTGGCCACCACCGGAGCCGACCCTCTGCGCAGCGCCACCCCGACCAGCTCCACCTCCTCCGCCGCCTCCTCCTCCACCGCCGCCACCTCCGCTCCCTCCGCCACTGCCGCTGCCGCCTCCGCCTCCACTGCCGCCACCAACACCTCCACCCCCGCCACCACCCCCACCGCCACCCCCACCTCCTCCACCGCCTCCACTGCCGCCTCCACCGCCCCCGCTAGCTCCTCCAGCGCCCCTGCCCCCCTTGCCCTTGCCAGGGCGGCGTCTCCCGCTAGGGGTAGACGCCGCACCGACCGACTCAAGCCCAACGAGGTCGGCCGCAGCAGCAGAGGCAACAGAGGGCAAAAGGGGGGAGGGGGAACACCCCTCAAAGATGGGGGTGCGAGGGTCACCACGAGAGGCTCCTACAGCTACTATGCTCTTCTCTGCTGCTAGGAGGGACTTCTCGAGGAGGTCAACGGTGAGAGTGGTGGGGCAAACTGAGAGGAAGTGGTCCCTGACTACGCGAAGGGAGTCAGGGAGCCGGGTGACTATGTAGTAGAGGGTGATGTACATGGGGGGGGGGTTCTTGGCGCAGAACTCAGCAGGAAGCGCAGCGCGGTAGCGAGTGTCACTAGTGCGTAGGTGCGTAATGAGGTCAGCGACTGTGGGAAAGGCAGCAAGGTCAGGGAAGAGGTACGGTAGCATGAGGCGACTCAGTGCAGCAGTGGCACGGGAGGAGTAGCGTGCAACTACAGCGTCGTACAAGGTCTGAGCACTCTTGTACTGGCTAAAGTGCGCACGCTCAGAGGTAGGCAGGTGGCGACGCACAGCAAGACGTGCAGCAGCATCGCGCGTGGCCCACTGGGAGCGAACAGTTGCGTCAGCATCAGTGGCGGGGGCAGGAGAGGCACCAGAAGTGAGGTCAAAGAGGGAGAGGCCGTCTGCCCTATCGCACTGTAAGAAAAGCTGCAGGTCATCTATCCAGACGTCAAAGTCAATGGCCCGACCCTCGGCGTCAAAAGCGAGGACACTAGGGGTAGCCATGACAGCAGTAGACTAGCAGCGCAAACAGTGGGGTGAGGGCAGTGCTGTGAGAGAGGCGCTGCTCTTACCGGACAGGGCGGCTCGGGCGGCTCGGCTGCAGGGCGGCTCGGCGACTCGGCTGCTGGGCGGCTCGGCTGCTGGGCGGCTCGGCGGCTGGGCGGCTCAGCGGCTCGGCTGCTGGGCGGCTCGGCGGCTCTGCTGCTGGGCGGCTCGGCGGCTCGGCTGCTGGGCGGCTCGGTGGCTCAGCTGCTGGGCGGCTAGGCTGCTGGGCGGCTCGGCGGGGCCGCTGAGAGGGCGGCGTCCGGGGCCGCTGGGAGGAGGCGGCGGGGCCGCTGAGAGGAGGCGGCGTGGCCGGAAAGGTAGGTGGCGGGGCCGCGTCAGGGGCCGCGACAGGGGCCGCGTCAGGGGCCGCGTCAGGGGCCGCGGCAGGGGCCGCGTCAGGGGCCGCGGCAAGGCCGCGTCAGGGCGCCGCCAGGGGCCGCGGCAGGGCCGCGTCAGGGCCGCGGAAGGGGCCGCGGCAGGGGCCGCGTCAGGGGCCGCGTCAGGGCCGCGTCAGGGCCGCGGCAGAGCCGTGTCAGGGCCGCGTCAGGGGCCGCTTCAGGGCCGCGGCAGGGGCCGTAGCAGGCCGCGTCAGGGCCGCGTCAGGGGCCGTGGCAGGGCCGCGTCAGGGCCGCAGCAGGGGCCGCGTCAGGGCGCCGCGTCAGGGGCCGCGTTAGGGCGCCGCCAGGGGCCGCGGCAGGGCCGCGTCAGGGCCGCGTCAGGGCCGCGGCAGAGCCGCGTCAGGGCCGCGTCAGGGGCCGCTTCAGGGCCGCGGCAGGGGCCGCGGCAGGCCGCGTCAGGGCCGCGTCAGGGGCCGCGGCAGGGCCGCGTCAGGGCGCCGCCAGGGGCCGCGTCAGGCCGCGTCAGGGCCGCGTCAGGGCGCCACCAGGGGGCGCGTCAGGGGCCGCGATAGGGCGCCGGCAGGGGCCTCGTCAGGGCGCCGCCAGGGGCCGCATAGGGGGCGCGTGGGAGGCGGCGTAGGGGCCGCGTAGGGGCAGCGTAGGGGCCGCTAAAAAAAATTTTAGGGCAGGGCGCAATGTGCGCGGGCAGCTAAAAAAAAAAAATTCTTATGGTGGGCCCTTAGGAAAGAACGGTCCCATGTAGGAACCCGCTCTATACCATGTGAATCAAGAAAACAGGAATGAAATGACTAAGTGAAAGTTGGGTACAAAAGGCAAACCCTAGGCAACTGTACCCCATATGTGCTACCCCACTATAGCCTACAGTAGCTATGTCATATAACTCTGACAGTGGGAGAACAGATACTGTCGAAGAACGACGCGGACTAGAACGAAACAAAATAGTGCGGAGGTCGTCAAAAGGAGACGAGGGATGAGCACGCGGAGGACGAGTGGTCCAGTCGTGCGGGACAACATGAGGAGGCAACTGTGACCGAGGAGCAGAGAAAACAGCCGAAGCCAAGTCCGGAGGCGGAACTGTAGGACCGTACGCGGTAGGAGAAGGTATCAGAGATGGTATCATATCATAGTGGAATTGATGTCGACTAGTAGGGGAAGGGGTAGCATAAGTAAAGTGTCGAGAGAAACATGTACCCTGTACTTTGAACCTCACTGTAGCCTAGTAGTATAGCAAACGCATAAACAACATGTGACAGCTGGCGCATCAAGTCAGCACACATCACGAGAATGCTATCAACAAAAGAACAAATCTTATTGACATACCGCACTTCGAGTACGTGCCTCACTACTACACTACGAGTAGTGTAGCTTAGTGTCAAATGTTATATTAGCTTGCTAAACTGCAGTGAGTAACATTGAAGGGAGTATAGCCAATTTCTAGGGTTAGTATTTGTATTGCTCCCCTTGTGAGTGAACCCATTTCGCTGATTTTACTTTGGCAGTTAAGGTGTATTCACGCGAGTACATGTCTTTAATTTAGATGTCACAAATGAAGGTACCACTCTGTACCAGATAACACCCAAGTATTAAGCATTGTCAATAAAAGTTTAGTACAGAGCGGTACCTTCTAGGGCTGACGTTTCAAATTTAGGTACCCTGATTTTCACGTGATTTTTTTTGTTCTTACCGTTAAGGCATATTTTTCAGAAAAAACAGCACCGTGATTGCTCAGTGTTGGAAAGTTATATAGTCTGATTGTTCAGGGTCAACAATTCAGTATCAGAGTAGTAACGCACTGTGCATTATCGAAACTGAACCTCGATGGTAGGTGTATTGAAAAGAAACTTCGAAGAAATTTCGTCCCAATAAAGCGGGGGCTACACACATGGGGGTTCTCGTACAAAGTTTCCTGGAAACTCGCAGTACAATCTGATGGTAAGTGTGTTGGGAGGAAATGTTGATGAAACTTCGTTTCGATAATGTTATTCGGGGTCGCTCACGCGCTGGCTATACTGTTAACAAGAGCGGACTGTTGGCCCCGCCCTCGCTTGGGCAACGCCGACGACTTGGTCGGGTGTACGGGAGTAGCAGCCGACCATTCACAGTAGGAGAGCTGCTTGACAGGCTTTGTCGAGCTGCCGGGGACCGCTGTGGTGTTGCTGTTGACCAGGGAGCTCGAGAGCTGCAACTGATTGGTCTGGGCGACGGAACTGGGTCGTCGACCAGGACGGGCAGTTCGACCGGGAGGTCGACGGAGCAGTCCGTCGACCTGCAGCTCGACCGGGAGGTCTGCGTTGACCTACAGCTCGACCGGGAGGTCTTCGTCAACCTGCAGCTCGACCGGGAGGTCGACGGAGCAGTCCGTCGACCTGACAAGTGAGCAGCGGTCGACGAGGGGAGCTCGGCGACAACCGCTGATGGTTCTGGTCGACGGAAGGGGCCCGTCGACCAGGGGATAGCTCGACGCGAGTTGTGGTCGACCAGAGGCACCTGGTGGTCGACCAGAGCACCTGGGGGTCGACCGGAGACACCTGGGGGTCGACCAGAGCACTTGGGGGTCGACCAGGTCGACCGGGTAACCTGCTCGACGAGTTCTGCGGAGGCACGCGAACGTCGTCGAGGTCGCGATGGCGAATGCGACCGTGGGCTGGTATCTTGAAGTCGATGTGGCTCGTCAGGCGCAGACAACAGCCGACGGATGCCCAAAAAGGCAATTCGGGCCAATCGTCTGCTCGCACCTGCGAGCGTGCGCACTGCTGTGTTCTACGGGGCAACGCTGGACAGCCGCTCTACTGCAACGTTGGCACACCGTCGACCTGCTCTGTTGGCAGGTCGCCTTTCCGCAGTGCTGGCGCGGCTCCTCTACGCAATGCTGGCAGGCGGTCGACCAAGCAGTGCTGTCGGTCGATCAGGCTAGCTGCAGAGTTGCTAGGTGTCAGATGTAGTCATTCTTGTCATTGCTTGTTCAATCATTCTGTAATTCCGACTTTGCCTAGTGGAAACTCTTGCTAATTTCTCCCGTGAATGCGCAAGCACTAAGGAACTAAGCAAAGCTACGATCACTCTTAGTCGTTTGTGCCTATCCCTAGAGTCTAGCTCACTACCGTTGTAGAGTGATTCTCCGCATATACTGCGATCAATCCGGAGGCGGGGTTATCGGAAGGAACTTTCGAAGAAACTTCTTCCCAATAAGGTCAAATTTAGAAACCACAGGCTCGATACTTTGTTAAGTCAGGGTCCACTAACAGGCTATTCTGTTACACTATACTCAAAATCAGTGATAGGAAATCTATTACTCCGATTGGATCAGGGTTGAGACCTCATTAATTCTGAAATTTCAGTCTCCACACAGTGGAAAGCCTGTAATCACCCTGAAATCAGTGTAATTACCATGATAAAAACAGCCCTGGTACCTTCGACTGTGACGCATATATTAATAAACATGTCCTTACATGAATGCAGTCTTGTAATAAAAGCCTTACATTCCAAAAATTTTGACCTTGGTCTTTGTCCTCGGTAGTGTTTGCTGCTGTTTCGTACAAGAGTGCTCAAGTTAGTTCCTTATCGTAACACTAACTGTACAAGGACTAACCAATATAGCTTGTTGTGATAGGGAATCTGAACATTCAAGAATGTAATTTGTACACGAAGTAGTGAGGGAAAATATGCCATTCGTAACCATCATGGGACTCGATAACATATTTGGTAAAAAAAAAGAAGGGTACGGTCACTTCAAAGGGTGTTTTCACGCGACTGATAAAACGTTTCACGTAAGCAGTCACTATCAACTGGTAAAAAAAAAAAGCGCGAATGGTCATAGATGAAACTCTTGCCAAAACCAAATGAAACCCCAAAAGTGCCTGGATGCATTTTCGGATGAATCAACCCTAAACACGTAACTCGCCAGGTGTTTAGGGTTGATCCGTTCCCAAACCGCATTCGATTCTGATTGGGTTTTAGTTTTTTTTAGAAGTTCGCAGATTGGTTTGGCGCGAGCAGGAAATTTGTTTAGTTTCAAGTTTTTTTGGCGGGAGTTACATGCGTGACCATTCGCGTGATTTTTTACCTGTTGTTAGTGACTGAATCCGTGACCCCACTTACCAAACTCGTCAAAAAACCCGATACAGTGACCGTACGCGTTTTGTTTTTACCATTCACGTTATCGAGCCCCAAGTTGGTTACTTATGGTATATTGTCCCAATTAGTGAACCCCGAGGAAACTTACACTCCTAACAGAGTAGAAAGAAAGTGTACACTGCAAAGGAGGTAGCTTTAACCCGGCCTCTACCCGGCCATTTGGGGGCGCCGCGCCACCCACACGAAAAGCACCCCAGCAAACGTTGACGAAACTGAGCTAGTCATTGTGCCATATGACCAGTTGGAAGGCCAGAAGCTTTGGTCAACGATGCATCCAAACCTGGGAAATTCGAACAGCTGGGAACCCCGTCCACACCACAATCGTGCAATCCCGTCGTCGTGTCAGCACGGACGTGTGCTGTACTTGTTCACCTATGCGGAGGATTCGCAAGTTCTCCCAGGGAGATCGCAGCGTCTCGCGATTGGTCGCCTATCGTTTTGGCCCAAACGTAGCACAGTCGATCGTTGACCTAAACAAGCTTTGGGTTCGGAAGACCAGAGGTGAAGGGCTGTGTCTCCAGACCTGAGGTTTGGCACGACAAGTCACCTTTGACCATAATCCTGGTCTAGTCCGCTCGTCAACCTTTTTTGACCTGTTCCTAGCCTACGACAGGTGTTACCGTACTGACGTGTGTTATGCTGTACCGCAAGGCGAAGTCTAACGAACAAATGCTGTTCCCTGATGGGTTGCCGTTACTGCTCATTTTTGACTCTCTTCAACGTTACGTTCAACGGCGTTGACATCATCCTTCTGGAGTCACATGCATCTCGTGGGTGGGGTAGTCAGCCCATTTGCCACTCATCTCATCTCGGGCGGGTCATACATTTTTGTTTTGGGTTTGTTTAAGAAGGTTCATCCTGGTGCGCAATGGTCGAAAGCGGTGAAAGAGCCGCGTGTTGACCATATCAAACCGCGTCAAAATTCCCTTCACGAAAATGTGTGACTGCCTCCAGCGCCCTGTTATGAACTCGAACATTTGTGCTATCACTCAGTATTTTCCATCTCCAAACACCGATCACCGTCAGTCTATAAGGCTATTCCATGACCAAACGAACCACGACAGGACTTTGAAGCTACTGATCCGTTGATTCCGACGTTACAGAGGCAATTCTAGCGCTTTTCCTTTTCCGCGACTGAGGGCCACCCGCGAATCTTCAGAAGCAAGATCTTCAGCAGCAGCTGAATCCAGAGCACTCGTCCAACTTTGCATGAGCACACTGCTAGCTTCTCGCGCTATCTTCACGAGGCGTTAGCTGACTCAGTTGGAACGCGGCCCACGCCGACTCAAGAACATTATCTGGCGTTGACAAAAAAACATTCGTTTTCCTCACCTTGAATCGCCTTTGCTCAGGCTGGCGAAAAGCTTCGGACCGTTTAGTTCCGTTGCTTACTCCGCCTTTTGGGGGGACCTTGAACCCAGCTGACCGCAGAAAGTCAATGCAGGCCTTGCGCGGCAGTGGCGTCTGCATGCCTGGCCGGCGTCGAAGCATTTCTTCTGCCAAAGAAGCGCGGGCCCCGAGGGATGTTTGGTGACATCAGTGGCGCTACTACTAATGCCTCCTTGGCCATGCCTGGCACTAATGCGCTAATGACTCCGAGTCAAGAGGCTATGATTGAACTTTTGGGATATCTACAGTGGCGGCAGCAGCGGCAGCAGCAGCAGCAGCAGCAGCAGCAGCAGCAGCAGCAGCAGCAGCAGCAGCAGCAGCAGCAGCAGCAGCAGCAGCAGCAGCAGCAGTATCAGCAACACCAGAACCATCAGCAGCAGCAGCAAAAGCAACAGCAGCAACAGGCGTCAGTCGGACAGCTGCACACTCCAAGAAATCTTCCAACCTTTCCTACAGCCTCCTCAGCAGCCATAGAACGAGCCGGAACCAGCCTGCCGATAGCTGCAAATGGGCTTTCTGAAAGGCCAGCAGCACAACAGCCTGCAACAAACTGTCCACACCCTGGAGTTGTCACCCCACCTGCTGCTACACCCCCTGTTTCATCCCCACAGCCTTTTTCATTGCTGCATGCTTCTTCACCTCAACTCTCCGTGGGACGTTTGGCACAACGAAATACACTGCACGGATCGTTAGACCCTGCTGCTCCATGCCCAGCGCCTGATTCATCCCCACTGGATACCTCATCTCACAACCGATTCTCGGCACCCATCCCAACCTTTCTTCCCCGACCTTTCGCATCCCCACGGCAAGTTCCTGGCGGCCACCTTTCTTCTGCTTCTTCACCAGTGTCTGACTCAACACTGCTGCCTTCCCAATCCTCTCACACTCAATCGCTAAGACCGGCGTTTCGTGAAATTTTCACTGCACGTGCTGGACTTGATGAGGAGTTTTCTGCTTTGGTTTCGTGGCACATGCAGCTGCAGCGTCGAAGGCGGCGGCGGCAGCAGAAGCAGAAGCAGGAGCAGGAGCAGGAGCAGCAGCAGCAGCAGCAGCAGCAGCAGCAGCAGCAGCAGCAGCAGCAGCAGCAGCAGCAGCAGCAGCAGCAGCAGCATAATCAGCAGCAGGAACCTCAGCAACAGCAGCACAAGACGCAGCAGCAGGAGCAACAACAACCACGACATCAACTGCGGCAGCTGCAGCAGCAGCATCCGGTGCATGGGGAGGGACAGAAGCATCAACAAGAGTTGCGGCAGCAGCAAAAACAGGTGCAACAACAGGAGCAACAACAGCGGCAGCAGCAATTGCAGCAACAACGTCAGCAGCAAATGATTACAGCTGCAATCATAGTAATCACAGCCGCAGCAGCCTCAGAAGCCTCAGGGAGCAATAAATTGCCAAGTACTGGCGTGCGTCAGGGAGGTCATGCAAGCGCAACAAGAGCAACACGCTCTGGTGCAGGAGCAGCAGCTGCCTTGCCTGCTCCGGGACCACAACTTGTGAGCAAAGGGATGGCTGGGTCAGGCTCAGACGGTTCTGACAGGGTAGACGCTCCTGCATTGCCGAATCTGGCTGCTTTTCTGAGGATATTGGGGCGTGGATCAGGGGAAGGATGCGGAGAGGAGTCAGTTGGTGGGTTGTTGAGAGGGGGTGGGGTGGTGGAGAGAAACACAGAAAATGGAAGTGTGCATGAAAGGGATGCTGGAGGAGGGAGGGGAGGGAGAGGAGGGGTAGGAGGAATAGGAGGAGCAGGAGGAATCAAACGAATTGGAGAACTTCAACTCCCTGCAGATTCGGGGGAGGGTGGGGCTGGATTCACGAGGATTGCAAGAGGAGAAGCACAAGGCGGAAGCAACGCCCTCAGCACGTCAGGTCACGTCCATTCCCAGTACTCTTCCACTCCAGATTCAAGACCTGTCTGCACTCCAAGGGTTCAGAACTCATGCCAGCTTGGAGCAAGCTTGGCTACTGCTCAGACATGCCCTGGAGCAAGCTTGGCTACTGCTGCAGCAGGCGAGGGTGGACGTGGCCCTTTCGCAGCGGTGGGACCCTCCCAGGGAGTCATGAGAGAAGCATGTGGTGCTGTGAAACATTGGTCCCTCGAGCGTGAAAGCATGAACGTTCACCAGGAAGACCTGGACCTTTGCCTATCTCTGTCTCTGTCTCCTCCGGCTGCTTCTCGTCCTCCTGCTCCTGCTGCTGCTGCTCGTTCTCCTGCTCCTGCTCCTGCTCCTGCTCCTGCTCCTGCTCCTGCTCCTGCTCCTGCTCCTGCTCCTGGCTCCTGCTCCTGCTCCGGCTCCTGCTCCGGCTCCGGCTCCTGCTGCTGCTGCTCGTTCTCCTGCTCCAGCTCCGGCTCCTACTGCTGCTACTGCTGCTGCTGCTGCTGATGGTTTTCCTGCTCCTGCTGGTGCTGCTGTTGCTGCTGCCACTGTCAATCCTGCTGCCCCTGGTGCTGTTTCTTCTGCCTCACCAGCAGCTTTTTATACTACTACGGTTGACAAACAGGCGGAAAATCATCGTATGAGAGTAAATGCGGTAGCGGGTTTTGAGGCAGCTAAGAACTCAGAGGCTGATCAGCCAGTGGAGATACCCCTGCGGGGGGTAACTAAAGCTGAGCCTGAGACATGTGAGATGCGGGTGGGTCTTGAGCGGTTTGAAGCTGTACGGAGGGAGGGAGGCTGCATAGGCGAGTCAGGGAGATGTGGAAGACGAGGAGAAGAGGTTATGTCCGAAGGAGGGGTCAACGGAGGAGGGGGAGAAGTTAGTTTGGGAGGAGGGTTAAGAGGGGTAGAGCGTGGTTCTGCTGAGATACTAGCAGAAAGGGTAACCAGAAGTGGATTCAGGACTGGAGCAGCACATTTCCGCATGCAACCGGGCACCCCTCCCGCTGCTTCCATGAATGCTCTTGCTCTCGTGCCCTCACATTCCCTCATGCCTGCATGCTCACATGCTCATCTGCCGACAGCAGTTGCATCAAGTGTGCATGCTCCTGCTTCTGCTCCTCCTGTGACCGCTGCCGCTTGTGCTTCTACTGTTAATCCTTCCGTTGCTGGTTTAACTCCAGGTGCTGCTCCAGACGCTACCGCTTTTGCTCCTGCTGCTCCTGCTGCTGCTGCTGCTGCTGCTGCTGCTGGTGCTGATGCTGGTACTGCTGCTGGGACTGCTGCTGGGGCTGCTGCTGGTGCTGCTTCTGGTGCTTCTGGTGCTTCTGGTGCTGCTGCTGGCACTGTTTGCTTCGCAGGAGAAGTTTTTGGAAACGAGGAGGGAAGGCGGGTCAGAAGGCAGGGGATAAGAGATGCAGTAAGCAGGGGAGAGGGGAGACCTGTAGAGTATTCAAGGCCGAATGGTCAAGTGGGAGAGCTTTGGAGAAGAAACAAGGACGAGAGGGGTAATAAGAGAGGGAGGGAGGAGGAGAAAGAGGAGGATGAGGAGGAAAAAGAAGAGGAATATGAGGTAAAAAGGAAATGTCTGTCAGTGGGGATAGTCCAGGGGGCAACAGGTGCAAGGGAGGAATTGGATGGAGATTCGGCAGCGAGGAGGGATGGTGGCAGTGGGAGTGGTGGTGGGGAGTATGGTGGTCGAAATGGTGGGGAGAATAGTGAGGGTAATTCTGGGGGAAGCAGTGGGAGTGGGCATAGTAGTGGCTACTGCAGAGAAGTCTCAAGCAGCAGAGCAAGGCAGAAAACAGCAGAAACAGCTACCACTGCTCTGGCAGCACCTGTGCCTACCACAAGAGACGCTGCTGCAACCATGCAAATCCCGTCTGATGGTGGTGAAGCCAGAAGCAAAGATGCACCTGTTGATGCTTTCTCAAGTCAACCAAAACGTGTCGATTCAGCCCCTTCTTTTCCATCGACACTGGTGGTCGGCAAGCGAACAAAGAAGTATAAAAACAGGTACCGAGGTGTGCGGCAGCGGCTCTATGGGAAGTGGGTGGCGGAGATCCGAGTTCCGAGTAAAAAATCCCGCGTTTGGCTCGGAACGTTCACCTGCCCGGAAGAGGCTGCCCGGGCATACGATCGGGCAGCAGTGAAAATGCGTGGGCCCAGAACGTTGATAAATTTTCCGGATGAGTATGAGAATTGGCGGAATGGGGCAGAAGATGACTTGATGGGGTCTAAGGGGGGGGAATGAGTGAAGAAGAGGGAGATGGGGGAGGATGAGGTGGGGTTTATGTGGGGGTTGAGGCAGATGAAGAGGAAGGAGGGAGGAATGGCGGTATGCATATGACTGGAGAGGGTGAGGATGAGGGGAGGGGAGTGGAAGGCACAAGGCAGCACTCGAGGGGAAGAACAAGGAGCAGGGATAAAGGGAAAACGGAGATGGAAAGGGGAGGGGAGTTTGATGAGGATGAGATTAATGTGCATACATGTGAAGGGCATGTGGATGAGCGTCCATGGCGTATTGATGAGTGTGCATGGCGTATAGATTATTGTGTATAACATATGGATGAGTCTGCATAGTGTATGGATGAGTTTGCATGGAGAGTGGATGGCTGTGAAAGGGTTGAAGTAGAAGTGATGTATTGCAACCGTGAGCTGCACTCGTGGGTGAGTGATGGGCTGCATAAGTAACTAGTTGCACCCATCGATTTGGAATGCAAAGCTGATTAAGATGCAAGTATCGGAGGATAGTGAAAAGATGAGAAGAGGCAAATAATGGTGGAAAGGATTGGCTAGAGCAATGCGTTTGGCTATGCTGGCAGATGCGCATGAGAGGGTGGCAGGTATCAGGTGTATTCGCTTGAGCATGTACAAAATATGTAAAAAGAATCACAATACTTTGTGATGCCGAAAGTTGTTCCCGTGGTGTCAAACCCATTAAATACTTCCAATCTCACTCAAATTTCGAACTCCAACATTTTTCTCCACCCTCAACCACACACCACTCCACCTACCCTCCTTATACCGACCCTTTCCGCTTTAAGATTACCTCTCAACTTCAGTTTAACAGTTGTCGAGCTTTCCACGGTAGTAAAATCTTACCCCGGCCAACTCCTCATACCTGTGTTTTGCTAGATTCATCAAGATATCTAAACAAAATGTCAACATCCACTTTCTTTCATTGATTTCTTTATGTTGACAGGAATAGGGTGTTGGCCCCGCCCTCGCTTGGGCGAAGCCGACGTAGTGGTCGGGTGCGCAGGAGGTGCGGCCGACCATTTGCAGAGGTCGACGCGTGCAGGTCGACGGAGATGGTCTACTTGCAGAAAACTGTTACGTAGCCGCTGACGACGGGAAGATGGCGACAGATTTCGACTGGCGTGGTCGACGAAGGGGTTCAACGACCTGCCTTGGGCGTGGTCGACGAGGGCGATCGACGACCTGTGCAGGACTGTCGAAGAGGTTGTCAACGGTGGGAGTTTGACAGCAGCAGCTTACCAAACTGGTCGACGGAGGGGTCCGTTGACCAGGGTGGTCTTCGACGGGAGCAGTGGTCGACGAGGGAGGTCGTCGACCAGGGCACTGGGTGGTCGACCGGGTCGACCAGGTAACCTCGAGGAGGTCCCGTGGAGGCACGCGAGGCTCGTCGAGGCTTCAATGGCGAAGGCGATCTGCCTGTCTGCTAGGTTGCTAGGCTTTGATGTAGTCATTCTTGCCATTGCTTGTTCAATCAATCTGTAATGCAACTTTCCCTAGTGAAGCTCTTGCCAAATTGATGTGAACGCTAAAGTGCTAGAGAACGCTAAGGAATGCTACGATCACTCCTAGAACCCATGCCTTCCCCGTAGTCCAGCTCCCGGTGTAGAGTGACTCTCCACAGTTTACATGCATGTAACAAAACAATTCCTGCCCGTTCTAGTGTATTTTGACGTAGATTATTATTTTATGAATCCTTAGCAAGGGCCCTGGTGCCCTGCCGACGACAGAGAGGGAAAAAGGCTCCCCTCGCTGGCCTGCTGCGCGAGAGTCAATTGTTGCCTCGTATATATTTGTAAAGGTACATTCTCTCTGTAAAAAGAAGGTATAAATTTGGGGCTCGCACTGAGTAGGACATGATTTATGAGAAGGGGGAACTGATGAATGGCTTGTGCTACACTCGCGACCAAGCACAGATCGCTTCAGCGCTCAACATCATATACATGCTCCTTAGAAAAAACATGTTTCAGTGGTGTATTGACATAACAAAAACAATTTTCCCAGCATCCCATGCATTGCATTACCATTTCACCACTTCTCATCCTATTGCAAGACATCACCTTTGATTCAACCTGTGCACTCTCCTCAACCATCCCTTCACTCTCCTTCACGGGCCCTTCACACTCCACCACCACCCCTTCACACTCCACCACCATCCCTTCAAACTCTCGCCCACAACCCTTTCGCACTCTCTTCTCCACCATCCTTTCACACTCTCCTTCACACACCCTTCACACTCTTTCACTAGGCTCATCATCCAGCTTTTCATTCTCTTTACCGCCACCACACTCCACCTGCACTCCTTGCCCCTCTGCTACCCGTATTGAAGTGGCAAAATCAGCATCGATGAATCCAGTCAAGAAGCTTTCCAGTCCCTGTTCCGCCTCCACAGTCCAATAGGATCTATCCACTCATCCAAATGCAGCATCAGTGATTGAAGTCTCAGTCGTTGTGGCGCCACTGTAGCTGAAACCAATCCTCTCTCCTCCACACTCTAGCTGTATTGAACCATTCTTGCAAACACAGCAAGATCAATTGGCATATTAGTCCATGAAGTCCAACTGTAAACTGGACGGATTCATACTGTATTCCATTGACCCACTAGTATCTGCTTTCCTTCCATGCCCTTCAATTGCCCTTTCCTCTCCATTACACTTCCATTTGCATGCTTTCTCCTCTCCTCCCCTCCCCCTCCCCCTCCCCCTACCCCTACCCCTTCTCCCCCTCACCCGTCACCTCCCCCTGCCCATGTGTATCCCTATGCTCGTGTGCACCTTCTCTGCTCTTGTGCTTTCACCATGGTGCTTTTACCATCCTCACTGCTCAGGAAGGATCCTCTGGCTCATCTGCTGCTTCCGACCTTTCCATGATCCATCTCCACTTGCTCACAGGCTAGCATTTCCTCCATGTCCGCTTTCAATTCAATGTTGCCCTATGTCTGTTGATATGTTGTATCCCCTTAGCATGTATTTGGTCCCTTCCTCCCCAGCTCGGTTTCTACAATCTCCTCTATATAATTGTTAATTTGCTCTGTTCGTCTGTTCTCCTCTTATTGCTCATGCGGCCCCGAAGGCGGTCCGCAATGATCCTGTCCTCCTAGCTCCAAAGTGGAGAATGATTGACTAGAAAGCTTGTTTTTGAGCTCGGAACAGCTCTCGTAGCTCAGTTGGTTAGAGCGTATGGCTGTTAACCATAAGGTCGGTGGTTCAAGCCCACCTGGGAGCGAATTGTCAGTGCCAAATAACATAGTTTTGTTGCACTCCGCTTCAGCTTCACAATCACTGTTTCCTGCCACTCCCTTACCTCCAAATCTTCCCCATCCCCTCTTTTTCCCAAAACTTCCTCCCCCCCCCTTCTCCTTCCTCCCCCTTCCCTCCCCCTTCCCTCCCCCTTCCCTCCCCCTTCCCTCCCCCCTCCCCCACGCCCCCCTCCCCCCCGGCTTCCCTTTTCCTCCCGCTCCCTCCCTCCTTCGCATTACAGAGGAGGTGGGACCCAAGACCTTTGCTGTGCGCCTGGTGTCAACAAAAGGGTGGAAAGACTCGGTCTGTAATGGTGTCTGGCATGTGGTGACAGTTGTGCAACCACCACTCCTCCTCACCTCGCTCTCTCCCCGCTTCCCCTCTTTCCGTCTCATCACAGAGGAGGTGGGACCCAAGACCTTTGCCATTCGCCTTGTGTCAACCTAAGCTGGCAACATTCACTTACTTATTGCACCTACCGTATGTTTTGAGCCGGCAAACCCTACACCTCAGACTCAACCTTGGCACCTGCGGCGATGAGTGTGGGTGGGGTGGGATGTCATGCACTCAAAGTGTGGTTGGGTTGGCGCCTGGTCTAGGGCAATGCCTCATGGATGGGACAGTGCAGCAAATACGGTACCAGGGCAACCGAACCGACCTCATTGAGTACCATACTGTTGTTTAGATACATAGGCAGGCCACTAGTGCTGTTGGAGTAGAAAACTTTTATGTCACTACTGTACACAGCAGCAGCACTACACTGTACTGTATACGTATCTCCTTCAGAACAATCACCACCGTTAACAGGAGCAGCGGCCAGCGGTAGATGGAAGAGAGGAGGAAGACTAGCTCGCAGCAGCACCTTTCCTTTCAAAGAACCGCGGTGGAGCAGCAGCGATTTTCCACTCCAGTCTCAAATCACTCAGGTCCTCCCCAAACCTTCTCTCGTAATAAATCCCCGCTAGTGGCACCGCTCTGATACCAGCGCCCAGGGCCCAGGGGTAGATGGAGGAGAGGAGGAGGGAGCGACGGGCGGGGGAGAGGCGGATGGGTGCGCCTAGGGAGGCGAGCAGGCACATGGGGAGGCCCGTTTGGGTGAACTCGATGAGCTTTAGGGCTAGTTCTCCTGAGACGGTGGTTGGGAGGGCGAATATGGTGTGCCAAAAGTCGTGCACTTCTCGTAACCTGGAGGAGAGGGAAGGGAAGAGAGGGATGGAAGGAGGGGAAGAGTGGAGGCACATGGGGAGGGCGGTTTGGGTGAATTCTATGAGCTTTAGGGCTAGCTTGCCGGATACGGTGGTGGGGAGGGCGAATATGGTGTGCCACGAGTCGTGCACTTCTCTTAGTCTGGGGTTGCGGGAAGGAGAGAAGGGAGAAGAGAGGGATGGAGGGGAGGGGGAGAATGGAGGCACATGTCCCTTCGAGTAAATCGGATGAGCTTCAGAGCTAACTGGCCCAAGAGGGTGGTGGGGACGGCGAATATGGTGTCCCAAATGTAGAGAGGTGAATTTTGAGACGTCTCAAAAATACCCTCTCTACAAGAGGGTGGTGGGGAGGGCGAAAATGGTGTCCCAAAAGTCGTGCACCTCCCTTAACCCGGAGGAAAGAGAAGGGATCAGAGAGGGATAGAGGGGAGTGAAAGAGCGAGGGGAGGCACATAGGCAGGCCGGGCTGGGAAAAAAGGTCAGTTGGGGGTGCACAATAAAGTGCACAGGTGGTGTATCATGAATCACCAACCGCCAACCCTTATGCTCCCTTCAACTCTCACATTCCATGCTCTTGACTCACCGTGTGGCCACATAGGCCAGCTCAGGGTCATCAATGAATCGCACAGGGGGCCGTTCATGGGGCAGAAAGCTGCGAGAGCACATGAAGTGAGTGTAGGCTAATCCAAACCAAAAGGTCCCAACAAGCCCTATTCATACTCCCCACACCGACTCACCGTGTGGCCACATAGGCCAGCTCCGGGTCATCAATGAAGCGCACGGGCGGACGTTCGTGGGGCTCAAAACGGCGAGAGCGCATGAAGTGACCGTAGGCTGCATTGAAGGTCCCACATAGCCTTACACTGCTCAAGCGTGCTCAATTCGACTCTTGACTCTCCGTGAGCCCACATAGGCCGCTCTGAAGGTCTCGCCTAGCCATGCACTGCGTGCATGTACTCACACCTTAACCCAATTAGACTCACCGTGTGGCCACATAGGCCAGCTCTGGGTCATCAACGAAGCGCACAGGCGGCCGTTCGTGGGGCTCGAAACGACGAGAGCGCATGAAGTGCGCATATGCTGCTCCGAAGGTGCCTCTGCCGCACTGCTCTGCTGCCTGCAGTGTGGCGTCTGCCACACGAGGCTTCTCCTCTAGAATGGCCTGGTGGTGGCGAGAAGGTGTTTAGATATGGATAAGGGGAGCAACCGAAATGAGTATAGGCCGCTCCGAATGTCCCTCTGCCGCACTGCTCTGCTGCCTACAGTGTGGTTTCTTCTCCAGTATTGCATGGTGTTACTGGTGGATGCGTGGACATGGGGGTAAGGGGAGCGCATGCAATGAGCATAGGCTGCTGTGCCTCTGCCGCACTGCTCTGCTGCCTCCAACGTAGCACCTGTCACCCGCGGCCTCTCTGCCAGTATTGCCTGGCATAAATAAAGCTACATGCAGAGAAGGAGAGTGAGTGAAATGAGTCTATGGTACAGTAAACGTTCCTCCCGCTGCTGCACTGCTCTCTAGCTTAGCTTCCAATGTGGCATTTGTCACGCGAATACCTTCCTGGTACAGATGATGCGTATCCCCCAAACATGAATTACTATATTGAATGGGGCCAACCAGAAACGCAACCCAGGTGACTTTTGAGCCAAGAATCAAAAGTCACATGCGGCCATACATACCTCCGAAAAGCATGCACGTGAAAATTACCTACTTAGGCAGCATCATCATCATCATCCTAACCACCCTCGTGTGATGGTGCTGGCTAGTCGATTTTCGAATCGACTAAAAAGTGCAGCCTTTCCTTCCTCCTGTTGAGATGACCCCATCATCATGAGTTTTGAGTCAACTCAAAAGCCATCCTGTACTGCATGCGGTTGAGATGAGATGACCCCACCAGCATCCTGACACCCTGGCGGGATGACACTGGTTAACCTGAAAAACTACTCACCCTGCCCTCCTCACTCGCCCTCATCTTCCCTCTGATTCCCCCAGCGCCACCACCCAAGTGGTCTCCCCCACAGCCGCCGCCAGATCTGCCAGTGCAGGGTTGGCGGCGCTCTATCTATACACATATGTACACGTGCATACCAGGAAATGCACTGCAACAACTCACCCTGCCCTCTTCACTCGCCCTCATCTGCTCCGTGATTCGCCCCAGCGCCACCACCCCAGTCGTCTCCCCCACAGCCGCCACCAAATCCGCCCGTGCAGGGTTGGCCAGCGCTCCCACTGATGCCCCCACAGCCACTGCTGCTCGTTGGAGGGGGGAGAGTGGTATATGCGAGTCGTATAGGGGAACTGGAGGGAAGCAGGGTAACGGTGTGGGCAGGGACAGTAGGGGGAGCAAGGGGTTGTATCAAAACCCAGGCCGGGTTGGCCAGCGCGCTCCCACTGACGCCCCTACGGCGACCGATGCTCGCTGCAGAGGGGAGAGTGGTATATGCGAATCATATAAGGGAGCTGGGAAGGGTGGAAAGCGGAGGGAACGAGTGGAGAAAGAGGGGGGAACGGGGGAGGGGGAGAAGGAGGGGGGAGCTTGGGAGGGGGAGATGAAAGTGGGTGGAGATTTTTACATGGACTTCAGATCCGCCCGTGCAGGGTTGGCTAGAGCTCCCACTGATGCCCCCACCGCCACTGCTGCTCGTTGGAGAGGGGAGAGGGGTATATGCGAGTCGTATAGGGGGGCTGGGAGGGCGGAACAGGAGCAAGGGACGGGGAGATGAAGGGGGTTGGGGAATAGTATGAGGGTTTCATATCTGCCCAGGCAAGGTTGGCCGTGCTGTGCTCCCACTGACGCCCCTACCGCGACTGCGGCGCGTTGGAGAGGGGAGAGGGGGATGTGCGAGTCTTATAGGGGGGCTGGGATGGGACGACGCGGGGGGGGAGAGAAGGGGAAAGGCGGAAGAGAGGGCCGGGGAGGAGGTGAGGGGGACGAAGGGATAGAGAGTGAAGGGGCATTGCCGCGTTGATTGCATAACGGCCTATGCACAATTGGACAGCGCCATGACGGTACGTACGTGCGAGTGACGAGCGAGTCGTGCTACAGGCAGCATGAACTGGAGATGAAATCTTCCTCACAAAAGCACTAATAAGCAGACTCGCACCTAACATGCTTGTAATGCCGGAATAAAAGGCATCACGAAATCGGGAAATAAGACGGCTCATTCATGCCATGGTTTTGTCGGCCCTTCCTATGCAGCGACAGCTGAACCAGAATCAACGGCTGCAGGCAGCTGCGCGCGCCGATGCTAAGAGCGAGCCGTTCGATGCAGCTCGGACGGCTGGACGGTATCAGGAAAGGTGAAATCACTTTTGAGAAATCTCAAAAGTGATATCGACGGTATCAGGAGCATTTCGCGCGAAATCGAAGTAAGTTAGGTTTTCGAGAGCAAGATATGAGATTTACCTGCTTCTGATCCAGTAGCTAATCCGCGACGCTGCAGCTGCTGCTGCTGAATCAAATCAACGGCCGCAGGTACATCAGCAACCGGCGGTCGGATGTGAGCCGTTCGATGCAGCAGGTAGGACGATACAGCGCCGGAGGCTGCACTAACAGACGACGATGGTCCGTTTATCGTTCGCATTGAGCGTCGCAGGAACATGTTGTGGTAGGACGTCCTACGGAGAGAACAACGCTGTGGCGAGCGAGCAGGAGCGAGGAAGCTGCTTTTCAAAGACGTGTGAAGGAGGCAAGACAATTAGTAGCGAAAGGTGCTGATGATCCCAGCGAATTCACTACCGCTACGTTCAGCAGGCTTGTCGAAATTAGCGACTGACTGCTGCACGGGACGTTGAAGGGCGTTTTTTTCTGGAATTCTCAAAAACAGCCTCACGATCCCAGAAGGATTATCTACCACTACTTTTGGCGGCTTGTTGAAGTTAGCGGCTGACTGCTGTACAGGAAGCGCGGTAAGCGGAGCGGAATGAACGAAACGTGGGTTCCTAAAACTCACGACCTGAAGCGACACGAACTAGCGTAGTAAACCGACGTTTGCTCCAACAAAGGAACAGACGTTGAGAGGCCGGAGAGAGAGTTGAAGCCTCCAATTTATCTCCCCACCCTGTCCCTGTGACAATTCTGTTTCTTTGTTGCGGGATCGTACCGAAACGCGCTCCCACTGAGTTCGGACTGACCCATGTGCTAAGTAATGCCGAAATAGCTTCACCAATTAAACTTTTAGTATTGAGAAGTCTCGTATGAGAAATGTCGAGAAGTGTGGCAGTGGAATGTGAACAGGCCCCCAGACAGCCCTAAAGTTTCATGGGCGTCATTCGCGATTGCGCTGCCGTTCAAATACGAATGACGAAATAAGGATGGTTATGAATAGTATAAGCCTTCTTTTATTGTGAAATATTTGGCACTCCTCCATGATGGTCAGAAGGGAAATAAGACGGTCAAAAGGAAGAGGAACTTGTTTAGCTTCTCAGATATAAATTCTTCACGCTGGCGGTTTGATGTACGCAAAATAGTTCTTGTATACAAGTTGATCTGCTTGATACTATCATAGGATGAAAAGATCTCTACCTGTACTCGTCCCCGCAGTCACCAATCACAGCAAGAAGGTCCCGGCCTCTGCTGGTAACACTGGCGATCCTCGCCCGATCCTCATCATCCAATTTCAAACCAAAGACCACCTTGTTGTCTGCGATGTGCTGCTGCAGGCCCAGCCGCACGCCCACCATCGATGCTGCTACCGATGGCTGTTATAGCAAGCAGGGGGAAGGGGAGATGGGTTTGCTATGTCCAATATCAAGTCAATTATCTTCTTGTTGTCTGCGATGTGCTGCTGCAGGCCCAGCCTCACACCCACCATTGATGCTGCTACTGCCGGCTGTTTCGGCATGCATAAGAGGGAGGGTAACAAGAGCAAACAGGGTGGTAGGTGGTTATCAATAAGTCGAATCTAGTTGCAAGTCAAAGTCCAGCCTCACACCCACCATCGATGCTGCCACCGTTGGCTGCTTTGGCAGGAAGGGGGAGAGGGAGCGATAAGAGCAGGGGAGATAGGCATTATAATGTCAAGTTCAATCCATAGATCCTGTTGTCTGCAATGTGTTGCTGCAGGCCAAGCGGCACGCCCACCATTGATGCTGCTACTGCCGGCTGCTTTGGCAATAGATGGGAAGGGATGCAATGAGAGAAATATGGTTATTATGTTCATCCCTGTTGCGAGTCAAGATCTTCTCATTGTCCGCGATGTGTTGCTGCAGGCCCAGCCTCACACCCACCATTGACACTGCTACTGCCGGCTGTTGTTTTTCGGCAGGAAGGGGGGAGAGGGGGCGATAAGAGCAGGGTCGAACGGGAATTCGTTATGCTCCAGTTGCAAGTCAAGTACAGTTTTGTGAATCCACATTAACATGGTAGACAATGGAGTGTACAGCTACTGCAGAAAATTGTAACACAGTGCTTCATGAGTGTTTTTAGAGCCACCCGGTGTGTGTGCATACGTGCATGTTGCACATGCTTGAGACAGTTACCTGGTCGAGAATAGAACGCACGGCCACTGCAGCGATGGTAACCCCGTGCTTCTTAGCCACTGTCTCACACTCCCTCAGCAGCTCCTGGAACAGTGCCCATCCACCCCACGCATCCACCATCTGAAAGAAACAGGTGGGGAGAGGGCCAGAGTGGGGACAGGGGCAGGGATGAGAGAGAAGACTGGTGGGAATGTGTCTTCTCGCCATGGTCTCACACTCCCTCAGCAGCTCCTGGAACAGTGCCCATCCACCCCACGCATCCACCATCTGAAAGAAACCGGTGGGGAGAGGGCCAGAGTGGGGACAGGGGCAGGGATGAGAGAGAAGACTGGTGGGAATGTGTCTTCTCGCCATGGTCTCACACTCCCTCAGCAGCTCCTGGAACAGCGCCCACCCGCCCCACGCGTCCACCATTTGATGGGAGGAGAGAGAGAGATGGGAGGAGAGATTGATGGAGGGTACAACAGATGGGGCTGTCCAAGCTGGAGACAGCCTGTCACTCCCTCAGCAGCTCCTGGAACAGTGCCCATCCACCCCACATGGTGAGGGGGTGGAGGGGGATGGGGAGGTATAAGGAAGTGAAGCAGATGGGTCTGTGCTAGCTGGTGACACACAAACTCCTCACCTTTCCCCCAAGTCTGAGGTGATTTTGAGTCGACTCAAAACGAGGTGACTTTTGACTTTTGAGTCGACTCAAAAGTCAGCAGATGGGTCTGTGCTAGCTGGTGACACACGAGCCCCTCACCTTTCCCCCAATTCCCCCACCTCCCCCACACCTCTTCGTTTCCCCTTCTCACCTACCTGCTTGTACTTGTTGAGAGGGAGTGAGGGAAGGAGAAAGACTGAAAATGTGGTACATAAAGCAACTTCTATCAGATGTCTATCAGATACTTCTCTTTGATAGAGGCTTAACCTTTAGAGTTGACTCGCTCACAAGCCCCCTCCCCCTCACCTGCTTGTACTTGTTGAGGGAGGGAGTGGCGAGTCGCGGGCCGAACATGCTGTTGGGCTCCTTGGCGTGCAGGTACTTCTCCGATAGAAGCCCACCCATTACAGTGCCGTAGCTGCAGTGAACGAGAATCAATATTGGGGATACAAAGAGTGGTAAACATGCTGTTGGGCTCCTTGGCGTGCAGATACTTCTCCGATAGAAGCCCACCCATTACAGTGCCGTAGCTGCATTTTCCAGAGTGGAGTACACGGAGATAATACAGACGAATGAGTGCTTTGGTGGGTTCCTTTGGCGAGCAAGCAACTAGAAGAAAATATGTTTTGTTCCGAACATTCTAATCAGTGGTAACTAGAAACGAACATAGAAAGGTCACGTGATACGCTATCCATGTTATGCCACTCTCATTATAAGCCACTCACGTTACAAGCCACTCTTGTTATAAGCCACTCATAAGCAACTCTCGTTATAAGCCACTTACGTTATAAGCTGCACCCCTGTAAGAGCACAGAGCTGAGCCATCTGCTGCTGCGGACGCATGTCCACTAGACTGTGCTGCACCTGCGGTTCAAACCACAGTGAGGATAGGGTAGGGCAGGTGGGGAAAGGGTGGGATACGGGAGGAAGTGCCTTCACCCATCTGCTGCTGTGGGCGCATGTCCACTAGACTGCGCTGCACCTGCGGCTCGGAGGATAGAGGGGGTATAGGGGACGACGTGGGTGGCGGGGGGATGGGAGGAGGCGGCTCAACCCATCTGCTGCTGCGGACGCTGTGCTGCACCTGTGGCTCGGATGATGAAGGGGGGAACAAGAGAATAGCGTGGACTGGGGAAAGGAGGAATCGCCTCAACCCATCTGCTGCTGCGGACGCATGCCCACTAGACTGTGCTGCGGACGCATGTCCACTAGGCTGTGCTGCACCTGCGGTATGAACCACAGGGGGCACTGGAGTAACGAGGGCAGAGGGGGATAGGTTTGAATACTATACAAGGGGATAGGGTGGCTGGGCGAAGGGAGGGAGGAGGTGCCTCCACCCATGTGCTGCTGCGAGCACATGTCCCTCAACCATGCTATTCTCTTATATGGGCATGCACTCACATCACAACAGCACATGGGTGGAGTGGAGGCGCCTCTCACTCCCTGGGCTGGGGTATCAGAGCTAGTGAGCCCAATGGCTTTCACCTTCCCCTCCTTCCCCTTCTCCTCATCATGTTGGTTGGTGTCGTATCCTCCTCGCACCTACTGGCCTGGGCTGACCAACTTTGACTCAAAAGCCTTCTCCTCATCATGTTGGCTGGTGTCGTATCCAGCACCTCTCCTCACCTGGTTGCTGGCATTGGGAATGCCGTTTTCAAGAATCACCGCAACTGCAGCTGCTTGGAGCCAGAATTGGTCAGGCCAGTAGCTGCCATGATCTTCCCCTCCTCCTTATCCTTGTCAGCACCAAGCAACAATAACCACCTCCTCTCCCCACCTGGCCGCTTGGAGCCAGAATTGGTCAGGCCAGTAGCTGCCGTGATCTTCCCCTCCTCCTTCTCTTTGTCGGCACCAAGCAACAATGGGAGTGCCGCTTATCCTTGTCGGCACTCCCAATGATCTTCCCCTTATCCTTATCCTTGTCAGCAACAAGCAACAATAACCACCTCCCCTCCTCACCTGGTTGCTGACAATGAAAGTGCCGCTTTCCAGGATCACTTGCTCTCGCTTGGTGGTGCCAAAGTTAGTAAGGCCGATGGGATATCCCGCGTCTCTGTACCCCACTCGCGGCCAATAAAGGGGAACCAGCTCCTCTACTCACCTGGTTGCTGACAATGGGAATGTCATTTTCCAAGTCAAATAGGTGAGCCCGATGGTTTTGATCTTCCCCTCCTCCTTGAGGTCAAAGTTGGTCAGCCCAATCACCTTAGTCTTGCCCTCTTCCTTACCCGGTTGCTATCAATGAAACCAACTGCTGATCGTCCTCCCCCCCTCCTCACCTGGTTGCTGACGATGGGAATGCCGTTCTCGAGAATCACTTGCAGCCGCGTGGTGTCAAAGTTGGTCAGCCCAATGCCCTTGATCTTCCCCTCCTCCTTCAGGTCTGTGAGATGCTTCAATGCGTCTAAATACCCGGGGTTGGCATAGTCCCACCTGGTGATGGTGGTGAGAGGAAGCAGTGGGGAGAGGAGGAGAGAAGCAGGAAGGCACTAAGACATATGGCCCTGATTGATCTTCCCCTCCTCCTTCAGGTCTGTGAGGTGATTCAGGGCGTCCAGGTACCCGGGCTGACTTTTGAGTCGACTCAGAAATGCGTCAGGGCGTCCACGTACCCCGGGGTTGCTATAGTCCCACCTGGTGATGGTGATGAAGAAGGAAGGTGAGGGAGGAGAGGAGATGAACTGAGTTATGGTAAGGTAAGGTAAGACATGTGCCTTGATCTTCCCCTCCTCCTTGACGTCTGTGAGATGCTTCAGCGCGTCCAGATACCCTGGGTTGCTGCAGTCCCACCTGGGAACGGGGAGGGGGGTAGGAGAGCAGGGAGCAGTGGACAGGAAGTGATGGCAAGAGGCGACAAGGGGGCGAAAAGCCCTATGGCCTTGATTCATCTTCCCCTCCTCCTTGACGCCTGAGAGGTGCTTCAACGCGTCCAGATACCCGGGGTTGCTTTAGTCCCACCTGGTGATGGTGGTGGTAAGGATGCAACAAGAAGGAAGCAGTGGGGAGAGGAGGAGAGAAGCAGGAAGGCAATAAGACATATGGCCTTGATTGATCTTCCCCTCCTCTTTGAGGTCTGTGACTCTGTGAGGTGATTCAGGGCGTCCAGGTACCCCGGTGACTTTTGAGTCGACTCAGAAATGCGTCAGGGCGTCCACGTACCCCCGGGCTGACTTTTGAGTCGACTCAAAAGTCTCCAGGTACCCCGGGGTTGCTGTAATCCCACCTGGTGATGGGGACGGGGAGGGGGATGGTAGGGAAGCGAGTAGGAAGAAGAGAGATAAGGTAAAGCGGGAGGAATGCCTTCATCACCTTTGTCACTCCCATCTCTCGTCATCTCATCACCTCGTTTCATCTCACCAGTGGAACTGCAGCAGATCGACGGTCTTGACTTGCATGCGCGTGCGCGAGCGGTTGATTGCCACCTCCACCACGGCTCGGGTCATGCGGTCAGGGCGGGGGACGAACTTGGTGAGACTGGGATATGGGAGGAGAGAAAAGGGGAGAAGATGGGAGGGAGCAGGGAAGGCAGGGTCGTAAAGGCTCAATCGCCACCTCTCCACCACGTGTCTCGGGTCATGTGGTCGGGGCGGGGGACGAACTTGGTGAGACTGGTGGGTGGGAGAGGAGCAAATTGTGAATCAAGAAAACAGGAATGAAATGACTAAGTGAAAGTTGGGTACAAAAGGCAAACCCTAGGAAACTGTACCCCATATGTGCTACCCCACTATAGCCTACAGTAACTATGTCAAATAACTCTGACACACCCCCATAGGCAAAGTGGGGGAGAACAAGGGGTCACAAGACCAGTCAAGCAAAGCAAAGCAAGCTCAGGGTGGATCACAAAGTCACCACACATTCCGAGCACAAGTTCAAGGCCACAAGGCCAGTTCACATGCAGGATTACATATATATATAAGGCTAAACAAGCAAGAGCAGGAGTATATATATATATGCAACAGTACAAACAAGGTCAAGAGGTGAGCAAGTGAGGCAAGGTAGGCACAAGACCCAGCTGAGTACAGAAGCGCTGATGATCACAAGGCGCAAGTGCCTTGGTGAAGATATCAGCAGTGTTGGCCTCAGAGGCCACGTACGCAAGTCGCAGCTGACCACGCTGCTGTAGCTCACGAGCAAGGAAGTAGCGAAGAGCAATGTGCTTCGTTCTGTGCTCCAGTCTCTGCTCTCGACACAAGGCCAGCATGGCCTTGTTGTCTACGTAGAGCACTGGAGGAGAACGAGGCGGCTCTCCGAGGTCAGTCAGCAGGTAGGTGAGCCAGCGAAGCTCCTGTGCAGCCATGGCCCCGGCGTAGATCTCAGCCTCGCAACTGGAGCCGAGAACAGAAGACGAGCGAGTAGCCCGCCACGAAACAGAGCCGGAACCAAGGCTGAAGGTGTAACCCTGTGACGACCGCTGCGTAGCCTGGTCGTCAGCCCAAGAAGCGTCTGCGTGTCCAGTGAGGACCACTGGATTCTGCCCTCCAAGCACAAGCCCCATGCCCGATGTACTGCACAAGTAGCGCAACACCCTCTTCGCTGCAGCCATGTGCTCCGGTCTGTGTCTCCCAGGAGCAACATAGCGTGCAAGAATGCTAAAAGAGTATGCAAGGTCAGGTCGTGTGCAGGTCATCAGGTACATGAGGCAGCCAACAAGCTCTGGGTACGGGCCACTCGACTCTACGGACTCATCCGAAGGCAGAGCTGAGAGCGAGTGGCGAGTAGGCAGAGGAGTGGCCTGAGGCGAGGAGTACGTGAAGCCGAAGCGCTGAAGGACCTGCTGCACCATGTGTGACTGAGTCAGGGTAATGGTGCGGCGTGCTCTGTCCCGGGTGATCTGCAAGCCAAGGTAGCTGCGCAGTTCACCCAGGTCTATGCACGTGTGTCTCTTCTGCAGCTCGGACTTCACGTGGGCGAGTCCAGCAGTGTCAGCTGTGGCAAAGACCAAGTCGTCGACGTACACGAGGATGTAGAACGGCTGCAAAGAAGTGTCGGTGCGCAGAAACAGCGACGGGTCGGCAGTAGAGGGAGCAAACCCAAGAGCCGCAAGTGTAGTCCTCAGTGTGTCGTGCCACTCACGCGGTGCCTGGCGGAGACCGTAGACTGGCCGCCGGAGGCTCCACTGGGTGCCAGGAGGAAAAGACCCAGTGAAGCCAGGTGGGCGACGCAGCCAGATCTCCTCGTGCAGGCTGCCCTGCAAGAAAGCAGTGCTGAAGTCAAGAGAGTGCAGCTCGTAGTCGCGGTGAGCAGCTATGTGCAGCAGTACCCGAAGAGTGGTCATCTTCGGGGTGGGAGAGAAGGTCTGAAAGTAGTCAACTCCCTGCCGCTGACTGAAGCCACGAGCCACGTAACGCGCCTTGAAGACAGGCGGAGAACCCGGCGGCCGCTTCACCCTGAAAATCCACATGCCACTGACGATGTTCGCCCCAGGTGGGGGAACCTCGTCAACGTAGGTGCCTGTGGACTTCCAGGAAGCCATCTCTGCGTCCATAGCTGCCTGCCACTGAGAGGAGTAGGGACCCTCTATCGCCTCCGCGTAAGAGCGCGGAGTCGGGATGTCAAGTGCATCCGGGTCTCCTTCAGGGGTAAGCAGTACGGACACGAGATGAGGTGAAGCAGCAGCCAAACACTGGAACTCCTCCTGCCTGTCCTCAAGGACGTCCGTGCCAAGGGCACACTCACCCCCGACGGACGGAGGACAGACAGACTCAGACTCAGCAACAAGACTAGCAGCGTAGTCTAGACGACAGCGAGCAGCAAAGTCGACGAGCTCAGTAACTAGGGCAGACGCAGCAGTGGACTCAAAGGAAGGGTCAGTGACAACAGTAGCAAGGAGACGCGTGACAGTAGGACTGGCAGCACGAAGAGAGTCCGACTCCGGGTCAGGAAGAGCAGGAAGAGAGGACTCAGGAGGAGAAGGCAAAGGGGCACGCAGAGGAGCAGTGGACGGACGCAGAGACATCCGGTGCGTGCCAGGGACAGGAGGAGGACGCTGACGCGAACCACGACCACTAGTGCGAGAGGCACGGACAGGCGACGCAGGGCGAGACGCAGGCTCACGACGCTCAGCAAGACCTCCAGTAGGACCAGTGTAGGGAGAAGGAGCGGGCAGTGGGGAGGCAGGCTGTAACTGTAACTGTGACGGGACAGGCTGTGGACACTCTAAGGGAGGAGGAGGACCAGTAGAAGGCGGGAGACCAAGAATCTGCTGAAGGAGCGGAACGAAGTACGGCCGAGGCCGTGTGGCGACTCCAGACACAGCAGGGACAGCACCAGTACCCCCAGCGGCAGCACCAGCGCCAGCAGTACCTCCAGCTCCAGCACCCCCAGCAGGACCGCCTCCAGGACCGACAGCAGTAGCCTCAGCGCCAACACCCTCAGCAGCTCCAGCTCCAGTCGTACCCGCAGGCCCAGCAGCTCCAGTACTCCCAGTACGAGCACCTCCGCGACCCGCGGCACCAGCACCCTCAGCAGCAGAAGAACCTCCAGCTCCAGCAGCACGCCTCCAGCGCCGGGCAAACCACTCGCGCAGCTCCTGTGGAGAGAGTGCCTCCCGTCGAGACGAAGCACCCGGAGAACCTCCAGGCTCAGCACCGCCAGACGCCACACGAGCAGGCCCAGCTCCCTCAGGCTCCGCACCCCCAGGCTCAGCACCTCCAGGCGTAGCACCCCCAGGCGTAGCACTCCCAGGCTCAGCACCCCCAGGCTCAGCACCCCCAGTAGTAGCACCCCCAGGCTCAGCACCCTCAGGCTCAGCACCCCCAGTAGTAGCACCCTCAGGCTCAGCACCCCCAGGCGTAGCACCCACACGCTCAGCACCCCCAGAGTCAGCACCCCCAGGCTCAGCACCCTCAGCAGCACCAGAGTCACCAGTAACCTCGACAGGCTCGACTGCGTCTACCTGGGACACACCTGAAGGGGCAGGACCCTGAGGGGGGAGGGGGTCTACCGGGGGGGGACCTGGGACAAGGAAGAGCGGTGGCGGGGGGAGGGACGGAGTGCGGTAGGGGAAGAGGCGGTAGTAGGGGACCGACTCGTCAAACGTGACGTCCTGGGAGGACAGAACACGGCGAGAGGTGGGGTGGTAGAACTGCCACCCTGGCGCGTCAGGGGGGAAGCCAAGGAAGACGCAAGGAGCAGCACGAGGGGACAGCTTGTCCGCAGACAAGTCGCGGACAAACGCCCGAGATCCCCAGACACGGAACGCAGACGCATCGCCAACCTTCCCCGTCCACAGCAAAGCTGGGGAGGTCTCCGGCATGGAGACCCTGGGGTGAAGGTTGATCTGATGCGCCGCGTACCGAACCGCAAACGGCCACAGAAAATGGGGAGCAGCCGCATGCATCATGGACGTACGGGCGACATCCATGATCATGCCAATGCGGCGCTCAGCAATCCCATTTTGCTGTGGAGAGTCCGGAAGCATGAAGGTCTGGCAGATGCCTCGTGCACGACAGTAGGCTCGCAGAAGGCCAGAGGAGAACTCTCCACCTCTGTCAGAGTGCAGACGCTGAACAGGAAAGTCCGAGCCGAAGCTCTGCCTGAGCTGGAGACGAGCTGCGCGGATCCAGTCGATCAACACCTCAGTGACATCACCCTTGCTGCGCAAGGGGAAGACTGTGGTGTAACGCGAGTAGTCGTCAACCACCAGCAGGAAGTAGCGCTCGTGACCCTGTCCACGGACGCGGGCCGGGCCCCACACGTCCATGTGAAGCGTCTGCAGCGGGGCCTCTGTCGGAGGAAACTGGGAGGAGTGAGGGGCAGCCCGCTGCCGCCCCTCGACACAGGGGACGCAGGTAGGGCCAGGCCCCGGAGGAAGGGGAGGGAGGGACCGGGGAAGACCAGAGACAAGGACACGGGAGGCCATGCTTCGGAGACGAAGCAGGGAGGGGTGACCAAGGCGGTGGTGCCAGAGGAGAGTCTCGTGAGACAGGAGGCGACACGAACAGGGGGCAGACTCAGGACCAGACCTGGACGCTGCAGCAAACACCTGACCCGACGCAGCTACCTGACCAGACGTAGTGACTGGAGGAGACGCAGTGGTCAGGGTGTACAGGCTCGACCCCGGCCGACGGGTAAACGTGGCCAGGTGTCGGCCTGTCCGAGCGTCCGTGCAGTGGGTCACCCGCTGACTCGCAGGAGTGAACTGGTGAACCCCCGCATCCTGTAGGTCAGCACCACTCACCAAGTTCGTAGAGAACGAGGGAAGGTAAAGACCAGACAGGGTGCCAGAGGGGGCCGCCGGACACGGGAGGACAGTGGAGAAGTGAGCAAGGACAGGACCCCCAGAGGGGTCTGCCAGAGAGACTGCAACTGGCCGGCTAAGCGGCGTGAGTGTGGTGCGGTCTCGAAAGAAGGAGCGAGAAGCCCCCGAGTCAAGGGTGAAGGTGTGGGAGGCCGAAGCCGACGCAGAACCTGAGAGAGCAGACTCACCAGCACCTGAGGGAGCAGACGCACCTAGAGCAGCAACCTCGCTAGCACCTAGAGCAGCAGCCTCACCAGTACCTAGAGCAGCAGTCTCAATGCCCGGGTCGGGCGGAAAACACCGGTAACAGTCACCCTCATCACTAATAGTCACAGTATACATGGCAGCAAGAATAGCATCAAAGTCAAGGTCAAAGACAGCCACACCCGCCCTAGACAGCTCACCCCAGCGGGGGATCTCAGTGGCCTCAGGGAACTGGTGACGCCAAGCGTCCGTCAGGCGGCCAAAGCAGCGCTGGGTGGAGTGCGCACCCCCGCACTGCTCACCCGCGCGGTCGCCGGTGCGGAGGACGTACGCGCACGGACCAGTACCCCCACCCCTCTGGCGTGCAGTGTACCACTCACGGAGCTGCTGAGGGGAGGGGATGTCACGAGTGCGCTGCTGCTGCTGCTGCTGCTGCTGCTGCTGGCGCTGACCACCACCGGAGCCGACCCTCTGCGCAGCGCCACCCCGACCAGCTCCACCTCCTCCGCCGCCTCCTCCTCCACCGCCGCCACCTCCGCTCCCTCCGCCACTGCCGATGCCGCCTCCGCCTCCACTGCCGCCACCGACACCTCCACCCCCGCCACCACCCCCACCGCCACCCCCACCTCCTCCACCGCCTCCACTGCCGCCTCCACCGCCCCCGCTAGCTCCTCCAGCGCCCCTGCCCCCCTTGCCCTTGCCAGGGCGGCGTCTCCCGCTAGGGGTAGACGCCGCACCGACCGACTCAAGCCCAACGAGGTCGGCCGCAGCAGCCGAGGCAACAGAGGGCAAAAGGGGGGAGGGGGAACACCCCTCAAAGATGGGGGTGCGAGGGTCACCACGAGAGGCTCCTACAGCTACTATGCTCTTCTCTGCTGCTAGGAGGGACTTCTCGAGGAGGTCAACGGTGAGAGTGGTGGGGCAAACTGAGAGGAAGTGGTCCCTGACTACGCGAAGGGAGTCAGGGAGCCGGGTGACTATGTAGTAGAGGGTGATGTACATGGGGGGGGGTTCTTGGCGCAGAACTCAGCAGGAAGCGCAGCGCGGTAGCGAGTGTCACTAGTGCGTAGGTGCGTAATGAGGTCAGCGACTGTGGGAAAGGCAGCAAGGTCAGGGAAGAGGTACGGTAGCATGAGGCGACTCAGTGCAGCAGTGGCAGGGGAGGAGTAGCGTGCAACTACAGCGTCGTACAAGGTCTGAGCACTCTTGTACTGGCTAAAGTGCGCACGCTCAGAGGTAGGCAGGTGGCGACGCACAGCAAGACGTGCAGCAGCATCGCGCGTGGCCCACTGGGAGCGAACAGTTGCGTCAGCATCAGTGGCGGGGGCAGGAGAGGCACCAGAAGTGAGGTCAAAGAGGGAGAGGCCGTCTGCCCTATCGCACTGTAAGAAAAGCTGCAGGTCATCTATCCAGACGTCAAAGTCAATGGCCCGACCCTCAGCGTCAAAAGCGAGGACACTAGGGGTAGCCATGACAGCAGTAGACTAGCAGCGCAAACAGTGGGGTGAGGGCAGTGCTGTGAGAGAGGCGCTGCTCTTACCGGACAGGGCGGCTCGGGCGGCTCGGCTGCAGGGCGGCTCGGCGACTCGGCTGCTTGGCGGCTCGGCTGCTGGGCGGCTCGGCGGCTCGGCTGCTGGGCGGCTCAGCGGCTCGGCTGCTGGGCGGCTCGGCGGCTCTGCTGCTGGGCGGCTCGGCTGCTGGGTGGCTCGGCGGCTCGGCTGCTGGGCGGCTCGGTGGCTCAGCTGCTGGGCGGCTTAGCGGGGCCGCTGAGAGGGCCGCGTCAGGGGCCGCTGGGAGGAGGCGGCGGGGCCGCTGAGAGGAGGCGGCGGGGCCGCTGAGAGGAGGCGGCGGGGCCGGAAAGGGAGGTGGCGGGGCCGCGTCAGGGGCCGCGGCAGGGGCCGCGTCAGGGGCCGCGGCAGGGCCGCGTCAGGGCGCCGCGTCAGGGGCCGCGTCAGGGCGCCGCCAGGGGCCGCGGCAGGGCCGCGTCAGGGCCGCGTAAGGGGCCGCGGCAGGGGCCGCGTTAGGGGCCGCGTCAGGGCCGCGTCAGGGCCGCGGCAGAGCCGCGTCAGGGCCGCGTCAGGGGCCGCTTCAGGGCCGCGGCAGGGGCCGCAGCAGGCCGCGTAAGGGCCGCGTCAGGGGCCGCGGCAGGGCCGCGTCAGGGCCGCGGCAGGGGCCGCGTCAGGGCGCCGCGTCAGGGGCCGCGTCAGGGCGCCGCCAGGGGCCGCGGCAGGGCCGCGTCAGGGCCGCGTCAGGGCCGCGGCAGAGCCGCGTCAGGGCCGCGTCAGGGGCCGCTTCAGGGCCGCGGCAGGGGCCGCGGCAGGCCGCGTCAGGGCCGCGTCAGGGGCCGCGGCAGGGCCGCGTCAGGGCCGCGGCAGGGGCCGCGTCAGGGCGCCGCCAGGGGCCGCGTCAGGCCGCGTCAGGGCCGCGTCAGGCGCCGCCAGGGGCCGCGTCAGGGCGCCACCAGGGGGCGCGTCAGGGGCCGCGATAGGGCGCCGGCAGGGGCCTCGTCAGGGCGCCGCCAGGGGCCGCATAGGGGGCGCGTGGGAGGCGGTGTAGGGGCCGCGTAGGGGCAGCGTAGGGGCCGCTAAAAAAAAAAAATTTAGGGCAGGGCGCAATGTGCGCGGGCAGCTAAAAAAAAAAAAAAAATCTTATGGTGGGCCCTTAGGAAGGAACGGTCCCATGTAGGAACCCGCTCTATACCATGTGAATCAAGAAAATAGGAATGAAATGACTAAGTGAAAGTTGGGTACAAAAGGCAAACCCTAGGAAACTGTACCCCATATGTGCTACCCCACTATAGCCTACAGTAACTATGTCAAATAACTCTGACACAAATGGAGTTCAAATGGGAGGGGAAAGGAAGGGGAGAAGAGTGAGGAGGGTGGAGAAAGGCAGGCTGCTCAAAGTTGACTCTCCACCTTCACCACGTCACGGGTCATGCTTTTTGAGACGTCTCAAAAATACTCTCGCTTCACGAGGAGGGTGGTGAAAGGCAGGCTGCTCAAAGTTGACTCGCCACCTTCACCACATCACGGGTCATGCGGTCAAGCCTTGGGAAGAACTTGGAGAGACTGGTTAACAAGGGAATAGACGAGCAGACGACTTTTGAGACGTCTCCAAAGGGTCATGCGGTGGGGCCTGGGCACGAACTTGGGGCAAGTGGTTTACAGGGGAGAAGGCGAGCAGAGGGGAGAGGAGCAGAGAAGAGAAGAGAAGCGGAGGACAGGGTCGTGTGCCATGGTAACGAGGTGACTTTTGAGTCGACTCAGAAGTCAAAAGGGTCATGCGGTGGGGCCTGGGCACGAGCTTGGTGCAAGTGGTTTACAGGGGAGGAGACGAGCAGAAGGGAGAGGAGCAGAGAAGCGGAGGACAGGGGCACAAGAGGGGAGGGTGGAGACGTCTCGACAGGGGCACAAGAGGGGAGGGTGGAGACGTCTCGACAGGGGCACAAGAGGGGAGGGTGGAGACGTCTCGACAGGGGCACAAGAGGGGAGGGTGGAGACGTCTCGACAGGGGCACAAGAGGGGAGGGTGGAGACGTCTCGACAGGGGCACAAGAGGGGAGGGTGGAGACGTCTCGACAGGGGCACAAGAGGGGAGGGTGGAGACGTCTCGACAGGGGCACAAGAGGGGAGGGTGGAGACGTCTCGACAGGGGCACAAGAGGGGAGGGTGGAGACGTCTCGACAGGGGCACAAGAGGGGAGGGTGGAGACGTCTCGACAGGGGCACAAGAGGGGAGGGTGGAGACGGGCAAGACAGACAGACACACCCATTCACGCACCCGTTCACACACCCACTCGCCCGCTCACACACCCACCACAAACCCATACACCCACCCACACACCCATACACCCACCCACACACCCATACACCCACCCACACACCCATACACCCACCCACACAGCCATTCACCCACGCACGCACCACACAGACATCCATCCACACACTCACACACTCACTCACTCACTCACACACACAATTCCAGACACACCCACACTCACCCCCGCACGCCAAATGCAGCCTCCTCCCCTCGCTCCCTCCTAAGCCGGTCAATCATCGCTCCATAATAGCTCTCTGCAGGGCCGTCTGGGGGAGGAGGAGAGGGAGGTGAGAGAAGACAGAGAGCACAAGGAGATTCAAAGTAGTCAGTCAGGCATCACCCTGCACCTTTGCTAATTGTACCCCTTATAGAATCACCCAATACACTCACTCTACACTCCCTTCTACTCACATATATCAGCCATGTCGAAGGTGGTGAGCCCAGCGTCAGCATGCTGCAGCATCGCAGTCACCACCGCATCCGGTGCTGCCTGTCCCCACGCCCTGTTGATGGTGTCCCCCTTATAAGCTCAATCCCAAACCCCATTGTACTCACTCCACACTCCAATACACTCACATATATCAGCCATATCGAAGGTAGTAAGACCCGCATCAGCATGCTGCAGCATGGCAGTCACAACTGCATCCGGTGCCGCCTGCCCCCACGCGCCACTGCTGCTCTGCCACATGCCGTTCACCACGCGGCAGATGTCAAGGCTGTCGTTTCCCTGTTCCACTGTTAGAATGAAAGGGGGGGTGGCGAAAGGAGGGAGTGAAGGAGCAGAGGGGGATGAAGCAGTTGCTACTGAAATCCCTCATCAGACCCCCGCCTGCCCCCACGGCCCACTGCTGCTCTGCCACATGCCGTTCACCACGCGGCAGATGTCAAGGCTGTCGTTTCCCTGTTCCACTGTTAGAATGAAAGGGGGGTTGGGGAAAGGAGGGAGTGAAGGAGCAGAGGGGGATGAAGCAGTTGCTTCTGAAATCCCTCATCAGACCCCTGCCTGCCCCCACGGCCCACTGCTGCTCTGCCACATGCCATTCACCACGCGGCAGATGTCAAGGCTGTCGTTTCCCTGTTCCACTGTGGGCACACAGGGGAGGGGAGAGGAGAGAACAAGGAACGTGCCTCAATGCGCCTCAACCAACCAACACCCTCATGAGACCCCTGCCTGCCCCCACGCCCCATTGATGCTCTGCCACATGCCGTTCACCACACGACAGATATCAAGGCTGACATTGCCCTGCTGCACTGTTGGAACACGGGAGAAGGAGCGGGCGAAATTACATGGACAGCTGACGGCCGTCAACGATCCATGTCCTCCCCCGCCACACCATGCTGCTGCGCTGCTCTGCCAGTTCACCATGCGATATACTGCCACCCCACGTGCCACCCCACGTGCGCGATAATGTAGCGCAAAAGCCACGCTAGCTACACGTGGAGTCTTACAGTCGTCTACAATATGCTTTCTTTCTCTCTTTAATAGTTATATATCTTAGCTTACGAAGGACTCGGTCCGAAGGAGCTTGAGCAACGGTCGGCACGCTCGAGTCGGCTGATGCTTCCGCTCGAATCGACAAATCCCGCGAACGCGGCGTTTCCGTCAATCGCGCGGAGAGACCGCGCCTCAGCGTCGCGAATCTCGCCGCATTCGACGGAGCGAGCCCGCGGCAAGGCCGGAGCGAATTTCGTTGCCAAGCTGGCAATGTGGCACGAATTTGCCGCGAAACGAGGGCATCCATGGCGTCGAATCGCGGTTTGATCACTGAGCGCGCGAATCACGGAATGATCAGGCCGCGATGATGGAATCTAGAGATTAATTATTTAATTCCCGCTGCCTGGACTGTTGTATGCGTACACACCCAGATACGTTTTGGTCCAGGCTGATGGTGTCTATTTGGCGAGGAAACGATGAACCGCCGTCATTTCTTGTTTTCGAGTCCAACGGGCAGTGGTATTGACCACGCATTGCTCCGCGATCGCGCCCAATTCCCACAGGCAGTTTGTCGGCCTTGACACACATGTAAGTTATTTTCTGAAGCAAACAAATATCAACCCTCTCGGAAAAATAAATTTAAACACGGGAGCGTCAACCCTAAACACAATGTGGCAAGGAGTTTAGGGTTGATGCATCCCTTGTTTGAATGCCTTTCCCTGGATGGTTTTTATTTTGCCCACGTGTGACTGTTTTGAGAAAAGAAAACTGCCTTTGGGATCGCGGAGCAATGCGTGGTCAAAACCACTGCTCATTGGAATATAAACTAAAGAACACATGGGGATTTGTAATTTCCTCTTATTTGGCGATTTGTGATGCATCTTGTTTCCGTTGGGTGTGTTACGTTTCAGAGCGGTAATGCACGAACACCATTTGAGGCGGCACGTGGACGCGGAGAATAGCGACACGCGGAGGGCTTGATCCACGTGGAAAGAATGTGCCAGCAGGGAGCATGAATCGCCCCACACAAATGAAGCTTGCTCAGAAACACCACACAACACCCACTGATCCCGGCAAATGTGTTGCAGAAGTGCTCGATTTGTGATGCAAATAGATGTACAATCAGCTTCACTATTGAAGGAATTGTAATCCCTTACTGTACTCCACTTTATCTTGTACATCCCGAGGGTCACGCAACGAACCTGTTCGGCCTATTTAGTCGGCCAAACCACTCCCGAGTCCCCTCCGCACCCATCGCAACCATCAGCGAGCCATCTTCGCCCGACCTCCCCGCCTAGTTAGCTTTTCCCCTAATTAGGCCTCGTCACTTTCAATGTATCGTCATTCAGTAATCCTCATTCTCATTAATCGATATTCTGCGCACTCTGCAAGTTCATTCATAACAACTATTACCCGCTATTACCCGTACGTACTCCTGCAAGCTCTGCTGGTTCGTGTCAAGCACAAAAAAAATGGCTTCACTATTTATATACCAGGCAACCCATTGAGCTCTGCAAAAGACATGTCATACTAATGTGGTATGTATCCTATGCATGCTCGCCTTTCCATATACCGTAGTAATGCCCCACCTCCTATCTACAGTACCTTGTGCCAAGTATAGTGAAATGCAGCTTGCAAGGCGTGAGGCATCGAAGCCAGCCTAGCTCGCAGCGACGCCCGGAGCCTGGGCAGCAAATGAAAGAATGCCCCAAACTTCCTGAATTTTCTCGTGAAGCCTCACTCAGGGCAGCAGATGAAGGAGTGCCTGAATTTCCAATCAGCCACCTGGCACGACCGGCTGCAGTACTTCGCCTTTCCGCACCGCACACAACTCCTGAATTCGTTCTCCCGCGTCTCCGGCCGGCAGCACGCAGGGTTTCCGCAGCAGCGCCTGCCAGCTGGCAGCGAGCGCAGCGCATGCCAGCTGGCGAGGAAGTCGTGCACGCGATGGGCGGCCTGCGGCCGCTGAAACGCCAGCTGGAGAGCTGCGGTGGATGCAGCAGCTGCTGACGTGGCAGCTACAGCCGGGGCAGCTGCGACTGCAGATCTTCTGCTGAGGGCAGCTGTAGCAGTGGCGGCAGCAGTGGCAGCAGGGGAGGCGGCTAGTGGAAGCATTTGCCGAATGAAGGTGAGAGAGGCGAAGGATGGAGCAGAGAGCAGTGGGCTGCTCGACCCTTCCTCCCTCTCCTCCTCCTCGTCCTCCTCACTCTCCTCCTCACTCTCCTCCTCCATCTCCTCATCCCCCTCCACATCACTCTCATCATCCTCAGAGTCTATCCAAGAGTCTTGGTCCTCCCCACACACGCCCCCATAGCTTCTCAGGATACCAGCTAGAGCACCTGCAGCAGCAGCAGCAGAAGCAGCGATTGCGTTTGCTGATTCACAGACAGGCGAAGGCGGCGAAAGGGACAGTTCCAGGGACAACGGGCAAGCCTCAAACCCTTGGTTTTCCAGCTCGCTCTCCTGCTTGCTCTCTGCTCCCTCCACGCCTCTCTCCCCAGCAATCTCCTCTAGCAGCAGCAACATTCCCATTGCATCCTCTTCCTCCCCTTCCGCCCCTTGCCGCCTCTGCCCCTCTTGCCCCTCCTCTCGCTCTTCCTCCTCGGAACAGAGTGAGAAAACCATGGTTCGATCTGCGACCCGTTCAGACGGCGCTTGCGCGCTTTCCGCCTCTCTACGCATCTGCCGTTCCTCCCCTTGCGCGTCATCGCGACGGTTGATCTCCCTCTCGTCCTTTCCTTCCCCCGCTCCTCTAGCGCCCCCGTTCCCCCTGCCCTCTACAGTCACATCCCCCCTAAGCCTCGCGGCTCCCGCGTCAGCGCCTCGCAGCATCCCCCTGCCGCACGCTTCGTTACAGTCACCTCTCGCGTTACAGTCACCTCTCGCGCACGCGCGCGCGCGGGCGGAGGCGGGGACTCCGCCGCCGGGGGAAGAAACAAGGCACTGCGGCCAGCTGCGCGAGCGGCCGATGCTGCGGAGCTCCCGCTGCTGCGGCTGCTGCTGTGACTGCGGCTTCCGCTTCCCCTCTTGCAATACCTCCGCCCGCGCAGTTCCTGCTTCCGCGCACGGGGGGGAAACGGGCGCGGAGCGCGCCTTGGCCTTCGCGCTTCTCCGCCGGTCCGCTTCCGCCAGCCCCGCCGCCGCGTGTTGCAGCAGCAGCTGCCCCAAGGACGTCCTTTGCGCGACGCCGTACCCGTCTAAGAAGCAATGCCCGAGTTCCTGTAAAGCGGGAAGAAACCCGAGCCGCGCGGCGCGCCAGCTCAGCTCCACGCCGACTTCGGGATTGGCGTCGTCCGCCGCGCCGCCGCTGCCGTGGAAGTTGATAATCGCGAGAGAGTACATCGCCGCGCCGTGCCCAGCTTCCGCCGCTTGCGCGAGGAGCTTTGCGCCCGCCCAGTGGTTGTTGAGGCAGTAGAAGGAGATCTGGAGGGGAAGAATGGGGAAGAATGGGGAAGAATGCGCGGGGAGGTGGAGAAGAGGTGGGGGAATTAGTAATTCTAGACTCAAAAAGCGGGGGTGTCTGAGAGTCGACAGGGAGGGCAAATGCTTGCGAAACACGAAATGCACCGAGTCGGCAAGTGCTGACTCACCATGCCCACAACGTAAATCGCCTCCAGGTTGCCCTCCGCCGCAGCGCTCAGGAGCAGCCGCTGCGCCGCCGCCGTCCATCGCGCTGCGTCTGCCGGCAGAAGCATTTCGATGGCGGCCGAGGCGCGTAGCGACCAGCTGGCAGCAGGGTGGCAAACACTACTGAATCGCCTGCACGTCACGAGCATCCCCGCAACGTCCGCCGCCGATTGCGCTTTAGCGAAGACGCATCGCGCGATTTCTGCGACCAGCTCGTCGGGCACGCGATCGAAGTGGCATGTGCGACGCGTCGTCGTTGAATCGCAGCCGTCGCCGGCAACGGGTCGTTGAACGTCATGCGAAAAACTCTGGGCTCGATGCGCCGCCACGGCTGCGAAAATCGCAGAAGTTCGGTCCTTTTCGCCAAGGGAAGGAATCGGCTTTGAGATGTTGCTGCAATGGAGGGAAGGGACGCCGAAGAATGCGGGCTGCGAATACGCGGCGAACTCATTCGGGCCGAGCTTTACTCTTTTGAAAGACTCCATGTGGACAAGAATCTCGATGCCTTTCTCCGAATGTTGTGGAGAGACCGAACCACACGATAGTACCGGAACGCACGTTATTAGACACGAACGCCCTGTTGTTCGAATATCAACTGTTGATTATTGTTGGCCGTGAGCTTCTATATACAGAGAATGACGCTCCTATAAGAGCTTCAGATGATCTTCTGAAGGTAAAATCGTTCCGAAAGGCACGGCGGTAACTGGCTGAGAAACGAAAAAATGCAGTTCCTCTCGTAAATACTGTACGCCGATGTGGGAAATGGTACGGTCTGAGGCGTTTCGCCTTTTTCTATGTCCAGTTGCTGTGCTTGAACGCTTTTCGTCTTTGTTTGACGGTCTGACGTAGAATGGTTGGGTATGCTACGGTGAGGGGATGGTGTCGCTGGGGCTAGAGGTTGCTCAGCTTGCTCCAGGGAGAGTGAGTGGCTGAGGGAAAACCACCCGCAACACTTCTGTGGTCAAATGTCTGCGGTACCATGGAGCAACTGATCAAACATATGCAGACCGACAAGAACCGAACTGTATTTGAATCAGCAAGTGTTTGAATTTGTCTGGCATTCCAGCAGGACAGAGCTTAGGGACGACGCGCATTTGGATACCGCGTGGCAGGTGGTTCACATCCACACATAAACAAATCAACCAATCGGCAGCATTTGTCCGACGGTTCCGGCAACTGATCGAGCGGTGTGTAGTAGTCCCTACGGCTCGCCTGATGTCAGGCAAGCAAGCGGGGGGAAATGCTGCTGCCGCGCAGTGCATCCCTCTTTCCGGAGGGAATCGGGAACAAGAATCGGGGAAAGGATTCGAATCTAAAGAACTGTAGCATCTCCTCCCCCTTGTGTTGTCGTTTCATGTCTGAATTTGTCCTTTTTGGGACGGTGACGGTGGAGGAGAGTTCGGCGACAGGCTTGTGCTGTTGGCAAGGAAAAAGGCGAAAAACATGGCCTTCCTGCGCGAAACAATTACGAATTTTTTTGTGTGGTATTTTGCAGCTACTAGCTTGAAAGTGTTCGCTATGGTACTACTTTTTCACGAAGACCAAATTTGCTGAACCCAAAAAAAAAAACTTACACGAGATTGGGAGGGACGCATGCGATGGGATTGCACTTGATGAACGTGTAGGCGTGCTGCCTCAATCAGCCACCACCAAGGTTTAGCTCCACCACAAATTATTTCAAGGTGGTCCGTGACCATCGAGAACTCTTGTCGCTTTCCATTAATGAATCATACCCGTGCAAGCTCGAAGCTGACATGGATCTTAATATTCGATTTGGAATCAAAACCTAAATTCGGTAATTTGGCATTGACTGTCGTACAGATGGACTGCCGTGACGCTTCAAAATTAAAGAGATCGTAAAAGATTGCAAAAGCAGAGGAAACCGCGTTCGCGGGAACCAGAAACCGCGTGTGAACGACGAATGAATCATCTCAACAGATACTTGTCGTTGGGACCAGCTTGCATTTAGAAAACAGTGGGAAGTCTTGTTTGTCTAGATTGATGGGGTTTGGAATGTCCAACTGTCACCAGCTCAAAATACTGTAGAAGCATTTCATCATGGAGGTCCCTTGCTCGCCTGTCATTGCACTCGTCGCACGCTGACAACGTTGCACGACTTGCCTGAACCCGACCTGACCAAACCCAGACCATACTCGAAAGGAATGTCCAGGAAGTTTCTACCGCAAGTTGTTCTACACCGGTTTGCTTCATTGTTCTCAAAGCATGAGTTTGTATACATTATTTTTTTCTGAAGAAGGGATGACATTTGTACGAATTACTAGCACACTGAATATACGTACCCTCAAAATCAGATGTAGCTGAGATGACGTTAATCCACACTGGTGCCACACTAATGAGTAACCACCACACGCCCCATATCAATAATTCTCAAGCTCCAGCTTGGGCAGCAACGACCAGAAATTTCTCCGGTGGTGTGCCACCAGCAGCCGGGTGGCAGCAGTGAGAATCCGGAGCTCCGCCGTGCCCTCCGAGTACACGTGTGTGGGGCCCACATGACGTGGCTTCACCTTCAGTCCACTCATGCCCTTCTTGCGGATAACTGTCAGCGCTTGCTCTTCTGTGATGCTTCCCAGCCGCATGCCCATGCCTGCTGCTTGCACCTCGTAGTGGTCTCTTAACTCCTTGATGTTCACCTGTGGGGTGTGGACAGGAGACAAAAGATGAGCCGCATGCCCATGCCTGCCACTTGCAGGGGGGGCAAAATGTTTTCTGTGAATGGTCGGAGTTGTCCTTTCAGCCACCTGAATCATTTCATTCCATTCCTTGTCGACACGGCCACCATCCCCCCCCACACCTTCCCATCCCATCCCTATTCAATGCCATCCACGCACCACATTCCACCCCATCCCACCGTATCCCATCCCCTCCCATCCCATCCCCTCCCATCCCGTCCCGTCCCGTCCCAACCCGTTCCATCCCGTTCAATCCCTCCGGTAATCGACACTTTAGCTGCCGCCCCGAACGTGATTCTTTCAGCCGTCGCCTGAAGCCCTTCAAACACCCCCATGTGCGCCAGCATTACACGCCCTCCCAGCCATGCCCTGGCTGACCGCACTCCTTGACATGCTACTCAAAGACTCACCAGTGTAATTCCTTTGAACACCCCCCATGTGCGCCAGCAGCAGCGCGTGCAACAGCATTACACGCCCTCCCATTCATGCCCTGGCTGATCGCACTCCTTCAAATGCTACTCAAAGGCTATATTGGTGTCACTTTTTAAGAGTTCACAAAAGTAACACCGATCGCACTCCTTGACATGCTACTCAAAGACTCACCAGAGTGATTCCTCCGGTAATTGATACTTTAGCCGCTGCCCCAAACGTGATTCGCTCAGCTGTCGCCTGAAGCCCTTCAAACACCCCCATGTGCGCCAGCAGTAGTGCGTGCAGCATCTCCAGGTCGTCACACCCGCCCGCTCCCACGCTGCTCCCTCCAGAGTGAATCCCTGACCCGCCCACCAGGTCTGCTCCTGCTCCCACGCAAGCCTCTAAAAGGCCCAAGGAAATCTCCGCCACCTCTGGCACCCCTGGGCGCTGGGGGAAAGACGAGAGGGTAATAGAGGGAAAGAGGGAGATTTTGAGAGATTGGGAGGGAGGATCGGAGCCCCTCAAACACCCCCGCGTGCAGCATCTCCAGGTCGTCTCACCCGCTCGCTCCCACGCTGCTCCCTCCAGAGTGAATCCCCGACCCGCCCACCAGGTCTGCTCCTGCTCCCACACATGCTTCCAGCAGACCCAATGATATCTCCGCTACCTCTGGCACCCCTGGGCGCTGTTGGGAGAGACGGGGGATGCAGGGCAAGAGAGTCATGGGGAATTGAAAGAGATTAAGCTGTTCAGAGAGAGGTCGAGAGGGATAGGTGCGGAGAGTCACTCTACACCGGGAGCTATAGTAGGGGGGGGAAGCACGGGTGGTACAAGTGATCGCAACGGTTGCTCGTGTTCCCTCTACTTGCTCGTTCACAAGGCAAGAGTTTCACTAGCAAACGATTCAACAATGGTAACAATGTCAAAGGCAACAATGACTACATTAGATGCAAGTTCCAGCACACCAGCAGGTCGACTGCCAGCACTGCAAGTCGACGGCGCGCCAGCACTGCAGAGCAGCAGCTTGCCAACGTAGCAAGTCGGCGGCTTGCCAGCGCTCCACCAAGGCGGCTTGCCAATGCTGCAGCAGAGCGGTATGCCAGCGTTGCAACCGCAGGTGACAGTAGCGCACATGCGCGCACCTACTTCGCAGGTGCTTGTAGATGGTTGAGCACGACGTGCACCGTCACGCACATTGCGCAGGTGCCCAAGTCGGCCACGTGCCGACAGTTGCACCTGATGAGCCATGTCGACCTCGGGATACTAGCATGAGGTCAGCTTTGCCAGAACCTCCTGGGCGACGGTCGCGCACCTCGCATAACCTTGTCGACCGCGTAACTTGGTCGATCGGGAAACCGACAAGTCGGCGCCGACTTGGGTGGTGGGAGCCCGCCAACTGCTTTACGTGCTCGTCGACCACCCAGGTCGACGCCATCCGCCGGCTTCCCGAAGTCGGCGTCACCAGATCGGCGTCCTCAAGTCAGCACCCCCACCAGGCCGACGAGTCCCTTCGTCGACCACACCGCAGCCGGCTTCACCGAAGCCAGCTCCGCAGAAGCCTGCTTCCTCCAAGTCGGCTCCGTTGTCGAAGTCGGCTAACCACGGCGACTTGATCCTCCATGTCGGCTAAACAAGTCGACTTAGCCGACCACAAAGTCGGCTCCCGCCGATTGAAGAAACCCTTCGTCGACCACACGAGTCAAAGTTGGTCGCCGAGTTCCCGTCGTCGGCGGCTTCACAGTGGTCCCCCGCAGGTCGACCAACTTCGTCGACCTGTTCACCCAGGCAGGCGTCGACCGTTGCAGACGGTCGGCTACGCCTCCCGGGCATCTAACCACGAAGTCGGTTTCGCCCAAGCGAGGGCGGGGCCAATTCCCATTGACAATGGGGAGGAGCGGAGCCCCTCGAACACCCCCATATGTTGCCGTGCTGAGCGCCACCCTCTGGGCTCATGCTGGCAGTCACACCCACCTGAAAGTTGCTGTCTGCGCGGCACCAGTCGCATATCCGGATGAGCGACAGCAAGAGAAGGAGAGAGGGACTCGCAAGCACATGCAGACTCGCACACACACACACGCTCCCACTCATACAGTCACACCCACACCCACCTGGAAGTTGCTATCCGCGCGGCACCAGTCGCATATCCGAATGAGAGATCGCCAGAGGCCGAACCAGTCCACTGTTGCCGTGCTGAGAGCTATCCCTTTGGCGCGGGCGAAATTTAGCACCAGAGAAACCACCACTGCTGCTCTCACTAGCGCGTCCGGATCCATAGAGGGAGTGGGTTGCGAGGAGGAGGAGGGAGTGGAGGAGAGCGAGGAGGAGGAGGGGTGAGAGGAGGAGGGGTGAGGGGAGGAGGAAGAGGAGGATGAGGAGGAGGGGGGATTGGTGGTTGTGTGGGAGACGGAGGGAGGGAGTGTGTTAAAGGAAGGTTGGGCGGGTGAGGGTGTGGGGGGGAGGGGGAGGGAGAGGACGGCTACTCCCATGTTGAAGAATGCGTGGGACATGGAGGAGCGTGGGTGGGATGGCGTGCGCGGGGAACGAGGGGACATGGCTGCAGATTGGGGGGAGGAATGGGGGAAAACAGGGGAAGGGAAATGGGGAAACGGAGGGCTTTGAGGGGAGGGGGAGGGAGAGGACTGCTACTCCCATGTTGAAGAACGCGTGGGACATGGATGAGCGAGGGTGAGATGGCGTGCGCGGGGAACGGTGCGATATGGCTGCAGATTGCGGGGAATGCGGGAATACGGCTGCGGATGGGATGTTGGGGGCAAGGTTTAAAAAAACGTCGTTTTTTTGAAAATTTACCGTAAAAAACGACCGTAAAAAACGGTTTAAAAGGTTCCAGAAGGTGGTTTCGTTTGAAGAAAAAATCGGCCGATTTCTGGGACCAAATTGATGGCGAAAGGTACCAAGAGGAAGAGGACGAACCCCTCCTTGCATGCGTGCGCTTGTGGGCATGATTGAAAATGTATTCGACCTCGTTTTTCCCTTTTTTTGTTGGTGACAACAGTTCTCTAACAAAAAAACGCCGTTTTTTGGAAAATTACCGTAAAAAACGGACCGTTTTTTACGAAAACCGTATTTTTGAACCTTGGTTGGGGGGTTGGAGAGATGGACGAGGGGAGATGAGGGGTGAGGGGTTAGAACGACTGGAAGAGTCCAATAACCGCAAGACTGGGGTTGGAGGAGTGGTACCAGGTGATGAGGGGCTGGGAGGGCAGGTGATGAGGGATTGGAAGGAGTCGTACCAGGTGATGAGGGGCTGGGAGGCTCGAGCGAGTGCATGAGGAAGGTGGCGGGGTCGCATCTGAAGAGGAACTCGGCTGTGTGCCGCTCCTCTAGCAGCAGCCGGGCGAGGAGGAAAAGCACCTGCGGTTGGTGGCAGAGCAGGCAGGGGATAGGGGAGGAAGGCAGCGCAAGGCAGGGCGAGGCATCTGAAGAGGAACTTGGCCGTGTGGCGTTCCCTCTAGCAGCGGATGGACGGACGAGGAGGAAAAGGAGCAGCGTGCGTGCGGGTCAAAGGCATGTTGGCATCTGTACAGGAGGAGGAGGAGGAGGAGGAGGAGGAGGGCTGAGGTATGGACGTTCGTCTATTCTCTCTCACGTCCCCACCTCAGGCCTTGTCAGGCCCCCTTCCTTTTGCAGGGCATGTGTGTCAAAGGCATCTCGGCACGTGAGCAGCAGGAGGCGAAGCACACTCCAGTACCCCTCAGTACCCTTCTTTACACCTTTTTCGTACCTTTGCCCTTGGTAGCCCTCCCTCCCCTTGCAGGGCGTGCGGGTCAAAGGCATCTCGGCACGTGAGCAGCAGCAGGCGCAGGCAGTCGCCCCACAGGAGGGAGAGGGACTTGCCGGGTCCCACTATGAAGCCCTCATGCGGCCACAGCTGGAGTGGAGTGGAGGGGATATGGAGTGAGGATGAGAATGAGTGAGGATGAGTGTTGACAGCAGCAGCAGGCGCAGGCAGTCGCCCCACAGGAGGGAGAGGGACTTGCCGGGCCCCACAATGAAGCCCTCATGCGGCCACAGCTGGAATGGTGATGGGATGACATGCAACAGGGAGACATGCCAAGGGAGAAAACATAAACATAAGCTCAGGAGCAGGAGCAGGACGCGAAGCACGTCTCCCCACAGGAGAGAAAGCGACTTGCCAGGCCCCACAACGAAGCCCTCATGCGGCCAAAGCTGGAATGGTGATGGGATGACATGCAACAGGGAGACATGCCAAGGGAGAAAACATAAACATAAGCTCAGGAGCAGGAGCAGGACGCGAAGCACGTCTCCCCACAGGAGAGAAAGCGACTTGCCAGGCCCCACAACGAAGCCCTCATGCGGCCACAGCTGGAATGGTGATGGGATGACATGCAACAGGGAGACATGCCAAGGGAGAAAACATAAACATAAGCTCAGGAGCAGGAGCAGGACGCGAAGCACGTCTCCCCACAGGAGAGAAAGCGACTTGCCAGGCCCCACAACGAAGCCCTCATGCGGCCACAGCTGGAATGAAAACTACGGAAAGGGAAGCGTGGCAGCAGCAGCAGCAGCAGCAGCAGCAGCAGCAGCAGCAGCAGCAGCAGCAGCAGCAGCAGGAGGCGTAGCACGTGACGTGCTCCCGTTGGCCATCTAGACATCCAGACTTCCAGTCGGGGATCCAGGCCTCCCACCCCACCAGTTGACAGCGAGTGACATTCAGTGGGGTTGAGAGCGACAAGGAAATACAGCAGCAGCACCCTGCAGGTGCCATACGCCCACTGACCGCCCACACCCCCCTTCCCCAGCTGACAGCATACTGCTACATGCTTGCTTGCTTGAGAAACCCAGACACCCATACTTACAGACGCCCATTGACCGTACACCAAGACTTACAGCTGGAGATCTTGCAGTGGGGTTGAGTGCGACAAGAGAATACAGCAGCAGTACTCCATAGGTGCCATACGCCCACTGACCGTCTACCTCAACCCCTGACAGCGAGCCAAGTGTAACATTCTTGCTTGGGAGACCCAGACACCCATACTTACAGACGCCCATTGACCGTACACCAAGACTTACAGCAGGCGATCTTGCAGTGGGGTTGAGAGCCACGAGGAAATACAGCAGCAGCACGCCACAGGTGCCATACGCCCACTGACCATCCACCTCCCCCGCTCCGCTCCCTCTCTCCGTGAACTTCTCTACAATCACACTCGTTATAGGGGGCAGTTCCCCCAGCCCTTTCCCGCTCGCTATCCCCCCTATTGCCGTGCTCGCGTAACTGTACAGTGCCTGGGTGGCTGCTGACGTGGCAAACGCCATTACAGACAAAGCTGATGATGCCTGAGACGAAATCATGCCCATAGAAGGCAGATAAGAACTAATTCCTCCTAAACCCGCCCCTTCTGCTCCTCCCGCCCCACCTCCTCCTCCTCCAGCCCCTCCCCCCGCCGCTCCCCCTCCCCCTCCCCCTCCTCCCCCTCCTGCTCCCGCCATCCCCCCACTCCCCTGCCCCGGCTCCTGGGAAAGTGAGAGCAGCGAGTGAATCGTATGCAGCAGCGGAACCAGGGGCGCGTTGGCTGACGAGGCGATTCTATCCGCATAGGGGTTGGAAGCTCTACGCCAGAGCAGCAGGAGGAGGAGGACGAGTGAGGTGTCGAATTCGAGGCGCTGGCGGTGGTGAGGAGGGGAGAGGGTGAGGAGGGAGAGGAGGGGGTCCGTGATGGGGTGGAGGAGCAGGTAGGAGGCGACTGGGTTGGCGTTGATGTTGTCTGTGGCTGTGAGCAGCACGAGGAAGAGCCTGGGAGGGGGAACGAGCAGGGGTGGGGGAGCAGGGGGAGAGAGCAGGGAGGAAGAGGGAACAGGGGAGAGTAAGGGGAGCATCGGGGCGGCATTGACGTTGTCTGTGGCGGTGAGCAGCATGAGGAAGAGCCTGGGGGAGGGGCAGCAGAGGGAGGGAGCAGAGTAAGGGAGCCGGGAGAGGGAGCAGGGAGGAATAAGAGGAGCATAGGGGTTGGCGCTCACGTTGTCTGTGGCTGTGAGCAGCATGAGGAAGAGCCTGGGAGGGAGGGAGCAGGGGGAGGGAGCAGGGGGAGGGAGCAGGGGGAGGGAGCAGAGAGCGGGAAGTGCTCCCTTGTGAGCAGCCTGGAGACACCACAGTAGTTTCACTACAGCCACTGTGACTATAGTGAAGGTAAAACTTTTGACGTGCCTCAGAAGGAGACATCACAGTGGCTTCACTATAGCCACTTGGTGTAGCGAAGGTAAAACATCGCACAGTTACCCTACCTGGTCCCACCCAAGTGCTTTTATCAGCACTGGCACGTTCTCCCCTGTGAGCAGGCCGGAGACATCTCGAATGATTTAAAAAAGTGGGCATTCCAGGTTCATATGTTACAGGGTTACCCTACCTGGTCCCAAGTGCTTTTATAAGCACAGGCACGTTCTCCCCTGTGAGTAGGCCAGAGACGTCACAGATGATTAAAAAAAGTGGGCATTCCAGGTTCATATGTTACAGGGTTACCCTACCTGGTCTCAAGCGCTTTTATAAGCACAGGCACGTTCTCCCCTGTGAGTAGGCCAGAGACGTCACAGATGAGCTTCTTGAAATAGGCATCCCTAGTGTGTGATTATCGCTTGTACATTACGTTACACGGTTACCCTACCTTGTCCCAAGTGCTTTGATAAGCACAGGAACTTGCTCCCCTGTGAGCAGGCCAGAGACGTCACAGATGAGCTTCTTGAAATAAGCATCCCCACTGTGTGATTATAGGGAAGATCATAGCTTACAGGGTTACCCTACCTGGTCCCAAGCGCTTTTATAAGCACTGGCACGTTTTCCCCTGTGAGTAGGCCAGAGACGTCACAGATGAGCTTCTTGAAATAGGCATCCCCACTGTCCGCGTTGCCTGCAACGAGTGTGATTATAGTGAAGGTCTGCTAGTGACAATGGGGGAAAACGGGAGGGGTGACAACGGAAGGGGGAAGGAGAGTTGGGGGGGGAAGAACAGGGGGAAAGGGATGGTTCAAGTCCTGAAGTGCATCCCCTCCGCCTGCCCGCATTGCCTGCAAGGGCATGATTATAGTGAAGGACTGCAGGTGACAATGTAGGGGGACGTGGGAAGAAAAGTGTGCACGGGGAAGCCGACCAATTACCATTTTCTGCTGGCCCCCTGCGCCCCCTGAGCCCCCTGCGCCCCCTGAGCCCCCTGAGCCCCCAGAGCCCCCTCAGCCCCCTCAGCCCCCTCAGCCCCCTGCGCCCCCTGCGCCCCCTGCGCCCCCCGACCTGTCCCAGTCCCACACAGAACCATGCCGCCTCCTCTCCAAACTGCTATCCGAATACTTCACACACAAACGCGCCCAAAAACTCGATCCAAGCGTATGGTATGTGGGCTGCTCATATGAATCCCCATCACATGATAACCCTCACCTCACCTGCTCCGCAAACCTCTACCCTCAGAAACACGGCTAAGGTTCCAGTCGTGGCGTGGCACAAGGGCTAGAGAAGCATCCCATCATGGCACCACGCTTACCTGCTCCGCAAACCGCTTTTTTAAAATCTCCCTCAGAAACACGGCTAGGGTTTCAAGAGCATGCGCCACTCGTATGAAATTCACATCACTCAAATATCTGGTTGGGAAAGAGGGATGAGGAAAAAGGAGGGAAGGTATGAGTTGTCAGGGCAGGGGAGGAAGAAGTGGGAGGGGTTTGGAGGAGCACGTGAAGGGTAGGGAAGGGATGGGTGGCGAGGAAAACTTATAAGATGAACCCCCGTTAAACAAGAGAATGAAAGACAAGGGACCGAATGAGAGGGACGACGAAGAAAGTGTCTGGATGGCAGGTGTCAGTAGGCGGCGAGGGGAGAGTAACGATTCAGTGTTTGCTGTGTATGTAAAGTCACCTGTAAAACTCTGCGGATTCACCTGGGGCAAGAAGCCGCAGGGCAGCTGAACCAATAAGCAGCGAAGGCGAAGAAGTTAACTAGGGGCCTGCGCATGCTTAGGAATTGACTAGGGACCTGCCACGCTGTGATTTCACCTGAGCTAGGCTGTGATTCACCTGAGACCGGCCGGGTTTTCACCCGAAGTAGGCTGTAGATTCACCCAAGGTAGGCTGAAATTTCACCTGAGACAGGCTGTGAATTCACCTGAGGCAGGCAGAGAAGATCTCGTTGATGGTGGGCTTGAGAGGACCAATCAGGCGATCCTCGGGGATGGAAGAGATGCATTGTGCGAGATAAGCGTCGTTTACCTGCCTCATTGTGACCGACGGGATAAAGAGACGCAGAGACACGCAATAACGGGGACACGGGGAGGTCGAATGAGAAAACCAACGAGCAGCGAGAGTCCTGAAGCGAAACATCTAAGAGAAAGTTGAGGTTTCTGTTTCTGTTTGAAGCGATACAAGAGCGAGCCGTCAGGGTTGCACGAGTCAAGCGATCTGGTCTGGAAGCGAGCATTCAAGATTGCTGCGAAATCATGCGTGCAGCTCAGAGATTCAGAACATGTCGGCGACTACGACGATACGTCACGACGCTACGCAGCTTCGCGGGCCCGCTCCTTGAAGATTAAATACAAAGGCAGCAGCATGGAGTGGCATGATAGGGTTACTGGAGCCTACTTTCAACAGAAGGAGTTCGTCCCAGAATCGTTGCAGCTCCTGCCGTCCTTCGAACCCTTTCTCCCTGCACGTGCTGATCGGGCTACGTCCATTGAACACGTCCTCGTAACGGCAAACAAAAAGCTCTTTTAACGGAGCCTTGAGATTCGCCGCTCCCCCTGTTCGAGACGTCTTGTGCGCGACCAATCCCTGGCTCCTCATGATCGGACGGTGCTGATCACGCGGTAGAGATCGAACGGATCAGGTAAGAGACATAAGGCTCCCGATCAATAATCAAGAAGCGAATCGGCAGAAACGGTGCGAATTCGCGAAATGTCGATGCGCATTGCCGAATACTTCGTGCGACCTTGCAATTAGTGGGTCAGCGACAGAGATTTCGCAAATCTGAGTGAAAGCCGGCCGAGGAGTAAGGCGGGAACAGGGACGACCCCGTGCTTAGGCGTGACACGCTTCGCTTCAGAATGACGAGCCGTGATTCGCCCTAGAAGCAGCTAGGTCAACCCAGCATTTGTACGCGCTGCAAGCAATGCATCAGAATGCTTGAAGAGATGCAGATCACTGACGGAAGAGCAAATGCGACCTCGGGAATTGCTCAGGTGAGGAGGCGATGGATGCTGGGCGGCAATAGTCAGATCAGCTCGGTACAAACCGATACGGCTTGGCAAAACAAAATTGTTGTAGATGCCAGAATCGAGTAATCACCCGATATAGTACTTTTTCGTTTGCGTTATGAAGAACCATCACCCAAATCGAGTCTGTACGGTTATCGAGAATCCATCTCAAATCCATCCATCTAACGCTTCCATCCATCTCATGCGTCCATCCTTCATATCCGCGAGTGTGGAAGCAGATTTTAGGACTGAAATTCGATCAGACTGAACGGGATTCATACCTTTTTCCGCCAATGCTCTCCGCCTTGCTCTCCGCCTTACGGTGGCCATGGATCTTGCCGAGTCAACAATGGTCAACGACCTTGTTACCGCGCTCTTTGCTGACTTCTGCTGTTGTTACACGCATCGTCGATAACCTTAACAATGGTTTACCAGTCATTTATGCTGACCTATGTATCTCCAGTTATCAAACGACATTACACGGACTTTGTCAGGCATCGCTCGGTTCTGTTATCGCTAATGGCTCGCGCTATGGTTCACCTGATCATACATCTAACAAGAACAGTTATCTCACTTATTCTACTCTCAAGAACGGTATCTCCAAGGTGGCAACCTCGAGAGTGCATCACCAACTCCTCGAGATTTTGGAGCCTGACAAGGCCTGGACATTACTTAATGGCTTCGTGTTCAGTTATCCAGCATCATTCTTCAAGAGTGCTCGGCACGCTCTCCTGCTGCTTACTTTCTCTCATCATAGCACAATGGCTCATCCAGCTGATGTCCTGGCCTTGCCTAAGGGCCTGCGATCTCGTCCGCCGCCTGATGTGCCTGCTCCGACGGGTACTGACAACTCCTCAGGCCTCCAGGCTCCTGTCATTGACAAAGACAAGGCATCATCTTCAGTCGCTGGTGGTTCTGGTCTTTCTGCTGCGGATAAGGCAGATACTCCTTCAGTCGGACTTACCCCTGAGGATGATTTTGTTGACGATGACTCCGACGATGAGATGGTCATTGATCTGGCCAAGGAGGCCGGCTCCGGTTTGCGCTCTGTCGCCATCTTGCTGATCCCTTTTATGTTGCATAAAGAAATTTCCTGCGTGATTGAAGCTGTTACGGCACTGATAAAGCACGGATGGTACGCAGAGTTATCAGATGATGCTGCATCCACGACCAAGTTTCAGGAACTTCACACGACCTACATTGCTAAGACGCGCTTCTGTCGCCTGCAAGTGTCATTTGTCAAGGAGTCTGATGCGGAATGGGTGCGGAAGAAAGAGGTCATTTACCAACCGCTCAAGAACTCGGCTCAGCTTATCACGCTCCATTGGCAACACACCGAGGATTTGACTTACGCTCGCGAGAAGGCGTTGAACCCGCAGGCCATTGAAGTCATGGTCACCGGGGTTTCGGCTGCAATCGAGCTGATCCTAATCCATCACCAACTGGCCACTTACCCGCTTACAAGTACCATGAAGTCGGCATTTCTGCGGTGTACCTGCCTGCACCGTGTGCTTCATCCGGTCACTGGTGCAGACACGGACGTGGTGAAGGGTCTGGTCTACGCTCACCCAGGGTGTAAGAATCGCCGCTGGATTCACTCGATCGCCGATCCTGCTGACCGTTCGAAGAAGCTCCTCGTCCACTATCCGTCCTTATCCTGTTCGCTCTGTGGCGGCAAGCACTATGATAAGTATCATGATGCTCTTGTCACTGAGCGTCAGAATAATGTCAGTAAATGGAATCTCACTCTTGGCAAAGTGCACCGGCTCAACGGTAAAAGCAGCAGTCAGACTCATTGTCACTTTCCGCTTCGGTTCTCTCTCTCACGCACCAACCTGTTATTCGATCTTCGCAGCTGCGTTGCTGAAAGCGTCTCCGCTGTTCCTCCCCATCCTTCGCGATCCGGCCATTGCTCTCGTATCCACCGGCAGCAGCAGGGAAGACTAGATCTGTACTCAAACGGGCTGCGGGAAGGCGAAGGGGAAGAGTCTCATGGCGGCGAAGCAGCACATTATTGCAGCTGCTCACCTGCTCGAGCTGTCAAAGGCAGGCTCTGCCACAAAGGAGTCCCTCGACAAGCTGAACCTGGAGGTCATTCGCAAGGAGTACGATCTGTGACAGAGTTCGAGCGTTACCTGGATGCAGCAGCCTGTTGGTGTTTAGGAGTTAGCGTCGCATGTACTGTCTCTCTTATCAGCCTGTGGATGATCAAGGGCTGCAAGTCAGTGGACCCATGAATATCAAAAACCACCTCACCTTCTCGAGCCTAAACGTGAACGGTTTAGGCAACAGCACCAAGCAGAACAGAGTTAGGACATGGTTCCCGACACGGTCAGACGTAGCTGTGTTAGTTGACACAAGACTCACCCCAGATCACCCTTATTGGTCTTCTCTTTCAGCCACCTCTTTCTTAGCCACCGCTCCTAGGACCAGCGCTGGCGGGGTAGCCGTCCTCAGTCGTAACCCTGCAATCACCTTCCATAACCCAATAGCTCACCCATCCGGTAGGATAGTTCAAGCCACAGTTAAAGGTCTCGGGATAGACTTGACCCTTCTCGCCGTTTACTTTCCGTCTAGCAAGCCAGCCAGATCCGCATTCTTCCGTGACTCCTTTGGCCCGCTGTTAGATCAGATTTCGCCATCGGAGCATCTCCTGTTGATCGGTGACCTGAACATCATAGAAAACCCACTGTTAGATAACTCGAGAGGTCATGGTAAAGCCGTAGAAAATGAGCGTTTTTTCCACCGCTGTGCCGCCTTCCAACTCTCAGATGCTTTTAGAATATTACACCCAGGCTGCAGGGAGTACACCTTCTTCGCAAAAAGCCATAGAGTCAGCACCCGCATCGACCGAGCCTTAATCTCTCAATCACTTATTCCTTACCTTTCTTACTCCGCGCACATCATGCCAGAGGACCCGGTCTCGGATCATGGCTATGCCATCTCGATAGCTCTCCGCCTTGACGAGGAGCATTGTAGGGGTCCAGGTCTGTGGCGCCTGCATGCCTCAATGATACATCGGCCTGGTGTTCGGAAGATCATTGAGGCGACGGTGCGGCGTACTCCGGTGAATGACGGCTGCAGTTTCGAGTTGCTCCTGAAGAGGCTGAGTGCAGGGCTCAGAACTTATTCAAAGGAGGAGAGCAAACGGGTTAAGAAAACATTGCAGCATTTGACTACTAACGTGGCGCTGTTGAAGCAGGAGATGATGCGGAACCCAGATTGCGCGGTCACGAGGGCGTTGCTGGAGGCAAAAGAGACGAAGCTGAAAGAATACAACACAACGCGTACGGAGCGTTTATATCTTCAGGCCGGACTTACGGCGGAACTTACGGGGGAGTTAGCTTCAAAGCATCTGTCGGCGAAGGTTCGGGCGAAGAAGGCTCGCACCCAGATCAAGGAGCTTAAAGTCGGTGCAGGTCGAGTGTCCGGCTCACAGCAGATCCTGGATGCAGCCTCTTCGTTTTTCCGGAACATTTTTGCAAGGATCGCCGCACTGACTTCTCAAGCTGGGATCTCTCCTCACTTCAGCGTCTTGATGCAGAAGTCGCGGAGGTCCTGTCGGCGGACTGGACTGAGCAGGAAGTCAAGAAGGCGTTCGCGGCGATGGCCAAAAACAAGTCGCCTGGGGGTGACGGGCTGCCAAAGGAACTCTTCGAAGCTCATTGGGATTTGCTGGGAGAGAGCTTCATGGCCCTGGTGAAGAGCTTCGAGGCATCGGCTACCCTGCCAACAGAAACCAAGGAGGCAGTCACCATTCTGTTGCATAAGAAAGGGGAAAAGGACGAGCTCAACAACTACAGACCGATTACTCTGCTCAACTTCACCTATAAGGTCCTGGCGCGGGTGGTTGCTGACAGGATGAAGTCGGTTCTGCACATGGTCATCTCTCCGGAACAGTACGGCTTCATCCCGGGACGGCGTCTCTCGGATGCAGTGGCTTGGGTGGCGGATGTGATCGATGCCGCGAAGAACGGCAATGAGGACTGGTTCCTCCTCCTGGTGGACTTCCAGAAAGCCTTCGACTCGGTGTCGAGGGACTTCCTGTTTGAAGTACTGTCCCGGATGGGCTTCCCAGGGCGCTTCGTTGGTTGGATCAAAGGCCTGCATGACAACACATCAACGAAGCTGTTGGTGAATGGTTGGCTGGGCAAAGGAGTGGATGTAGCGTCCGGTGTGCGGCAGGGCTGCCCACTGGCCCCTTACCTTTTCCTCTGCGCAGTTGAGCCGCTAGCGAGAGAGGTGGAGCGGCAGGAACTCGGTCTGACCAAGCAGGGTATGCGCTTCAACTATCTAGGGTAAGCCGATGATACGACGTTGGCCCTACATGGAGCGGAGCAGATAGTTAAGGCGGAGGAAGTGCTGGATAAATTTGAAAAGGTGTCGGGCTTGGCGACCAACAAAGCGAAGTCGGTTCTACTCCCTCTGGGTGCGAATCTGGGAACGAAGGGCGACGGTTCCAGCTGTTTCAAGTGGGCCGGAGCGGATGAAGCAGAGCGATTGCTGGGGGTCTGGGTGACACCGTCCGGTAGCGGTCAGCCGACCTGGGAAAAGGCGTGGGAGCACATAATGGGGAAGTTAACAAAGTGGCAGCTGAAATACCTCACGACAACTGCTAGAGCCACCGTCATCAACAGCTACATCTCTCCACTACTGGCCTTCCAAGCTCAAATTTACCCCCCCCCGGCGGAGATATGGGAGGAGATCGTCAGACTGATACAGAGTTTTGTGAGAATGAGAACGAGAATGAATGAACTATGGAATGATGTGAGTACAAATATGAAACCCTAATTGGTTGTACCCCCTATGGGATACCCCACTATAGCCTACACAACAGCATAAGCTACAATGTTCTGACACACCCCCATAGGCAAAGTGGGGGAGAACAAGGGGTCACAAGACCAGTCAAGCAAAGCAAAGCAAAGCAAGCTCAGGGTGGATCACAAAGTCACCACACAGTCCGAGCACAGGGTCAAGGCCACACGGCCAGTTCACATGCAAGAGTACACACATATATATAAAGCTAGACAAGCAAGAGCAGGTATATATATATGTGAGAGTACAAGCAAGGTCAAGAGGAGAGCAAGTGAGGCAAGACGGGCACAAGACCCAGCTGAGTGCAGAAGCGCTGATGATCACAAGGCGCAAGTGCCTTGGTGAACACATCAGCAGTGTTGGCCTCAGAGGCCACGTACGCAAGCCGCAACTGTCCACGTTGCTGTAGCTCACGAGCAAGGAAGTAGCGGAGAGCAATGTGCTTTGTTCTGTGCTCCAGTCGCTGCTCTCGACACAAGGCCAGCATGGCCTTGTTGTCTACGTACAGGACTGGAGGAGAACGAGGCGGCTCTCCAAGGTCGGTCAGCAGGTAGGTGAGCCAGCGAAGCTCCTGTGCAGCCATGGCCCCGGCGTAGATCTCAGCCTCACAACTCGAGCCAAGAACAGAAGACGAGCGAGTAGCCTGCCACGAAACAGAGCCGGAACCAAGGCTGAAGGTGTAACCCTGTGACGACCGCTGCGTAGCCTGGTCGTCAGCCCAAGAAGCGTCCGCGTGCCCAGTGAGGACCACTGGACTCCGCCCTCCAAGCACTAGCCCCATGCCCGACGTACTGCACAAGTAGCGCAACACCCTCTTCGCTGCAGCCATGTGCTCTGGTCTGTGTCTCCCAGGAGCAACATAGCGTGCAAGAATGCTAAGAGGGTATGCAAGGTCAGGTCGTGTGCAGGTCATCAGGTACATGAGGCAGCCAACAAGCTCTGGGTACGGGCCACTCGACTCTACGGACTCATCCGAAGGCAGAGCTGAGAGCGAATGGCGAGTAGACAGATGAGTGGCCTGAGGCGAGGAGTACGTGAAGCCGAAGCGCTGAAGGACCTGCTGCACCATGTGTGACTGAGTCAGGGTAATGGTGCGGCGTGCTCTGTCCCGGGTGATCTGCAAGCCAAGGTAGCTGCGCAGTTCACCCAGGTCTGTGCACGTGTGTCTCTTCTGCAGCTCGGACTTCACGTAGGCGAGTCCAGCAGTGTCAGCTGTGGCAAAGACCAAGTCGTCGACGTACACGAGGATGTAGAACGGCGGCAGAGAGGTGTCGGTGCGTAGAAACAGCGACGGGTCGGCAGTAGAAGGAGCAAACCCAAGAGCCGCAAGCGTAGTCCTCAGTGTGTCGTGCCACTCACGTGGCGCCTGGCGGAGACCGTAGACTGGACGCCGGAGACTCCACTGGGTACCAGGAGGGAAAGACCCAGTGAAGCCAGGTGGGCGACGCAGCCAGATCTCCTCGTGCAGGCTGCCCTGCAAGAAAGCTGTGCTGAAGTCAAGAGAGTGCAGCTCGTAGTCACGGTGAGCAGCAACGTGTAGCAGTACCCGAAGAGTGGTCATCTTCGGGGTGGGGGAGAAGGTCTGAAAGTAGTCAACTCCCTGCCGCTGACTGAAGCCACGAGCCACGTAACGCGCCTTGAAGACAGGCGGAGAACCCGGCGGCCGCTTCACCCTGAAGATCCACATGCCACTGACGATGTTCGCCCCAGGAGGGGGGACAGCGTCAACGTAGGTGCCTGTGGACTTCCAGGAAGCCATCTCTGCATCCATAGCTGCCTGCCACTGAGAGGAGTAGGGACCCTCTATCGCCTCCGCGTAAGAGCGCGGAGTCGGGATGTCAAGTGCATCCGGGTCTCCCTCAGGGGTAAGCAGTACGGACACGAGATGAGGTGAGGCAGCTGCCAGACACTGGAACTCCTCCTGCCTGTCCTCAAGGACGTCCGTGCCAAGGGCACACTCACCCCCGACGGACGGAGGACAGACAGACTCAGACTCAGCGACAAGACTAGCAGCGTAGTCTAAGCGACAGCGAGCAGCAAAGTCGACGAGCTCAGTAACGAGAGCAGACGCAGCAGTAGACTCGAAAGAAGGGTCAGTGACAACAGTAGCAAGGAGACGCGTGACAGTAGGACTGGCAGCACGAAGAGAGTCCGACTCCGGGTCGGCAAGAGCAGGAAGAGAGGACGCAGGAGGAGAAGGCAAAGGGGCACGCAGAGGAGCAGTGGACGGACGCAGAGACATCCGGTGCGTGCCAGGGACAGGAGGAGGACGCTGACGCGAACCGCGACCACTAGTGCGAGCAGCACGGACAGGCGACGCAGGGCGAGACGCAGGCTCACGACGCTCAGCCAGACCTCCAGTAGGACCAGTGTAGGGAGAAGGAGCAGGCAAAGGGGAGGTAGGCTGCAACTGTAGCTGGGACGAGACAGGCTGTGGACACTCTAAGGGAGGAGGAGGACCAGTAGAAGGTGGAAGACCAAGAACCTGCTGCAGGAGTGGAACGAAGTACGGTCGAGGCCGCGCGGCGACGCTAGAAGCAGCAGGGACAGCACCAGAACCCTCAGCAGGAGCACCCGCTCCAGCAGCACCACCAGGAGCTCCAGAACCTCCAGCAGCACCAGGAGCACCCCCAGCAGGACCGCCAGCGGTAGTCTCAGCGCCAACACCCTCAGCAGCACCAGCTCCAGTGAACCCAGGACGAGCACCTCCGGGACCCGCGACCGCAGCACCCTCAGCAGCCGAAGGACCTCCAGCACCAGCAGCACGCCTCCAGCGCCGGGCAAACCACTCACGCAGCTCCTGTGGAGAAAGTGGCTCCCGGCGAGACGAAGCACTCGGAGAACCTCCAGGCGGAGCACCTCCAGGCTCAGCACCCCCAGGCGTAGCACCCCTGGGCTCAGCACCCCCAGACGTAGCACCCCTAGGCTCAGCACCCCCAGGCTCAGCACCCCTAGGCTCAGCACCCCCAGGCTCAGCACCCCCAGGCTCAGTACCCCCAGGCTCAGTACCCCGAGGCTCAGCACCCCCAGGCTCAGCACCCCTAGGCTCAGCACCCCCAGACGTAGCACCCCCAGGCCCAGCACCCCTAGGCTCCGCACCCCCAGGTACAGCACCCCCAGCCTCAGCACCCTCAGCAGCACCAGAGTCACCAGTGACCTCGACAGGCTCGACTGCGTCTACCTGGGACACACCTGAAGGGGCAGGACCCTGAGGGGGGAGGGGGTCTACCTGGGGGGGACCTGGTACCAGGAAGAGTGGGGGTGGGGGGAGGGACGGAGTGCGGTAGGGGAAGAGGCGGTAGTAGGGGACTGACTCGTCAAACGTGACGTCCTGGGAGGACAGAACACGGCGAGAGGTGGGGTGGTAAAACTGCCACCCAGGCGCGTCAGGGGGGAACCCCAGGAAGACGCAAGGAGCAGCACGAGGGGATAGTTTGTCCGCAGACAGGTCGCGGACAAACGTCCGAGATCCCCAGACCCGGAACGCCGACGCATCGCCAACCTTCCCCGTCCACAGCAAGGCTGGGGAGGTCTCCGGCCTGGAGACCCTGGGGTGGAGGTTGATCTGATGCGCCGCGTACCTCACCGCAAACGGCCACAGAAAATGGGGGGCAGCCGCATGCATCATAGACGTACGAGCGACGTCCATGACCATGCCAATGCGGCGCTCAGCAATCCCATTTTGCTGCGGTGAGTCCGGAAGCGTGAAGGTCTGACGGATGCCCCGTGCACGACAGTAGGCACGCAGAAGGCCAGAGGAGAACTCTCCGCCTCTGTCCGAGTGCAGATGCAGAACAGGAAAGTCCGAGCCGAAGCTCTGCCTGAGCTGGAGACGAGCTGCGCGGATCCAGTCGATCAGCACCTCAGTGACATCACCCTTGCTGCGCAAGGGGAAGACTGTGGTGTAACGCGAGTAGTCGTCAACAACGAGCAGGAAGTAGCGCTCGTGACCCTGTCCACGGACGCGGGCTGGGCCCCACACGTCCATGTGAAGTGTCTGCAACGGGGCCTCTGTCGAAGGAAACTGGGAGGAGTGAGGGGCAGCACGCTGGCGCCCCTCGACACAGGGGACACAGGCAGGGCCAGGGCCCTGAGGAAGGGGAGGGAGGGACCGGGGGAGACCGGACACAAGAAGACGGGAGGCCATACCTCTGAGCCGAAGCAGAGAGGGGTGGCCAAGGCGGTGGTGCCAGAGGAGAGTCTCGTGAGACAGGAGACGACACGAACAGGGGGCAGACTCAGGACCAGACCTGGACGCCGCAGCAAACACCTGACCCGACGTAACTACCCTACCAGACTCAGCAACTGGAGGAGACGCAGTGGTCAGAGTGTACAGGCTCGACCCCGGCTGACGGGTGAACGTAGCCAGGTGTCGGCCTGTGCCAGCCTCTGTACAGTGGGTCACTCTCTGACGTGCAGGAGTGAACTGGTGGACACCCGCATCCTGTAGGTCAGCACCACTCACCAGGTTCGTCGAGAACGAGGGGAGGTAGAGACCAGACAGGGTGCCAGAGGGAGCCGCCGGACACGGGAGGACTGTGGAGAAACGAGACAGGACCGGACCCCCAGAGGGGTCAGCCAGAGACACCGCAACCGGCCGACTAAGCGGCGTGAGTGTGGTGCGGTCCCGAAAGAAGGAGCGAGACGCCCCAGAGTCAAGAGTGAAGGTGAGGGAGGCCGAAGCCGACGCGGTACCTGAGAGAGCAGACTCACCAGTACCTGAGGACGCAGACACACCAGCACCTAGAGCAGCAGCGTCGTAAGCACCTAGGGCAGCAGCCTCACCAGTACCTAGAGCAGCAGTCTCAATGCCCGGATCGGGCTGGAAACACCGGTAACAGTCACCCTCATCACTAATAGACACAGCATACATGGCAGAGAGAATAGCATCAAAGTCCAGATCAAAGATGGCAACCCCCGCCCTAGACAGCTCGTCCCAGCGAGGGATCTCGGAGGCCTCCGGGAACTGGTGACGCCATGCGTCCGTCAGGCGGCCAAAGCAGCGCGGAGTGGGGTGCGCACCCCCACACTGCTCACCCGCACGGTCGCCGGTGCGCAGGACGTAGGTACACGGACCAAAACCCCCACCCCGCTGGCGTGCAGTGTACCACTCACGGAGCTGCTGAGGGGACAGGGTCGCACGACCACGCTGCTGCTGCTGGCGCGAGCCACCACCGGAGCCACTCCTCTGCAAAGACCCGCGACCAGCTCCACCGCCACCCCCACCGCCTCCACCGCCTCCGCTGCCTCCACTGCCGCCGCCGCCTCCACCGCCTCCTCCACCGCCGCCTCCTCCTCCACCTCCGCTACCACCGCCACCGCCGCCGCGGCCTCCGCCTCCACTGCCGCCACCGAACCCCCCACCCCCACCTCCACCTCCACCGCTACCCCCACTCCCCCCACTGCCTCCACCTCCACCTCCACCGCCCGCTCCTCCCGCTCCTCCCGCTAGGGGCAGACGCCGCACCGACCGACTCAAGAACAAGGAGGTCGGCCGAAGCAGCAGAGGCAACAGAGGGCAGCAAGGGGGAGGGAGAACACCCCTCAAAGATGGGGGTGCGCGGGTCACCTCGAGAGGCTCCTACAGCGACTATGCTCTTTTCTATCGCGAGGAGGGCCTTCTCGAGGAGGTCTACAGTGAGTGTGGTGGGACAGACTGAGAGAAAGTGGTCCCTGACTACTCGAAGGGAGTCAGGGAGGCGAGTGACTAGGAAGTACAGAGTGATGTACATGGGGGGGGGGTTCGCGGTGCAGAAGTCAGCAGGAAGTGCAGCGCGGTAGCGAGTGTCACTAGTGCGGAGGTGCGTAATGAGGTCAGCAACGGTGGGAAAAGAAGCAAGGTCAGGGAAGAGGTACGGCAGCATGAGACGGCTCAGTGCAGCAGTGGAAGGGGAGGAGTAGCGCGCGACTACAGCGGCGTACAAGGTCTGAGCACTCTTGTACTGACTAAAGTGCGCACGCTCGGAGGTAGGGAGGTGGCGACGCACAGCAAGACGTGCAGCAGCATCGCGCGTGGCCCACTGGGAGCGAACAGTGGCGTCAGCATCAGCAGCAGGGGCAGGGGAAGCGCCAGAGGTGAGGTCAAAGAGAGAGAGGCCGTCCGCCCTATCGCACTGTAAGAACAGCTGTAGGTCATCTACCCAGACCTCAAAGTCAATGGCCCGACCCTCAGCGTCAAAAGTGAGGACACTAGGGGTAGCCATGACAGCAGTAGACCAGCAGTGCAAGGAGTAGGGGAAGAGCACGCAGTGACAGAGGGTCTGTGCTCACCGGACAGGGCTGCTCGGGCGGCGCGGCTGCAGGGCGGCTCGGCCGCTGGGCGGCTCGGCGGCTGGGCGGCTCGGCCGCTGGGCGGCTCGGCGGCTGGGCGGTCGGCTGCACGGCTGCAGCGCGGCTCGGCGGCGGGGCGGCTCGGCTGCTCTGCTGCTGGGCGGCTCGGCTGCGCTGCTGTTGGGCGGCTCGGCTGGGCCGCTGATGTAGGGCGGCGGGGCCGCTTGGTAGTGAGGCGGCGGGGCCGCGAAGACGGGCGGCGGGGCCGCTGCAGAGAAGCGGCGGGGCCGCAGTGAAGGGCGGCGGGGCCGCAACGAGAGAGGCGGCGGGGCCGCAGCGAGAGAAGCGGCGGGGCCGCGAAGTCGGGCGGCGGGGCCGCTGAGTAGGGCGGCGGGGCCGCAGTGAGAGGCGGCGGGGCCGCAGCGAGAGAGGCGGCGGGGCCGCGAAGACGGGCGGCGGGGCCGCTGAGACGGGTGGCGGGGCAGCAGTGAGTGGCGGCGGGGCCGCAGCGAGAGATGGCGGCGGGGCCGCGAAGACGGGCGGCGGGGCCGCAACGAGAGAGGCGGCGGGGCCGCAGAAAAGGGCGGCGACGGGCCGGAGGCGGCGCGAAGCCGCAGGTAAGGGCGGCGACGGGCCGGGGCGGCTCGAAGCCGCAGGTAGAGGCGGCGCGAAGCCGCGGGAAGGGCGGCGACGGGCCTGGGCGGCGCGAAGCCGCAGGTAGGGGCGGCGCGAAGCCGCCGGTGAGGGCAGCGCAAAGCCGCGGGTAAGGGCGGCGACGGGCCGGGAAAAGGGCGGCGCGCCGCAGCCGCTAGGGCGGCTCGACGCGACCGTAAGGGCGGCGCGACGGGCCGCTAGGTGCGACTCGACGGGCCGCTAAAAAAAAAGGCAGGCGCGACTCGAGGCGCGCTTCGGTGGGCCCAAGGAACAGTCCCTAGGAGGGGACCTGCTCTGATTCCATGTGAGAATGAGAACGAGAATGAATGAACTATGGAATGATGTGAGTACAAATATGAAACCCTAATTGGTTGTACCCCCTATGGGATACCCCACTATAGCCTACACAACAGCATAAGTTACAATGTTCTGACAAGTTTCACATCCGGAAATCGTGTGGCGACGGTGAAGGGCTTTATCCTCTGGAGTAAAACCCTGCTATACACCCCACGAGAGGCGGGTGGCATTGGAGTAAAAGACCCGGAGATCATGCTCACCTGTCTCGCGGCCAGGAGAGTGGGCTTATTTCTTACGGAAAGGAACCCTATGAAGCGGGAAATCATGGCGCAAGCGGCGGATCTTCCTCTGGGGGTCGATAGTTTCTCCTCACACGCGCACCTGCTGAAGCATTTGAAAGGGAGATGTGAAATGAAAGCAAGGTCAAGAAGAGAGCAAGTGAGGCAAGACAGGTACAAGACCCAGCTGGGTGCAGAAGCGCTGATGGTCACAAGGCGCAAGTGCCTTGGTGAACACATCAGCAGTGTTGGCCGCAGAGGCCACGTAAGCAAGTCGCAACTGACCACGCTGCTGCAGCTCACGAGCAAGAAAGTAACGGAGAGCAATGTGCTTCGTTCTGTGCTCCAAGCGCTGCTCTCGACACAAGGCCAGCATGGCCTTGTTGTCTACGTACAGCACTGGAGGAGAACGAGGCGGCTCTCCAAGGTCAGTCAGCAGGTAGGTGAGCCAGCGAAGCTCCTGTGCAGCCATGGCCCCGGCGTAGATCTCAGCCTCACAACTGGAGCCGAGAACAGAGGACGAGCGAGTAGCCCGCCACGAGACAGAGCCGGAACCAAGACTGAAGGTGTAACCCTGCGACGACCGCTGCGTAGCCTGGTCGTCAGCCCAAGAAGCGTCCGCGTGCCCAGTGAGGACCACTGGACTCCGCCCTCCAAGCACTAGCCCCATGCCCGACGTACTGCACAAGTAGCGCAACACCCTCTTCGCTGCAGCCATGTGCTCTGGTCGGTGTCTCCCAGGAGCAACATAGCGTGCAAGAATGCTAAGAGGGTATGCAAGGTCAGGTCGTGTGCAGGTCATCAGGTACATGAGGCAGCCAACAAGCTCTGGGTACGGGCCACTCGACTCTACGGACTCATCCGAAGGCAGAGCTGAGAGCGAGTGGCGAGTAGACAGAGGAGTGGCCTGAGGCGAGGAGTACGTGAAGCCGAAGCGCTGAAGGACCTGCTGCACCATGTGTGACTGAGTCAAGGTAATGGTGCGGCGTGCTCTGTCCCGAGTGATCTGCAAGCCAAGGTAGCTGCGCAGTTCACCCAGGTCTGTGCACGTGTGTCTCTTCTGCAGCTCGGACTTCACGTAGGCTAGTCCAGCCGTGTCAGCTGTGGCAAAGACCAAGTCGTCGACGTACACGAGGACGTAGAACGGCGGCAGAGAAGTGTCGGTGCGCAGAAACAACGACGGGTCAGCAGTAGAGGGAGCAAACCCAAGAGCCGCAAGCGTAGTCCTCAGTGTGTCGTGCCACTCACGCGGTGCCTGGCGGAGACCGTAGACTGGCCGTCGGAGGCTCCACTGGGTGCCAGGAGGGAAAGTCCCAGTGAAGCCAGGTGGACGGCGCAGCCAGATCTCCTCGTGCAGGCTACCCTGCAAGAAAGCAGTACTGAAGTCAAGAGAGTGGAGCTCGTAGTCGCGCTGAGCGGCTATGTGCAGCAGCACCCGAAGAGTGGTCATCTTCGGGGTGGGAGAGAAGGTCTGAAAGTAGTCAACTCCCTGCCGCTGACTGAAGCCACGAGCGACGTACCGCGCCTTGAAGACAGGTGGAGAGCCCGGCGGCCGCTTCACCCTGAAGATCCACATGCCACTGACGATGTTCGCCCCAGGAGGGGGAACCGCGTCAACGTAGGTGCCTGTGGACTTCCAGGACGCCATCTCTGCATCCATAGCTGCCTGCCACTGAGAGGAGTAGGGACCCTCTACTGCCTCCGCGTAAGAGCGCGGAGTCGGGATGTCTAGTGCATCCGGGTCTCCCTCAGGGGCAAGTAGTACGGACGCGAGATGAGGTGAAGCAGCAGCCAGACACCGGAACTCCTCCTGCCTGTCCTCAAGGACGTCCGTGCCAAGAGCACACTCACCCCCGACGGACGGAGGACAGACAGACGCAGACTCAGCAACAAGACCGGCAGCGTAGTCTAGACGACAGCGAGCAGCAAAGTCGACAAGCTCAGCAACAAGCGCAGACGCAGTAGTGGACTCAAAAGAGGGGTCAGTGACGACAGTAGCAAGGAGACGTGTGACAGCAGGACTGGCAGCACGAAGAGAGTCCGACTCCGGGTCAGGAAGAGCAGGAAGAGAGGACTCAGGAGGAGAAGGCAAAGGGGCACGCAGAGGAGCAGTGGACGGACGCAGAGACATCCGGTGCGTGCCAGGGACAGGAGGAGGACGCTGACGCGAACCACGAGCACTAGTGCGAGCAGCACGGACAGGCGACGCAGGGCGAGACGCAGGCTCACGACGCTCAGCAAGACCTCCAGTAGGACCAGTGTAGGGAGAAGGAGCGGGCAGTGGGGAGGCCGGCTGTAACTGTAACTGTGACAGGACAGGCTGTGGACACTCTAAGGGAGGAGGAGGACCAGTAGAAGGCGGGAGACCAAGAACCTGCTGAAGGAGCGGAACGAAGTACGGCCTAGGCCGCGCGGCGACTCCAGACACAGCAGGGACAGCACCAGTACCCCCAGCGGCAGCACCAGCGCCAGTAGCCCCTCCAGCTCCAGGACCTCCAGCAGCACCAGTAGCACCCCCAGCAGGACCGTCAGCAGTAGCCTCAGCTCCAACACCCTCAGCAGCTCCAGCTCCAGCACCTCCGGGACCGGCGGCACCAGCACCCTCAGCAGCCGAAGAACCTCCAGCCGCAGCAGCACGCCTCCAGCGCCTGGCAAACCACTCGCGCAGCTCCTGTGGAGAGAGGGGCTCCCGCCGAGGCGAAGCACCCGGAGAAACGCCAGGTCCCGCACCGCCAGACGGCACAAGGGGAGGTCCAGTGGCCGCAGGCTCAGCAGCTCCAGGCTCAGCAGCTCCAGACGCAGCACCCCCTGGCTCAGCACCCCCAGACTCCGCACCCCCAGGCTCAGCACCCCCAGTCGCAGCACCCCCAGGCTCAGCACTCCCAGACTCCGCACCCCCAGGCTCAGCACCCCCAGTCGCAGTACCCCCAGGCTCAGCACCCCCAGACTCAGCACCCTCAGGCTCAGCACCCGCAGCAGGACCAGAGTCACCAGCAACCTCGACCGGCTCGACTGCGTCTACCTGGGACACACCTGAAGGGGCAGGACCCTGAGGGGGAAGGGGGTCTACCGGGGGGGGACCTGGCACAAGGAAGTGCGGTGGCGGGGGGAGGGAAGGAGTGCGGTAGGGGAAGAGGCGGTAGAAGGGGACTGACTCGTCGAACGTGACGTCCTGGGAGGACAGAACACGACGAGAGGAGGGGTGGTAGAACTGCCACCCTGGAGCGTCAGGGGGGAAGCCGAGGAAGACACAGGGAGCAGCACGAGGGGACAGCTTGTCCGCAGACAAGTCGCGGACAAACGCCCGAGATCCCCAGACACGGAACGCAGACGCATCGCCGACCTTCCCCGTCCACAGCAGAGCTGGGGAGGTCTCCGGCCGGGAGACCCTGGGGTGAAGGTTGATCTGATGCGCCGCGTACCGAACCGCAAACGGCCACAGAAAATGGGGGGCAGCCGCATGCATCATGGACGTACGAGCGACGTCCATGACCATGCCAATGCGGCGCTCAGCAATCCCATTTTGCTGTGGAGAGTCCGGAAGCGTAAAGGTCTGGCGGATGCCTCGTGCACGACAGTAGGCTCGCAGAAGGCCAGAGGAGAACTCTCCACCTCGGTCAGAGTGCAGACGCAGAACAGGAAAGTCCGAGCCGAAGCTCCTCCTGAGCTGGAGACGAGCTGCGCGGATCCAGTCGATCAACACCTCAGTGACATCACCCTTGCTGCGCAAGGGGAAGACTGTGGTGTAACGCGAGTAGTCGTCAACCACCAGCAGGAAGTAGCGCTCGTGACCCTGCCCACGGACGCGGGCGGGGCCCCACACGTCCATGTGAAGCGTCTGCAGTGGAGCCTCTGTCGGGGGGAACCGGGAGGAGTGAGGGGCAGCCCGGAGCCGCCCCTCGACACAGGGGACACAAGAAGGTCCGGGTCCCGAAGGAAGGGGAGGGAGAGACCGGGGAAGACCAGAGACAAGGACACGGGAAGCCATGCCCCGAAGACGAAGCAAGGAAGGGTGGCCAAGACGGTGGTGCCACAGGAGAGTCTCGTGAGACAAGCGGCGACACGAGCAGGGGGCAGACTCAGGACCAGACCTGGACGCAGCAGCAAACACCTGACCCGACGCAGCTACCTGGCCAGACGCAGGGACAGGAGGAGACGCAGTGGTCAGTGTGTAGAGACTCGACCCCGGCCGACGCGAGAACGTGGCCAGGTGTCGGCCTGTGCGGGCGTCCGAGCAGTGGGTCACCCGCTGACTCGCAGGAGTAAACTGGTGAACCCCCGCATCCTGGAGGTCAGCACCACTCACCAAGTTCGTCGAGAACGAGGGGAGGTACAGACCAGACAAGGTGCCCGAGGGGGCAGCCGGACACGGGAGGACAGTGGAGAAGTGAGAGAGGACTGGACCCCCAGTGGGGTCAGCCAGGGAGACTGCAACCGGCCGGCCAAGCGGCGTGAGTGTGGTGCGGTCTCGAAAGAAGGAGCGAGAAGCCCCTGAGTCAAGCGTGAAGGTGAGGGAGGCCGAAGCCGACGCAGTACCTGAGAGCGCAGCCTCACCAGTACCTGAGAGTGCAGACGCACTGGCACCTAGAGCAGCAGCCTCAGAAGTACCTAGCGTAGCAGTACCAATGCCCGGGTCGGGCGGGAAACACCGGTAACAGTCACCCTCCTCACTATTAGTCACAGCATACATGGCAGCAAGGATAGCATCAAAGTCAAGATCAAAGATAGCTACGCCAGCCCTAGACAGCTCTCCCCAACGGGGAATCTCACTGGCCTCGGGGAACTGTTGACGCCAAGCGTCCGTCAGGCGGCCAAAGCAGCGCTGAGTGGGGTGCGCACCCCCACACTGCTCACCCGCGCGGTCACCGGAACGAAGGACGTAGGTGCACGGACCAAAACCCCCACCCCGCTGACGCTGCGTGTACCACTCACGGAGCTGCTGGGGCGGGGGGATGTCCCGCGAACGCTGCTGCTGCTGCTGCTGCTGCTGCTGCTGCTGCTGCTGCTGACGCTGGCCACCACTAGGGCCGCTACGCTGCGGGGCACCTCCCCGACCAGCTCCACCCCCTCCGCCACCGCTGCCTCCACCTCCACCACCACCGCTGCCTCCGCTCCCACCGATGCCGCCACCACCGCCTCCTCCTCCGCTGCTGCCACCGCCACCACCGCCCCCGCCACCACTCCCACCGTCACCCCCACTCCCTCCTCCGCCTCCACCGCCTCCTCTACCGCCCCCGCCAGCTCCACCCGCGCCCTTGCCCCCCTTGCCCCTGCCAGGGCGGCGTCTCCCGCTAGGGGCAGACGCCGCGCAGACCGACTCAAGACCAAGCAGGTCGGCAGCAGCAGCAGAGGCAACAGAGGGCAGCAGGGGGGAAGGAGAGCACCCCTCAAAGATGGGGGTGCGAGGGTCACCACGAGAGGCTCCTACAGCGACGATGCTCTTCTCCGCCGCCAGGAGGGACTTCTCGAGGAGGTCGACAGTGAGAGTGGTGGGACAGACCGAGAGGTAGTGGTCCCTGACTACGCGAAGGGAATCAGGGAGGCGTGTGACTATGTAATAGAGAGTGATGTACATGGGGGGGGGGTTCTTGGCGCAGAACTCAGCAGGAAGGGCGGCGCGGGTAGCGAGTGTCACTAGTGCGGAGGTGCGTAATGAGGTCAGCGACAGTGGGAAAGGCAGTAAGGTCAGGAAAGAGGTACGGTAGCATGAGGCGGCTCAGGGCAGCAGTGGCAGGGGAAGAGTAGCGCGCAACTACAGCGTCGTACAAGGTCTGAGCACTCTTGTACTGACTAAAGTGCGCGCGCTCAGTGGTAGGCAGGTGGCGACGCACAGCAAGACGTGCAGCAGCATCGCGGGTGGCCCACTGAGAGCGAACAGTGGGGTCAGCATCAGTAGCAGGGGCAGGAGAGGCGCCAGAGGTGAGGTCAAAGAGGGAAAGACCGTCCGCCCTATCGCACTGTAAGAACAGCTGCAGGTCGTCGACCCAGACCTCAAAGTCAATGGCTCGACCCTCAGCGTCAAAAGCGAGGACACTAGGGGTAGCCATGACGACGACAGACGAGCAGTGCAAGTAGTAGGGGAAGGGCACGCAGTGACAGTGGGGCTGTGCTCACCGGACAGGGCAGGTCGGGCGGCTCGGCAGTAGGGCGGCTCGGCTGCTCAGCGGCTCGGCGGCAGGGCGGCTCGGCTGCTGGGCGGCTCGGCTGTTGGGCGGCTCGGCGGCAGTGCGGCTCGGCTCCCGGGCGGCTCGGCGGCAGGGCGGCTCGGCTCCCGGGCGGCTCGGCGGCAGGGCGGCTCGGCTCCCGGGCGGCTCGGCGGCAGGGCGGCTCGGCTCCCGGCGGTTCTGCTGCTAGGCGGCTCCTGCAGGTAGGGCGGCGGTAGGGCCGCAGGTAGGGCGGCGGGCGGGCCGTAGGTAGGGCGGTGGGGGGGGCCGTAGGTAGGGCAGCGGGCTGGCCGCAGGTAGGGTGGCGGGCGGGCCGCAGATAGGGCGGCGGTAGGGCCGCAAGTAGGGCGGCGGGCGGGCCGCAGGTAGGGCAGCGGGCGGGCCGCGACGTGAGGGCGGCGGGGCCGCTGTAGTGGGGCGGCGGGGCCGCTTAGCAGAGGGCGGCGGGGCCGCGTGAGCAGGGCGGCGGGGCCGCGAAGCAGAGGGCGGCTGGGCCGCGCGAGCAGGGCGGCGGGGCCGCGAAGGAAGGGCGGCAGGGCCGCGTTAGTAGGGCGGCGAGGCCGCGAAGGAAGGGCGGCAGGGCCGCGTGAGCAGAGTGGCGGGGCCGCGAAGGGAGGGCGGCGAGGCCGCGAGGGGCGACACGGAGGGTCGCTAAAAAAAAAGGAAAACGCGCCTCGGGGCGCGCTTCGGTGGGCCCTAGAAGCAGTCCCTAGGAGGGGACCTGCTCTGATTCCATGTGAAATGAAGAACGAGAATGTTTGAACTATGAATGAAGTGAGTACATATGGGAAACCCTAATTGGGTTGTACCCCTTATGGGATACCCCACTATAGCCTACACAACAGCATAAGCTATATAATGTTCTGACAGGAGAAGCATGAGATGGAAGCAAACGTGCGACAGCTTCATCAATTCCCCGTTCTGCGTCCGGCCTGCGGCGGGCAGCAGGGATGCGGTTTTGGCAGAGAGGCTGGTGTTCAACAAAGCATCTTTATTACGAACCCCAGTCGGCGGGCAGAAGGATAGCGAGAATCTCTGGAATATTCGTGTCGGGGAGCTGCTGGAAGATATCGGTGGAGAGTTGGTGCTAAAGCAGCAGAGGGAGCTCTCACAGCAGCTTGGCGGCAGCGGCCCGGCTAGGCTTGCGGTGAAGGCGCTGATCACTATGCCAGCGGAGTGGTTGCAACTGCTAGGGTTTCCTTCGGTACCCCCCTGATCGGCTGCTTGTGTTCCCCCGCTGAACATTCTCGAAGGAGGAGCGGTGGTCTCAGTCAGGAGGATGAAGGAGTGCTGGAAAACGGCCTACCAAGAGTCACGCAAGAGGGAGAAGTGGGCCAGAAGGTGGGGAAGGCACATCAACTGGAGACGGGTGGTGACAACACGTGACTCGCTGGCAGTTCCCAGCCGTCCACGTGACGTCCTTCTCCGAATCCACGGTCTAAATTTGCAAGTGGGGGAGCGTCTTGCCTTCCTCAGCGGGCAACTGTCCTGCCCCTACTGCGGTGGGGAGGAGACACTGGACCACTGTCTCCTCCTCTGCCCTCGGATTCAGGCAGTCACCTCGGCTCTCATGCAGGCTCTGCGCATCCTTAACCCCAACCGTCCCACTGCCACGCTCGGTGACCTGCTGTTCCGGAAAACGGGGTCCAGCTCAGCTTTTCCGGAGCTGACGCTCACGTCCATCGTTTTTCATCAGCTGTGGGTTGAAAGGTGCGAGGCAGTCTTCCGAGGCCAGAAGTTTCGCACGAACCGGGTACTTCACAAGATCGAATTCGCTTTCAGGCAGCATGCACGCATCTACACCCGCAAGTTTGGCGCGACTCATCACAAACGACACAAGAGGAACTATGCTGAGGAGCAGAACATGTTGGGGAAGATCAAATTGGCTGGCAAAAGCTGGAAGTGGACAAGTGCGTTTGCCGCACTGTGGTCCAAGCGGAGGGCAAGTATCTCCCGCCCTTAGATTGTTGTCCCACCTGGAACAGTAGCTCACCCTCTGTTCCTCACGCGCGGTTACGACCGTTATGGGGTATATGCTTGCTCACTCGGTGTATACTTTCATATAATAATAATAAAAAAAAAAACAAGAGGCGACGAAATCGTCTTAGGGTTGCGGAGCATTTTGGATTGATAAAAATTTCTTTACTGTTTACTAAGATATGTACCATATTAGGTATTAATATTGTACCCATAGAATTTCTACGGTAAGAAAAATTTCTTTAAACCTCCGTAAAGCAAGTGTTGTGCCTTAAAAAAATGCGTACACTCAGTATGTTAGCACTACAAATTAAAACAACATTCAGTTTTTTATGATGCCAATATATACAAAATGGTGTAGGAGAAATTTCTGCTCTAAACTCATTGACGGACAAAGTATCCAACTCGAGTAACGCGCACACCGCGAATCGAACTCCGTACCTTACCCTCATGAGACTCCTCGAAGACAGCTGTGCTAAACAGATACAATTTAGTGTTCCGTTGTTAAATAAGGACCGCTAAAATTGCGACAGAGTTGTTAACTTCCTAGGGTTTCGTTTTTTCCTTTTGTTCACTCGTGTCTTCCCACAAGAGCTCTTTTTCTTCCCGCTGCTGCTCCTGGTGTCCTCCCGCAACTCAGCTTCGTAGGTGAGCCGTTTAATTACTAGAGTAGTATTAGTTCTTTAACTTAGAGGAAGATATATAGATCTTGGTGAAACCACCTCGTGGCTAGTCGTTTTCTCATGTTTGAGCCGAAGTTTCATATATGATTTCTCTATAGTTTGTAGATTTCAGGACGAAATGTTAGTCTCTCTCCCTTGTCCTTCTCTCCCGCTTCCATCTCTTTCTGTCGTCCGTTTGCCTCTCTCCTTTACTCTCTGTCGAAATAAGACAATCTAGCTTAGGGTTTGTGTTCCTCTCTTTCGAATTGTTGCAGCCCGATTTGATACATACACAATTTTTTTACGAAACCGTAGTTTATTGAACTCTCTCTTTATCTCTCATTCGTTCTCTCGTTCGTTCTCTCTCGTTCTCTCTCTCTTGTTCTCTCTCTCTCTCTCTCTCTCTCTCTCTCTCTCTCTCTCTCTCTCTCTCTCTCTCTCTCTCTCTCTCTCTCTCTCTCTCGTTCTCCCTCTCGTTCTCTCTCTCTCTCTCGTTCTCTCTCTCTCTCGTTCTCTCTCTCGTTCTCTCGCTCTCGTTCTCTCTCTCGTTCTCTCTCTCGTTCTCTCGCTCTCGTTCTCTCTCTCGTTCTCTCTCTCTCGTTCCCTCTCTTGTTCCCTCACTCTCGTTCCCTCACTCTCGTTCCCTCTCTCTCGTTCCCTCTCTCGTTCCCTCTCTCGTTCCCTCTCTCTCGTTCCCTCTCTCTCGTTCTCTCTCTCTCGTTCTCTCGATCTCCCTCTCTCGTTCTCTCTCTCTCGTTCTCTCTCTCTCGTTCTCTCTCTCTCGTTCTCTCTCTCTCGTTCTCTCTCTCTCTCTCTCTCTCTCTCTCTCTCTCTCTCTCTCTCTCTCTCTCTCTCTCTCTCTCGTTCTCTCTCTCTCTCTCTCTCTCTCTCTCTCTCTCTCTCTCTCTCTCTCTCTCTCTCTCTCTCTCTCTCGTTCTCTCTCTCTCGTTCCCTCTCTCGTTCCCTCTCTCGTTCTAGGATTTTCTCTGTCTTGATGTTTCAATGATGTTTTACAGCCATTCTCTGCATTCTCTCCTGAACTTCAAGTCTTAAAATTACATCTTTTTTTTTTGCATTCGATTTTTTTTTTTTTTTTTTTTTTTTTTTTGTTATCGCAGATACTGGTTTTCAGGCAGGATGGGATGGAAGGAAGGTAGTGTCTCGTACAATTTACAGTGCATTTAAAATAGTTATTTTCATTATGAGTAATTGTTTATTTTGTTTCATTTCTGTTTCTATTATGCTTCTTCTCGTTGCAATCGTAATGCATGTCTGCATGTTTCAAAAATGTATCTTGCCGATCATCGTCACAAAATGTTGAGTGGCCCACCACTATGACAGTGAAGCCATTTTCAGCTGGACTTTATCGGTGTAGACATTTTTTTGGGATATGCAGATTGTATTGCGCTGTCATGATTATTGTTTATACCGCTGACTTCCCCCCCATGCTAGGCTGGGGAAGCGGTAGTATAATTTTTGTATTCGTTAGCTACAAAATGTTTGTTTGTTCAAACCATGAGACATATTCATCAATTCATTTGATGAATATGCTCACGTCACGTCTCGTGCATACTAGGTGGTATACACAAAAGGAGAAATTCAATGATCATTTGGTTGGTTGGTCATTGAATTTTGCTAATACCGTAATTTTCAGAGTTCGCAGTCTTGCAAAATATATCTATATAAATGACTGATTTACAACATAAAGATATGACTTAAAATCAATGTTAGGGTCCTACAAGTATAGCATATATTTTACGATTATTAAACTTATCCAGAGTTTTCTTCTATTTTTCCGATTTTTTCTTGGATAAAAAAAAAAATTTGCGAAAAAAAAAGTAGTCCCCGTCGATTGCAATAGGTTGCTCCGCAACCCAAAAAAAAAAAAACGGGATTCATACCTATTTTCGGAGATTAGTTTCTCGATCTCCTCAGTCTCCTCGATTCCCGGTGACCGCCATATTTCCGAAAGCGTTCCGCGAAGGGCCTTGAAGCGAGGTTAGTACGTCTGAGACTGAGGTGTTTTTAATGTTGCTGCTCTTATCAGCGCGATTCTTGCACCCCGATCTGAATCCGAGACGGTTCTAGCGTTGTCCTGTTGCGCGATTTCCGGGTGAGAGTATATATCAATTGGATCACTCAAACGACGATGAAGCGAGCGTCGAGATTCCATTTCTTAGCTGCCTGAATTCGCGTCGATAGCCTTACCTTACCACGACTCATCTGCAAGTTTTCGCTGGTTTCCTGAGTCTCGCTTAGAATCGGCGCGAATCAGGAAAAATTCGGTAGCTTAGTTTGGTTAGGTTTGATTTGATTCGGTCGTTAGATCTTGGAGAAGTTAGTTTCGTCCTTGGAATTCTGAATCTCCGCAGTGTTCTTGTATCGAATACTGATCGCCTGTAGCTTGCCTCTGATTTTTGCCTGCTTGCAGTGTGCTTGTAGCGGATCCTCCTTTATCGCCGCCATGAGTCGCGGCTCGGGAGCAGGGTACGACCGTCACATCACCATCTTCTCGCCCGAAGGCCGCCTCTATCAAGTTGGTTCGTCTCTTATCACGCCATTGACTCTTTCTCTCCCTCACTTACTTATCACCATCTTCTCGCCCGAAGGTCGCCTCTACCAAGTTGGTTCGTCGCTTTTCACGCCCTTGACTCCCCGATGCACACTCCCTCCTTTTCCCCCGTCTCCCTCCCGCCATTCCTCTCTCGCTCCCTCCCTTCTTCCCTCACTCACATCACCATCTTCTCGCCCGAAGGCCGCCTCTACCAAGTTGGTTCGTTTCTTTCATGCTCTTGACTCCGTAATTCCCTCTTTTTCCAACCTTCCCTCTCCTTCTCCCGCTCTCCCTGTCTCTCGCTCCTTCCCTCCCGCACTCACTTATCACCAACTTCGCCCGAACTCCACCTCTACCAAGTTGCCGCGTCACTTTTCACGCCCTCAACTACTCGATTCCCTATCTCATAATCCCTTCCTCCCTCCCTCCCTCCCTCCCTCCCTCCGTCCCTCTGTCCCACTTCGCCTCGCCCCTTCACCCTCCATCTCATCATTTTCCCTCCTCCGCTCCTTCGTAAATGCCTTCAAGACATATTTCTCCATCATGAATGACCCTCCCCCTTCTCTTTCCCTCCTCCCCTATTCCCCATCCATTTCACCAGAATATGCTTTCAAGGCTGTCAAGTCTGTTGGAGTGACCTCCATTGCGGTTCGAGGCAAGGATTCAGTGTGCTTCGTGACTCAAAAGAAGGTCCCTGTGAGTTCTTTTGTTCCTTTTCCACTCACTACTCGGTTCTCTGTGTGATTTTAACCAAACCAAGAAGGATCTGGTGTGCTTTGTGACTTAAAAGAAGGTCCCTGTGAGTGCCCGTTTCCTCCTCTCTCGCTCACCGCTCACCTTTTTTGCGTTATCACAACCAAACCAATCAGGAGGAACTCCATCTGCATCGTGAACGCGACTGTTCTACCAATCAGTTACACCCACCGCCCCTACCTGTCTTCCCGTCCTCTCATCAGGACAACCTGACAGACAAGAGAAGCGTAAAAAATGTGTTGCTTTCATTCCACGACGCTCTCCCTCTCCTGTTCCACCTCCTGCCTCCCCACCCACCTGTGTTCCGTGCTCCCGCTCTGTATCAGGACAAGCTGACAGACGAGACCAGCGTCACGAACCTGTACCCAGTCACCAAGGGCATTGGCATGCTGGCGACAGGCCTCACAGGTGCGTGTGAGGTGGGTGGGAGGTGGGTCGCAGGTGGGTGGGAGGTGGGTCACAGGTGGGTGGGAGGTGGGTCACAAAGGTGGGTCAGAGCCATCACGAACCTGTATCCGGTCACCAAGGGCATTGACATGCTGGCAACAGGCCTCACAGGTGCGTGGGAGAGTTGATGTCATCAGTCAAGCACTGGTCAATCACATCACACCAGGCTTAGCACTCTTGTTTTCAATCTCCTTCCCTGGCCGGCTGCTCTTCCTCTCCGATCTTCTCTCCCTCCATGCCACATCCCGTTTCCTAGCACTCTTGTTTGAGCGAGGCTCGCACAACCCTCAACGCGCAAGCTCTCCAGGCGCCTGAGAGCCGTAATGGCCTCGGGAATCTCTGCACTTCGCTGCAATAGCTGATGCAAAGCCCTTAAGCTTCGTTAGCTCGCTAATTCCCTCAGGGATCTCCAATAACTTGCACTCTTTCGATTGCTCAACCCTAATTCGCAAATCCTTACACCCCCTCCCACTTCTCCCTTCTTTCTATTCCCTCCCGTCTTCCTCTAGCCGACGCGAGATCGCTGGTGCTGAGGGCCCGCCACGAGGCGGCAGAGTTCCGATTCAAGCTGGGATATGACGTGCCTGTGGACTACCTGGCGAGAAGGTGAGATTGTAGAAGGCACTTCGCGTGTGTTCAAGCTGGGGTACGACGTGCCTGTGGACTACCTGGCGAGAAGGTGAGATTGTAGAAGGCACTTCGCGTGTGTTCAAGCTGGGGTACGACGTGCCTGTGGACTACCTGGCGAGAAGTTGAGGCGTGGTGAGGGATGCTCAGTGGTACCGTGTGGTGCTGTGTGGTGTTGGTTTGGATTGGGAGGGAAGGCACTGAACTATGAGCCACAAGGCTGCAGAGTTCCGGTTCAAGCTGGGATACGACGTGCCTGTGGACTAACTCGCTAGAAGGTGTGTTGAGGGGTGCTCAGTGGTGCTGTGTGGTGCTGTGCGGAGTTGATCTGTTTTATCATGTTTCATGAGGCTGCAGAGTGTTGGTTCAAGCTGGGCTACGACGTGCCTGTGGACTACCTGGCGAGAAGGTAAGGCGGGGTGAGGGGTGCTCAGTGGTACTGTGCGGTGTTGGGTTGCGTGGCCAGCTTGTGCTGGAACTGAGGAGCATGAGCCACGAGGCGGCAGAGTTTCGGTTCAAGCTGGGGTATGACGTGCTTGTGGTGTGGACTACCTGGCGAGAAGGTGAGCGGTGCTCAGTGGTAATGTGCGGTGTTGATGTGTGGTAGAAGGCACCTTGTGAGGGTTCAAGCTGGGGTATGGCGTGCCTGTGGACTACCTCGCTAGAAGGTACTGTTATGAGTGGTGAGGGGTTCTTAGCGGTACTGTGTGGTGTTGTGGTGGGTTAGGCGGTATGATGTGCCTGTGGACTATTTCGGGAGAAGATACTGTATGCATGGGATGAATAGCGCTGTGTGTGGGTTACGGTGACAAGTGGGGTGGGACGCACGGCTAAGTAACCATGCTGCTGTGAATTGCCGCTGTGAGCTGAAGCGTTTCACATGAAGCATGGCATGATATGCGTTTTCTCGTTTATTGTCGTCTTACCTTACAGTTTCATGTGAGCAATTTTTGAAGAAGTTCAAATGCACTTCTCGTTGTTTGCCATCTTTCCTTGTCATTGTGTACTTGCTTGTGGCCCGTTGCCGTCCCCTCCCTTTCTCATTCCCCCCTCTCTCCCCCACTTCCTCTCTTCGCCACTTCCTCTCTTCGCCACTTCCTCTCTTCTCCACTTCCTCTTTTCTCCACGTCCTCTCTTCTCCACTTCCTCTCTCCCCCACTTCCTCTCTTCTCCACGTCCTCTCTTCGCCACTTCCTCTCTTCGCCACTTTCTCGCTTCGCCACTTCTTCTCTTCGCCACTTCCTCTCTTCGCCACTTCCTCTCTTCTCCACGTCCTCTCGTCGCCACTCCTCTCTTCGCCACGTCCTCTCTTCGCCACGTCCTCTCTTCGCCACTTCCTCTCTTCGCCACTTCCTCTCTTCGCCACTTCCTCTCTCCGCCACTTCCTCTTGGCCCTGTTTGTGTTGACTACTACCTCTTCCTTGGCAGATTGGCGGACATGGCTCAGGTGTACACGCAGCAGGCGTACATGCGACCTCTTGGCGTGGGTGAGTATGCGCGTGCGTAGGGGGTGTGAGTGATGAGTGTGTGATTGAGCATGGTGAGTCGTTCAGGTGTACAAGCAGCAGGCAAACATGTGAGTGAGTGCTCGTGTGCGAGTGAGCGGGGGGGTGAGTGATTGAGTGAGAGAATTGGCTCGTGTGTGAACGAGTGTGCTAATATTTGCGTGAGTGAGCGGGTGAGTGGGATGGGTGGCCCAGGTGTACACACAGCAGGCATACATGCGACCGCTGGTCGTGGGTGAGTGTGCCTGTGTGTGAGTGAGCGAGTGAGTGGGTGGGTGAGTTAGCAGGTGAGTGGGTTAGTGGGTGGCCCAGGTGTACACACAGCAGGCATACATGCGACCGCTGATTGTAGGTGAGTGTGCTCTTGTGTGAGTGAGCGAGTGAGTGGGTGGGTGAGTTAGCACATGCCATCTCGCACACATGCCATCTCGCACACATGCCATCTCGCACACATGCCATCTCGCACACATGCCATCTCGCACACATGCCATCTCGCACACATGCCATCTCGCACACATGCCATCTCGCACACATGCCATCTCGCACACATGCCATCTCACACACATGCCATGTCACGCACATGCCATGTCACGCACATGCCATGCCACGCACATGCAATGTCACGCACATGCAATGTCACGCACATGCCATGTCACACACATGCAATGTCACGCACATGCCATGTCACGCACATGCAATGTCACGCACATGCCATGTCACGCACATGCCATGTCACGCACATGCCATGTCATTGCCGCTCTCCATATGCTTTCTAACCCCTGCTGCCAGCCACCATGCTGATCAGCATTGACGATGAGTTTAACGGTTTAACCCCATGCTGTGCAAGTACGAAACAGCAAATTTCCAAAAACCCCTTTGGCTTCTCTTCATTAATTGCCCCTTCCACCCATCACAGCCACCATGCGGATCGCCATTGACGATGAGTTCCGCCCCATGCTGTACAAGTGCCACCCTTCCCAGTTCCCAGTAACCCCCTTTGCCTTCTCCCTGATACCCGCTTCAAATTCCTCTTCCCCAATACCCCCTCCACCCAATCACAGCCACCATGCGGATCGGAATTCACGATGAGTTCGTCCCCATGCCGTACAAGTGCGACTCCGCCCATTTCCCAATAACCCTGAACCTTCTTCCTGATATCCGCTCCAAATTCCACTTCCTCAATACCCCTCCCCCCCTCTAACAGCCACCACGCTGATCGGCATTGATGATGAGTTTGGCCCCATGCTGTGCAAGTGCCACCCTTTCCAGTTCCCAGTAAACCCCTTTGCCTTCTCCTCAAAACGCCCCCACCCCATCACAGCCACCATGCGGATCGCCGATCCGCATTGACGATGAGTTTGGTCCCATGCTCTACAAGTTTCACTCCCCTTCAACTCCCCCCAAACCCCCACCCCCACCCCACCCCCCCTTCCCAATCACAGCCACCATTGACGATGAGTTTGGTTTGGCCCCATGCTCTACAAGTGCGACCCAGCTTATTGTTTCAGCATCTTCCCTCTAATGTTACCACCGCCACCCTCCCCTCCAACCCTCCCTCCTGCCACACAGCCACCATGCTGATTGGCATTGATGACGAGTTTGGACCCATGCTGTACAAGTGCGATCCAGCTGATTTCTTTAACCTCTCCCTGATTTTACCACCCTCACCTCACCCTCCCCGTTATCCCGCTCTCCCTCTGCCAGCCACCATGCTGATCGGCATTGATGACGAGTTTGGCCCCATGCTGTACAAGTGTGATCCAGCTGGCTACTACGTTGGTTACAAGGTGCGTGGTTACCACGTTACCAGGTAGCACGGTGTGTTTGGGTCCCACTGAGTTTGGTCCCCATGCTGTACAAGTGCGATCCAGCTGGTTACTACGTCGGTTACAAGGTGCGTGTGGTTACCACGTTACAAGAAATGTGTGTACGGTGGGTACAGGGTGCGTGCGGTTACCAAGTTACAAGATGTGTGTATATGGTTGAGATGAACGTTTATATGCACCTGTGTCCCTGTGCGTGTGCGTGTGCGTGTGCGTGTGCATGTCCATGTGAGTGTCCATGTGAGTGTGCGTGTGCGTGTGCGTGTGAGTGTGCGTGTACGTGTGCGTGTACGTGTGCGTGTACGTGTGCGTGTGCGCACAGTTGTGTCCATCTCTGCAGTTTTTGAAACACCTCGTTACTTTCTCCACTCCCACCCCCATCCCGTCCTCCTCTTCCATTTCCTCACATAATAAGAGCAGGAGCCACGGAGCAGGAGGCAGTAGATGTGATGGCATAAGTAATTCTTCACCTATGATTACCGCATTGTATCTCTCCGCATCTCACCAGGCCACCGGAGCGGGAGCCAAGGAGCAGGAGGTGATAGATGTGATGGCATGAATGGTTCATTCACCTATGATTACCGCATTGCATTGCACTGCATCGCCCCAGGCCACAGGAGCGGGAGCCAAGGAGCAGGAGGCGATAAACTTCCTGGAGAAGAAGCTGAAGGATGGGAAGCACCAGAACCTGACATCAGACGAGGCAGTGCAGGTGAGCGCAGAACCCCGCAGTACCGCACTGTACCACATCTCACCACGTCACACTGCATTTCAGGGCACAGCATTTCACCGCCACCCTGTGGTGCCCATAATCTTCTTGGAGAAGAAGCTGAAGGATGGGAAGCACCAGAGCCTGACATCAGACGAGGCAGTGCAGGTGAGCGCAGTACCGCACTCTACCTCATCATACCTCGTCTCACTGCATTTCACCGCACAGCATTCACTTCTCCCTGTGGCACGAATAAGCTCTTCAGAGAAGAAGCTCAAGGATGGGAAGCACCAGAACCTGACATCAGATGAGACAGTGCAGGTGAGCGCAGAACCCTTCTGCACCGCACTCTACCGCATCTCGTCACGTCTCATCGCATTTCACCGCACAGCATCTCTCTTCACCCTGTGGCACCAATAAGCCCTCTGGAGAAGAAGCTGAAGGATGGGAAGCACCAGAACCTGACATCAGACGAGGGTGAGTAAGAGCAGCACCCCATCGAACCGCATCTCACCGCACAGCATCTCAATCCATCCTGTGGCGCCAATAAGTTTGGAGAACGAGCTCAAGGCCGGGAAGCACCAGAACCTGACAGCAGACGAGGCAGTACATGCAGGGATGCATGCATGCAGTAGCACCGTATCTGACCGCATCTCACCGTGTTTTCTCTCTGTTTCTATCTGCTTATCCTCCCTCGCCCCCGCTCGCCTCCCACCCTCTCCCCCTTCGCTCCACTCTCGTCCCACTCGTTCCCTCAGCTGGCCATCTCTGCGCTGCAAGGCGTGCTGTCGGAAGACAAGTTCCAGCCTCATCCACTTATTCCCCTCCCCCCCCCCCCCCTCCCCCCCCCTCCCACCTCAGCTGGCAATCTCAGCGCTGCAAGGCGTGCTGTCGGAAGACATGAAGGCAACAGAGTTCGAGGTGAGGAGGGGGTGACGGTGGGGATGGAGGGGAGGACATTCTCTTAATCAGCAGCATCTCACAGACCCATATCTGAGCAACACAGCACACCTCAGCTGGCCATCTCTGCGCTGCAAGGCGTGCTGTCAGAAGACATGAAGGCAACAGAGATCGAGGTGAGGAGGGGGTGACGGTGGGGATGGAGGGGAGGACATTCTCTTAATCGGCAGCATCTCACAGACCCATATCTGAGCAACATAGCACACCTCAGCTGGCCATCTCTGCGCTGCAAGGCGTGCTGTCAGAAGACATGAAGGCAACAGAGATCGAGGTGAGGAGGGGGTGACGGTGGGGATGGAGGGGAGGACATTCTCTTAATCGGCAGCATCTCACAGACCCATATCTGAGCAACATAGCACACCTCAGCTGGCCATCTCTGCGCTGCAAGGCGTGCTGTCAGAAGACATGAAGGCTACAGAGATCGAGGTGAGGAGGGGTGACAATGGGTGCAGAGGTAAGACAGGAAGGTTGGGTGCAGTGACTGTCAGTCATAGTAAGCAGAGCATCAGCAGCGTCTCATCTCAGCGCTGCAAGGCGTGCTGTCAGAAGACATGAAGGCTACAGAGATCGAGGTCAGATGGGGTGACGATGGGTGATGATGGGTGATGATGGGTGCAGTGGTGAGGCAGGGTGAGAGGTTAGGAGTAGTGGCTGTTTTCTCATCAGCTGGGCATCAGTAGCATCTCATCTCAGCGCTGCAAGGCGTGCTGTCAGAAGACATGAAGGCTACAGAGATCGAGGTGAGGGGGGGGGTGGGGGGTGGGGGGGTGGCTGGGGGCTGGGGGTAGTGGCTGAGTGGCATCCTGAGAACATTCTGAGCTGGCCATCTCAGCGCTGCAAGGCGTGCTGTCGGAAGACATGAAGGCAACAGAATTTGAAGTGAGTCGGGGAGAGGCCCTGTGTGTGGTGGCTGGGGGTAGTGGCTGGGTGGCATTCTGCAAACATTCCTTCAATCAGCAGCACACCACAAACTGACTTATTCCTCAGAAGCTGATCAGCCCAGCGCTGCAAGGCGTGCCATCAGAAGACATGAAGGTGACAGACAATGGAGGTGAGGGTGGGGGAGGGGGTGAGGGAATTGAGGTGAGGGGGGTGTGAGCGCATCTCAGCCCAGCGCTGCAAGGCGTGCCATCAGAAGACATGAAGGTGACAGACAATCGAGGTGAGGGGAGGGTGGTGTGGAGATGGAGGTGAGGGAGAGTGAATGAAATTGCCTTTTTTCTACCCTCTGAGCCTCTCGTGCATGCGCTACTTTCCTGTACACTTTTGTGCAGGTGGGGTTGGTGGAGGCCAAGGAAGAGACGGCCTTCAGAACGCTCTCTGTGGATGAGATTGAAGCGCATCTGACGGCCATTAGTGAACGCGACTAAACGAGATGGAACATCTGATAGTGTTAGCTAGTATGCCTAAATGTGAGTGAGGCCCATCTGACTGCTATTTGTGAATGTGACTTCATGAGATTGAAATCCGTCTGAAGGGCTTCTTTCTATGTCGGATGAAGCACATAGTTATCGACATCATGCTCAGAAAATACACTCACAAGATAGCATCATGATGTTTGTGTGTTTTTCAGGGAAAACAAAGTTATTAGAGGGCGTCTCAGATGTCTGAGTCCATGTGGGTACGGCTCGGACCTGACGGACCAGCTCAAGAACCAGCGCGTGAACCAGGGCGGACCGGGACCAGGACGTGGGGCTTGTAACCCCGTTATACCGTTCGAATGGCACTAAAACGGTGCCATTTATTTGGCCCTCTGGACCAGTCCGCGCCTGGTCCGTAAACAGTGGTGAGGAAACATTTGTTTTGGCGAAATTTCTTGTTTTGTAAGTTTCGCGTGAGATTTTTGTGCACACGAAGAAAATGGGTAACTCAATTTCAAATTCGTCGCTACTGCTGCATCTCGCAAATACTGTGCAGCCCGAAGCGCGACGCATCAGACAGACCAGTCCGTGTCTGGTCCAACGCTGGTCCGCCAAGTGGGTCCGTCGGACCAGAACCCCGGACCAGGCGTATAGATTTTGGTCGCGGACCAGATCCAGCGGACCCTTCACATGAGACACGTCCTTAGAGCACATGATACCGTATCACCCCGGATATAAGCGCAGGCCTATGTTAAGCGCATGCGCTTACCGTCATCGCCCGGGTAGAAGACAGTGTCGAATTGAAGACAGGGGGTGTCTTTAATACGGGTGTTTCTTATAGTTGGGTGCTTCCGATTATAAGCCACCTACAAGCGTGTACGACTTAAGACAGTGCCTACTAAACAGTGCTAGGGCTTAGGGTTTCCTTATAAAGGGGGTGGGTGTCTTATAATCGGTTCTTGCATTCAGGGGTGGGGGGGTACATGCATGCATTTATCCAATCTTACTATTTCTACCTAGCCCCCCTCGGTTACGCCCTCCTCATCTGCACTAGCAGATGCTGGCTCCTGCATCCCCAAGTCTGGCACTCGCCAGGCGTGCCTGGCTGTCTGCACGGGCTCGATCATGCGGTCAGCCTCGGCCGCCGCTCCCCGGTAGTGAGGGGTCTCCTGGTACAGCACCTCCAGGCCGGTGGCCACGGCCACCTCCCTCACGCCCTCCGCCTGCATCTCCTCCTCCTCCTCCTCCTCCTCCTCCTCCTCCTCCTCCTCCTCCTCCTCCTCCTCCTCCTCCTCCTCCTCCTCCTCCTCCTCCTCCTCCTCCTCCTCCTCCTCCTCCTCCTCGGGAGCCTTCCCAAGCAGGCGCGTGTTGTCGCCCGTGGCGCCCCCGAGGCACATGTCTTCGGTGACATCGGTGGTGCTCCTCGCGCGCAGGTGGGACATCACCAAATGGTTCTCGGTCCCATCCAGCTTGCTTGAGATGCCGCAGTGGCGGAACGCGTCAATGATCACCTGCCTAGGGACTTGATCCCACGCCTCCGCTATCCACTGCAGCACCACGGGATGCGGGGGTCTCCTCAGGTTCCCTGCGGGTGGGTCACATGCAGGGCAAGCGTACTGTCAGATACCGTACATCAAGAGCTACACTGGCAGGCATTTATTGATCACCGACAGGGGACTCACCGTGCTTCGTCTTCAGGTAAAGGCCTTCACGCATGAACCACCTAGCGTAGCGAGCTCGCACCCCGGCCTTGAAACACCGGTTGATGGAAACGTCAAGTGGTTGAATTTGACTGGTGCAACCTGCAGGGATTACAGCGGGAGTGATGCTGTGCGTGCGATAGGCGCGAAGCATGCCCTGGGTGATGTGGCCGCGGTACGAATCCAGAACCAGCATCGCACGCCGTGCGCACTGGCCGCGCTGGGGGTTGAGATGAGGCAGCACCTCCTTCGTCAGCCAAGTCTGCACAGCGGTCTCGTCCATCCAACCGTTGTCCTGTGCTTGGACCACCACTCCTGCCAGGCACATAGGGAGATAGGGGAGTGAGCCAAACAGGGCCACGGTGGTCTCCCTAAACCCAAATTCGTTTAGCTCACCAGCGGGGACGTCACACTTCGGCACGTTCTTCATTTTGAACCAAACCCACGGCCGCAACTTCTCCCCGGATGCCGTGCACGCGAGCATCACTGTCAGCCGTGTCTTCTCGTAGCCAGCCGTGCGGATCGGGACCGAGCGCGCACCACGGTGGTCAAGGGTCCTCTCGGCCGGCATTTCAACGAAGAGGGGCGTTTGATCCGCATTGATGATGCGGCTTAGGTCGATGTTGTGCCGCGCCCTGTTGATCCTGACGAACTTCCAAAAAGACTCGCAGTCTTTTGCGCATTCTGCCAAGGCAAAAGAACACACACAAGGATGGGATGAGTCGGGATATGCAAGTTTATATCGCGGTAAGCACAGGGAGTTGACAATGCGCAGTGAATTCACAGCCTAGAACCACTCACCAGCCGACAACCGCTGGCCAACCTTTGTCTTCACCCGCATGACGAGATTCCAGCGGTCGCGGAAAAGTTGGCTCCAGTGGGAGCTCGCGTTCCAGTTCTTCCCGGGGTGGTGCTTCTTCATCCACTCGCGGCTCCACTTCTGCGTGTCCTTGACCGAGATCGCCACCCCATTCGCGCGATGCAGGCAGATGTAGCGGTACAGCGCCGCCTCCATGTCGGGGTGGTGTGAGTGGCGGCCCGCCCCATGCATGCGCTTGCGAGAATTCGCAGCGCCCTTGTACATGCCCGCTGCAGCCTGCGCGCTCCAGCGTCTGATGCACGCGATGCTCGCCGAAGACTCGGCCGAGGTCTTCTTGAGGGAGCCGAGCTCCGCGTAGCGACGCGCCCACTTCACCTTTTCGCGCACGGACCAGCTCCGCCTGGTCCTCTTAATCCCGCGACTGCGTGGGGAAGGGGGGCGGGAGTTAGCATTACGGATGGTGGGGTCTTTTGGCTTCGCCTTCTCAGGGAATGAAGGCATGGGGTCTGCAGCCTCCGCGTAGTCGTCGTCACTGCCCTGCGCCTCGTTGACCAGGATGTCGTCTTTGTTTCTGACAGCCTTCTTCTTCTGCCTCTTCGCGCCTTTGCTTGAACCCGGGTCGCCATCGTCCTTCCGCTTCTTCTTGCTCTGGCTGACGTGAGGGGCGACCTTTGCAGGAACCTCCACCACCTTAGCCTTCCCCTTGTCAGCAGCAGGGACGCGGGGTCGCCGCTCCTCATCCGGGCTGTCGTCGTCCGAGAGCACCACCCGGGTTTTTTTCCGGGACACGCCTAGGCGGTGAAGCAGCCGCCTCTTCAACAGAGGCACGTCGTCATCTGACGAGACGCGCCATGGGTCGTCCGCGTCGTCCTCGCCTTCGAAGAAGACAGCATCACGGCCATCACCCACCTCCGCCACCACAACAGCAGCCGTATCTGCGCCGGTTTCGGCATCCGCATCTGCATCCACCTCCGCATCCGATCCCGCTTCGTCGTCTGCCTCCGCCTCCGCATCCGCATGCGCTGGTGCATCCGCATCCGCAACCGAATCACGCATCGCTCCCGCGGGCACATCCGCAGCCGCCGCCGCCTGAGCTTCTACCGTCGCATCCGCCGCCGCATCAGCAACCGCATCCGCGCCTCCGTCGTCGTCATCGTCGCCGGCGCGCCACTCCTCCACATCGTCGCCGGAGCCTATCGGCTGCATCCACCAGTCGTCATCGTCGATGCCTCCGGCAGGCACCTCGTCACCAGATTCGCTGTCGTCGTGGCCGTTTTCCGGCCAGTCCTCTTCGTCCTCGTCGCCATGGTCTTCGTCGCCAGCGTCTTCGTCGCCCTCTTCCTCGTCACAACTTGCGCCAGAGCCGGCGTTGGAGCACCCCGCCGGTTGGCGCTTCTCTTTCGCCATGTCTACCCGGATGTCGTCACCGGGCGAGTTGATGCGCCCATAGTTGGTAACCTGGAATTTAGGGAGAGGAGACGGCGCGCTTGCAGGGTGCTTACTACGCATGATAGAGCCTGCTTAGAGCTAAGGTTGAGCCACTTTCTAGTTTCATGAGCTAAAAATGAAGCTCAACCTCGACTACCCCCCATTCCAGAGTGCCCCCTCCCTTGGAAGACGAGCCGCTCCTCTACGGCAAATTTGCTCGTAGAGGACAGCTCAGGATGGCAGGATGCTGCCATCGTGCTGCTGGCAGCGTTCTAGAAGGCTCTGTTCCCTGCTGGCAGCAAAACGACACTGGAAGCATCATGAGATGCTGCCAGCAGGGCGGGATTCTGCCAGCACAAGCAGCATTGATGCTTCTCATCACGTGGCACGAGGTGGCGGCGCATGAATCGCATCAAAATGTGGCTGTATTCAATGAATCCGCCCCGTGGGTGGTTTCTACAGTCTTCCCGAATGTTACATGGTTCTTATATATTTTGCCTATTTATAAGAATTATAAGACACCCCAAACCGTCCCAAATATAAGACACAGCAAGCATTTTTTCTAATGTATAAGATAAGACATATATGTCTTCTATCCGGGCGATGACGGTATATCTGGAGCAATGCGCTTATGGCCGATCCTCAATTATAAGCGCACCCCTTATAAAACCCTGATTTATTATAAGCGCATGTATAAACATATTTAAAAAAAATCCGGATTAAAACAGTAACGACTTCCCGTTTTGAAGCGAGTCCACATCCACTTCTACTCTGTTCGACTCCCTCGAGGGCGGGCTCGCTCAGGAAAAGCGCAACGGTGCGAAGTTGACCTGACAGGGGGGCTCGGGAACACCTGTTGTCTGTGCGCTGCGAGCGAGCGACTGCAGGCTATTGGTCGTACACTGGGGCAAGCTTGTGCGATGCGAACGAGCGACTGTAAGCTATTGGTTCGTACACTCTGCTGGGGCGAGCATGACACATTCCTATGCGAAAGTGACGTGTCCTTGCCCTTGTGCGCCGGCAGAGAATTGTCAGACTTATGATCTAGCCTATATAGGCTGTAGCGGGTTAGATACTAAGGGGTACACAATTCTAGGGTTTCATATTTGTATCACACTCATTCCTTAGTCCATCATTCCTCGTTTCTTCACATGGTATAGAGCAGGTTCCCTAGTGGGAACGCTTCCTAGGGCCCACCACGATCATTTCTTTTCCTGCCCGGAGCGCGCTTCGCTCCTGCCCGAGTCGCGCCCCGTGTGCCCTCCCTCCCGTCGCGTCCCTAGCCCTTAGCGGCCCGTCGCGCCTCTTAAGGCCCCTCGCGGCCCCTTTCACGGCCCCTCGCGGCCCCTTCGCGCCGCCCTTAGCGGCCCCTCTCACGGCCCTTCGCGGCCCCTTACGGCACCTCGCGGCCCCTTACGGCCCCTCGCGCCGCCCTTCGCGGCCCCTTACGGCCCCTTGCGCCGCCCTTCGCGGCCCCTCGAGGCCCCTTCGTGGCCCGTCGCCGCCCTTCACGGTCCCGTCGCCGCCCTTCGCGGCCCCTCGCGGCCCCTCCACGGCCCCGTCGCTGCCCTCCGCGGCCCTGTCGCCGCCCTTCACGGCCCCGTCGCCGCCCTTCGCGGCCTCTCGCGGCCCCGTCTCGGCCCCGTCGCCGCCCTTCGCGGCCCCTCACGGCCCTGTCACGGCCCCGTCGCCGCCCTTCGCGGCCCACCGTCGCCGCCCCTGCAGCAGCAGCCGCCGCCGCCCCTGCAGCGGAAGCCGCCACCGCCGGAGCCGCCGACAGCAGCGGCCGCCGCCGTCACTCCCGGGGCAGCAGGCGCCGCAGCCACCGCAGCCGCCACCAACAGCAGCCGCCGCCACCTCAGCCGGGGCCGCAGCCGCCGCCGCCGCTGACTGCAGCCGCCGGTGCGCCTCGACCCTGCCGGCGCGCCTCGGCCCGTCCCTGCCGGCGCGCCTCGGCCCGCCCCTACCGGCGCGCCTCGGCCCTACCTGCGCGCCTCGGCCCGCCCCTGCCGGTGCGCCTCGGCCCTGCCCCACCACTTGCGGCCCTCTGCCCTGGTAAGAGCATCGTCGCGCTGCGCTGCTCCTGCTGCCACTGCTGCTCCTGCTGCCACTGCTGCTACTGCTTCCACTGCTGTCATGGCTACCCCTAGCGTCCTCGTCTTTGATGCTGAGGGTCGGGCTGTTGACTTTGAGGTCTGGGTCGATGATCTGCTGCTTTTCCTACAGTGCGATAGGAAAGACGGTCTCTCCCTGTTCGATCTCACGTCTGGCGCCTCTACTGCCCCTGCTGCCAATGCTGACAGCACTGTTCGCTCCCAGTGGGCCACACGCGATGCTGCTGCCCGTCTTGCTGTGCGTAGTCACTTGCCGTCCTCTGAGCGCGTGCACTTTAGTCAGTACAAGAGTGCTAAGACCTTGTACGACGCTGTCATTGCACGCTACTCTTCCCCTGCCACTGCTGCTCTTAGCCGCCTCATGCTGCCGTACCTGTTCCCTGACCTAGCCGCCTTTCCCACAGTCGCTGACCTCGTTACGCACCTTCGCACTAGTGACGCCCGCTACCGCGCTGCGCTTCCTGCTGAGTTCTGCGCCAAGAACCCCCCCCCCATGTACATCACCCTCTACTACCTAGTCACCCGGCTCCCTGACTCCCTTCGCTCAGTCAGGGACCACTTCCTCTCGGTTTGCCCCACCACACTCACCGTTGACCTCCTCGAGGAGCGCCTCCTGGCAGCAGAGAAGAGTATAGTCGCTGTAGGAGCCTCTCGTGGTGACCCTCGTGCCCCCTTCTTTGAGGGGTGCTCCCCCTCCCCCCTTTTGCCCTCTGTTGCCTTTGCTGCTGCCGTCGACCTAGTTGGCACCGAGTCGGTCGGCGCTACGTCTGCCCCTAGCGGGAGACGCCGCACCGGCAAGGGTAAGGGGGGCAAGGGCGCTGGAGGGGCTGGCGGGGGTGGTGGAGGTGGCGGTGGAGGCGGCGGAGGGAGTGGGGGTGGCGGTGGGAGTGGTGGCTGGGGTGGGGGCTTCGGTGGCGGCGGTGGAGGCGGAGGCGGCGGCGGCGGTGGCGGTGGCGGTGGGAGCGGAGGCGGTGGCGGTGGCGGCGGTGGCGGAGGTGGCGGCGGTGGAGGTGGAGCTGGTCGGGGTGGCTCTGCGCACCGGGGCGGCTTCGGTGGTGGTCAGCGCCAGCAGCAGCAGCGCGCTCGTGAGACCCCGCCCCCCCAGCAGCTTCGTGAGTGGTACGCTGCGCGTCAGCGGGGTGGGGGTGCTGGTCCTTGTGCCTACGTCCTGCGTACCGGCGACCGCACTGGTGAGCCGTGCGGTGGCCCGCACACCACCCAGCGCTGCTTCGGCCGCCTGACGGACGCTTGGCGTCTCCAGTTCCCTGACGCCACTGAGATCCCCCGCTGGGGCGAGCTGCTTAGGTCGGGGGTTGCTATCTTTGATCTAGACTATGATGCTATTCTTGCTGCCATGTATGTTGTGTCTACTAGTGATGAGGGTGACAGTTACCTGTGTGTTCCGCCTGACCCGGGCATTGAGGCTGCTGCTCTAGGTGCTAGTGCGTCTGCTGCCCCAGGTGCTGGTGAGTCTGCTCTCTCAGGTACCACGTCGGCTCAGGCCTTGCACACTTTCACCCTTGACTCGGGTGCTTCCCGCTCTTTCTTCCGAGACCGCACCACGCTTACGCCGCTTAGTCGGCCGGTTGCGGTCTCCCTGGCGGACCCCTCTGGGGGTCCTGTCCTTGCCCACTTCTCCACTGTCTTACCGTGTCCGGCGGCCCCCTCTGGCACCCTGTCAGGTCTCTACCTCCCCTCGTTCTCCACGAACTTGGTGAGTGGTGCTGATCTACAGGATGGGGGGGTTGATCAGTTCACTCCTGCGAGTCAGCGGGTGACCCACTGTACTTGTGCTCGGACGGGCCGACACTTGGCCGCGTTTACCCGTCACCCGGGGTCGAGCCTGTACACACTGACTACTGAGTCTCCTCCGGTCGCTGAGTCTGGTCAGGTAGCTGCGTCGGGTCAGGTGTTTGCTGCAGCAACCAGGACTGGTCCTGAGTCTGCTCCCTGCTCGTGTCGTCTCCTGTCCCACTGGACTCTCCTCTGGCACCACCGCCTTGGTCACCCCTCCCTGCCTCGTCTCCGAGGCATGGCCTCCCGTTACCTTGTCTCTGGTCTTCCCCGGTCCCTCCCTCCCCTCCCTCCGGGGCCTGCCCCCACCTGCGTTCCCTGCGTCGAGGGGCGGCAGCGCGCCGCTCCTCACTCCTCCGAGTTTCCTCCGACAGAGGCTCCACTGCAGACTCTTCACATGGACGTGTGGGGCCCCGCCCGCGTCCGTGGACAGGGTCACGAGCGTTACTTCCTGTTGGTGGTTGACGACTACTCGCGTTACACCACGGTGTTCCCCTTGCGCAGCAAGGGTGACGTCACTGAGGTGTTGATCGACTGGATCCGCGCAGCTCGTCTCCAGCTCAGAGAGAGTTTCGGCTCGGACTTTCCTGTTCTGCGTCTGCACTCTGACAGAGGCGGGGAGTTTTCCTCTGGCCTTCTGGGAGCCTTCTGTCGTGCACAGGGCATCCGCCAGACGTTCACGCTTCCGGCCTCTCCACAGCAAAATGGGATTGCTGAGCGCCGCATTGGCATGGTCATGGACGTCGCTCGTACGTCCATGATCCATGCGGCTGCTCCCCATTTTCTGTGGCCGTTCGCGGTTCAGTACGCGGCGCATCAGATCAACCTTCAGCCCCGAGTCTCCTTGCCGGAGACCTCCCCCACCTTGCGGTGGACGGGGAAGGTTGGCGATGCGTCTGCGTTTCGTGTCTGGGGATCTCGGGCGTTTGTCCGCGACTTGTCTGCGGACAAGCTGTCCCCCCGTGCTGTTCCCTGCGTCTTCCTTGGCTTCCCCCCTGACGCGCTTGGTTGGCAGTTTTACCACCCCACCTCGCGCCGTGTTCTGTCCTCCCAGGACGTCACGTTTGACGAGTCGGTTCCTTACTACCGTCTCTTCCCCTACCGCACTGCGCCCCTCCCCCCGCCGCCGCTCTTCCTCGCGCCAGGTCCCCCCCCGGTAGACCCTCTCCCCCCTCAGGGTCCTGCCCCGTCAGGTGTGTCCCAGGTAGACGCAGTCGAGCCTGTCGAGGTAGCTGTTGACTCTGGTGCTGCTCGGGGTGCTGAGCCTGTGGGTGCGGGGTCTGGGGGTGCTGAGCCTGGGGGTGCTGAGTCTGGGGGTGCTGGGCCTGGGGGTGCTGAGCCTGGGGGTGCGGAGCCTGGGGGAGCGGAGCCTGGGGGTGCTGAACCTGGGGGTGCGGAGCCTGGGGGTGCTGGGTCTGCTCGTGTGGCCTCTGGCGGTGCTGGGTCTGGGGGTCCTTCGGGTACTTTGTCTCGGCGGGAGCTACCCTCTCCACAGGAGCTGCGCGAGTGGTTTGCCAGGCGTTGGAGCCGTGCTGCTGGTGCTGGAGGTGCTGCTGTTGCTGTTGACCCTGGGGTCGGCGCTGGAGGTACTGGAGCCCCTGGTCCTGGAGGTGCTCGTACTTGCGGTACTGGAGCTGCTGGGACTGGGGGTGCTGCTGAGGCTGCTGGAGTTGGTCCTGCTGGAGGTGCTGCTGGTGCTGCTGGAGGTACTGGAGCTGCTGGTGCTGCTGAGGGTACTGGAGCTACTGGGGGTGCTGGTGCTGGAGGTACTGCTGGCGCTGGTGCTTCTGAGGGTGCTGGAGTTGGCGCTCCTGGAGCTGGAGGTGCTGCTGGCGCTGGTGCTGCCGCTGGGGGTGCTGGTGCTGTCCCTGCTGTTTCCGGAGGCGCTGCGCGGCCGCGGCCGTACTTCGTTCCGCTCCTTGAGCAGGTTCTTGGTCTCCCGCCCTCTACTGGTCCTCCTCCTCCCTTAGAGTGTCCACAGCCTGTCCAGTCCGAGTCACAGTTACAGCCCGCCTCCCCACTGCCGGCTCCTTCTCCCTACACTGGTCCTACTGGAGGTCTTGCTGAGCGTCGTGAGCCTGCGTCTCGTCCTGCGTCGCCTGTTCGTGCTGTTCGCGCTAGTCGTCGTGTTCCGCGTCAGCGTCCTCCTGCGGTCCCGGGCACGCACCAGATGGCACTGCGTCCTTCCACTGCTCCGCGGCGTGTCCCTTTGCCGTCTCCTCCAGAGTCCTCTCTTCCTGCTCTTGCTGACCCAGAGTCTGACTCTCTTCGTGCTGCCAGTCCTACTGTCACGCGTCTCCTGGCTACTGTCGTCACTGACCCTTCCTTTGAGTCCACTGCTGCGTCTGCCTTAGTTGCTGAGCTTTTCGACTTCGCTGCTCACTGTCGTCTAGACTACGCCGCTAGTCTTGTTGCTGAGTCTGAGTCTGTCTGTCCTCCGTCCGTCGGGGGTGAGTGTGCTCTTAGCACGGACGTCCTTGAGGACAGGCAGGAGGAGTTCCAGTGTTTTGCTGCTGCTTTGCCTCATCTCGTGTCCATGCTGATTGCACCTGAGGGAGACCCGGATGCACCAGACATCCCGACTCCTCGATCGTACGCTGAGGCGATCGAGGGTCCCTACTCCTCACAGTGGCAGTCAGCCATGGACGCAGAGATGGCTTCCTGGAAGTCCACAGGCACCTACGTCGACGAGGTTCCCCCACCTGGGGCGAACATCGTCAGTGGCATGTGGATTTTCAGGGTGAAGCGGCCGCCTGGTTCTCCGCCTGTCTTCAAGGCGCGTTACGTGGCTCGAGGCTTCAGTCAGCGGCAGGGAGTTGACTACTTTCAGACCTTCTCTCCCACCCCGAAGATGACCACTCTTCGGGTGCTGCTGCACATAGCCGCTCAGCGTGACTACGAGCTTCACTCTCTTGACTTCAGCACAGCTTTCTTGCAGGGCAGCCTGCACGAGGAGATCTGGCTGCGCCGCCCACCTGGATTCACTGGGTCGTTTCCTCCTGTTACCCAGTGGAGCCTCCGGCGGCCAGTCTACGGTCTCCGCCAGGCGCCCCGTGAGTGGCACGACACACTGAGGACTACACTTGCGGCTCTTGGGTTTGCTCCTGCTACTGCCGACCCGTCGCTGTTTCTGCGCACCGACACCTCTTTGCCGCCGTTCTACATCCTCGTGTACGTCGACGACTTGGTCTTTGCCACTGCTGACACTGCTGGACTCGCCCACGTGAAGTCCGAGCTGCAGAAGAGACACACGTGCACAGACCTGGGTGAACTGCGCAGCTACCTTGGCTTGCAGATCACCCGGGACAGAGCACAGCGCACCATCGCCCTGACTCAGTCACACATGGTGCGGCAGGTCCTTCAGCGCTTCGACTTCACGTACTCCTCGCCTCAGGCCACTCCTCTGTCTACTCGCCACTCGCTCTCAGCTCTGCCTTCGGATGAGTCCGTAGAGCCGAGTGGCCCGTACCCAGAGCTTGTCGGCTGCCTCATGTACCTGATGACCTGCACACGACCTGACCTTGCATACCCTCTTAGCATCCTGGCACGCTATGTTGCTCCTGGGAGACACCGACCAGAGCACATGGCTGCTGCGAAGAGGGTGTTGCGCTACTTGTGCAGTACGTCGGGCATGGGGCAAGTGCTTGGAGGGCGGCGTTCAGTGGTCCTCACAGGTCACGCAGACGCTTCTTGGGCTGACGACCAGGCTACGCAGCGGTCGTCACAGGGTTACACCTTCAGCCTTGGTTCCGGCTCTGTTTCGTGGCGGTCTACCCGCTCGTCTTCTGTTCTCGGCTCCAGCTGTGAGGCCGAGATCTACGCAGGGGCCATGGCTGCACAGGAGTTACGTTGGCTCACCTACCTGCTGACCGACCTGGGAGAGCCGCCTCGTTCTCCTCCAGTTCTGTACGTAGACAACAAGGCCATGCTGGCCTTGTGTCGGGAGCACAGACTGGAGCACAGAACGAAGCACATTGCTCTTCGCTACTTCCTTGCTCGTGAGCTGCAGCAGCGTGGTCAGCTGCGCCTTGCTTACGTGGCCTCTCAGGCCAACACTGCTGATATCTTTACCAAGGCACTTCAGCCTTGTGATCATCAGCGCTTTTGTACGATGCTAGGTCTTGTGCCTACTTGGCCTCACTTGCTTACTTCTTGACCTTGCTTGTACTGTGTTCTATATATACCTGCACTTGCTTGTTTACCTTTATATATATGATCCTGCATGTGAACTGGCCTTGTGGCCTTGAACCTGTGCTCGGAATGTGTGGTGACGTTGTGATCCACCCTGAGCTTGCTTTGCTTTGCTTGACTGGTCTTGTGACCCCTTGTTCTCCCCCACTTTGCCTATGGGGGTGTGTCAGACTTATGATCTAGCCTGTATAGGCTGTAGCGGGTTAGATACTAAGGGGTACACAATTCTAGGGTTTCATATTTGTATCACACTCATTCCTTAGTCCATCATTCCTCGTTTCTTCACAAGAATCGCCCTCGCGCGATTCTGATTCAGAACGCTCCACACATTTCGATTTGAATGGAATTGCTAGACTCTAATGCACAGTTTGGTGTGTTTATAACATATTTCTGTGTTTGTTATTATATAAGCGCATGCGCTTATAATTTTGACTCATTTATAAGTGCACCCCCCTAAAAAACACTGTTTTATTATAAGCGCAGATGCGCTTATATCCGGGGTATTACGGTAAGCAACGTTTTGAGTATGGTGGTGAGTACGATGCAAGAGTGCGGGTTGTGGTGTGCGGTTTGACCGTGCGAACTGTCGTGCATATGCGACTGGTACAGGCGATGCCATATTTCTCGCGCGAATTATCCTGCGAGTCGCTCTGTTGCGCCTGGGGAGGGAGGTGTGGCGTGGTGTGGGTGGGACCAAGAACAAGAACAGAACCGGGCCTTTGTGAATGCCATCTAATTTAGGGCGTGTTACATTGTTTGAAAGAGGTAATCCCGGACATACGTCCGAAAACGGTTTGAATACCGAATATCATACGGTACAGCCCGAGCCAGCGTCCGAGCCGAGCCTCGTCCAGGCGTGTGTTGTGAGACTTTTTCATAAACGAAAAGTGAGGTACTAGTACAAACGAAATAGTTACCGTTGACGCGAAAACGGTAGCATGTTAGCGATTCGCCGGATTCTTTTCGTCCGCCAGTTTAATTACGCTACAGCTACTTCCGTCTGTTTATCGAACGGTTCTCGTCCGGATCATTTGGGAGGGCAAAAACATGGAGAAGTTTCATCAACGGTCCGATCGTCAATGACGTCGCATGCACTCTAACGAGGACTCTGACGAATTTTCAAGAATGGAGTAACCACAGAAATGTTCAGATGGTGGCATGTTCAGACGGGTGTAAGGAAAATTCCTTTTCCTTACTTCGCGTCCCTGCTCAGCGCGTACAGCACTATTCCCGCCAACAGCACCCAACAGTAATCCGTTACCACTCGCGACACTCTCTTTGACACTGTTCCCGCCACTGTTCACGACGCGACCCAACCTCACGGTTCGGTTGGTAACCCGCGCTCCGGACCTCCGCCTCGACACTTCCCAACCTCGGCGCCAGGCCCGTCGCGCACCCCAATTTCTACGCATTACCGTTACCACTGTAGCTTCGCTATATATTCTTCGCTCATGCCTTCGCTCATTGTACTCTTGCTTCGATAGTGCAATCATCGCTCGCTCACTCAATTGCACTCGTAACACTTGGTATTCAGAGCCTACGATCTCTTCTCGGACCGCACCCACACCTTCGCTTCCCCACTATCTCAATTTTTTGGGGGGGGTAGACGTCTCTCAGCGACACAGCACCGCCGCTCGTAGTGCTCTCTCGTAAGCACGCACGGCCACGACTGAGGCTCTCGCTGAGCTCGCCCGACACCCCCGCCATGGCCGAATTCAATCTCGCGACCTTGACACAGGAGCAACTCGACCGTCTGGTGCGCCAAGTTGAAGAATCGGCACTCGAAATTGCGACGCTCACGGCGGAACGTGACTCCGCGCGTCAGCAATCAACGGTGAACACTCCAGCGCCACCACACGCACCGACAAATGCATCTGCACAATCGGACGAGCCGATCGTCATTTCGTCCGCCACACCAACACACAACAACAGCATGGCACAGCGCTCAGGCGTAGCCACTGATGGCACTACCCAGCCGATGCCTAGCATGGGAGGAAACAGGGTCGCGCCAAGCCCGCGGGAGCCTCGCGAAGCCCGTCGGCACGTGGAGTTCGCGGCGACAAGTGGCGAACAGGCCATCATGGCACCAATGCCACTCAAACCGCAACGCCCGCCCTGCTTCGACCCGAGCCAGCGTGGAGGTCCGACGGTTCAATCATGGGTCTTCACGATGAACGTCTTCTTCGACGCGAATTACGTCGAGTCGGACGCAACGAAGATTCGGTATGCCGTTTCGCTGCTAAGGGGCCCCGCCATGGACTGGTGGCGAGTCATCGTGACGTCGCCACGCGCCTACGAGCCACCGTCGCAAGAGGAAGGGCCCACGGGTCCAGCTGTCACCTGGAGTTCATTCTGCGAGACCGCCCAATACAGCACGTGGGATGCGTGGTGCGCAGGGCTTCGGGCGCGCTTCGAGCCGATCGCGGCTTCTATTTCGGCGCGTCAGAGATTGCGCACTTGGCGGCAGCTCGGGTCGGTTCAAGATTACACGAGCGGTTTTCTCGCACTTTGCGAGCAGGTCGGCTACATGCACGAAGCGGAGCGGGTAGACCGTTACGTTGGAGGGCTGAAGCCGGATATCTCGCACGAAATCATGCTGCGCGGACTCTCGAACTTCAACGAGATTCTCGCGCTCGCCGAGAAAATCGACATTCTACGCCGACCGAGACCGGGGTCCTACTACGGACATTGTCCTCGGGGACCGACCGAGCACGCCACTGTAAACGCTGTTGCGACGAATGCAGCTGCCGCGCCGTTTAAGGGGCGCTGCTTTGCTTGCTACAGGCCGGGCCATCGCAAGAGCGAATGCCCAGAGGAGCTGAGGCGCCGCGGAGCAGAGCAGGGGAGGGAGTCTCAGAGGCAGGGAAACGCCAGCAGTCAGTAGGAGTCGGGCGAACTACTGACGAGACTGCCTGCTCGCCCAACCACACCGACCCTCACCGAGTCACAGTACCGATTCACGCCATCGATCGGGATCGGACGAATAAGGAGGGTACAGCGACGGATTGCCCAGTACTGATCCACGGGAAAATACAGGGAGCAGCAGTGAAGATATTTATCGACGGAGGAGCAAGCCACAGTTTAGTTAATACCGCAACCGCAAGGAAACTGCAACTGACACTTAGCCGGTGTTTACCAGAGATCGACGCACGCTTAGTTGACGGCACGCCGCTGGCCATACGGGAGAAGGTGGAAAGAGTAAAAGTTCGCTGCGGGGGAAACTTCGGGTTTACACAGGAAATGCTCGCGACGACACTGGATGGGCACGACATATTACTGGGACGTGATTGGCTGCGACGCTACAACCCGCGAATTGACTTGACGACAGGAAGCTGCACTGTGCGAAGTAGTGGAAAACTGGGTCGAACTACCCCGCTGGCAGTCGCCTGAGTCTTCAACGGTCCACGTCAACGCCATCACGATGAAACGGGCAGTCGCCGCTGAAGCTGACGTGTACGCAGTGGACATTGCAGTAGTAGGAGAAGCAGAGCATCCGAACGATTTTCAAAAACTGTTAGCCGCAGTACCACCCGCACTACAGGAGCTGTTGAAAGGGTACCCAGGGATTTTTCCCGACGACTTACCGGAGGGGCTGCCACCTCAGCGGGCGCATGACCATAGGATAGAGTTAGAACCGGGGGCACAACCAACTGTACAGCGCCAGTTCAGACTGACACAGCCCGAGCTCGACGAACTGAGGAAGCAGTTAGATTATCTGTTAGAGAAGCAATTTATCCGGCCGAGTTCATCACCGTTCGCCGCACCGATACTGTTCACGCCGAAAAAAGACGGAGGATTTCGCATGTGCATCGATTACCGAGCGCTCAACAGGGTAACAGTCAAGTCCCGGTACCCCATTCCCCGCGCCGACGAACTGATCGACCAACTACGAACAGCACGGGTTTTTTCGAAAATAGATTTACGGGGAGGTTACCATCAGATTAGGGTCGAACCATCGGACTGCGCCAAAACAGCTTTCAGGACTAGGTACGGGTCGTTCGAATACACGGTGATGCCATTCGGGCTGACCAACGCACCAGCGACATTTCAGATGACCATGAACGAGGCGTTTAGGCCACTTTTAGATAAATGCGTGATAGTTTACCTCGACGACATCCTTGTCTACAGTCGTGACAAGCAGCAGCATTTAGCGGATCTGGAAGCAGTTTTTCGGATTTTAGATAAGCATCGGTTACTGACCAAAGGTTCTAAGTGCGAGTTTTTTCAGGACAGGCTAGAGTTTTTGGGGCACGTTATTTCGGAGGCTGGGGTTGAGATTGACCCAAAGAAGCTGGACACAGTCAAAGCCTGGCACCCCCCGACGAATATCACGGAGCTGCAGAGTTTTTTGGGGTTTGTTAATTACGTCCGTCGGTTCGTCCCCGACATGGCTCGCTTAACAGCCCCACTGACGGATCTGCTGCGGAAGGGGGTCGTTTTTACGTGGGGGGAGAAAGAGCATGCTGCCTTCTCTGCCCTGAAAAATGTTCTCTGCTCACCGCCCGTCTTGCGCATCGCCGACCCACACCGCCCATTCGAAGTAGTTACCGACGCAAGTGACATCGCCATCGGAGCCGTACTGCTACAGGATTTCGGCAACGGCCTACAGCCCATCGCATACGAGTCACGAAAACTGCATCCGCCCGAGAAAAATTACCCGATACACGACCGCGAAATGCTTGCGATCGTGCACGCGTTCAAAGTATGGCGCTGTTACTTGACCGGTGCGGACGTGACCGTACGGACAGACCATAAATCACTACAGTATCTTCGCGCACAGCCACACCTCAACCCACGACAGATTCGCTGGCTCGATTTCCTCGAGTCAAACTTCCACTACACGGTCACCTACAAAAAGGGAGCATCCAACATAGCTGACGCACTGACCCGCCCCACTGCCCAAATCCACGCGATACTACTCGCCCAGACCAGCCCGCTACTGACAGGACTATTTAACCACGGGTATCAAACGGACCCATTCTTCACAGGAGGAAATTCGCAGCAGTTCGCAGCAGCCAAGGGAGTCTATTACGTAAAAGCCGGGACCGACCGCATCTGGGTACCAGGGTACACACTGCTACGGGGATTACTGTTACAGGAGGCACACGGCGGAGTTACCTCGGGACATTTCGGGGTAGAGAAAACACGGCAGCAGCTGCAGCGGCATTATTACTGGCCTGAAATGTTGACCGACGTTCAACGACACGTGGCATCGTGTCCCACTTGCCAGATCATGAAGTCATCACGGAAGCGGCCGGCAGGACAGTTGCAGCCGATACCACCCCCAGAGCGTGCTTGGCAGCAGGTGACGATGGACTTCGTCACGGGGTTACCGGCCGGAGCGAGTGGGAATGACGCGATCCTGGTCGTCGTCGATCGACTGACGAAAATGGCACACTTCGCAGCCTGCAAAAAGTCAATCACAGCCGAAGAAACAGCCCGCCTCTTCATCTCTACCGTCGTTCGACTGCACGGGATACCAGCATCGATCATCAGCGACAGAGACACGAAATTCACCAGCAACTTCTGGCGGAACCTGTGGCAGCAGTTCGGCACACGACTACAGTTTAGTTCATCATACCACCCCGAAACCGACGGACAGACAGAACGGACAAATCAGACCATGGAACAACTCATCCGCGCCACGTGCGACGACCCGACAACGTGGGAACAGCAACTGCCACTCATCGAATTCGCGTACAACAACTCGCCATCCGCCACAACTCAACAGTCACCATTTTACCTGAATTACGGACAAGACCCCACAGTACCCATGACCCCGAATCCCGACAATCCAGTCCCACGCGCGCAACAGTTCGCAGAAATATTGCAAGCAGCACGGACCCGAGCATCAGAAGCAATAAAAAAATCAAACGTCATCGCTAAGCGCAACGCCGACCGACACCGCCGCCCCGTCACTTACCAACCCGACGACCTGGTATTACTCGACACTCAAAACCTCCGCTTGCCCGTCACCCCAAAACTCCGCCCCCGCTACTGCGGGCCATTTCGCATCAGCCACATGATCACCCCCGTCACCGCCCATCTCCTCCTCCCTGCTGACTGGTACGTCAGCCCGTCATTCCACGTCAGCCTGCTTCGCCCATACGTGCCATCCACCAGCCAACTGCCTCGCAACCGCCCCGCCAGCATGACACGACCACCGACTGAGCCAATCATCACGCCTGAGAAAATACTGAGCCATCGAGTACGTGACCCACGGGGAGCCCGCAGAATCGAATTTCTGATCGGCTGGAGGGACCGCACGCCCACCGAAGACAACTGGGTCCCCCTGGATAGAATTGAGAATCACCCTGTCCTCACTGAGTATCTGCGAAGCCGAAACTTCCGAGATATACACGCACTCTCGTAAGAGGGGCCTCCTTGGGGAGGGGGGTAGTGTAAGGAAAATTCCTTTTCCTTACTTCGCGTCCCTGCTCAGCGCGTACAGCACTATTCTCGCCAACAGCACCCAACAGTAATCCGTTACCACTCGCGACACTCGCTTCGACACTGTTCCCGCCACTGTTCACGACGCGACCCAACCTCACGGTTCGGTTGGTAACCCGCGCTCCGGACCTCCGCCTCGACACTTCCCAACCTCGGCGCCAGGCCCGTCGCGCACCCCTTTTTCTACGCATTACCGTTACCACTGTAGCTTCGCTATATATTCTTCGCTCATGCCTTCGCTCATTGTACTCTTGCTTCGATAGTGCAATCTGTCAGTAGAGCTGCACTGTGAGATCCCCGATCGATCCTAGGGGGGGTTACAGGCGCGTATGCCTGGGGGGTTATGGGCGCACTGACCCGCTACTTAACAAGCCCTTTTATCCCAATGGTCTAGTGGTTGGGATTCTGACATGGTATCAGAGCGGTCTCGGGTTCGAATCCCGGTGTATGCACATGTAGGCCGTTGCCGCTGTGCTCAGTCCTGGGCCTCCCATTGTGGGGGGGTGTCAGTAGAGCTGCACCGTGAGATCCCCGATCGATCCTAGGGGGGGTTACAGGCGCGTATGCCTGGGGGGTTATGGGCGCACTGACCCGCTACTTAACAAGCCCTTTTATCCCAATGGTCTAGTGGTTGGGATTCTGACACAATCCTCGCTCGCTCACTCAATTGCACTCGTAACAACGGGCAAAGGTGAAAAATGTAACACATCCTTATCGGTTTGATCGAACATTCGGCCTTGGAGAACAGGTCAAGAGGTAAAAAGCGCTCCCAGGTGGGCTTGAACCACCGACCTTATGGTTAACAGCCATACGCTCTAACCAACTGAGCTACGAGAGCTGTCGTCGCTACATTGTTTTTGCATTTTGGTAATGTACATTGATGTGACCAGGTCGAGCACGGCTCACATCACATCAAGGACTTGCCTTACGCGAATGCAGTTCCTCACGCCCTCTGCGTGAAGCGTTGCGATGGAAGGAAGGGTAGCACGGATAATGCAGGGATAAACCGGATCTCGACGCGTTACCTCTCGTAGCAATGGATGACGGCGAGTGGAGCGAGGTGCCGTCTCGTCAGGCGGGACGCGGGAGAGGCGCGCGCCAGCCGCAGCGCCAGCAGCTGCCTCAGCTGATTCGACCGCAACTCGCGCCGTCCTCCGGAATTCTCGGGCCAAACCCCGCGTTTAGCGGGCCTGCGGCAGCGCAAGGCCGCGGAAGTGGAGGCGGAGATCGCGGAAGGGGAAGCGGCGGGCGTGGCGCGAATAGAGGGGGAGGTAGGGGCGGGGGCGCTAGCGACGGCGGCGGAGCTGCAGGCGGACGCGGACGGGGAGCGGGCGGAGGCGGGGGAACTGGCGGAGGAGCCAGCGGAGGCAATGGCGCAAGCTCCAATTGGTCTGGCGGAATCGAGAGAAGCGGAAGGGGAGGGGGAGATGCGCGCACAGGCGGAAGCGGACCAGGCAGGGGCGGCGGAGGCGGAGGAGGGGGATCGGGAGGGTGGGGACCGAACCGTAGCATGGGTACTAATAGTAGCATGGGCGGTAATAGTAGTGCCGGGAGCAACAGCGCTAGCAGCACCGCCGCCGCCGGTTCCGCTTCGTCTTCCGCCGCGCCTACCGCTGGCGGATTCCCCACTTCCGCCGCGGTCCCCCAGCCTTCCGCGTTCCCTTCCGCGTTTTCCTCCGCCATGCGCCCGCTCCCCTTCATCACGGACCCCGCGCGCCTGGCGCAGCAGTTCCCCGCGCTGCTCTCTGACAGCAGCGACGAGGAGGGGGAGGGGGACGAGGCGGACGCGGAGGGGGAGGGGGAAGGCGCGGAAGGGGGAGGGCGATCCAAGGGGAAGGCTAGTGTGGAACGGCTAGAAGAGGCGATTTTCGGGGCTTATCTAGCAGGGAGGGGGGGGGGAGGGGGAGGGGGAGGCGGAGGAGGAGGAGGGAGGAGGGCGGGGAGTGGCGTTCCCGAACCTGTTTCTGCCGATCCTACTTTCACAGCAGGTCTGGAGAAGATCCGAGACCACCTGAACGCCGTCCAATCGGGCGGCGCCAGCTGTCTGGTGTGCCTGGAGAGGATCAGATCGTCAGATCCGATCTGGTCCTGCCGGGGCGGCTGTTACTGTTCACTCCATCTTGTCTGTATTCAGTCGTGGGCTAGACAGGGAATCCAAGCCTCCTCTCTCTCCTCCTCCTCCTCTAAGGGCCAACCAGTAGCTGCCACGTGGCACTGCCCCAAGTGCCGAACCGAGTATCCTGAGCGTGATCTGCCTCGGGAATACCAATGCTACTGCGGGCGGGTGAAGGATCCCCCCTTTGATCCCTGGCTGGCCCCCCATTCTTGTGGGGAACCGTGTGAGAGAGAGCTGAGAGGAGGGGGAGGCGGAGGCGGAGGAGGAGGGGGAGGGGAGGCGGAGAGGGAAGCTGACGTGGCGTGTGGTCATAAATGCACGTTGCTGTGTCACCCCGGCCCCTGTCCCCCGTGTCCCCAGCTCATTCGCTCCCGCTGCCACTGTGGCAAGAAAGAGGATGTTTGCCGCTGCGGGCAGCATGAATTTTCCTGCGCTGCCCGCTGCGGCAGCCGCCTCGCCTGCGGCATCCACTCCTGCGACGCCACGTGTCATCCGGGTAGCTGCCCGCCCTGCGACCGAGAGGGAAGCTTTTCTTGCCGATGCGGGCAGGTGAAAAAAACCCTTCCCTGCGCAAAAAGAAATTTCAGCTGCGGGAAGATCTGCGGGAAAAAGTTTCCGTGCGGGCGGCACAAGTGCGAGGTGGAGTGCCATGCGGGGGACTGCGGCGAATGCCCGCTTTCGGGCAGGCGAAGCTGCCCGTGCGGGAAGAAATCGTACGAGGGGTTACCCTGTGACAAGCCGGCGCTTCCCTGTGGGGCGACGTGCGAAAAGCCTTTGGCTTGCGGGCGGCACGTGTGTGCGGAGCGGTGTCACGTGGGGGAGTGCTCGAAAAGCTGCCTTATTGTGGTGGTGAAGGGGTGCCGATGCGGCGGAGTGAGTAAAGAGGTGAGTGAGACTCCTGTGACTGCTGGTTGCATTGGTGCATGCATGCATGGCACGTGTGTGTGGAGCGGTGCCATGTGGGGGAGTGCTCCAAGACGTGCCTTATTGTGGTGGTGAAGGGGTGCCGATGCGGCGGAGTGACGAAAGAGGTGAGATCCCTGTAAGAAAGGAAAGGATAGAGAGGGGGGGGGAGTGGTTGTGACTACTTTTGAGGCGTCTCAGACGTCATCCTTGTAAGGAAAGGGGAGTTTGTGTGTCTGAGTTGAATCAAACCACTCCCCTGAGTGGGTTGGTGCATCGCATGGGATGTGTGTGTGGAGAGGTGTCACGTGGGGGAGTGTTCGAAAACCCCCCTTGTGGTGGTGAAGGGGTGCCGGTACGGTGGAGTGACGAAAGAGGCGAGGGAGAGGCTTATAACAAAGTGGTGCTTATCTTGCCCTGTACTGCTGCATTGCGTTGCATGGCATTGCATGACATGTGTGTGTGGTAAAGAGATGCGCCACGTGTGCTTAAACCCTGCCTTATTGTGGTGGTGATGGGGTGCCGGTGTGGCAGAGTCAGTAAAGAGGTGAGCGAGAGCCTTATAACGAGAAGGTGCTTGTTGTGCCTAATCTGGGTGCATGCATGGTATTGCAAAGCATTGCATGACATGTGCGTACGGAGAAGATGCATCACGTGGGGGAGTGCTTGTAACAAGGGGAGTGCGTATGATTGTGGTGGTCAAGGGGTGTCAGTGCGGCGGACTGAGGTGACTTTTGAGTCGACTCAAAAGTCACCTTGTAACTTGTACGATTGTGGTGGTCAAGGGGTGTCAGTGCGGCGGACTGAGTAAGGAAGTGTCGGCTTGTACTTGATCGCTGCTGCCAGTGGGACAGGCAGTGCGGTGCGGTGCAGTGCAGTGGGTCAGTTCAGTTAACACTCCTTTCCCATCCATCACACCCGCTCTCTTCGTCTCTCCTCTCGGCCCCAACCAGCTAGGTATGCCTGTGCAATTGCCTCTGCCAGTGTGGCAGGCCGTGAGATTCATTTAGTCAGACTAAATGACTCATGGATCTTCAACACAGCCTCTCCCTTCTCCCTCCAATTAGGGAGCATGAGCCTCTGCCAGTGTGGCAGGCCATGAGATTCATCTTTGCATCCCAACACAGCCTCTCCCTTCTCCGTCCTCCAATTATTGCTTGCTCTCTGTCCAAACCCAACAGCTCCCCTGCCATCAGGAGTACCTCTGCGATCGCCGCTGCCAGCGTGGCAGGCCGTGCGGGCGCCACCTGTGCAAGCGACGCTGCTGTGCTGGCGACTGCCCCCCCTGCCCCGAGGTGAGGGTTCTCCCTGACCTGTCTAAGGGTAAACTTTTGTGTTGTGTGTCTTAAGGTGCTGTCCCTCTCATCTCGTGCTGCTGTCCCTGTCCTGTGCAAGCGCCGCTGCTGTGCTGGCGACTGCCCCCTCCCTGCCCTCCGCACCGCAGCTCACTGGCATAATGTTTGGCCGACTGCACTGCAGCATGTTCGTGAGATTTCAAGTAGAATTCTCAAAAAACAGATTGAGATCTCTAAAAATGGTCCCCGGCCGGTACACTATGTACCGCAGCCCACTGATTCTAGTTTTGAGGCGCCTAAAAAACGTACCCCTGCCCACTGATTCTAGTTTTGAGGCACCTAAATAACGTACCGCACCCCACTGAGACCACATCCTCCTGTGAGTTGGGTGAGGGGGGAGGCGAGTGGCACTGTGAGCTGTGGTACTCTGTCCAACCAACGAGGTGACTTTTGAGTCGACTCAAAAGTCACCTCGAGTGGCACTGTGAGCTGTGGTACTCTGTCCAACCAACGAGGTGACTTTTGAGTCGACTCAAAAGTCACCTCGAGTGGCACTGTGAGCTGCGGTACTCTGTCCAACCAACGAGGTGACTTTTGAGTCGACTCAAAAGTCACCTCGAGTGGCACTGTGAGCTGTGGTACTCTGTCCAACCAACGAGGTGACTTTTGAGTCGACTCAAAAGTCACCTCGAGTGGCACTGTGAGCTGCGGTACTCTGTCCAACCAACTGCCCTCCTGCACGCAAGTGATTCGTGCCTTCACGTCACGAGGCTGCAAGGCTGGCTGTGGGCTACTTCGTTTGAGTCGACTGATACGTGTTGTGTGCCAGTGAAACGAGGTGAGGGTTCTCCCTGACCTGTCTCAGAGTATACTGTGGTGTTGTGTGCCAGTGAAACGAGGTGACCTTTGAGTCAATTCTAAAGTCCCGCACGCTTTTAAATTGACTCTAAGGGCAGAAGGCTGCATCTGCACGCCACTTGTTCTTTATTCTTCTCATTACTTTCTGCTTTGCTTGCATGTGTCTTTACCGTTGCTATTTTCTTACGCTAAAATTTTCTTTCTTAATGCTTGTGTGTGCAGGTGTGCGGTCGCAAGTTGCGGTGTGGTAACCACAGGTGTCCAGCTCCTTGCCACAGGTCAGCTAAGCCCCTAGCTTCAGTTAACAGTGCCACTTGCCTCCTCCCTTTCTCAACTCACCCCTTTCACACTGCCTTGTACCTTCCCCCCCTTACCTTTCCCCCCCCAATTTTCACCCCATGCGTTGCCTGCTTGCTGTCCATGCTTTCCCACTTCTTCCCGATGCCTTGGCTCCCTGCTTTCCTCTCTCCTCCCTCCCACCCCTCCAGCGGCCCCTGTGCCCCCTGCCCTGTTACAGTGCGCATCGCATGCTTCTGAGTTAGTAGCTTGTTCCTGCTGCTGCTAACACATCTCTCCCACTTCCTCTCTCCCCTCCGCCCTCCCTCCCCCACCCTCTCCCCAGCGGCCCCTGTGCCCCCTGCCCTGTTACAGTGCGCATCGCATGCTTCTGTGGCACCACTGCTTTTTCTGTGAGTCGCGCGCTCTCTCTCTCTCTCTCTCTATTGCAACTTATGCTTGGCTGGGAAGTTGCAATAGTGACAGAAGGGGAGCCCAGCAACTCCGGAGAGTCTGATTTTGCTGGACTTTTCCTCAATAGATTTCAGATTATAACTCTGTAGGCTCCTTCTCTTCATCTCACCCTTGTCTTCTCTTGTTTTTTGTTGGATGTACCACAACTTTCATTGCTCTCCCCTCTTGCTTTTGCTGCCCTCTCCCTGTTCGCCATCCCTCCATGCCTCTCAGGTCCCCTGTGGAGCAGAGAAGCAGCAGCGCCCACCCAGATGCCACATGCGGTGCTCCATACCCCCGGACCCTGGTTCCCCTCTCTCCTCATATGCTCGCTCGCTCCCTTCCCTTCTCCCCTCCATGCCTCTCAGGTCCCCTGTGGAGCAGAGAAGCAGCAGCGCCCACCCAGATGCCACATGCGGTGCTCCATACCCCCGGACCCTGGTTCCCCTCTCTCCTCATATGCTCGCTCGCTCCCTTCCCTTCTCCCCTCCATGCCTCTCAGGTCCCCTGTGGAGCAGAGAAGCAGCAGCGCCCACCCAGAGGCCACATGCGGTGCTCCATACCCCCGGACCCTGGTTCCCCTCTCTCCTCATATGCTCGCTCGCTCCCTTCCCTTCTCCCCTCCATGCCTCTCAGGTCCCCTGTGGAGCGGAGAAGCAGCAGCGCCCACCCAGATGCCACATGCGGTGCTCCATACCCCCGGACCCTGGTTCCCCTCTCTCCTCATATGCTCGCTCGCTCCCTTCCCTTCTCCCCTCCATGCCTCTCAGGTCCCCTGTGGAGCGGAGAAGCAACAGCGCCCACCCAGGTGCCACATGCGCTGCCCCGTGCCCCCCACATGCCACCACGGGGATTCCTGTCGGGTGAGTGACTCATGCACCCTCCCCTGCATGCACCCTCCCCTGCATGCACCCTCCCCTGCATGCACCCTCCCCTGCATGCACCCTCCCCTGCATGCACACGACACTCCCATGCACAGTTGCATCCCTATCACCACAGGGCTTTTTTGAGAATTCTCAAAAAAACCCTTTTGAGAATTCTCAAAAGTCTCTGCTGCCATCTCTGCTGCCATCTCTGCTGCGATCTCTGCTGCCATCTCTGCTGCCATCTCTGCTGCCATCTCTGCTGCCATCTCTGCTGCCATCTCTGCTGCCATCTCTGCTGCCATCTCTGCTGCCATCTCTGCTGCCATCTCTGCTGCCATCTCTGCTGCCATCTCTGCTGCCATCTCTGCTGCCATCTCTGCTGCCATCTCTGCTGCCATCTCTGCTGCCATCTCTGCTGCCATCTCTGCTGCCATCTCTGCTGCCATCTCTGCTGCCATCTCTGCTGCCATCTCTGCTGCCATCTCTGCTGCCATCTCTGCTGCCATCTCTGCTGCCGTCTCTGCTGCCGTCTCTGCTGCCATCTCTGCTGCCATCTCTGCTGCCATCTCTGCTGCCATCTCTGCTGCCATCTCTGCTGCCATCTCTGCTGCCATCTCTGCTGCCATCTCTGCTGCCATCTCTGCTGCCATCTCTGCTGCCATCTCTGCTGCCATCTCTGCTGCCATCTCTGCTGCCATCTCTGCTGCCATCTCTGCTGCCATCTCTGCTGCCATCTCTGCTGCCATCTCTGCTGCCATCTCTGCTGCCATCTCTGCTGCCATCTCTGCTGCCATCTCTGCTGCCATCTCTGCTGCCATCTCTGCTGCCATCTCTGCTGCCATCTCTGCTGCCATCTCTGCTGCCATCTCTGCTGCCATCTCTGCTGCCATCTCTGCTGCCATCTCTGCTGCCATCTCTGCTGCCATCTCTGCTGCCATCTCTGCTGCCATCTCTGCTGCCATCTCTGCTGCCATCTCTGCTGCCATCTCTGCTGCCATCTCTGCTGCCATCTCTGCTGCCATCTCTGCTGCCATCTCTGCTGCCATCTCTGCTGCCATCTCTGCTGCCATCTCTGCTGCCATCTCTGCTGCCATCTCTGCTGCCATCTCTGCTGCCATCTCTGCTGCCATCTCTGCTGCCGTCTCTGCTGCCGTCTCTGCTGCCGTCTCTGCTGCCGTCTCTGCTGCCGTCTCTGCTGCCGTCTCTGCTGCCGTCTCTGCTGCCGTCTCTGCTGCCGTCTCTGCTGCCATCTCTGCTGCCATCTCTGCTGCCATCTCTGCTGCCATCTCTGCTGCCATCTCTGCTGCCATCTCTGCTGCCATCTCTGCTGCCATCTCTGCTGCCATCTCTGCTGCCATCTCTGCTGCCATCTCTGCTGCCATCTCTGCTGCCATCTCTGCTGCCATCTCTGCTGCCATCTCTGCTGCCATCTCTGCTGCCATCTCTGCTGCCATCTCTGCTGCCATCTCTGCTGCCATCTCTGCTGCCATCTCTGCTGCCATCTCTGCTGCCATCTCTGCTGCCATCTCTGCTGCCATCTCTGCTGCCATCTCTGCTGCCATCTCTGCTGCCATCTCTGCTGCCATCTCTGCTGCCATCTCTGCTGCCATCTCTGCTGCCATCTCTGCTGCCATCTCTGCTGCCATCTCTGCTGCCATCTCTGCTGCCATCTCTGCTGCCATCTCTGCTGCCATCTCTGCTGCCATCTCTGCTGCCATCTCTGCTGCCATCTCTGCTGCCATCTCTGCTGCCATCTCTGCTGCCATCTCTGCTGCCATCTCTGCTGCCATCTCTGCTGCCATCTCTGCTGCCATCTCTGCTGCCATCTCTGCTGCCATCTGTTCTGCCATCTGTTCTGCCATCTCTGCTGCCATCTCTGCTGCCATCTCTGCTGCCATCTCTGCTGCCATCTCTGCTGCCATCTCTTCTGCCATCTCTGCTGCCATCTCTGCTGCCATCTCTGCTGCCATCTCTGCTGCCATCTCTTCTGCCATCTCTGCTGCCATCTCTGCTGCCATCTCTGCTGCCATCTCTGCTGCCATCTCTGCTGCCATCTCTGCTGCCATCTCTTCTGCCATCTCTGCTGCCGTCTCTGCTGCCATCTCTGCTGCCATCTCTGCTGCCATCTCTGCTGCCATCTCTGCTGCCATCTCTGCTGCCATCTCTGCTGCCGTCTCTGCTGCCGTCTCTGCTGCCGTCTCTGCTGCCATCTCTGCTGCCATCTCTGCTGCCATCTCTGCTGCCATCTCTGCTGCCATCTCTGCTGCCATCTCTTCTGCCATCTCTGCTGCCATCTCTGCTGCCATCTCTGCTGCCATCTCTGCTGCCATCTCTGCTGCCATCTCTGCTGCCATCTCTGCTGCCATCTCTGCTGCCATCTCTGCTGCCATCTCTGCTGCCATCTCTTCTGCCATCTCTGCTGCCATCTCTGCTGCCATCTCTGCTGCCATCTCTGCTGCCATCTCTGCTGCCATCTCTGCTGCCATCTCTGCTGCCATCTCTGCTGCCATCTCTGCTGCCATCTCTGCTGCCATCTCTGCTGCCATCTCTTCTGCAAGGAGGGCACACCCCAGGCGAAAAATACAAGCCCTTCCCCCCCCTTGCCATCCCCTTCCCCCCCTTGTAATCACAGCCGCATCGCTGTCACTACGGGGCGTGCCCCCCTTGCAGCCTCCCTTGCGGCGAGCCCTTTGACTGCAGCCACTCTTGCTTGCTCAGGTGTGCTTCATGCCCCTCAGGTGATTTTTCAGATGTTCTCTCAGGTGTCTTCTCAGGTGTTTTTTTTATCATCATTGGAAGCTTACAACACTGCTAATCTTCCCCCCCACCATGTGGCACGACCACACCCCCCCGCCTCGCCTCCCAGCCGGCCTGTCTCTCTAGTGAGCCTTCTAGAAAGAAGAACCTATTTTTGAGTCGACCCAAAAATAGGCTCAAAAATAGACACGACCACACCCCCCCGCCTCGCCTCCCAGCCGGCCCATCTCTCCAGTGAGCCTTCTAGAAAGAAGAACCTATTTTTGAGTCGACCCAAAAATAGACTAAAACGTAGACACGACCACACCCCCCCGCCTCCCAGCCGGCCCGTCTCTCCTGTGAGCCTTCTAAAAAGAAGAAGAACGGGAAGAAGAAGGTTAAGGAGGAGAATGATTCGATTCGATATCGTGAAAGAGGAGTGATCCTTCTCACTGATCTTTCCTCTTTCCCTCCCTTTCCCTCCCCTTCCTTCCCCCTCCCTCCCCTTCATTCCCTTCCTTTCCTCCCCACCAGGTGCCACGGCCCCCGCCCGCCTCCCAACCCGCCCTTCTCCCTTGAACCACCCAAGAAGAAGAAGAAAGGGAAGAAGGAGGGTGAGCAGGAGGAGGATATGATATCGTTCATACCCTTACCTCTGATCTTCTCCTCTCCCCTTCCTTCCCTCCTCACCCTCAGGTGTCACGGCCCCCGCCCGCCCCCCAACCCGCCCTTCTCCCTTGAGCCGCCCAAGAAGAAGAAGAAAGGGAAGAAGGAGGGCGAGGAGGAGGAGAAGGATGATTCAGAGCTCGTACCCTTACCACTGATCTTCACCCTCCTTCCATTCCCTTCCTTCCATCCCCACACCAGGTGCCACGGCCCCCGCCCACCCCCCAATCCGCCCTTCTCCCTTGAGCCGCCTAAGAAGAAGAAGAAAGGGAAGAAGGAGGTCGAGGAGGAGGAGGGGCAGGGGAAGCCTGGGTCGCCGTGCCCGCCGTGTGTGGTGCCGGTGGTGCGCGAGTGCAGAGGGAGGCACCAGGGGCAGGAGTGCGAGGTAAGAGCGTGCCTATATTGTGGTCATAGCAGGGCAAGCAAAAGAAGCAGGGGCAAGAGCAAGGATCGCCGTGCCCCCATGTGTGGTGCCAGTGGTGCGAGCGAGAGTGCAGAGGGCGGCATGAGGGGCAGGAGTGCGAGATATAAGAGCGTGCCTCTATTGGGGTAGCAAGCGAATCAGGGGAAGTCGGGATTGCTGTGCTCTGTGTGTGTGGTGCTGGTGGTGCGAGAATGCAGAGGCGTCACCAGGGGCAAGGTTGCGAGGTGAGTGCTTCCATCCAGGTACCAGGGAAATCGAGGAAAGCAGGGGTCTCCGTGCCCCCTGGCCATGAGCAAAAAGTCCAACTCCTGTTTGGTTCAACAGGAACACAAACTCCTGTTCGGTTCAACAGGAACACAAACTCCTGTTCGGTTCAACAGGAACACAAACTCCTGTTCGGTTCAACAGGAACACAAACTCCTGTTCGGTTCAACAGGAACACAAACTCCTGTTCGGTTCAACAGGAACACAAACTCCTGTTCGGTTCAACAGGAACACAAACTCTCTGAAAATTATTTCGGGCAAACCGAATGTAGTGACGTTTTCAACTCTTGCTTTTCCCAAACTCCCTGCTCCCCTCCACCCTTTACCCCCCACCACACCCAGCTCCCCTGCTCTCATGACCCTGCCTTCTCATGCGAGCTACCCTGTGGTAACCCTCTTGCATGCGGTAACCACGCGTGCCAGCTGGCGTGCCACGTCATCACCCGCCCGCGAACCGCAGACGGGCAGAGAGTGCTGGTGGCAGGCGAGGGAGATGAGGGAGGAGAGGAGGAGGAGGAGGGAGGAGTGAGGGAGGTGGAAGAGGGGGGAGAGGAGGGGAGGAATTTGCTTCGTGACACTTGCTACCCATGCAAGCGAGCATGCCAGAAGGTTAGTTCATTTCGCTGCAACCTTTGTGAGCGAGGGGAGGAATTGAGGAGCTTGCCTCATGACACTTGCTACCCTTGCAAGCGACCGTGCCAAAAAGTTGGTCCCTCGCACTCTCCTTCCTTCCAGTTTCCAAACCAATGTACGTAGATATTCAGCGCCATAGAGAAGCATATATTTAGCCTGTATCGAAGCAGGAAGAGGGGGGTATTGTGGAAGTCAACCCAGAGCCGCAGCTAGGGGAGATCTTGGGGCTGTTGTTTAAGACAATCTACACACTGCTTGCTGCAGCTCAATCAACGTGTGGCAGCTGCAGCAAGCAGTGTGTGGATTGTCTTAAACAACAGCCCCAGGATCTCCCCTAGCTTCGGCTCTGGGTTGACTTCCACCAAATCCTCCTCTTCCTGCTCCAGTACAGGCTGAATATGCTTTTCTAAGTCGACTCTCAAGGTCGGTCCTTCACTTTCTTCAGTTGCAAGAATTCAGTCCAGAAGGTGACGTATGTACTCAAGACTCCAAAATGTCAACTGTACGGACGTGAGTGTCGCGATGTCAATTGATGTAGGATGTCTCGTTCGAGGGAACACACAATGTGTCAACATTTCAAGGTTCTTGTGAGATTCACACACAAGCAGTCCTGTTATATCCTGTCTTCTTTCATCTGCTATCCCATGTTTTTCTTTCGCTGGGCAGCCCAGGGACCCTCCATGCGTGCATCCCTGCCCGGAGTCGTGTCATCCGGGCAGCTGCCCGCCGTGCAAAAACCCTTTAAGGAAACGGTGCTACTGCGGCATCATGACCCATGCCATCGAGTGCGGCCAATGGGGTGCCGCCACGGAGGCAGAGAGAATCAAGATGGTGTCTTGCACCGGGCCCTGCCACAAGTGAGTATAAGGGGGGCTTTGCCAGCTCTATAGTTGAGTTGAGGGTTTAGGTTCGGGAGAGTCACGATGGTGTCCTGCACAGGCCCTGCCGTGTGTAATGAGTCTCTTTTTGAGTCGACTCCAAGAGCACCGGGCCCTGCCACAAGAGAGTGAATCTTCTTGAGAACCTGTAAGGTGGATGGATCTTGAGTCGTCAGGTCACTCAAAATACACCTAAACAGGGTGGTGTGTAAGCTAGCGAGCATTCAATCCAACGTCTGATTGATACTTTGCGCAGCTGTTTGGAAGGGTGCATATGAGTAGTAGCATATATTAGAACAAATGTACGGGACATCTCTCCTCTTGTGAGTCGTCTCTATGCTAATGTGTGACAATTCCTCCTTCCTGCAATCTTGCTGCTTAACTCTTTTCCTCTTTTTTTTCTTGCACCTTCCAGGAAGCTGCCCTTTTGTTCGCACATGTGTGTGGAAATGTGTCATCCGGGCCCCTGCCCCAAGCCCACGCAGTGCCGCAAGAAGGTGGGTTGTGTGTGTTTTCATGTGTGCAAGTGCGTGTGCATGGCTGCATTGCATGTGTGCTTGCGTGAGTGTTTCTGTTCTCACATGTGCGTGGAAATGTGTCATCCTAGCCTCTTTGCTTTCCATCACCTTGTTTCCATTGCCTGCTTCCCACGCGCCTCCAAAATTCGACAGGTAACAGTGCGCTGCGCATTCCTTACTATTCCTTCCACCCCTCCACTTACCAGGTAACAGTGCGCACCCCTCCACTTACCAGGTAACAGTGTGCTGCGCATGCCTGAGTCTCAAGAAAGAGTGGCTCTTCTCCCAAGTGCAACCCATCATGTATTGCTGTACATCCACTCCCACATTCCTTACTATTCACCCCACCAGGTAACGGTGCGCTGTGCATGCCTGCGGCTCAAACGAGAGTGGCTCTGCTCCCAAGTGCAATCCGAAACTGCCAAAGCTGCTGCCAATGGTGCAAGCAACCCCACCAGCAGCGCAGACAGCAGCACCAATGCCAGCAGCAGTGGGGGAGGTATTGGTGGTGGTGGGGGTGGGAGAGCGCGAGAGGCAATGGTGGGGGTAGGGCTGATACCATGTGACGACGAGTGCCGGCGCATTCAGGAGGAGGACAGGAAGAGGCGGGAGGCGGAGGAGAAAAGAGAGGCTGAGAGGAAGGCAGCCGCAGCAGCAGAGGCAGAGAGGCTTCGACTCGAAGCAGAAGCAGCTGTGAGTGTTGATATTCTTGTCTTGTGTGTTTGACTTTTGCATTGATAGTATAAAGGTGGCACCGCTAGTAGCAGCCGCAGTAGCAGAGGTCTGGGAGGATTCGACCTGAAGCAGATGCTGCTGTAAGTGGCTGGAGCAGCAAGTGAGTGCTTTCGTGTGTCAAGGCCTCACAACCTAATTTTCTGCAGAAGCTGCCTTAGTCTTGAAACCGAATCTGTAGCAGAAGCTGCTGTGACTTTTGCCAGTTTTTTTGCGCTCCATGCCACTTGTAGACTGTTTCTACCTTCTTTTCCTTGCAATTTTTGGCAATGTCATCCTTTTTTCACCCCTTTCACTGACATATGGAATGGTATGGCATGTCATGGGACAACATGGCATGAGCAGAGGGGAGCAAGAAGGAGAAGAAGGAAGACAGCAGCCGAGGAAGATGATTCCTCTTCCTCTCTGCTTGTAAGCACGCCCTTTATCTAATTACTTTAGACTTTTATACAGAATCGCATGGCACAGATCAGGCTGCGTGTATGAAGAAGTGTTTTGAGACGTCTCAAAACACTTCTTCATACATGTGAATCACATGGCACAGATGAGGCTGTTTCATCCTTACAAGGTGCGGCGCTGCGCCATCATCGCCTCCCCTCCTGCTGCTGCTTGCTGCTGGGGTGGGCCTCAAGGCACCACTTTCACTCACCCCCTTTCGCTTCTCTCACTCACCCCCTTTCGCTTCTCTCACTCGCTCCCTCTTCTCTCACGCATCCCATCCCAACCAACCCTCCGCCCACCCCCTTCGATCGCCCATCACCAGGGGTTCATTCCTCCTGCTGTGCGGCGCTGGGCCCTCACCCCCCTATCCCAACCCTTCTCCCCCCCTTCCCCATCCCCTTCGATCGCCCATCACCAGGGGTTCATTCCTCCTGCTGTGCGGCGCTGGGCCCTCACCCCCCTATCCCAACCCTTCTCCCCCCCTTCCCCACCCCCTTCGATCGCCCATCACCAGGGGTTCATTCCTCCTGCTGTGCGGCGCTGGGCCGTCATCATCACTCTCCTTTGCCTACTCCTGCTGCTGCTGATTGCGGCTGGGGTGGGTCTCAAGGCGCTCTCTGATTGGATGAATGAGCGCGACCGCCTCCGCCCTAGAAAGTCGTTCCGTTACTAGAAGCCGCTCTGCTCTGTTACTACATAGAATCCATCTTTTACCATGGTGCGTTATGGTTACTCTAAAATGGTGATGATGACTGGCTGGAGTCGCCTCAAGGCACTCCCTGAGTGGATGAACGAGACGGACTACTTCTGCAAAGGTCATTATGTTTCAGGTTTATGAAACTCAGTATGTTACTGATAACGATCTACACTCGCACATGCCACATTCCAACAGCGCGAAAGCATGTGTGTTTCGCAACTATGCACACTGCTACATAGTGCACTGCTGCCTTCACAGTGCAGTCAATAATTTCAATAAAGCCAAATAGAAACATTTTTCCCAGCAGCAGTGTTACACTGACCAACGGTGCAGCTGCAGCTGCCGCCTTGGCATTCACGACCCGTGTGACTGTATCCCCTGCCTGGCCTGTAAACCCCAAGTGTGTTTCGGAGAACACCAAGGAAATTTTTCTTCAAGTTCTGTGCTAACACCCTCACGGTGTAGCTGCTGCTGCTTGAGCATTCAACGCTGTGCCCCCTGCCCGCCCTTCAAAGCCCAGAAGGTGTTTCTAGAAACGCCAAGGAAAAATGACTTCAAGTGGTCTTATGGTGTGGGTGCTGCTGCTTGAGCATTCAACGCTGTGCCCCCTGCCCGCCCTTCAAAGCCCGGCCGCATCAGCTTCTTCTCCCTCTGCATTGAAAAGCAAATACAAAAACAAGTGCATTTCAAACACCATAGAAAACATAAGCATATGTAGCGAATGCATGCAACAACAGGAACATGCCATGCTGTAGAAAACCTTGCCACACAATGCCGGGCTGTGCTGCATCCTGCTGTGCTTGCTGCTACCGCACCAACCAATAAGTCCATCCACTACCTACCCGTTCATCCACTATACTTCCCTCCCTCCATTCCACCTACCCGTGCGATCTTAGCAGCAACCTTGTTGTCCTCCCTCTCCTGAATGTTCCCCTTGCACGTTCCCATTCCATCCTGAATGTATGCTACCTCACTCTAGCCAGCTATACTCCCCTCAACTTCAAACCACCCACCCGAGCGATCTTAGCAGCGATCTTGTTGTCCTTCCGCTCCTGAATGTTCCCCTGCACCCTTCTCATCCCATGCTGCATGCTGCGTTACGGATATCACTCTACCCCACTATACTCCCCTCAACTTCACACCACCTACCCGAGCGATCTTAGCGGCAATTTTGTTGTCCTTCCGCTCCTGAATGTTCCCCTTTCGCTTGTCCTGTCTGTCCTTCATTGCTTTACGCACTGCCATCTGCCTCTCCTTCCTGTTCACAGAGAAATGCATACACGCAGGGGAAAGACAGCATCTCCAGGTTGCAGTGAGTGCAGTGCAGCACAAGCCATGCAACGAGGTGCCATCCATGTCCCTCCCCCGCTTGTCCTGCCATCTGCCTCTCCTTCCTGTCAAGGGGGGAAACGTATCCATACAGGGAGAAGACGGCATATTCAGGTTGCAGTGAGTGCAGTGCAGCACAAGCCATGCAATGCGGTGCCTTCCATTTGGCTCCCTCGGACCTGTCTGTCCTTCATTGCTTTACGCACTGCCATCTGCCTCTCCTTCCTATTACGGGGAAAACACAACACACACGTGGCCGTGGGGAGGAGAATATAAATGTGCGATGGGGAGGGGAGCACCGCGCAAATTGCAGTGAGTGATATGTTCTGTGCTTCTGTTACTTTGGGGAGTCCTCAAATGTAGCAGAGGTAAGTTCTATATTCCCCAGTCCAGCCCATCTCATCCCAATCACAAACCAAATATGATCATACCAGATAGCATCGCATACACCCCAAACCACCATTCACCTCACCACCCCTCACACCACCGCACTTCACCACAATGACAATCCACCCCAACCCACACCACCCTAGACCACCACACACCACCACCGCTCACCATAGCTTGGCGCTCTTCTCCTTCTGCCGCTGCTCCCTCTTCTGCTGCTTGCTGAGCATGTTGGGATCGTCAAACACCCAACCCACCCCACCGCACCTTACCGCACACCACCGCTCACCATAGCTTGGCGCTCTTCTCCTTCTGCCGCTGCTCCCTCTTCTGCTGCTTGCTGAGCATGTTTGGATCGTCAAACACCCACCCCACCCCACCGCACCTTACCGCACACCACCGCTCACCATAGCTTGGCGCTCTTCTCCTTCTGCCGCTGCTCCCTCTTCTGCTGCTTGCTGAGCATGTTGGGATCGTCAAACACCTTTCCGCCTGCCGCCCTGCTGCTCGCCGCGTTCCACAGGTGGGTCTCCTGGAAAAGGAGAGAAAGGAGAGAGAGGCGATACAGGCATGGGTCAGACAGATGGAAGCATGGGGTTCAGGTGGGCATAGAAGAGGTGGGGGGTCAGAACTAGAACAGATATGTTTGGATCGTCAACACCTTGCTGCCTGCCGCCCTGCTGCTAGCCATATTCCACAGGTGAGTCGACTCAAAAGTCACATGGGCAGGGAGAGCGAGGGGAGGGTGTCAGATACAGGCATGGTGGGGTGGGATCGACACCCACAGCCACCTTGCTGCCTGCCGCCCTGCTGCTCGCCGCATTCCACAGGTGGGTCTCCTAGGTTAGCAGAGAGACGGGGTTCAGATGGGTGGGATGGGATGGACGGGAGGCAAGAAGCATGTTTGGATCGTCAAAGACCTTTCCTCACGCCGCCCTGCTGCTAGCCGCATTCCACAGGTGGTTTTTGAGACGTCTCAAAAACTCCCTCACCTCACAGGTGGGTCTCCTGGGGAACGGGGGTGGCAAGAGAGAACGGAAGGCAAAGGAGCACACGCGAGGGAAGGAGGGCCAGTTAAAAAGCACGATAAGCATGAACGGGTGGAAGGAAAAGAGAATGTACACAAGCATCAACCTTTGCTCGTTGCAGGGTATTTTTGAGAATTCTCAAAAATAAAAATAGTTGACGCTTGTGTTGATGCAACGATAAGAATGTCTACAAGCATCAATCTTTGCTCGAGTGGCTCTTTTGGGGGAAGAGGAGGAAAGGGAAGGCGAAGGAGGAGGAGAGTGAGGTAACAAGGAGGGTCTTCCACAAGGCGGATCTTCCACCATGGGTATGACTTTTGAGATCCTTCCATGGGATCTCAGAAGTCGCACCAATATAGGAGGGTCTTCCACCACGGGTATGACTTTGGAGATCCTTCCATGGGATCTCAGAAGTCGCACCAATATAGGAGGGTCGTCCACCACGCGGGTCGTCCACCATGGGTATGGAAGGGAAAGGGAGTTCTTCCAAAGCTTTATTTGTCGGATTTTGCCCGTTGACCTTCTTCCCGGTCTAAGCAGCTTGTTCTCCCATTCTTGCTATCTCTCACACCAACTCACCACTTCAGCCAAGGCCTTGTCTCCCAGTTTCCGCCCCTTGAGCTTGCATTCACGCTCATGCCCTCCCACTCACCTGCTCTCAAAACCACATGCTACCACAAACACCGACTCACCACTTCAGCCAGTGCTTTGTCTCCCAATTGCCGCCCCTTCAGCTTCTCCTGAAGCTTAGCCGCTTGCTCCCCTGCTCTTTGCCCTCCCACTCACCAGCTCTCAACCCTACATGCTCCTACACTCACCACTTCAGCCAAGGCCTTGTCTCCCAGTTTCCGCCCCTTGAGCTTCTCCCGAATCTTAGCCGCTTGCTCCATGCACACCCCACGCGCCCTCCCACAGTCCCCCCCGATTCCCGCTCACCTCACAGTCACCAACTCACCACTTCAGCCAGCGCCTTATCTCCCAGCTTCCGCCCCTTGAGCTTCTCCTGAATCTTAGCCGCTTGCTCCAGAAGCTTCTTGGCAGATACCTTCCCGCCGTCCTTCTTCCCCTTCTTCCCGCCTCCCATCCCCGGCCCGGCTGCTGCTGCCTTATCCCCCAGCTTCACCCGCCCAAACTCCAGATCCAAAGGAATCACCTCATCATCTGCTAACCCATGCCCCTCCCCTCCTCCCCCCCCTGCTCTTCCTCCTCCTCCTCCTGCTGCTGCTGCTGCTGCTGCTCCCACTAGCCCTCCTCTTCCTCCCTTCCCTCCACCCTTCTCCTTCCCAATCCGCTCCTTCTTCCCCTCCTTCCCCCCATCCCCTTCCCTCTCCTGCTGCTTCCGTTTACCACCCACCACCGCACCCTCCCTCTCACCCCCACCCCCGACGCCTCCTTTCCCCTTCTTCCGCTCCTTCCCCCCCTTCTTCCCCTTCTTGTCCCCCTCAGCGCCCGTCTCCCTCTGTTTCTTCCGCCACTCGCTAGCAGCAGAGGCTCTCTCCGCGTTCCTCCGCTTCCTCAGCTCCTCCAGTCGCTGCTGCAGCCGCGCTCTCAGCTCCTGATAGTCCGCTGCTCGCCCCTTCCTGCCCACACCTGAAAGGAACAAAGGGGCAAGGGCACAGGGAGACAGGGAAAATGATGGTCCAGAAGTTTCTAGACCGCCCTCCCTCTGGTTCTCTCTCTCCGCGTTCCTCCGCTTCCTCAGCTGCTCCAGTCGCTGCTGCAGCCGTGCTCTCAGCTCCTGATAGTCTGCTGCTCGCCCCTTCCTGCCCACTCCTGCCAGAGGCAAGGGGCACAGGCAGAGGGAAAGGAAGTATGATAAACACACCTCGCATCACCACCACCACCCACCACTTCACACCCCTTCCCCTCCAACCCACCAGCATCATCACTAACACCGCCACCTTGCATCACCACCAGCAACCACCTCGTACCCCTCATCACCGCTCTCACCTGCTTCCTTCAACAGTTGATCCATCGGATCGTCCATCTCCCCCTTCCCTCCTTTCTTCCCTTCCCCCCCTCCCCCTCCTCCTGACCCGAAACCACCTCCCCCAAATCCGCCCGCCCCTCCGCGCCCTCCCCCATGCTCTTGCTGCTGCTGCCGCGCCTGCAGCGCCTGGGAGGTGCGCTGCGCTGCTGCTGGGTCCAACTGGGGGGGGGGAGAGGTTGGGGGGCGAGGAAAAGAGGGGAATGGGGAAAAAGAGGCAGAGTGGGGGGATGTGAGTCTTGTATGCAAGTACAGACAGGGTCAGCTTTCCCCTGTTCCTGCTCCTGCTCCTGCTGCTGCTGCCGCGCCTGGGAGGTGCGCTGCGCTGCGGCAGGGTTCAACTAGGAAAGGGAGAGGGGGGGTGGGGGGGTGGGGGGGGGTAAGGGGAGGGAGGGAGGGAGGGAATGTGAATCTGGCTTCGAAAGCAAGCCAGAGAGGGTCAGCCTCCCCCCCTGCTCCCGCCGCTCCCCCACCTAAGAATCTTCCATGCAAGCACGCCAGAGCGGGTGAACATTCACCCCTGCTGCTGCAGCGCCTGGGAGGTGCGCGGCGCTGCTGCTGGGTCGAACTGAGGAGAAGAAAGGGGAAGTGGGGTGAGGGAGGAGAGGGGTGGGGAGGCGGAGGTGAGGGGTGGGGAGGCGAAGGTGAGGGGCAGAGGGAGGGGAGTTGGCGAGGGAAGGAAGCGGGAGGAGGTCGAGGCACGGGGGAGAGGAACAGGGGGGTGATAGTGCTACGAGAGGTGAGCGTGAGCTGACAGGCAAGGGGAGGGGCGGAAGGGAAAGGGGAGAAGCATGCAACTTGAGCACGATTTACTTCAACAAATGACTGGCATCTGACTTGAGCAAGGGACGATTCGCCTTAGCCCATGGACAAACTCAAAACAGGAGCGAAAAGTCAGTCAAACCCCCAAAATTCCGCCCCAGAATCTTGGCGCTGCTCCGACAGCTGTTTTAGGATTTAGGCTCCAAATTTAGAGTTGAGGGTTCAAGCTTCGAGGTTTAGGGCGAGATTCAGGGTTTAAGGTCACGTCTCATTGCCTTGCGTTGCCGCACCTCGGAACCTAGGCTCGGGAGGGAGGACTGGAGGAGACACACCGGGTGGAAGTAGGGGAAGAACCAGAGGGGATGCTTGCTTAAGCTCCCTCTGCTTAAGCTCCCTCTGCTTAAGCTTCCTTTACCTCACCTTGACTCTCTTCGCCTCACATCAACTCCCTTTGTGGCTTTGCCTCATCTTGAAACGCTTCGTCTCACTTTGAGCCTTTTGGCTTTCTTCGACTGCTCCTTAGCTGCCCGCTTCGCGTCCCCTGTAGTCTTGCACGCTTATTTGGCTCTCTTCCACTTCACCTCAACCCCCCTCGTCTCACCTTGAGCCTTTTGGCTTTCTTCGACTGCTCCTTAGCTGCCCGCTTCGCCTCTGCCTTGCCTCCCTCCACTTTCTCATACTTCTGTACTCGGTAAAGGGTGGACGCGGTAAAGAACGGACGGGAACGACCGGGAGATTGTGATTCGAATAAACGCGCGATTGGCATGCGCGCACGCAAAGCTTGCTGGGGTATCTCCGGACAGACATAGTACGCGGTATAAGTGCTTCTGTGACAGTAACAAACGGGTAAGGACGACGGGGTGTGTCTGTAACGCGTGAGAATGACGCGTATCAGCGCAACAGAATCGGCTCAGGCGAGCTTGCTTTGCTCGCGTGCCCTAACCCCTCCAGTGGGTGAGCTTGCGAGCAAGCATAACGCGTACCAGAGCGACAGAGTCAGCTTGCGACGGGAGGTAATGCCGCAACGGTATTAAGTCCACGAGATGGTCGAAGACTGAAACAAGGGTTTCAGGGAGAGAGGGACGGAGGTTTCGGATACAAGGGACGGAGGTTTCGGGTTGAAGGGGCAGAGGAAAGGAATAACCAATAAGGTCCACGAGAGGTAGTGGCGCAGCGGTATTAGGTCCACGAGACTATCGAAGACTGCAAGAAGGTTTTCAGGGTGAAAGGAACGGGGGAAATGGACGGGGGAACGGATAAAATGGGCACGAGACGTGAGTACTTTAGGAGAGTAAGAAAATGGTAGTGATTTTAGAGTGTTTTGAGACGTCTCAAAACACTCCTTTTTTCCCACGAGACGTGAGTACTTTAGGAGAGTAAGAAAATGGTAGTGATTTTAGAGTGTTTTGAGACGTCTCAAAACACTCCTTTTTTCACACGAGACGTGAGTACTTTAGGAGAGTAAGAAAATGGTAGTGATTTTAGAGCTAATGTTGTTCGTTCAAATCGGCGCGCACTGACATTGGCTGTCTTCCGCGACACGCCGTTTTGTTGTCCCGCCCGGCTCGATCCGAGCGATGGCACCCATGCTCCGCTCTATAACGAGTCACCAAAGCAGTCGCCCAAAGCACCTCTATAACGAATCACCAATCTAGTCAAAATTAGTCTCTCAGAAGTCTCGTCCTTGCGTTACGGACCCGAAAAAAGCAAGCATCCGTCCACTAGCGACAAACCCTGTAAAAACCCTGATTCCTCCGAGCAGGAAATAGGTCCTTAAAAGATGGCAACGGGAGCATCAAGAAAAATGTAGTGGATACAACTAGCGACACGCTACAGGCTGGGTAAGAACTTCAAGCTAACCAGGAGCCTGATAGAGTGCTAATGGTGGGGCTAGCAGGAACAACTAGCCTGCTGGACGTTCTAGTCTGCAAAGAGTGTTTTGGGTCTGCAGCAGGGCCCATTTTTTCAGGGTGAAACACCCGGACTACTACTCAAATCTGGGTGGAGTTTTCGGTCCACCCTGCAAAATACGAGCTTCCGCGATTGTGACTCGGCCCACTTCAGGTTCTAATGTTTTTTAGGCTGCTGTGGCCGGACGAGTGAATTCTCCACTCGGCCCTTGGCCCAGCGCTCGTCACTTTTGTCGCGTTAACAGATATGGTCCCCTTCTGTGTCTCTCTTGTACTTAGCCAAACATGCAAACTTCTGACTCAATAATGACAAAGTACTTGTCTGCGAGTCACGATGATGGATTAGCATGAATTTGCGTAAGTCCTTGACTGTGAGTATGAAAAGTGGATCAGCTTGAAATTTGGGTAAGTCCTTGACTGAGACAGAGGTTTGGACTAGCAAGACTGGATCAGCCCTAATTGCGGGCCGCGCGAGGCAGGTTTAGTAAGGTTGATCGAGTGCTGCTTTGCAGCTTTAGCTGGGCGAATTGTGGTTACGAAATGTACGAAGCCATCTGATTGGCCAGAACATTTGAGTCAGCGAATGGAACAGGTGGTGCGGGAAACTGGCAAGAGTAATATTTGTGCAATATGGGACTCGCGCAACCAAACCTGAGCGTCCCCTAGGCTTTGCTGAGTCAGCGAATTTTGTTTTGAGTGTGGCGAGAAGCTGGGCGAAACCAAACCCCTACACCCCTCAAACACCTCGACTTTCCTACTCTGCTTTCCCACCACCCAAGGGTCAACTTTAGTAATCCTGAACAATTTGGGCCTTGAGCTTTAAGTCCACGACATGTGACTGCACATACAGGAGCCTACGGAAAAATTTTCCCAAAACCCACACGGCCCAAAACATGTGTACAAAGAAATCTACCCGGCCTCCACCCGGATTTTTTAGCGCGCCACCCGGCCCAGCCGAGGGGCGCGCGGATTTCACTCTTTTTTGGAAGAGTGCCTTCAAACGAAAAATGAGCCCTGGTCTGCAGTCGCTTGGCTGCAGCCCGTTTGACCCCGATATTGTACATTGCAGCGGGTGCAAGCAGTGAAATATATTTCTAATCACTCTGCTAAATTTGGGGAAAATGTACGGACATCTGAAATGCAGTGAATTTGGTCAAATACGTGCGCTTAGCAAGAGGAGTCTCTTGATTTAATTGGAGGAAAGCATTCATGCTGTTTCTGAACTTCGCATGATGTAACACTTTGTTTAGCAATGATTCATTTTTAACATATCTGTTCCATAACATGTATAAATGTGCCAAACGCGTACGTGGTGCGATGGTGGTGGCTGACGCCAATTTCTGTTGCATTTTGATTGCGCTCTTAGTACACAATTCTAGGCGATTTTCCCGCGATTACGAAGTACTAGTTATTTTCAGCACAGTGACATTCTCCACCGCCAGGCTGACGGCGACTTTTTAGCCGCTTCTTTTTTGCTGACGTTGATACCTCAGAAGCTGACGGGGCGAGGAATCGCCAGCAAATGGCTGACGCAGAGGCCTCTGACGCTGACGTGGCCAGGAATTGGCAGCTGATAGAAGCGTCGCGCGAGGGCGATTTAGCCGCAGTCCTGAGAGGTTTCTCAGTAAACTGGCACGACCGCGAATTCCATATCCGTGTTCGCTGGGCTTCTCTGTTCGCCTTAGAAGAAACGAATTCCCGAACCTAAAACCCTAAACCTTATCGTGGCCAACTCCTGTGTATATCACTTGCCCCTCTTATACTCTACTCGGCACTCGCAATAAAATCTCTCACGTTTCCTTAACGACTCCCCTTCTCTTTCCCACCTTTCTCACGCACCCCTCCCCAAACCCCCCTCCCCCTCCCCCCAATCCCCCCGCCACCCCCCACCCTTCCCCTCCCCTCAATCCCCCCGCCACCCTCCACCCTTCCCCTCCCCCGGGTTCCATTCCCCTTCGTTGCTCCCCTTTGCGCCTTCCAACCTCCCAGAGAAGGCGCTGACGTGGCGTACGCTGA